>CM057351.1:47429564-48629564 GCA_030015575.1 Agapanthus africanus | reverse complement strand
TTCATTTGATTATGCATTTCATTCATTTGGTACATTTTCATAAAGCCCTTTGGATATTTGCTTGACTACTCTGATTATAATGCGGATCATACTAGTGGGACATGTGTAGTTTATAAGCATATCCTTAAATGTTCCTAGTCGTAGGTGTATCGAGACGGGGCATCAATATTCTAGAGTAGACTAGCGTAAACGCTTCTTGACCCATAAGATGGATGATCCCATATCCATTGGTGTGGTGACACCAAAGATTGTATACGGGTGCTCAGTGGAGACTGGATACACTGAACGGACTCGCCGAGAACTCCTATGTGGTATTATATCTATCGTCGGATGGCAGTTCTCAGGTGACACTGGTACAGGTTAGTCTGTAGACCTGAGATCGTCATAGAGTCTTGTGTGTGCTCCCACTGTACTTTGATCTCCACCCTACCACGGCTCTACTGAGTCGTGCAAACAGGTGAATTTTGGGTACAGTCCCGAGGCACATAGAGGCAATGAGCGATAGAAGGGGTTTCGTCTCTCCCGGTATTGGGGGTTGATGTTGTGCTATACTCGATTGGCTATAACAGGAAGTCCCTCGCCAGGGCTGATGAGATTTACTGATAAGTGTTATTTGTAGTTTCTCGATCTGTTAAAGGCCTTATACCAGCATGACTTATTGAGTTATTGGGGTGGACGACACCATCCCTAGACTCGATATGCAGCATATCTGACGAAGAGACCGGACTGTACGGTAAGTGTTTCCAGTTGGCTCGACGGGAGTTTTGACAGGTTCGCTTGTTTTTCTTCTGATCGCTCAATACTTAGGAGCCGTTATGTACAGCTTGTGCCGTTGATATGATCACTGCCTACTGCTAGTGTATTGACGAGTCTTAGAGTCCCATAAAAGGGTTTCCTAGCTCAGGAGAAAAGATGTGGGGTGCATATGGGGATATACGCGGGAGCTCGATTAAATGCGTGTATATGATACCGTATTTTAATCGTACGTTTTTTATTGGTCGGGTCGTATGTGATATGACCGGATTATTACATCAAGTGTTGATTTAATATTAATGACCATTAGCTCATTTATTATTAAACCCTTTTCTTTTATATGTATGAATGAATGAATGTATCTATGGATTGATATGAATGCATACATGCATGCATACATGTGTCATGGTTGATCATACATTGGAGATGGCAATGCAAGACCCACATGGGGAAATATTTATATATTTGATTATTGAGAAAAAGAAAATGGGGATAAAATTATGGCTAGGTTTCTACACTCTTCCTTGGTTGACCAAAGTCAAAACCATGGTTTTATTTCCCATGGTTTTAGTTAACTCAATATCAAAATATCTAGATATTTTGTAACCATGGTTATAAGTGAGATGACCCTCTCTCTCTCTCTTGATAATTATCATTATTCTCATTTCCTAACACAAGAGTTAAGCTTAGTCATCTCCTCCTTCTTCTTCCTCCTTCAAGCTCTCTAGGTTTTAGAAAGTGAGTGAAGAAAAGAAAAAGAAAAAGGTTTTTAAGTGAGAACACAACCCACATCATCAATCTATGTTAGTTTAGCCCACTAGTGTAGATTGTTTGCTTCACTTCCATCTTGATCAAGTGAAGCTAGGAGCTTGTGCAAAGGGACTCCATGGTGGATCGTCATGGACTTCGAGGGACTCAAGCGAACCGGTTCAAACACCAAGTTGATCCAAGGAGTCACAATGAAGAGGTCTATAAAGGTTGTATTACTCTCCTCTTAGTGTTAAACTATAATTTGTATGTGATACTTGCCATGTTACCCTAAATTTCTAGTTCGATTCATGGTTGGTTTTGCTTAGCACCCCTAAAATTTTTATTATGGCATGTTTGATGCAAGAAAACCCCTAGGTATGGTGCTGAGGAATCCCTTCAGTGGTATCAGAGCCAAGCTAGAAACTTAGAAGATGTTAGATAAATCAGGAAACCGAAACAATTTTGAAAACTGAATCCCTAAAATCTGCTCTCTGTCGAATTTTTCAGAGCCTCAAAATTTTCTTTAAGCAGTTACAGAATATTACATATGATGAAATAAGAACACCACACGAAAACGAGGCCATTCCACCGGATTTCACCCGGCAAAATGCTCAAAATATCCGGCCTGGCCGGTTTTCCCATGATGTTTAGGCATCGTTTTTGTCTGGTGCTCTGGTCTCTGGGTTTTGGTGTTTTATGTATTGTTTGTTTTTACTAAAATTGCATGTGATGTTATCTTTCAGTAAAGACTATTCGGAGTATTTCATAGTCATAATTTTAACATTTTTTTAGGTAACCTAGACGACGTTTAACAGTTCGAACGAACATCAAACACCGCCTCATGACCCCCTCTGAAATTTTCCAAAAGTTGGAATTTTCCAAGTTGAATATATTCAAGAATCGTGCAGGTAATTCTATGGACCCTCTAAAAGAACGAAACCCTAACTCGATTCTATGACCACGGAACCACGGTCAAACCCTAGGGTTTGCCGTAGTTCCGCGGCGCCATAGGTGAGGCAAGGGTTGACCCTTCTACGGTTGGTCCATAAGTTCTGTGACATGGTTTGAGTATTTTAATTTTGCTCAAGTGTTGAGCTCTTTGGGAGATGTGGATGTTTGTTGATTCGATTGAAACGTTTAATATCGTCTAGATATTTATGAATGTGACAATAATTGGAATATACACTAATTGGTTTTGTGAAAAGTAATTAGTTACGTGTAAATTTAACATTTCAGTCTCGGGTGGAATCGGGAATCTTGTTGAATTACCCGACTTCTTTTGAAAAGGTGTTTTCATAGATGAGACCCAAATGTAAGATTTGCATCGTTAGGCATTAAATCCAGAATATGTGATATTCCGGGTTTAAGATGTCTAAAGGCAGTGGTGATTCCAATTGTTGTAGTTTTTCACTTTCTGTTCTGCGACCGTAAGTGTAGTATGTGGTATATCGCCGGTTTCGTTTCTATACGTCAAAGATAATTGGGGTACACATACTTACTTACATTGATGACATGTAATGTTATGTGTTGCTGAGATATGATGTATAGGATCGTCGTGATTGAATGGCTGGGGTTTTTATGTGAGATGAGAGTTTTTCTTTTCATTCATGTAAAATTGATTGTATGTAATATTCTTTTATTGGGGCACTTCCGGGTTGAGGATGATGTCACCATTGTTGTATATTATTTACTTTTCCGCATTAGGATAGACCCATGGTGGGGAGCACAAGTGACTGTGTTCTGGGGTCCAGTGGGAGACCATCTCGAGGAGTCGAGACCGAGTCTCCTAACTCCAGAATTGGTAAGGTCACTTGGCGCTCTCGTAGGGGTCTAGGGTGTGGGATTGGCTATTCATCACGACCGTGGAATCCGTATTTTCTATTGTTGGCTAAATACAAAATACGGACCTCCTAGTATATCCTATATTTTCATTTATGTGCTTCTGCTGTTTATATTCTGTGATGTGATCACTTGATATGCTGAGACGTATGGAATATTATATATATGATATATAATAAACGTTGTTTATGTTTTGCATCTGCGCTAGTCCTGCCCCGCTATGCCGTTAGTTAAGTAACCTAATGGTGCATAACGGGACACTGCGGTGAATGCGGATGGCATAAGCGTACGTTATAATTTCGTTTCTTTTCTATGATGGCTTAAGGACTTAAATGATGGGACTACATTAATGAGATTAATGTAAAAAAAAAAAAAGAAACCTAAAGGATGTTGTAGAATCGGATTTGAAACCCATTAGGATTTTTATGAAAGAGCAAAGTTTCAAAATTGCGGTGATTAAGCCACTCCTTTTAAAACTATTTGATTCTACAACGATATCAAGTTCAAAGCGTTAAAAGTTTTCTTAAAAACCATACGCAGCCCTCCGTCATTTTAGGAAGTAGAGTACTTAGTATCGTGCTGCGTATTTTGACTATAGTAAAGGCGCAGTGTTCGGTAGTAAAATGATGTCTTCCTACATAGCATATAATGCTATTAGCTAGGACATTCATGTGATTATGTTGACTACAGTTAAGGGTCACATGGGTGAGTTTAATTAATCACGAAATGACGGGTAGAACTTGACTAGTACTTATGATATGTTGACCATAGTTAAGGTAATGAGTGCTAGGGGTAAAAACAAATATCGGGAGTTTCAAGAGTTGAAATTTACAATGAGATTGCATACCTTCTTTGTGATAGTTGGATTCTGATCCCACTGTGAGCAAGAGTTGCTCCCAGGAGAGTTTTGTACTTTACAATTAGCTAACCCATTATGTGTCTAGAAAGGTGTCAACGGGGCTACGCCTCTGGGAAAATGAGGTTTACTTTAATTAGGTCCTTGTGAAAGCACGAGCAACCTCCCTTAAAATACCGGCACTAGTCTGGCTGAACGGTTAGCGAAGTTGTAGAATGTAATTAATCCTGGCTGATTTTCTTTTTAAGGTTTGATGGAAAATTTGATAAAAGCCGTAGGAGACATTGATTAGATAAGATAATAACCAATATGATCTTTGCAAAAGTTTTCGCTAAGTGTATTATTTTCTCTCTCCAAATGGCAGATACCAATGACCGACCTTAAGCTTTTACTAGAAAAAAATAGGCCGACCGGATCGAACTATAAAGGCTGGCTGAGGAACTTTAATATTGCTCTCACATATGATAAGGTATCATATTTCCTCAATGCTAAAGCCCCGCCCTTCCCAGCCCCTGAATCTTCTGTAGCGGATAGGGAAATCTGCAAGACTTGGGATATTGATTGTGTTGGAGATAGTGCCCTCAGAGTCAATTATTGGATCACAGGCACATGATTGCAATGATTGAGGGAGGACCTATTCCGGTAGGACAGTCTTACTCAAGATGATAGTATGCTATATGGTTTATCTTTATCATCGTGTACTAGTTTAGGTGACCTTACAGGTCGCTATTACACGTTGATGGAGCCCCTAGGATTCTTGCTTGACTGCCAGCAGTATGAGGGCGATCATATACGTGGGAGCTGGTGGTCTATAAGCACATCCTTAAAAGGTCCCTAGTCATGGGAGTTTCGAGACAGGGCATCGATACTCCAGAGTAGACTAGTGTATACAGTCGAGACCCCGACGAGGGGCGGTGGCCGGTCTAACAAGCCACTGGTGTCAGTTGGTTCACCTAAGATGTATACAGGTGCTCATTGGGTTATGAGTACACCGGACATGACTCACCGAGAACATGCTAGTTGGTCTTATACCAGACGTCAGATAGCAGTTCCTTGGTGACATGTGTACAGGTTAGTTCATCGACCTGAGGATCGTTATTTGTCTCGTGTTAGTTCCCACTATACTTTGATTACTACCCTACCACACTGAAAGGAGACATGCAAACAGGTTTTAGTTGGGTACAGTCCCGAGCCACATGGAGGCAGTGAGCGGATGTTCAGGGGTTTGTCTCTCCCGGTATTGGGGGTGAGGTCACGCTGTGTCTAGGAGAGCCATTACACAAAGCCCTCGGCCGAGGCAGGAGATTTACTGGGAGGTATTCCAGTAGTATCTCAGGGTGTTCTGGGCTACACTCCGACACGACTTGTACCGCTTTTGGGGGTCTGACTTTTACCAACGCCCTAGGCCCGCCATGCGATGCTCATAGACGAATGGACCGGAATGTACGGATATTGTCACTGACAGGCTCAGTAGGGTGTCAGGATGAGTTCGCTCATCGACGTCCTTTTTAGTCAATACCTGGTAGCCCGTTACGTATGGTTAATACCTCTGACATGCTAGTGGTTAAATCCACAACCAAGGTGTTGAAGAGTCATTAGAGTCCCCTACAGACCAGTTGCTCAAGTTTCGGGCGAAACGCTGTAGAGGCCGTATGGAGATATGGCAGGGCTCGATCAGATACGTGCGGTATTGCACGGATCATGATCGGACGGTTAATACTAGCGGGCTTTGGTTTAAGCCGAATCATAGTATTTTACAGTGTAGATTTTATCTCATTGCATTTGTATTTAGTCGGAATACAAATGCGGGTATGTATATACAGTGGTGGGGTTTTCCTATAATTTATTACGGGATCAGTTTTCCAAAGTTGCCAGTTTGTTTTCCGTTTCGGCCATTTTCCTTTGTATCTTTTCTTGGCTAAAGATTGGTAGATGAGGGCTTATTTGCATTTGTGCAAATAAGCATTTTGGAGGGTTGTCTTTGCATATTATTGCTTCATGATGGTTTAGCCTCCTTTGACTTCTTCACTTCATGATGGCTTGACCTTTGTAGGAAATGATTGGGTTTTGGAGTGAGGTTTTTGTTTGTGATTATTGTTTTATCATCATAACCCTTTCTCTCTCTTGGATAAGGTTGGGGCTCACTTCTTTTTCATGAGAACACACTCCATTCTCTCACCCTCCAATGTTTTGGCCGGCCATGCTCTTATGGGGGCTGTCCAGATTTTTTAGTGGGGATTTTGATCTATTTGGCTTTGTAAAAATCCCCAAGTTCATCTACAAAAAGGTTCACTTCATTACCCCCACCAATACATGGCAACTTCAACCCCTAGAGACACATAGAGTTCTATACTACATTCTACAGCAATTCTTGGGCACGTCGGCTCACCAACTTCGTGCCCGAGTTGCCTCGGTCCAGAGGTGGGAGCCTATAAAAGAAGCCGACGATGTGGTGCGCTTCCGGCGAGGAGGTGAAGACCGAAGATTCCGCGGGGAGATCGGGACGACGACGAGAAGACCGAAGGATACGGATCGCTCGGTATATCTCTCTACCTGCTCTTTAGTTTGTTAGAATTAGTTTAATGGCGCGATCCAGGAATTTTGTGCGCGGTGGTGCCGGTTTAAAAGTTAAAGTAAATTATCGTTTCCGCATTTTGGCCTCAGTTTGACGGCCGGGGCGCCGCCGTGCACTTACACTGGTATCAGAGCCACGCCATCAACCCAGTCTAGCTTGGTCTAATGTGTTTACATTCTTGATCGAACAAAATTCCAAAACCCGCGTTTTCAAAGTATCAGTTCTCTGTCGAAATTTTTTTGGCTCTAAAAATTTTTCAGGGTATTGCAGAATGATGTGCAGGGAATTCTAAGACTTCTGTAGAAATTTGATCTCATGAACACACTATCCTACTGCGGAACCGCGGCCAAACCCATGCTTGGGCCGCGGTTCTGCCGCAGTCTTTACTGTTCAGTGCATCAAACTTTTACAGAGAGTCTCTGTGTTGAAAATAGGGGTTTTGGTATATTCTTTTTGGGCCCAGAATTTCTTTATGTGCTACAGTAGTGCTTGGGGCCCACTTGGGTAAATTTGATCGATCAAAAATTTTAAACACATTAGTTCACAATATTTACATTATATCTGCGACCTTGAATGTCACTTAATCGGTAAATCCTGTCTAACTGCTGTAGCCCGGTTAGACGGATTTGCGAACGTGACATTCACGTTGATGTTCTGTGTTGTGCTGTGATGTTGCGGATTGTCGTGGTGGATAGCCTGGATGCAATGTTAGTACAGATTTGGTTGTATTATGTATATTTGTTATTGCGGGGCGAGCGTCGGACATGTGGACTGCCGTCACTGCCTATCTGTATATTATTCTTTTGGGGCACGACCGGGTCGAGGTTGTAGGGTTCCTAGGCACACTAATGAAGTCTCACAAGGCATCAACCATGCCAATTTCAAATTTTGCCGAGAAACCCTAATACGGATCGTTAACTAGATTTTAGGCGAAACAAGAAGCTAGTTAACAACTTAACTAAGTGAACGGAAATACAACCTTTGTAGATCTGGTTCTCCACCTCCATAGCTCCATGATGAAGTCTCCTTGCTGTCCAAATCGAATCCCGGGCTCTAGCGTCGGCTTCATCGGAGAAATGGGCGGGCTAGGTCATCGACTACGATGCCGAAGATGATCTACGTCGAGGCATCGCAAGATCAAGCTCCCACTTCACCAAGTCATGAAACTTGTGAAGAAAACACCCTATACTACTTGGCAAGAGGTAGAGGATGAAGAAATAGGAAGTGGGTACATTTTAGAATTGGATTTCTCGCTCTTTTTCTCAAGATGCCATTGTTGGTAGCAAGCTTCTTCTTGAAGAAGAAGAAGAAGATGATGATAGAATATCATAAGTATTTTTTTTAAAAAGAAAATCAATATGAATACTTATCATATCCTAACCTTGGTTAGGTGTAGAGAATATACCATGGTTAGTTTTAATGGTTAGGGTTAAGAATGAGACAAGAATGGTGGACTTGTTCAAAGCTTCATGAAGCTTTAACAAACAAACAAACAAAGCCACCATTCTTTCTTTATCTTTTCCAAAAAAAGAATTATAAATAAATAGATAAGTAATAAAACAAACAAAACCCTAATCATTAAGTTATGTAGGGTTCCTAGGCATGCTAATGAAGTCTCACAAGACATCAACCATGCCAATTTCAAATTTTATGGATGCCGAGAAACCCTAATACGGATCGTCAACTAGAATTTTAGGCGAAAAGTAAAACTAGTTAACATCTTAACTATAAGAAAGAGGCTACAACCTTTGTAGATCCGGTTATCCACTTCCTTAGCTCCTCGTAGTTATCCCCTCGCTGTCCATCTCGGATCCGGGACTCTCGCATCGGCTTCATCGGAGAAATAAGCGGACAAGTCGTCGGCTACGATGCCGAAGATGATCTACGTCGAGGTTGCACAAGATCAAGCTCCAACTTCACCAAGTTGTGAAACTTGTGAAGAAAACACCCTATACTACTTGGCAAGAGGTAGAGGGTGAAGAAATAGGAGGTGGGTTCACTTTAGAATTGGATTTCTCACACTTTTGCTCAAGTTGCCATTGATGGGCTTAAGCTTTCTTTCTTGATGAAGATGATGAAGAAGAAGAAAGAATATGATAAGTCTTTCATTAAAAGAATAATGAAAATGAAATACTTATCATATCCTAACCTTGGTCAAGTGTAGAGAGTTAACTATAGTTTATATGAGTGGTTAGGGTTAGGAGAAGAAGACAAAGTGGTCACTTGGTCAAAGCTTCATGAAGCTTCAACAAGCTTCATAATAAAAAGAAACCATTTTGTTTTCTTATATCTTTTTCTCAAAAAGGAAAAGATAAATAATTAAGTGAAAATAAGAAACCCTAACCATTCACTAAACATGGTTTAAGTCTTTACACAAATCCAAGTGAGAATGTATCATCAAACATGATACAATCAAGTGCACATAAAATATATCACATATACAATGTGCTATACAAGTGAGAAAATCCCTTTAAAGTGAACCAATACTAGTTAATGCAAAGTAATATATCAAATATATAATTATACATTAAATCATTGAATCAACACTTGATTCAATGATCCGGTCATGTCGCACATAACCGACTAGTATACAATGTATCGATTTATCGAATAATTGATTCGATAACTAGGTTATATCGCATACAACCAATCGAAACATTCATCGGGAGAATGGAATACGGTATCACATACACGCATTATTCTCGGTCCTGCACATATCTCATATGCGCTCCTATCTCGTTTCGCTTGAGCCAGGAAACCTCTGTGTAGGACTCTAAAGACTCGTCAATACGCCGGTAGCAGATGATGATCATATCAATCACCCACAAGCCGCAAGCGGTCTGCTAAACGCAACGGCCACCCGGGTATTGAGCGATCAGAAGATCGACGAGCTAGCCCGCTCACACTCCTGTGAATCCAATCAGTAACACTTACCGTACAGTCCGGTCTGTTCGTCTGATATGTCGCATAACAAGTCTAGGGGTGGTAAACGTCAGACCCCAGTAACCGATAAGTCGTGCTGATGTGAGGCTCATAACGGGTCAAGAAACTACTGGTAACACTTACCAGCAAATCTCTGATCAGCCCTGGCCAGGGACTTCCCTGTTACGGCCAATCGAGCACAGCGCAACATCAACCCCCAATACCGGGAGAGACGAAACCCCTCCTATCGCTCATTGCCTCCATGTGACTCGGGAATGTACCCAAAGACCACCGTTTTGCATGCCCACATGGATGTGGTAAGGTGGAGATCAAAGCACAGTGGGAATCACACAAGACTCTATGACGATCTCGGGTCTACAGACTAACCTGTACAAGTGTAACCTGAGAACTGCCATCTAACGTGAGGTATAATACCATTTGGGAGTTCTCGGCGAGTCCGTCCAGTGTACCCAGTCTCCACTGAGCACCCGTATACCATCTCTGATGTCAAACACCAATGGATATGGGATCATCCATCGCCCATCTCCTGGGTCGAGAAGCATATACGCTAGTCTACACTGGTATATCGATGCCCCGTCTCGATACACCCACGACTAGGGACCTTGAAGGATGTACCTATAGACTACCATGTCCCCACTAGTATGATCCGTATCACAGTCCAGGTAGTCAAGTACAAATCCTAAGGGCTTTACCAACATGTAACTATAAAACAGTTTAAAGAGACTAGTGTACATGTTAAGATAAAGTGCAACCAGATAGCATACTATCATAACGAGCAAGAAAGTCATCTCTATATATGTCCAAGCATCCAATATAATATACATCATCTGTACAATACTGGCCTCTAGGGCATACATACAACTAACAATCTCCCACTTGCACTAGGGCCAGCTGCTGTAGTATCTCATACCGAGCATCCCGAAGAGTCTCTCAAACTGTATCTGGGGAATGGCCTTCGTGAGTGGATCCGCCCTGTTGTTCTTCGTGTCAACCCTCCTGACCTCGATCTCCCGGCGATCTACTATCTCCCGGATCAGGTGATACTGCCTCAGAATATGCCTGGATCGCTGATGGGACCTGGGTTCCTTGGCCAAAGCCACCGCTCTATTGTTATCGCAATACAAAGGTATTGGATGCTCAATGGATGGAACCACTCCAAGTTCAGTAATGAACTTCATGATCCAGACAACCTCTTTAGCAGCATCGTTGGCAGCGATGTATTCAGCCTCCATCGTCGAGTCTGCCACGGTTTCCTGCTTGGAACTCTTCCAGCTAACCGCCCCTCCGTAAAGGGTAAAGACAAATCCCGACTGCGACTTAGAGTCGTCCTTATCACTCTGGAAGCTCGAATCGGTAAAGGAATCCACTTTGAGTTCTCCGTTACCATACACCAAGAGCATCTCTTTAGTCCTTCGCAAGTACTTGAGAATGCTCTTCACAGCTGTCCAGTGACTCTCTCCAGGATCAGCTTGATACCTGCTCACTATACTTAGTGAGTATGCTATATCGGGTCTGGTACATAGCATCGCGTACATGATAGAGCCTACAGCCGAAGCATAGGGTATCCCTTGCATGCGAGCTCTCTCCAAATCAGTCTTGGGAGACATCTCTTTGGAGAGAGTGACTCCAGAGATCGTGGGCAAGTTCCCACGTTTGGATTCTTCCATACTAAACCTCTTTAGTATGGTGTCAATGTACCTGGATTGGGACAATCCCAAAATCCGTTTGGATCTATCTCTATAGATCCTGATTCCCAATATTCAGGAGGCATCACCAATATCTTTCATTGAGAATCTTTGTGATAAGAAGAGCTTGACCGATTGCAGCATAGGAATATCATTTCCTATCAAGAGTATGTCGTCCACGTACAATACGAAGAAGACAACCTTACTCTCTGCCACCTTCTTGTAGATACAAGGTTCATCTGGATTTTTGACGAAATCAAACTCTTTGATAACGACGTCAAAGCAGATGTTCCAACTCCGCGATGCTTGCTTTAATCCATAAATGGATTTAAGCAGCTTGCACACCTTCCCGCTGCTCCCACTGTCTACGAAGCCCTCTGGCTGAGTCATGTACACGCACTCTTCTAAATCACCATTTAGAAAGGCGGTCGTAACATCCATTTGCCAGATTTCGTAGCATGATATGCAGCGATGGCAAGCATGATCCGGATGGATTTAAGCATAGCCACTGGAGAAAAGGTTTCGTCATAGTCCACACCTGGTCTTTGACGAAAACCCTTTGCAACAAGTCTAGCTTTGAAAGTCTCCACTTTCCCATCTACACCAAGTTTCTTCTTGAAGATCCACTTGCTCCCAATGGTTTTACCCCTTCAGGAGCAACTTTCAAAGTCCATACTTTGTTGGTGTACATGGATTCCATCTCGGACCGCATAGCATCCAGCCATTTCACTGAGTCCCTACTCGTGATGGCCTGCTCGAAGCTAGTTGGGTCATCATCCTCCATGATGCAATCCTCGCTCCCACCATCCATGAGAAAACCGTAGTATCTCTCAGGTTGGCGAGGAACCTTACTAGATCGACGGAGAGGCTGGGGTTCGTCGGGTACTACTGAATCCTCTGGTTCTACCAAGTCTTCTGTTATAGTTTGTGTCGTTGGAACCTCTTCCAGTTCTACCTCAATGCCACTTATCTGTTTCATAAGAAAACTTTTTTCTAAGAAAGTGGCATGTCGAGAAACAAACACCTTTTGTTCCTCGGGATGGTAGAAGATATACCCTTGTGAATTTTTGGGATATCCTATAAACTTACATAAGACTGATCTTGCCTCGAGTTTGTACGGATTTTGTCTTTTGACATAGGCTGGACAACCCCATATTTTAATATAATTAAGATGTGGTCTCTTCCCTTTCCATATCTCATATGGAGTGGTAGGCACTGATTTGGTGGGAACTCTATTCAATAGGTCCATGGCCGTCTCAAGCGCATATCCCCAGAAGGAAATAGGTAACTCAGCTGTACTCATCATTGAGCGCACCATATCTAATAGGGTGCGGTTTCTCCGTTCAGATACACCGTTGTGCTGTGGTATATATGGATGAGTCAGCTGAGAGAGAATCCCATTCTCTTTTAGGAAGTCCAGGAATTCATTGTTCAAGTATTCACCTCCTCGATCAGATCGAAGGATTTTAATACCTTTTCCGGTCTGATTCTCGACTTCATGTTTATATTCTCTAAATTTCTCAAAAGCTTCTGATTTGTGTTTCATCAGGAACACATATCCGAATCTAGAGAGATCGTCAGTGAATGTAATGAAGTATGATGAACCATCCCTGGCATGTGTAGACATGGGACCGCATACATCACTATGTATCAGTCCTAAGAGTTCGGTAACTCTTTCTCCGTGTCCTGTAAACGGAGTTTTGGTCATCTTGCCTTTGAGACATGACTGGCAAGTGTCATAAGATGAAAATTCAAACGGATTTAAATATCCAACGTTATGCAACTTAGCCAGTCGTGTCACATTGATGTGACCCAGTCTACAATGCCACAAGAAGGATTCGTTCAGTTCTGAACTCTTCCTCTTGCGTGTGTTTGTTATGCTCAGAACTGTTGATTGATTTAGAACATAAATGCCATTGCACAACGTGCCTGATCCAACCAACTTTTGGTTACGGAAAATGTTCATAACATTGTCCTGTAATACAAAATTATATCCCTCTTTACTTAATAAAGAAACCGATATAATGTTGCATATCAGGTTCGGCATGTAATAGCATTCGTTCAGAACCAATGTATTACCAGTTGGTAATTCAAGGTGATATTCCCCGACAGTCTTAGCTGCAACAATTGCACCATTTCCAACTCTAATGTCTTTATCACCTTCTCCAAGTTCTCTACCTTTCTTAAGCCCATGTAACTGATTACATATATGGGATCCTGACCCGGTATCTAATACCCAGGACGTAGAGCAAATGGAGAAACAGTTCTCCGTAACGAACACACCCGAAGAAAATGCATCAACATGTACTTTCTTCATTCGGGTGGTATGGGAATCCTGGTATTCCCCTATATCCTGTTCAGTCCTATAACTCTTATAGGAAATAACGGAATCAACGTTCCCCAGCACAGTATAACATGCGGGTTCGGTCAATACATCCATATTATTATCTTGATTAGGGCATGAAATGGTCGCTACCTGGAGAGATAGAGAGGAAAACACTTTAGCGTATGCTCGTGCAAGATCAGATTGGTTATTATCTTATCTAATCAGGATGGCTCCCACTGTTTTTATCAAATCTTCCTTCAAACCCTAAAAGGAAAGACTAGCCGGGATTAATTACACACTACAAGTTTGCCAATCTTTCAGCCAGGCCAGTGTCGGTACTTTGAGGGAGGTCCCCCATGCTTTCGCACGAACCTAATTAATGTAAACCTCGTTTTCCCAGAGGCGTAACCCCGTTGACACCTTTCTAGACACCTACTTGATCAGCTAATTGAAATGTGTAAAGCTCTCCCAGGAGTAACTCTTACTCGCAGTGGGTATTGGGATCCAACTATCTCATAGAAGGTATGCAATCTCATTGCAAATTTCAACACTTGAAATTCCCGATAATATTTTTGCCCCTAGCGTGCTATGGCCTTGACGCATGCCAAACAACCCATAGTCTGCTAGTCAAGTTCAACCCGTACAATTCGTGATCGAATTAAACCCACCCGTACGACCCTTGACGCATGCCAAACAACGCCGTACGAATACCTTAATCCAATCGCATCTCATGCTACAGATAAGTAATAATCAGCTACCGTACACTACGCCTTGACGCATGCCAAACAACCGTAGCACGAATACTGAATATTACATATCTGAATTGACGGAGGGCTACGCAGGTTTTTCTGAAAACCATGAGCGTAAAGAACTTGATATCGTTGTAGAATCAAATGAAGTTTTGAAATGGAGTGATTTTGAGGGTTTTCTAGTTTTGCTAAAGGGGTCACTCCCGGTGAAGGGATCGTCGGCCCTTTCCTCGTCGAATGAGGTGCGGGATATATCATATATATCACTGTGCAAAGCATAAACTATAGAAGCAATCAAAAGTCAAACTGGGTGTGTAGCATCTGCCAGTTATTGCTAAAGGAGTCACTCCCGGTTAAGGGATCTCGGTCCTTTCCTCATCGAATAAGGTGCAGGGTATATCATATATACCGCTATGCAAAGCAAGAACTGTAGCTACCTGTTTTGTTTAAAATTTGATTCTACAACATCTTAGGTTTCTTTTCTTTCATTAATCACATTAATGAAGTCCCATCATTTAAGTCACCTAAACATCACAGATAAATACGACGTACACTTATGCCATCCGCATTCGCCTGGATGTCCCCTCGTGTACCGTTAGGTTAGGTAACTAACGACAGAGCAGGGCAGGGCTAGTGTGGGTGAAAAACATAAGTAACGTCTATATAATATATCATATATACTATATACTGTATCTATCACAGAACATCACATGATCACATCACAGATATCGCAGCAGAAGAAACATATGAAAACATTGGATATACTAGGACGTCCGTGTTTTCAATACGAGCCAATATAAAACACGGATTCCACGGTCGTGATGAATAGCCAATCCCACACCCCTAGACCCCTACGAGAGCGGCAAGCAACCCTGCCAATTCTAGGGTTAGGAGACCGGACTCGACTCCTCGAGATGGTCTCCCACTGGACCCTAGAACCCGGTTACTTGTGCTCCCCTCCTTGGGTCTATCCTAATGCGGAAAAGTAAATAATATACAAAAGGTGACAGCTTCCGCAACCTGGAAGTGCCCCAAATAAAAGAATATTACATACAAGTTTTTACATGAATGAAAATGAAAAACACTCATCTCTCATAAAACCCCCCCGGCTATTCGAACACGACGATCCAATATAACATATCCAGCAACACATAACATCACATGTCATCAACGTAAGTAAATATGCGTATCCCAATTGTCGTTGACATATAGCAACGAAACCGGCGATATCACATATTACACTTACGGTCACAGAAAAGAAAGTGTAAAACAACAACAGTTGGAATCCGCAATTTCTTTAGACATCGCATGCCTAATCAAATAAAATACTTAGACATCACATGCCTAACAATTATAAACCCCGCATTTTAGTCCCATTATCGAAAACTCTTTTCAATATCAAGTGAGACTAAACCGCTAGATTTATAACATTCATTCAGCTATCTCATAACTGTTTGTGAATTCCAATCATTGTATCCCATTCCGGATAAATAGAAAATATTAAACTTTCCGATCGAACATTCGAACACCCAAGTTTTCCCTAAACCGATCAACACATGAAATAAGTTCAAAGACATTCACTTCATGCCTCAGTACCAACGGTCCAGCCGTAGAAGGGTTAAGCCAACGCCTCACATGTGGCACGCCGTACTGCCCCAAACCCTAAGGTTCAAAGGGCAGTTCAAGACGGTCACATAATCGAGTTAAGGTTTGTTGTCTTCTAGAGGGACCATCGCGTTACTTGCACTACTTAGAACGTCATTAAACTACGGAAAAGTCCAACAATTGGAAATTTCCGGGCAAGGGAAAGATTGGGTATTTACATCCGGTCGAACTTTTTAACATATTCTAAAATTATCCGGAAAAACACATAGACAAAGTTTGATAATCCGATCGAATCTACGAACTCCTAATACAACCCAGAAAACTCAACTCTTGAGTTCAGATTAAAAATTCCCTGGAAAACCAACACTGCAACATAGGAATTACTGTGCAAAATTGAACAACAGAGGAGACTAGATGGCCGCGGAACCGCCGCATTAGGCATGCTAATGCCGCGGTTCCTCCGCGCTTCTATGGCATTAGGCTATCGAATTTCACAGTAACTCTTACAATCACCTGCTGATTTTTTTGCATATTTTTAATATGGAAAAAACCCAGTTTTTGAAAAAAGTCCAGAGAGCAAGTTTGGGATTAGGGTTTCGATTCGTTCGGATTTCAAACGTCGTCTACACTTCGCCTAAGGCTCTAGCTAGGCTCTGATACCACTGTAGGGTTCCTAGGCACGCTAATGAAATCTCACAAGGCATCAACCATGCCAATTTCAAATTTTATGGGTGCCGAGAAACCCTAATACGGATCGTCAACTAGAATTTTAGGCGAAAAGTAAAACTAGTTAACATCTTAACTATAAGAAAGAGGCTACAACCTTTGTAGATCCGGTTATCCACTTCCTTAGCTCCTCGTAGTTGTCCCCTCGCTGTCCATCTCGGATCCGGGACTCTCGCATCGGCTTCATCGGAGAAATAAGCGGGCAAGTCGTCGGCTACGATGCCGAAGATGATCTACGTCGAGGTTGCACAAGATCAAGCTCCAACTTCACCAAGTTGTGAAACTTGTGAAGAAAACACCTATACTACTTGGCAAGAGGTAGAGGGTGAAGAAATAGGAGGTGGGTTCACTTTAGAATTGGATTTCTCACACTTTTGCTCAAGTTGCCATTGATGGGCTTAAGCTTTCTTTCTTGATGAAGATGATGAAGAAGAAGAAAGTATATGATAAGTCTTCCATTAAAAGAATAATGAAAATGAAATACTTATTATATCCTAACCTTGGTCAAGTGTAGAGAGTTAACTATAGTTTATATGAGTGGTTAGGGTTAGGAGAAGAAGACAAAGTGGTCACTTGGTCAAAGCTTCATGAAGCTTCAACAAGCTTCATAATAAAAAGAAACCATTTTGTTTTCTTATATCTTTTTCTCAAAAAGGAAAAGATAAATAATTAAGTGAAAATAAGAAACCCTATCCATTCACTAAACATGGTTTAAGTCTTTACACAAATCCAAGTGAGAATGTATCATCAAACATGATACAATCAAGTGCACACAAAATATATCACATATACAATGTGCTATACAAGTGAGAAAATCCCTTTAAAGTGAACCAATACTAGTTAATGCAAAGTAATATATCAAATATATAATTATACATTAAATCATTGAATCAACACTTGATTCAATGATCCGGTCATGTTGCACATAACCGACTAGTATACAATGTATCGATTTATCGAATAATTGATTCGATAACTAGGTTATATCGCATACAACCAATCGAAACATTCATTGCGAGAATGGAATACGGTATCACATACACGCATTAGTCTCGGTCCTGCACATATCTCATATGCGCTCCTATCTCGTTTCGCTTGAGCCAAGAAACTTCTGTGTAGGACTCTAAAGACTCGTCAATACGCCGGTAGCAGATGATGATCATATCAATCACCCACAAGCCACAAGCGGTCTGCTAAACGTAACGGCCACCCGGGTATTGAGCGATCAGAAGATCGACGAGCTAGCCCGCTCGCACTCCTGTGAATCCAATCAGTAACACTTACCGTACAGTCCGGTCTGTTTGTCTGATATGTCGCATATCAAGTCTAGGGGTGGTAAACGTCAGACCCCAGTAACCGATAAGTCGTGCCGATGTGACGCTCATAACGGGTCGAGAAACTACTGGTAACACTTACCAGCAAATCTCTGATCAGCCCTGGCCAGGGACTTCCCTGTTACGGCCAATCGAGCACAGCGCAACATCAACCCCCAATACCGGGAGAGACGAAACCCCTCCTATCGCTCATTGCCTCCATGTGACTCAGGACTGTACCCAAAGACCACCGTTTTGCATGCCCTCATGGACGTGGTAAGGTGGAGATCAAAGCACAATGGGAATCACACAAAACTCTATGACGATCTCGGGTCTACAGACTAACCTGTACAAGTGTCACCTGAGAACTGCCATCTGACGTGAGGTATAATACCATCTGGGAGTTCTCGGCGAGTCCGTCCAGTGTACCCAGTCTCCACTGAGCACCCGTATACCATCTCTGAGGTCAAACACCAATGGATATGGGATCATCCATCGCCCATCTCATGGGTCAAGAAGCGTTTACGCTAGTCTACACTGGTATATCGATGCCCCGCCTCGATACATCCACGACTAGGGACCTTGAAGGATGTACCTATAGACTACCATGTCCCCACTAGTATGATCCGTATCACAGTCCAGGTAGTCAAGTACAAATCCTAAGGGCTTTACCAACATGTAACTATAAGACAGTTTAAAGAGACTAGTGTACATGTTAAGATAAAGTGCAACCAGATAGCATACTATCATATCAAGCAAGAAAGTCATCTCTATATATGTCCAAGCATCCAATATAATATACATCATCTGTACAATACTGGCCTCTAGGGCATACATACAACTAACAAGTTAACAATAGTTTAATTCTTTACATAAACCCAAGTGAGCAAGTATCATCAAACATGATACAAACAAGTGCACAAAAGTATATCACATATACAACTTGTGCAAATCAAATGAGAAAATCCATTAAAGCGAACCAATACTAGTTAATGCAAAGTAATATATCAAATATATAATTATGCATTAAATCATTAAATCAACACTTGATTTAACGATCCGGTCATATCGCATATAACCGACTAATATCCAACGTATCGGCTTATCGAATCGATCCTCGATTCGATAACTAGGTTATATCGCATACAACCAATCGATATATTCATCGCGAGAATAGAATACGGTATCACATACACGCATTATTCTCGGTCCCGCACATATCTCATATGCGCTCCTATTTCGTTTTGCTTGAGCCAGGAAACCTCTGTGTAGGACTCTAAAGACTCGTCAATATGCCGGCAGCAGGTGATGATCATATCAAACACCCATAAGCCGCAAGTGGTATGCTAAACGTAACGGCCACCCGGGTATTGAGCGATCAGAAGATCGACGAGCAAGCCCGCTCATACTCTTGTGAATCCAACCAGTAACACTTACCGTATAGTCCGGTCTCGTCGTCTGATATGTCGCATATCTCGCCTAGGGGTGGTAAACGCCAGACCCCAATAGCTCGATAAGTCGTGTCGATATGAGGTCTATAACAGTTCGAGAAACTACTGGTAACACTTACCAGTAAATCTCAGCAACCCTTGCCAGGGATTTCCGGTTATAGCCAATCGAACACAGGGCAACATCAACTCCCTATACCGGGAGAGACGAATCCCCTCCTATCGCTCATTGCCTCCATGTGATTCGGGACTGTACCCAAAAGCCACCGTTTTGCACGCCCTCTTGGACGTGGTAAGGTGGAAATCAAAGCACAGTGGGAACCACACAAGACTCTATGACGATCTCGGGTCAACAGACTACTCTATACCAGTGTCACCAGAGAACTGCCATCTGACGTAAGGTATAATACCATCTGGGAGTTCTCGGTGAGTCCGTCCAGACCCAGTCTCCACTGAGCACCCGTATATCATCTCTGATGTCAAACACCAATGGATATGGGATCATCCATCACCCATCTGTATTGGTCGAGAAGGTATACGCTAGTCTACTCTGGTATATCGATGCCCCGTCTCGATATACCCACGACTAGGGACCTTGAAGGATGTACTTATGGACTACCCTGCCCCCACTAGTATGATCCGCATCATAGTCCAGGTAGTCAAGTACACATCCTAAGGGCTTTACCAACATGTGACAGAGAGACAATCAGTGTACACATTAAGGTAAAGAGCAACCGGATAGCATACTATCATGTCGAGCAAGAAAGTCCTCCCTATATATGTCCCAGCATCCACTACAATATACATCCAATGTACAGTAATGGCCTCTAGGGCATACATATAACTAACTATCTCCTACTTGCACTAGGGCTATCTGATAACAGTGGTTGTAGTATCTCATACTCAACCATCCCATAAAGGTCTCTCTCTGGGAAAAGGCCTTTGTGAGTGGATCCGCCGTGTTATCCTCTGAGTCTTCTCTCCTAACCTCGATCACCCTGGAGATCAACCATCTCCATGATCAGGTGACACTGCCTTAGAATATGTCTGGATCAATGATGGGACCGGCGTTCCTTGGCATAAGCCACAACTCCATTGTCATACAATGGGAGGAACGAAGTTCATCTCATGAACTATTATACACCCAGACTGCCTCTTTGGTAGCATCTTAAGTAGTGATGTATCCAGCCTTAATCGTCTAGTATGCCACGGTATCTAGCTTGGAACTCTTCCAACATACCGTCCCTTCACTGAGGGTAAAGACAATGCCTGTGACTGATATTCAGTCGTCTTTATCACCCTGGAACCCTTCCAGTGATTCTCCCCAGGATCGATTGATACCATCTCACTACATCTAGTGAGAGTCCTAACATCCATTTAGATCTATCTCATAGATCCAAAATCCAGGATTTAGGAGATATCACTTTGATCCCATATGGAGAATCATTGTGATAAGCGGAGATTGATCGAGCGTAGCATAGGAAACTCTTTCCCTATCCTGAGTATGTCATCCACGTACTCTACGAGGATCACCACCATACTCCCTACTACCTTTTTGTTTATACAAGGTTCATCTACCATTTTGATGATGTCGAACTCATTGACTAATCCATCAAAACAGATGTTCTAACTCCGCGATGCCTGCTTTATCACATAAACCATCTTACACATGTTTCCGCTGCTCCCACTGTCTACGAAGCCCTCTGACTGTGTACTTACAGACTCTTTCTTCTAAAACATCATTTAAAAAAGCAGTCATGACACCCAACCGCCAGATATCGTAGTCAAGGTATGTAGCCGTGGCAAGTAGGATCCGGATGGACTTTAGCATAGTCACTGGAAAAGGTTTCATCATTATCCACGCCTGGTCGATGACGAAAACCTTTAACAAGTCTAGCTTTGAAAGTCCCAACCTTTCCATCTACACCAAGTAATCTTCTCAAGATATACTTGCTCCTGATGGGGATTTAACCCTTCAGATAAAGCAACCAAAGTCCATACTTTGTTGGTGTATAAGGATTCCATCTCAGATCGCTAAGCATCCAGCCATTCTGACAGAGTCTTACTCCTGATAGCCAGTTCGAAACTACTTGGGTCATCATCTCATGATGCAATCCTCACTCCCACTGTCATAGAGAAACCGAAGTAACTATCAGGTGGGTGAGGAACCCTACTAGATCGGCGGAGAGGCTGAGGTTTGTTGGATTCTACTGAATCCTTTGGTTCTACCAAATCATCTGCTGTAGTTTGTATAGCTGGAACCTTTCCAGTTCTACATTACAGACCTTGCCTCGAGCTTGTCCGGATTTTGCTTTTAGACATAGGCCGGTCAACCCCAAATATTAACTAGCTTAAGACATGGGCTCTTCCCTTTCCATATCACATATGAAATGGTAGGAAACTGATTTGATTGGAACCCTATTCAATAGGCATGCAGCTTCTCAAGCGCATAACTCCCAAAAGGAAATAGGTAACTCAGTAGTACTCATCATAGAGCACACCTTATCATATAGGGTGTGATTGCTCCGCCCCGATATACCATCGTGCTATGGTGTATACGGAGGAGTAATGCTGAGAGAGAATCTCATTCTCCTTTAGAATAGTCCAGGAATTCCGTACTCAAGTATTCTCCACCTTGATCACATCAAAGGACATAATACTTATACCCGTATTTTGGTTCTCTACTTCTAGTTTATATTCTGTGAATATCTCAAAAGGTTCAGACTTGTGTTTCAACAGGAACATATGTCTGAGTCTCGAGAGATCATCAGAGAATGTAATGAAGTAAAAAGAACCGGTCTTGGCATGTGTAGACAGGGGACCTTACATACATCAACATGTATCAGTCCCAAGAGTTTACTAACTCTTTCTTCGTTTCCAATAAACAGAGCTATGGTCATCTAATCTTTGTGACATGACTGGCGAGTTTCACAAGATGTAAATTCAAACAGATTTTAAATATGCATCTATATGTAACTTCAGCTAGTCGGGTCGCATTGATATGACCTAGTCTACGATACTTCAAGAAGGATCCGTTCATTTCTGAACTCTTCCTCTTGTGTGTGTTCCGTATACTAAGAACTGTAGTTTGATTTAGAACATTAATGCTTTTAGATAACGTGCCTGAACCGATCAACTTTTGATATAGGAAATGTTCAAAACATTATCCAACAATACAAAATTTTATCATTTCTTTACTAATAAAGAGACTGATATGATTTTGTATATCAGGTTCGGTATCTAATAACATTCGTTCAGAATCAATGTATTTGTAATACAGGGTGACAGTGACCAACAGACTTGGCTGCAACACTTGCCCCGTTTTCTGCCTCATGAAACTTATCACCCGTTCTCAGTTCTCTACCCATCTGTAGCCCTATGTAACAGATTACATATCTGGGATCCTGATCCGATATCAAATACCCAGGACGTAGAGGATACAGAGAAACAGTTCTTTGTAACGAACACACCCGAAGATGATGCATCATATGCACTTTCTTCGTTTGGGCGGTACGGGAAATCTGGTATTCCCCAATTTCCTGCTCTGTCTTATAACAATTACAAGTTGGAGCGGGACCAACATTCCCCAGCTCAGTATAACAAGCGGGTTCGGTCAATATTCCGTATTATTATCTTGATTAAGGCGTGACATGGTCGCTACCAGGAGAGAGAGAGAAGAAAACACTCAGCGTGCGCTCTTGCAAGAATAGATTGGTTAATATTTTATCTAATCAGGATGGCTCCCACTGTTTTTATCAAATCTTCCTTCAAACCCTAAAAGGAAAGACTAGCCGGGATTAATTACACACTACAAGTTCGCCAATCTTTCAGCCAGGCCAGTGTCGGTACTTTGAGGGAGGTCCCCCATACTTTCGCACGAACCTAATTAATGTAAACCCAGAGGTGTAACCCCGTTTTCCCAGAGGTGTAACCCCGTTAACACCTTTCTAGAAACCTACTTGATCGGCTAATTGTAATGTGTAAAACTCTCCCAGGAGTAACTCTTACTCGCAGCGGGTATCGGGATCCAACTATCTCATAGAAGGTATGCAATCTCATTGCAAATTTCAACACTTGAAATTCCCGATCATATTTTGCCCCTAACGTGCTATGACCTTGACGTAGGCCAACAAACCATAGTGCGCTAGTCAAGTTCAACCCGTCATTTCCTGATTGAATTAAACCGACCCGCACGACCCTTGACGCAGGCCAACAAAGTCGCACGACTACCCTAATCCAATCTGCATCATATGCATAAGCAGATAATTACTAGTTAGCTACCGCACACTACACCTTGACGCAGGCCAACAAACCTAGCACGAATACTAACTACTACTTATCTGAAATGACGGAGGGCTACGACAGGTTTTTCTGAAAACCTATTGCGTAATGAACTTGATATCGTTGTAGAATCAAATAATTTTAAAATGGAGTGCTTTTGAGACTTTTCTAGTTTTGCTAAAGGAGTCACTCCCGGTGAAGGGATCGTCGGTCCTTTCCTCGTCGAATGAGGTGCGGGATATATCATATATATCACTGTGCAAAGCAGAAACTGTAGAAGCAATCAAAAGACAAACCGAGTGTGTAGCCGCTGCCAGTTATTGCTAAAGGAGTCACTCCCTGTGAAGGGATCTCGGTCCTTTCCTCATCGAATAAGGTGCAGGATATATCATATATACTGCTGTGCAAAACAAGAACTGTAGCTACCTGTTTTATTTTGAAATTCGATTCTACAACATCTTAGGTTTCTTTTATTTCATTAATCACATTAATGAAGTCTTATCATTTATGTACCTAAACATCACAGATAAATACGACGTACACTTATGCCATCCGCATTCGCCTCGATGTCCCCTCGTGCACCGTTAGGTTAGGTAACTAACGGCAGAGCGGGGCAGGGCTAGCGCGGGTGTAAAACATAAGTAACGCCTATATAATATATCATATATACTATATACAGTATCCAACACAGAACATCACATGATTACATCACAGATATCGCAGCAGAAGAAACATATGAAATATTGGATATACTAGGACGTCCGTGTTTTCAATACGAGCCAGTATAAAACACGGATTCCACGGTCGCGATAAATAGCCAAACCCACACCCCTAGACCCCTACGAGAGCGGCAAGCAACCCTACTAATTCTGGAGTTAGGAGAACCGGATTCGACTCCTCGAGTTGGTCTCCCACTGGACTCCAGAACCCGGTTACTTGTGCTCTCCTCCTTGGGTCTATCCTAGTGCGGAAAAGAAAATAATATACAAACGGTGACATCTTCCGCAACCTGGAAGTGCCCCAATAAAAGAATATTACATACAAGTTTTTACATGAATGAAAATGAAAAACACTCATCTCACATAAAAACCCCCGGCTATTCAAACACGACGATCCAATATAATATATCCAGCAACACATAACATCACATGTCATCAACGTAAGTAAGTATGCATACACCGATTGTCGTCGACATATAGCAATGACAATCGGCAATACCACTACATACTACACTTACGGTCACAGAAAAGAAAGTGTAAAACTACAACAGTTGGAATCCGCAACCTCTTTAGACATCACATGCCTACTCAAATAAATTCCTTAGACATCGCATGCCTAACAATTATAAACCCCGCATTTTAGTCTCATTATCGAAAACACTTTTCAATATCAAGTCGGGCAATTCAACAAGATTCCCGACATCCTGATCGAATGCTCGTCGCAAACTTTAGTAGGCGGCCGCACCCCCGACGCCGTCGACGAAGTGCACCAAGGCGGAACACCGCTGCCGCGAGCACCTGAACGGATGCTTTCGGCGACGGGGTTCTCCTACAGTCACTTGGTCGGGGCTATGGAGTGAGGCTGTCTATTAAGTTTACCCGGCGAGTATCCGCGTACGCTACGTGATTGCGACGGACTTTTGATCATATCAAAATTCCGTGGCAACCGATCAAGTGAAACTAAACTACTAGATTTATAACATTCATTCGGTTATCTCATAACTACTTGTGAATTCCAATTATTATATCACATTCCGGATAAATAGAAAATATTAAACTTTCCGATCGAACAATCGAACACCCAGGTTTTCCCAATACAACTCAACACATGAAATAAGTCTAAAAACATTCAGTTCATGCCTCAGTACCAACGGTCCAGCCGTAGAAGGGTCAAGCCAACGCCTTACATGTGGCACGCCGTACTGCCCCAAACCCGAAGGTTCAAAGGGCAGTTCAAGACGGTCACATAATCGAGTTAAGGTTTGTTGTCTTCTAGAGGGTCCATCGCGTTACTTGCACTACTTAGAACGTCTTTAAACCACGGAAAAATCCAACACTTGGAAATTTTCCGACAGGGGAAAAAGTGGGTATTTATATCCGGTCGAACTTCTTAACATATTCTAAAATATCCGGAAAGCCACATAGACAAAGTCTGATAATCCGATCGAATCTGCAAACTCCCAAAACACCCCAGAAAACTCAACTCTTGAGTGATATTTAAAAATTCCCAGAAAATCCAGCACCAGAAAAGAGGAATTACTGTGCAAAAACGGGAAGCTGACGTCATCAAATGGCCGCGGAACCGCCGCAGAAGCCAGGCTTCTGCCACGGTTCCACCGCACTTTGGATGTATCTCTTGTAAAATTTTGCACCGTAATTCTTATAATTCCCTGCTGAATTTTTTAAGGATTTTTAATCTGGAAAAAACCCAATTTTGTAAAAATGTCCAGAGAGGGTGAAATTTTAGGGTTTCGGGTTCGTTCGGGTTTCAAACTTCGTCTACACTTCGCCTAAGGCTCTAGCTAGGCTCTGATACCACTGTAGGGTTCCTAGGCACACTAATGAAGTCTCACAAGGCATCAACCATGTCAATTTCAAATTTTACAAGTGCCGAGAAACCCTAATAGGATCGTTAACTAGATTTTAGGCGAAACAAGAAGCTAGTTAACAACTTAACTAAGTTAACGGAAATACAACCTTTGTAGATCCGGTTCTCTACCTCCATAGCTCCATGATGAAGTCTCCTTGCTGTCCAAATCGAATCCCGGGCTCTAGCGTCGGCTTCATCGGAGAAATGGGCGGGCTAGGTCATCGACTACGATGCCGAAGATGATCTACGTCGAGGCATCGCAAGATCAAGCTCCCACTTCACCAAGTCATGAAACTTGTGAAGAAAACACCCTATACTACTTGGCAAGAGGTAGAGGATGAAGAAATAGGAAGTGGGTTCATTTTAGAATTGGATTTCTCACTCATATTCTCAAGATGCCATTGTTGGTAGCAAGCTTCTTCTTGAAGAAGAAGAAGAAGAAGATAGAATATCATAAGTATTTTTTTTAAAAAGAAAATCAATATGAATACTTATCATATCCTAACCTTGGTTAGGTGTAGAGAATATACCATGGTTAGTTTTAATGGTTAGGATTAAGAATGAGACAGGAATGGTGGACTTGTTCAAAGCTTCATGAAGCTTCAACAAACAAACAAACAAAGCCACCATTCTTTCTTTATCTTTTCCAAAAAAAGAATTATAAATAAATAGATAAGTAATAAAACAAACAAAACCCTAATCATTAAGTTAACCATGGTTTAATTCTTTACAAAAACCCAAGTGAGCAAGTATCATCAAATATGATACAAACAAGTGCACAAAAGTATATCACATATACAACTTGTGCAAATCAAGTGAGAAAATCCATTAAAGTGAACAAATACTAGTTAATGCAAAGTAATATATCAAATATATAATTATGCATTAAATAATTAAATCAACACTTGATTTAACGATCCGGTCATATCGCATATAACCGACTAATATCCAATGTATCGGCTTATCGAATCGATCCTCGATTCGATAACTAAGTTATATCGCATACAACCAATCGATACATTCATCGCCAGAATAGAATACGGTATCATATACACGCATTATTCTTGGTCCCGCACATATCTCATATGCGCTCCTATTTCGTTTTGCTTGAGCCAGGAAACCTCTGTGTAGGACTTTAAAGACTCGTCAATACGCCGGCAGCGGGTGATGATCATATCAAACACCCACAAGCCGTAAGCGGTCTGCTAAACGTAACGGCTACCCGGGTATTGAGCGATCAGAAGTTCGACGAGCAAGCCCGCTCATACTCCTGTGAATCCAACCGGTAACACTTACCGTACAGTCCGGTCTCGTCGTCTGATATGTCGCATATCTCGCCTAGGGGTGGTAAACGTCAGACCCCAATAGCTCGATAAGTCGTGTCGATATGAGGTCTATATCAGTTTGAGAAACTACTGGTAACACTTACCAGTAAATCTCAGCAACCCTGGCCAGGGATTTCCGGTTATAGCCAATCGAACACAGCGCAACATTAACTCCCTATACCGGGAGAGACGAATCCCTTCCTATCGCTCATTGCCTCCATGTGATTCGGGACTGTACCCAAAAGCCACCGTTTTGCACGCCCTCTTGGACGTGGTAAGGTGGAAATCAAAGCACAGTGGGAACCACACAAGACTCTATGACGATCTCGGGTCAACAGACTACTCTGTACCAGTGTCACCAGAGAACTGCCATCTGACGTAAGTTATAATACCATCTGGGAGTTCTCGGTGAGTCCGTCCAGTGTACCCAGTCTCCACTGAGCACCCGTATATCATCTCTGATGTCAAACACCAATGGATATTGTAAGTCCATATTGCGACCCCCGGTGCTTACGGGGAGGCGGAAACGGTATAAAAAACAAATTTTTATCGCAAGAGGCAACATGGACTAAACAAGGTCGGGATCGTGTCTAAACTAAACTAGCAAATACGCTAAAAGGAGTTAGCTACTCGGATGAGGGTTATACCTAAACTTGAACTCCTTCTTCTTGAAATCTTGTAGAGGTTGATGGTTCTCTTTTGTCGCCTTCTTCCGTCGAAGATGGATCCACCTCGAGGGTTCGACCTTGGGCTCTTTCTCGGACTTGGAGTGAACTAGAATCTCCGGCTTGCTAATCCTTTGATCCTAGAGTGAGTAGAGAGTGACTAGGGTTTGCTTTTCTTTTTAAAGAGAAGGATTCTCAACTCATGAGAAGGTTTCTCTTTGCTAGAGGAAGAAGAAGATGAAGAGAGGAGAGAGAATGAATATGATAGAATGAGCTATTCTATTCTATCTTGCAACCATAATGCCAAAAAGAATTATCTAAATAATAATAAATCAAAATGAGAATAGTTGATGGTAGTATTTGGAATGACCACTACCATGCTTCATTTAATGAAATGTAAGCATGAATCAAGGAAGACTTTTTAAAGCATGATGGTGGTCAATGGTCAACAAGTCAACCATGGTCAACAAGTCAACAAAAAAACAACCATAACATAATTCTCATTTAATTACTATTATTAATAGATAATTCATAAATCCATTAGGGTTTGGAAAATGATAACTGTCAACTGTGCATACGCACCCGTTCCGAAACCCTAATGAAATACCTCATCCTCCGCCTCAAGCAACTGTGCATACACACCTGCATTCTCGTTCCGAGGAACAAGAATACCAAGATATAAAAGCAACCCCAAATATATATACCAGTATCTGGCTCAAACCAGAGCCTGCCAGTATAATCCGTCCGGACTCCAAACGTGCACAAGTGCGCGGATGAGAACGAACCCTGTCGCAAAACCATGCGACCTCTACTCTGTTTTGCCCAGAGGCGAATACCCTCTGTGTGGGACTCTAAAGACTCGACACTATGCTGGCAGTGGGTTTAACCACAGACCGCAAGCGGCACTAGCTGTGCGTAACGGTCCCCAGGTAGATGCCGACAAGAAGGCTGACGAGGTGAAACCCCATCTGAACTCCTACTGAGTCTGAATGTGACAGTCTCCGTACAGTCCGGTCTGTTCGTCTGATACATCGCATGGCGGGCCTAGGGGGTGGTAAACGTCAGTCCCCCAATAGCGGTACAAGTCGTGCCGGAGCGAAGCCCAAAACACCCTGAGATAACACTGGAAACCTACCAGTATATCTCGTTTGCCCTGGCCAGGGACTACTCGTGTAATGGCTCTCCTAGATACAGCGCGATGTCAACCCCCAATACCGGGAGAGACGAATCCTGTCTAACCGTCACTGCCTCCAAGTGCTTCGGGACTGCACCCAACCACCACCTGTTTGCACGACTCCTTTGAGCCGTGGTAGGGTAGTGATCAAAGTGCAGTGGGAACACACTTGAGGCGAAGTGCCAGTGTCAAGTCAGCGGACTAAGCTGTACTCATGTCACCTGGGAACTGATAACTGACGATAGGTATAATACCAACCTGTCAGTTCCCGACGAGTCCTGTCCAGTGTACTCGTAACCCAACGAGCACCCGTATACTATCTCCAGTACGACGTACTGATGGCTGTGAGACAGACCATCTCCCACACTGGGATGAGAAGCGCATACGCTAGTCTACTCCGGAGTATCGATGCCCTGTCTCGACAGTCCTGCGACTAGGGACCTGTATAAGGATGTGCTTATAGATTACCCAGCCCCCACTAGTGTGACTGCCATCACAACGCTGGTAATCAAGCAAAGATCCTAAGGGCTCCACTAATGCGTATAAGTGATATACTGAAATAAACACAAGTACACATTGAAGTAGAAACAAACCAAGTAGCATACTACTATTTTGAGCAAGATTGTATATACAAGGTGAATATCCCAAGCATCCATTAAGTAATATACAAACTAGTATGATACAGTAATGGCCTCAAGGGCATATACACTAACAATCTCCCACTTGCACTAAGGCCATGTACTGGCGTATCGAAGACCTATCATCTCGATCAGCCGCTCGAACTGAGTCTGGGGCAAGGCCTTGGTGAATGGATCTGCAGTGTTCTCTTCTGAAGCAACCCTCCGAACCTCGATCTCCTTGCGATCCACGATCTCCCTGATCAGGTGATACCGCCTCAAGATGTGCCTGGATCTCTGATGGGACCTGGGTTCCTTCGCTAAAGCTATAGCCCCGTTGTTGTCGCAATACAGAGGTATTGGGTCAACAATGGACGGAACCACCTGAAGTTCTTTCAAGAACTTCCTCATCCAGACAGCTTCTTTTGCGGCATCAGATGCAGCGATGTATTCCGCTTCCATCGTCGAGTCTGCAACGGTTTCCTGTTTGGAACTCTTCCAACACACCGCCCCTCCATTGAGGGTGAAGACAAAACCCGACATGGACTTGGAATCATCCTTGTCACTCTGGAAGCTGGAGTCAGCAAAGGCCTCGATCTGGAGGTCTTTTCCGCCATACACCAAGAACATCTCCTTAGTCCTTCTCAGGTACTTGAGAATGTTCTTTACTGCTATCCAGTGTTTCTCCCCAGGGTTAGACTGATACCGGCTTACCACACTCAGTGCATAAGCTACATCCGGTCTGGTACACAACATCGCATACATTATAGAGCCTACCGCAGAAGCGTAGGGTATAATAGACATGTGATCCCTCTCCAAATCAGTCTTGGGAGACATCTCTTTAGAGAGGGTGATCCCGTGACAAGCCGGTAGGTTACCGTGCTTGGAATCTTCCATACTGAATCTTTTCACTATGGTGTCGATGTACCTGGACTGAGAAAGTCCCAATATCCTCTTGGATCTATCACGATGGATCCGGATCCCCAGGATGTATGAGGCATCACCCAGGTCTTTCATGGAGAACCTTTGTGACAAGAATCCCTTGACAGATTGTAGCATAGGAATGTCATTTCCTATCAAGAGAATGTCATCCACGTATAAAACGAGGAATACTACAGTTCTCGCTACAAATCTACTATAGATGCATGGTTCATCTGGATTTTTGATAAAGCCAAATTCTTTGACTGTCTCATCAAAACAGATGTTCCAACTCCGCGATGCCTGCTTTAGTCCATAGATGGACTTAAGCAATTTGCACACCTTTCCGCTGCTCCCACTCTGAATGAAACCCTCTGGCTGATCCATATAGACACACTCCTCTAAATTTCCATTTAGAAAAGTGGTTTTTACGTCCATCTGCCAAATCTCATAATCGTGGAAGGCAGCAATGGCAAGAAGGATCCGAATGGATTTCAGCATAGCCACTGGAGAAAAGGTTTCGTCATAGTCCAAGCCAGGTCTTTGACGGAAACCCTTTGCTACAAGTCTAGCTTTATAGGTCCCAACCTGTCCATCTACACCAATCTTCCTTTTGAAGATCCACTTGCATCCTACGGGTTTTACCCCGTCTGGAGCAATGTCCAACGTCCATACTTTGTTGGTGTACATGGACTCCATTTCGGTCCGCATTGCATCCAGCCATTTTACCGAGTCAACGCTCTGAACGGCCTGCTGGAAGCTAGTAGGCTCATCATAGTCTATGATGCAATCCTCTCTATCCCCGTCTATGAGAAAACCGTAGTATCTCTCGGGCGGATGAGACTGCCTACTACTTCTGCGGAGCGGCGTAGGAATGTCCTGTTCATTTGAACCTTCTGGTTCCACTAAGCTTTCAGTAATAGTCCGTGGTTCTGGAATCTCTTCCAGTTCTACTGTGCTCCCACTTATCTGGTTTTCCAAAAACTCAGTTTCCAAGAAGTAGGCATGACGAGAAATAAGAACTTTTTGTTCCTCTTCACAGTAGAAGAAATATCCCTTAGAGTTCTTTGGATATCCCACGAACTTACACTGTACTGAGCGTGCCTCGAGCTTGTCCACATGCTGCTTTTTAACAAAAGCTGGACATCCCCAAGTCTTGATGTGACTGAGATGGGGCCTCTTCCCACACCACATCTCATATGGTGTAGTAGGCACAGTCTTAGTAGGAACTCGGTTCAAAAGGTACGCAGCTGATTCTAGCGCATACCCCCAGAATGATCGCGGCAACTCAGCGTTACTCATCATGGACCGCACCATATCCAATAGGGTGCGGTTCCGTCTCTCCGATACACCGTTATGTTGCGGGGTGTAAGGAGGAGTAAGCTGAGAGAGAATTCCGTTCTCTTTTAAATAGTCCAGGAATTCGGCACTTAAGTATTCTCCACCTCGATCCGATCTTAGAATCTTAATACTTTTGCCGGTCTGTTTCTCTACTTCATTCTTATACTCCTGGAATTTTCCAAAGGCCTCGGACTTATGTTTCATTAAGAAGACATAACCGTACCTTGAGAAGTCATCCGTAAAAGTAATGAAGTAAGAATGTCCGCTTCGGGCATGTGTAGACATTGGACTGCACACGTCACTGTGTACGAGTCCTAAGAGCTCGCTCGCTCTTACTCCATGTCCAGTAAACGGAGTCTTTGTCATCTTTCCTTTGAGACAGGATTGACAAGTGGCATACGACTGATATTCGAACGCATTCAAATACCCTTCTGTATGTAACTTAGTCAACCTTCTCTCATTGATGTGACCCAATCTACAATGCCATAAGAAAGTCTGATTCATTTCCGGAGACTTTCTTTTGTGTGTATTCTGGACGTTGAAAATCTGTGGTTGGTTTAACACGTATATACCATTACTCAATGTACCTGACCCAATCAAAACTTGATTAAGGTGAATGTTTACAACATTACTTACAAACGCAAATTCATAACCTTCTTTAGAAACTAAAGATACAGAAATGATATTACAAGTTGCGTTGGGTACAAAAAAGCAATTACGCAAAACCAAAACATGTCCATCTGACATTCCCAGGTGATAGTCCCCCACGGCTTTAGCATCCATGCTAGCTCCGTTCGCAACTCTGAGGGTCTTGTCACCTGCCTTCAAAACCCTACGGTTTCTCAACGCCTGCAAAGAATTACAGATATGAGATCCTTATCCGGTATCCAATACCCAGGAAGTAGAGTTTATTGAAAGACAGTTTTCAATAACATACACACCTGAAGCTGAAGCTGCAACCTGCTTCAATTCCTGTGTTCTGGCCTTCCAGGCCCTGCAATCATTCTTCCAGTGTCCTTTCTTATGACAATAGAAGCATTCTTCCTTATCCACAAGCTTCCCCGCTATCTTTGTTGCTTTTGCTTTTCCCTTCGTATCCACTTTACTAACACCGCCCCTTGGTTTGGCGGGGGCCTTCCTCTTCTTTCCCTTGGCTTTCGCCTTGGACCTAGAAGAAGATGATCCTCCTACAAACAAAGTGGATGTATCCCTACTTTTCTGTAGGGTGCCCTCTGCGCTCCTCAGCATGTTGAGGAGCTCTGATAGTTCAACCTCTTTTTCTTGTAGGTTGAAGTTCAGTATAAACTGGGCGTAAGTGGAAGGAAGGGACTGGAGAACTATATCCGTATATAGCTCACTCTCCAATGTGATCCCTAGGTCAGCGAGCTCCTCAATGTAGCCGATCATCTTTAGCACGTGCTCGGCTACTGATGATCCGAAGGCCATTTTTGTCGAAAATAACTTTTTCGATGCTTCGTATCTTGCGATACGTGATTGCTTTCCATACAGTTCTTTTGTATGAAGCAATATGGACTCCATGTCCATATTCTCATGCCTCCTCTGATGTTCGTTGTCCATCGAGGCAAGCAGGAGGCATTTGGCCTTCGCGCTATCAATCTCCCAAGTCTTGCGGATTTCCTTATCCGCGACACTGGAAGTTGGACCAGGGACAGGGGGAGCTTTGGTGGTAAGAAGATACCCCAGCTTGTCATAAGTGATTGCTATCTTGACATTCCTGAGCCAATCTTTGTAGTTTGGCCCTGTCAGTTTGTTTTTATCTAGGAGTAACTTAAGTCCAGTCATGTTGATTGGTCGCTGCAATTAGGAGAGAGAAGAAGAAACACTCAGCATGATGCTCTTGCAAGTTTAGAGTGGTTTTTAGTTTGTCTAAACAGGATGGCTCCCACTGTTTCTCGAATCCCTCCTCAAACCATAAAAGAAGAATTAGTCAGGATCAATCCCACCGTACAATACTTGCTTAACCGTTCAGCCAGGCCAGTGTCGGTACTTCGAGGGAGGTTTTCCAACGCTTTCGCGAAGTTCCTTAATTAAATAACCTCTTTTCCCTGGGGGCGTAACCCCGCTAACACATTTCTAGGCACCTACTAGGTTTATAGCATTGATCGTTAAGTGAGAAATTTCCCGAGGAGTAGCATATACTCACAGTAGGATCGGGATCCAAATATCATCGCGTGACGAAAATGAAGGAATCCTACCATAATCATCACACTCCAAATGGTATGCAAATCTAGCAAGTTTCAGTACTTATGAAACTCCCGATGTGGATTTTTGCCCCATGCTCTTATGATCTTGACTTTGGCCAACAAATCATAAGTCACATGTCAAGTTCTTCCCGTCGTTCTCCAGGTTAATTTGAATCCACCCGTACATACCCTTGACTTTGGCCAACAAGGCAGTACGACTGTTCCAAATCAACGCATCTATCTATGCTGCACATGAATATCCAATAGCTACCAATCACTATGCCTTGACTTTGGCCAACAAACACAGCTTGAATACTATTGACTATTTATGTGAAACGACGGAGGGCTACGAATGGTTTTGGCGAAATCGTGAACGTAGTGAACTTGATATAATCGATGGAACGAGATAGCTTTTAGAAGGAGTGGCTCAAGCTCCGCATTTAAAAGTTAGTTTTGAAAAGAACCGAGTGGTTTTTCGAAAGTGTTCCATCGACTTAAACTTGGTTTATTATCTTGCATTAGTTCTTTTAATGCGTGATATTCTTGCATTAGTTCTTTTAATGCGTCCCATCATTTAATCCTACCATTGCAGAAAACAACCAAAATATGACGTACGCTTATGCCATTCGCATTCGCCACGGGGCCCCGTCATTACCCGTTAGGTTACTTAACTAACGACAGAGCGGGGGCTGGGCTAGCGCGGCTGTAAAACATAAGCAACGCCTAAATAGAAAGCAATGATAGACATTACAGATCACAGATGAATATATTGGATATACTAGCAATCTGCAATCCTTTCGAGCCTGGAACGAAAAGCGGATAACACGGTCGCGGTGAATAGCCAAATACCCCACCCAAGACCCCTACGGGTGCGGCAAACTACCCGCCAAGTCCTCGGTAGTTTGTGCACCCCTCCATGGGTCTATCCTAGGAGCAAAAACAGTAAAAAGAATTATACAATGACGGCTACAACCCCGACCCGGTTGTGCGGCCAAACAAATAATATTATTACATCAATTTACATTTACAATGAATGAAAGAAAAACAAAAGCTCATCTCACATCCACCCCGGCTATTCACCCGCGACAGTCCAACACATTCATATACACATTCCAGCACATTACAGATCATGTATAACCCCGACTAATCGTCTTATAGCGATTAGCCGACGTTCAATACATGCAAACATCACAGATATAACCATCATAGTCAAAGTGTAGTGAAGTTCGGAAAAAATACGGAATTATAGGACCCCAAAAGGAAATTTCTTTTCTGCAAAATCTGGGCACATATAATATATTTCAAAAATCCCAAAACCAACACAGAAACACACTGCACGAAAAACGATGCACAGAAAACGACAACTCGCGGCGCTTCCGCGGCGGATACCTAGTTAACGCGGCGGATGGGCGGCGGTTTTGACGAATTACTGTATCGTTTTTCTTGGGTGTTCACACAAAACCCTGAGCCGAATTTACAAGTGTAAAGTTTTTCATTTTGAGCCAAAAAAAATTTCAACAGAAACTCAGGTTTTGTAATTTTTCCGGTTTTGTGATTTTTCGTTTCCGAACTTCGTTACACTTCACTACCAAGCTAGTTTAAGTTTAGTTAGGCTCTGATACCACTGTAAGTCCATATTGCGACCCCCGATGCTTACGGGGAGGCGGAAACGGTATAAAAAACAAATTTTTATCGCAAGAGGCAACATGGACTAAACAAGGTCGGGATCGTGTCTAAACTAAACTAGCAAATACGCTAAAAGGAGTTAGCTACTCGGATGAGGGTTATACCTAAACTTGAACTCCTTCTTCTTGAAATCTTGTAGAGGTTGATGGTTCTCTTTTGTCGCCTTCTTCCGTCGAAGATGGATCCACCTCGAGGGTTCGACCTTAGGCTCTTTCTCGGACTTGGAGTGAACTAGAATCTCCGGCTTGCTAATCCTTTGATCCTAGAGTGAGTAGAGAGTGACTAGGGTTTGCTTTTCTTTTTAAAGAGAAGGATTCTCAACTCATGAGAAGGTTTCTCTTTGCTAGAGGAAGAAGAAGATGAAGAGAGGAGAGAGAATGAATATGATAGAATGAGCTATTCTATTCTATCTTGCAACCATAATGCCAAAAAGAATTATCTAAATAATAATAAATCAAAATGAGAATAGTTGATGGTAGTATTTGGAATGACCACTACCATGCTTCATTTAATGAAATGTAAGCATGAATCAAGGAAGACTTTTTAAAGCATGATGGTGGTCAATGGTCAACAAGTCAACCATGGTCAACAAGTCAACAAAAAAACAACCATAACATAATTCTCATTTAATTACTATTATTAATAGATAATTCATAAATCCATTAGGGTTTGGAAAATGATAACTGTCAACTGTGCATACGCACCCGTTCCGAAACCCTAATGAAATACCTCATCCTCCGCCTCAAGCAACTGTGCATACACACCTGCATTCTCGTTCCGAGGAACAAGAATACCAAGATATAAAAGCAACCCCAAATATATATACCAGTATCTGGCTCAAACCAGAGCCTGCCAGTATAATCCGTCCGGACTCCAAACGTGCACAAGTGCGCGGATGAGAACGAACCCTGTCGCAAAACCATGCGACCTCTACTCTGTTTTGCCCAGTGGCGAATACCCTCTGTGTGGGACTCTAAAGACTCGACACTACGCTGGCAGTGGGTTTAACCACAGACCGCAAGCGGCACTAGCTGTGCGTAACGGTCCCCAGGTAGATGCCGACAAGAATGCTGACGAGGTGAAACCCCATCTGAACTCCTACTGAGTCTGAATGTGACAGTCTCCGTACAGTCCGGTCTGTTCGTCTGATACATCGCATGGCGGGCCTAGGGGGTGGTAAACGTCAGTCCCCCAATAGCGGTACAAGTCGTGCCGGAGCGAAGCCCAAAACACCCTGAGATAACACTGGAAACCTACCAGTATATCTCGTTTGCCCTGGCCAGGGACTACTCGTGTAATGGCTCTCCTAGACACAGCGCGATGTCAACCCCCAATACCGGGAGAGACGAATCCTGTCTAACCGTCACTGCCTCCAAGTGCTTCGGGACTGCACCCAACCACCACCTGTTTGCACGACTCCTTTGAGCCGTGGTAGGGTAGTGATCAAAGTGCAGTGGGAACACACTTGAGGCGAAGTGCCAGTGTCAAGTCAGCGGACTAAGCTGTACTCATGTCACCTGGGAACTGATAACTGACGATAGGTATAATACCAACCTGTCAGTTCCCGACGAGTCCTGTCCAGTGTACTCGTAACCCAACGAGCACCCGTATACTATCTCCAGTACGACGTACTGATGGCTGTGGGACAGACCATCTCCCACACTGGGATGAGAAGCGCATACGCTAGTCTACTCCGGAGTATCGATGCCCTGTCTCGACAGTCCTGCGACTAGGGACCTGTATAAGGATGTGCTTATAGATTACCCAGCCCCCACTAGTGTGACTGCCATCACAACGCTGGTAATCAAGCAAAGATCCTAAGGGCTCCACTAATGCGTATAAGTGATATACTGAAATAAACACAAGTACACATTGAAGTAGAAACAAACCAAGTAGCATACTACTATTTTGAGCAAGATTGTATATACAAGGTGAATATCCCAAGCATCCATTAAGTAATATATAAACTAGTATGATACAGTAATGGCCTCTAGGGCATATACACTAACAGATATGGGATCATCCATCGCCCATCTGTATGGGTCGAGAAGGTATACGCTAATCTACTCTGGTATATCGATGCCCCGTCTCGATATACCCACGACTAGGGACCTTGAAGGATGTACTTATGGACTACCCTGTCCCCACTAGTATGATCCGCATCATAGTCCAGGTAGTCAAGTACACATCCTAAGGGCTTTCCCAACATGTAACAGAGAGACAATCAGTGTACACGTTAAGGTAAAGAGCAACCAGATTGCATACTATCATGTCGAGCAAGAAAGTCCTCCCTATATATGTCCCAGCATCCACTACAACATACATCCAATGTACAGTAATAGCCTCTAGGGCATACATATAACTAACAGAGGTCGATGTACCAGTTGTATGTATATTTTACTTTCTGTACTAGGATTACCTCAAGGAGGGGTGCACGGATAGCCGGGTTCTAGAGGGCAACGGGCCCGCATCTCATGGCGTTGAGACGGAGGGGGCCTCACTCTAGAATTGGTGGGCTATTCGCCGCACTCGTAGGGGGTACAGGTTAACCTAGGAGGGGTGCCCAAGTTACCGGATTCCGTGAAGTGTTGGGTGGTCCATTCACGTTGTTGAAGGGGGCTGCCTCGCTTTAGGTTTTGGCGGGTAACTTGCCGCGCCCGTAGGGGTCTAGGATTTCATTGCACAGGCTATCCACACGACCAGGGGAACGTCGGGTTTCAGTAGCGGCTCTGTGAAACCCGGGGATCCCAGATATCTGTATTGTTCTGTGATGCTGTACATTTCTGTGATGTTGCATTTTATCACGTCTTGAGCAAAAATTATATATTGATATATATACTAGTAGATGTTATATATGTTTTGCATCCGCGCTAGTCCAGTCCCCGCTCTGTCGTTAGTTAACTAACCTAACGGGTAATGACGGGACCCAGTGGCGAATGCGGATGGCATATACGTACATCATTATTTTTGTTCTTTGTTGTGTGATCAATTGATGGGATAGCATTGATTCGGATCAATGCAAACTAAACAAACCTATTTGATGTTGTTGGAACAATTTTTCAAAAAGCTGTTATTACAAGGGCGTTCTCTTTTGTTTTGCACAGTGGTATTCGGTTATGAATACCCAGCACCTCAGTCGACGAGGCAAGGGCCGAGATCCCTTCACCGGGAGTGACCCCTTGGACAGAAGTTTGCGTCAGGGAAATAACTTCACTATAGCCGATTACTTTTGCTTTGCATCGTGGTATTCAGTTGGAATATCCTGCACCTCATTCTACGGGGAAAGAGCCGAGATCCCTTCACCGGGAGTGACCTTTTTAGCAAAGGTTTTCGTCACTATATTTTTATAAAGCTATCCAGTTCCTTCAACGATATCAAGTTCATTACGTTAAAGGTTTTTCGCCAGAATCCATTCGTAGTCCTCCGTCATTTCAGACGGGTAGCACGTAGTATTCATGCTATATTTGTTGGCCTTCGTCCAGGCATAGTGTATGGTAGCTGCTTGTTGCCTTTCTGCAGTATAGATAGATGCATTGGTTTGGGACAGCCGTATAGCCTTGTTGGCTAAAGTCAAGGGCTTGTACAGGTGGGTTCAAATTAACCTGGAGAATGACGGGTAGAACTTGACATGTGACTTATAATTTGTTGGCCTTCGTCAAGGTCAAAAGAGCATGGGGCAAAAATCACATCGGGAGTTTCTAAAGAAACTGAAACTTTCCAGATATGCGCATACCTTCTGGAGTGTGATAACGTGAGCGAAGTCCGTCACGTTATCATGCGATGATAGTTGGATCCCAATTCCCACCGATGATTTGGTTTACTCCTCGGGTGATCCCGACTAATTCTTCTTCAGGTTTGGAGGAGAATTTGACGGTACAGTGGGAGGTATCCAGATTAGATAAATTGGTAACCATTCTGATCTAGGTTAGAGTGCACGCTGAGTGTTTCTTTTCTCTCTCTTTTTGGCAACGACCATGACCCGACCCTAAGACTATGACTCAGTGACCAAAATTAACCGATCCTTCTTAAACACTGGCTTTTGGATTGTCAGAGTTGCAAACCACATTGCCACTTCTACTTTTACCCTTTTTCTCCAGGACACCCCGTATTACTACGAACGTCCACTTCCATTGGACAAAGCCATCGTATGGTTATATACGAACTCGAAAGAATTTATTCGAGGATGGTTTCTGGTTCTGGAGAAAACGAATAGGACTATTCAGTTGTCTTTTCCTTTTACCTTCTCTCACGTTGTGAGTACCCCTTAGATTAGGGGATAGCACACCTATTACGTAAATTGGATAGTTTTCTTCCAAACCTTAGGCTGGTGCCGACCGGTAGGGAATGAAGAAAACCAATTAGCCTAATGATGGTGTACAAAAGGTATTATGAAAAGACAAAGAAAGGGATTAGAAGGAGGGCAAAGTAAATTGCGACTGCTATTCACGACCAAACCAAGTATTTCATTACCACTCCTACTTCACCTTTGTATTTCTCCAGAACACTCCATATCACTACGAAGATCCACAGTAATTTGGATACTCCATCGTATGGTTATATACAAACTCGAAAGGAACTTGTTCCAGTTTGGGGATGGATTCTAGTTCAGGAGAAATAGGAATAAGGTTTATTCGGTTGTCTTTTATCTTTACCTTCTCTCGCATTTGTGGGTGTTCCTAGGATTAGGACAGTACACCCATTATGCTTATTGGATAGTCTTCTTCCAAACCATAGGATGGTGCCGAACGGTAGGGAAGGAAGAAAACCATTTGGCCTAAAGGGGTGTGCAGAAGGTAATAATTAAAGACATATGAAGGGATGTAAAGAGATGGCATAGAAATATACGGTTATAGTTGTGAATCTGGATAATGGAAGAGGCATTACTAGGAATACCAGCATACCCCTATGAAACATTTCAATGTTTCAGTTTCACTGTGTACTGTTAAAGGAAAACTGATTTCCCAATTAGTCCTTACTCCAGGGTATGTATTTACCAGGTATGATTCTCACATCTGTATGGTTTTACAGATGATGAGTGGGAGTATGTTTTTGGGAATTAGGTGATCATCCTCATTATATCGGAATTCGTTGTAATTGGTGATATTTGAGGAAATCGCCTGGGTTGTTTGCTGGACGGTAAATATTTGGTTTTGAATATCCATCGTTATGCACCAATTTCAAATTGATATATCTGTACGTCTATTTTTTTAGAGTGAGATATAAATTTTTGAAATTATTTCGGTGACATTTACCTATATCAGTGGATGATTAGGTAAGGAGCATTAAACAGCGGTGTAATTCTTCTTAACCATAAGTACAGTTTTCAACCTACGACACACAGGGAATGAGTTATTAGACTCAAGGGACTTATACAGAGTATTGTATATTGTCCAGTTTCTATTAGGACAGAGGGGTTGGTCCTCGTACTATATTCAGTTTACTTATGACTTCTCTAGTTCTTAGATACGTGTTTCGTAGAAACACAGGGTCTGAGTTTTGAGAAGTTATAGGTATATGAATAAAGTAGAGAACCAGGTATTGCGAGTATCGGGATTCTTCAAGGTGATCGAAGATGTAGATACTTGTGTATGTTATTCAGTTAATAGTAATGATTAAGAGAACTTGCTTCTCTTTCAGGTTACTCATAATTGGAAGCATTCCTAAGTTGAGTAACGCTGATCGGCTTCCTTCCATTTAGTTGACATGCGCTGGAGACAGCTGCATGATTTGAATCTGGTTCAATTAAATCAGTGCCTCTGGTCCTATATTGGATATAGAACAGTTCGTATCTTAACGATGTTAAGGTACGGGGAGTTGTCCGGCTTATGCTTAAAACCAGACTCTGGATAACTCAAGGCACGTTTCGTAATGGCAGTTTGTGGGTTGACCCAGGCTATGACGAGGGTTGACCTTCTACCATCTAGAAGATCAATAGTGATATTGTTCTTGACTCGCTACAGTTTTAATAAAAATGGATTTTTTCAGAAAACAGTAGTGGGAGTATAGTAGAACTGGAAGTAATTCCAGAACCGCAAACGATTACTGAAGATTTGATAAGAACCTAAAGATTCAATCTGGCTTGACATTCCATTGGCCACTCCGCAGATATGGTGGGTAACCTCATGCACTCGAGAGGTACTTCGGTATGCTCAAGGACAATGACAGGGAGGTTCTTGTTTACCCAGACTTGCCATTGCTGTTGTTCCAGACTGTGAGACCCGGCAGGAGGACGAGTATAGCGTCATTCTAAATGGCTTTAGAAGTGTACGTCTATATGACTCTGCCAGAGGGTTGTCATGGTCCGTGGGAGCAGCGGAAGTATGGTGGACAAGTGGCTTATGTCTATTTATGGACTAAAGCAGATATAGCGGAGATAGATCATCTATTTCTGATATGACAATCATAGGTTTGACTTCATCAGAATAGGGGATGGATCTGTTAAGAAGGTGGTAGGGTGTGCTGTCCTGGTATTTGGATGGCATACACAGAGTAGGAAGTGATGTTCTTATACTACGATCGGTTATACTTTGGTTGTCACACAGTGGTTTCTCCATATAAGGCTTGGATATTATATCAGACATTCTGGTTACTAGATCTATGGTTTTAGATCTAGATTTGGGTAGTTTCCCAATCTGGGTACTTTGACAGCATTCTACATGTGTTTTAGAATGGACGACTACATGCACGGTAGTGTACCTGCAGGTGATGGAGTCACCCTCTGTAAAGGTGTCTTACAGACTAAAGTGGAGAGGGATGTGCATGATTGGCAGATCACTTGCTTAGGCAATTGAGTCGATCATGAGATGTCAAGTACCACACCAGATGTTGTTTTTGCAGTAGATGCAATAAGATGATATTAATCCTATCCTGGAGAAACGGTCGGAAGCAGATTTAGAACATAAGTGGATGTTCTTAGGATTTGATAACGGCAGCCTCTTTTAGGAGACAGTTATCATTCCAGGCTTCCAAGGTGACCTGGACGGCAGAGTGGCTGTCAGAGTTGTAGTTTTCCCTCTGACGAGGGGCAGTATTTTGGACAGGTGGTCCAAGGGGATACTGAGGGAGGCATGGCGCAGGATACTGATTAAGTTCAGTTGATGATACAGTCTAAGAAGTTTGGATTTGGAGTTCATTTATGAGCTAGGTCCATCAGATATCCAGACATACTCTAAGACAGGTATTGCTCATTTCGGGAGATAGGTTTCTCCGCGAACTTGAGATAAAGAGAGATATAGAAAGAAACATTAGAGCGGATCCACCCACTGAGGCTATTCCTCGAACGCATTAGTTTCGCAAACGAGCTTTGTGAGACTGACTAGTAGAGGAGTTGGGTGTTCGGTATCACACGGGCTGTGAGTATGCGACATCGCAATAATTAGCCTGGAGTGCAAGTGGGAGATTGTTGGAGATAGTGCCCTCAGAGTCAATTATTGAATCAAAGGCACGTGATTGCAATGATTGAGGGAGGACCTATTCCGGTAGGACAGTCTTACTCAAGATGATAGTATGTTATCTGGTTTATCTTTATCATCGTGTACTGCTTTAGTTGACCTTACAGGTCACTATTACACGTTGATGGAGCCCCTAGGATTCTTTCTTGACTGCCAGCAGTATGAGGGCGATCATATACGTGGGAGCTGGTGGTCTATAAGCACATCCTTAAAAGGTCCCTAGTCGTGGGAGTTTTGAGACAGGGCATCGATACTCCAGAGTAGACTAGTGTATACAGTCGAGACCCCGACGAGGGGCGGTGTCCGGTCTCACAAGCCACTGGTGTCAGTTGGTTCACCTAAGATGTATACAGGTGCTCATTGGGTTATGAGTACACCAGACAGGACTCGCCGGGAACATACTAGTTGGTCTTATACCAGACGTCAGATAGTAGTTCCCTGGTGACATGTGTACAGGTTAGTTTATCGACCTGAGGATCGTCATTTGTCTCGTGTGAGTTCCCACTGTACTTTGATTACTACCCTACCACGCTCAAAGGAGACGTGCAAACAGGTTTTAGTTGGGTATAGTCCCGAGCCACATGGAGGCAGTGAGCGGATGTTCAGGGGTTTGTCTCTCCCGGTATTGGGGGTGAGGTCGCGTTGTGTCTAGGATAGCCATTACACAAAGCCCTCGGCCGAGGCAGGAGATTTACCGGTAGGTATTCCAGTAGTATCTTAGGGTGTTCTGGGCTACACTCTGACACGATTTATACCGCTTTTGGGGGTCTGACTTTTACCAACCCCCTAGGCCCACCATGCGATGCTCATAGACGAACGGACCGGAATGTACGGATATTGTCACTGACAGGCTCAGTAGGGTGTCAGGATGAGTTCGCTCATCGACGTCCTTTTTGGTCAATACCTGGTAGCCCGTTACGTATGGATAATACCTCTGACGTGCTAGTAGTTAAATCCACAACCAAGGTGTTGACGAGTCTTTAGAGTCCCCCACAGATCAGTTGCTCAAGTTTCGGGCGAAACGCTGTAGAGGCCGTATGGAGATATGGCAGGGCTCGATCAGATACGTGCGGTATTGCACGGATCATGATCGGACGGTTAATACTAGCGGGCTTTGGTTTAAGCCGGATCATAGTATTTTACAGTGTATATTTTGTCTCATTGCATTTGTATTCAGTCGGAATTCAAATGCGGGTATGTATATACAGTAGCGGGGTTTTCCTGTAATTTATTACGGGATCAGTTTTCCGAAGTTGCCAGTTTGTTTTCCGTTTCGGCCATTTTCCTTTGTATCTTTTCTTGGCTGAAGATTGGTGGATGAAGGCTTATTTGCATTTGTGCAAATAAGCATTTTGGAGGGTTGTATTTGCATATTATTGCTTCATGATGGTTTAGCCTCCTTTGACTTCTTCACTTCATGATGGCTTGACCTTTGTAGGAAACGATTGGGTTTTGGAGTGAGGTTTTTGTTTGTGATCATTGTTTTATCATCATAACCCTTTCTCTCTCTTGGATAAGGTTGGGGCTCACTTCTTTTTCATGAGAACACCCTCCAATGTTTTGGCCGGCCATGCTCTTATGGGGGCTGTCCAAATTTTTTAGTGGGGATTTTGATCTATTTGGCTTTGTAAAAATCCCCAAGTTCATCTATAAAAAGGTTCACTTCATTACCCCTACCAATACATGGCAACTTCAACCCCTAGAGACACATAGAGTTCTACACTACATTCTACAGCAATTCTTGGGCACGTCAGCTCGCCAACTTCGCGCCCGAGTTATCTCGGTCCAGAGGTGGGAGCCCGTAAAAGAAGCCGGCGATGTGGTGCGCTTCCGGCGAGGAAGTGAAGACCGGAGATTCCGCGGGGAGATCGGGACGACGACGAGAAGTCCGAAGGACATGGATCGCTCGGTATATCTCTCTACCTGTTCTTTAGTTTGCTAGAATTAGTTTAATGGCCCGATCCGGGAATTTTATGCGCGGTGGTGCCGGTTTAAAAGTTAAAGTAAATTATCGTTTCCACATTTTGGCCTCAATTTGACGGCCGGGACGCCGCCGTGCACTTACAGATTGTGCCACCGCTAAATTCCTCACGCTTGCATCGATGGACAATACACATCAGCAGTAGTATGAGAAGATGGATGTTCAATCCTTCTTTCTCCATACAAAACAGTTGTATGGGGAGCAATCTCGTACCCTCCGATACGAGGCATCTCGAAAGTTGTTTCAGATGCGGATGGCTCCCAGCACACCAGTAGGTGACTGTTTGATAGAGTGCTTTCGCGTGTTTCGCATTTTAAACATTTGATTGATAGAGCGCTTTCGCACGTTTCGCGTTTTAAAATTCTAAAGTTACCCGCAATCAGGACGATGTCGCTTTGCAGCTAGCCATGATGAGTAAGGATCGTCCGCAGGGAGATGGAGCGTTTTACGTTCTTGTTTTCACGAGTTAATGCGCGGGGAAAAATTGTTCGTATCTAACCTATGTGTTTATATGCAAGTATAAAGTTGTTAGGAATAGATAGGATATTGTAAGTTAAGGAAATCCGTACTCAATCCTTTGAGCCGAACTTGACCACTAAAACTAGAGCAATCGGCAACAACGTGGATTAGGGTACTTAAGCATGGTATTTGTGAAATCTAGCTTATTGACCTTTGTCCGTCCATTCTTGTCGCTTGCTTTCTCCTACGGCCAATCCGAATGCAACCAGTCAAGGTTAGGAATCACCGATACCTTGATAGGGTAGGGTGCCTAACGGAGCGCTTGCGTAACTTTTTGGGCGGAGTTTAATGGAAAAGATCCGGAAAAGGAAATGGGAAACGAAAACCCTAACTTGCAGTATCATATTCTTTTCCTAACAACACATATTCATAACCATTTCAACAACAAACAAAAAGAGCAAAGAAATGATACAAAGAAAAAAAAAGACAATTGCAAGAAAGTAAATGACATGGTAATAAAATTGCAAGTGAGTAAAGCATGGAAATAAATTGCAAGAAAGTAAAGCAAGAAATAAAGATACTAGGAACCATAGAACACAATACAGGCCATGAGTTTAATAACCTAAAATTAAACTTGCAAGCTCAATGAAGAGGTTGCATGATCAAGTGAAGACAAAGAACCCAAGGGAAAATGAAGGCACAAAAGAGTGCTTTATTGATTCCTTAAGTAATGATACAACCCTTGAGATCAATAACCAAAGCTTAAACTTTCAAGCTCAATGAAGAGCTTGCAAGATCAAATTATGGTAAAGAGCTGAAGGGGACTAAGCTATTTACAAGAATAAAAAGAAAACAAAACAAAACTTGAACAAAGAATGAGAAAGAATCACCAAAGAATGACCCCTTCTCCCTTGCTCACTAGTCTGTATTTATAGGCTCAAAAGAAAATTAAACAAGTAATAAAACTGAGCTGACGTGGCAGCAAGAGAGGGTCTACAGAAAATTGGGGGCTTTTGGACACTGTAGGGCCGGCCTGCTCGGCCAAATAGTGAGAGTGCTCGGCCAAAATCCGAGGAAACTGGCTTGTAATTGTTGTGTGGTCTTGTGTGCTTCCTAATATCATTCTGTTGCTGCTTGTTTTCTCTGTAGAGGCCTTGGATGCACTCAGAGTTTTGGAGGGAAACTTGTAGCTAAACATCACATCACATCTTTATGCATTTAACACTCTTGTCCCCCAACTTGCATAAGCTATCATTTGTGTGTGCCATGGGCAGCCCCCACCATGGTCCTCGTGCCAAAGAGCATGTGTACACTTGCATTGTGTTGGACCAATATTGTATGCACACATTTTATTTGCAAAAACTCTTTGGATATCGGTTGGTTTTCAGTTCCGGTTGCAGTGTCGGCTCACATATGTTATATCCGTGATTTTAAGTAAATTTCCGGTATTTTGTTACGGATACCTGTAATCTGTAATTATTGAGTAGACACTGTTAATAGTACCGATATATATATAAAATAGATAATGAATGAGTGATATAAAAATGCAGTTTTCTGTGATAAACAAATACCCCCAAACTTACCTTTTGCTCGTCCCGAGCAAAACAAAATCCTAACCTCACTTTCGCAGGGAACGCGATTGCACTGAGCATGTGCAACAAGCCGTTAAACCTCTAGGTGTCCCTAATAGGAGGAGTGTTGTCTCCTGAGGGGTTTTAGCGGATTACACCCACAAAATTCCGTCAAGCTAGTTTCATAAGTTAACGTCGATTTTACTCCTACGGTTTAGTATCTAAGTTAGAAATTCTATCATCCTAAGTTATAAATATTCAAAATTTATGTTTCATGCCTCTTGTTTATTTAACCTCAGATCCTATACGTTCCAAAAAAGTTTAGAAAGATATTGGTATCTCCTAAGTTTTCCTTATAAAGTGCGGTCTCCAATCCGGAATTTTTATCAACTTTAAGGAAAACATAAGTCTTATTTTTCATTTCTATCTTTCCTCCAAACATCGATCGTATACCCCCACGTGTATGTAAAATTTCACCCTTATACACAAGAATTCAATTCAAGCTATAGTACCCTTGCCTTAATACCTAATACTACTTCTTTTCATTAATAATGGACTGATTTGCTCACACATCTTTCATGCGATTATTAATGCTTCTTGAGGCACTAACAACCGATTACTGAATGTGTGAGCTTAAAGCGTAAATAGCAGTCTCCAGGTCTTGACTTTATTTATTTTTTCTTTTATTTTTCTTTTTCTTTTCAAGACCAGATATATTTTTCAATGATGCTCTTATGGTGGTTAGCTTTAAATATCATTTTTTTTTCATACTAAGTTTTCAGGCAAGAGTATTTCTAGGTATCCTCTACTATCCCAAGTTTCAAGGTGCATGTATGTGCAGTTTGTAGGGTATATACTTTCTAAATTTGGATTCAAGAATAGAAACTATTTTTTAGACATATCTTTTAGTAAAGCTTCAATACTTTCCCTTCATCTCGACTTAACTCAAGAAATGAACTCAAGATTACCTATTTCTCAAAAAAACTGTAAGGACGTATATTTACCAAGGTTAAACAAAAAGAGGGTTATTTTTAGGGTTTTCAATTCATAGGCCTAGGATTTAGTTATTTCTAACGTATCAACTAAACTTTCGGAATAGAAATCTAAGTTACCCTATTAGTTAACTTGACGACAAAGTTTTTATATTTTTGGAAAATTTTTCGATTTTTGTGGGTTTTTAAATAAGTATGCAAATGTAAAATATACAAATGAATGCGAAGGAAAGAAAGCTTACCGAGCACACCCCTAAACTTAAACTTGACAGTGCCCTCACTGTCATGCTACACCAAGAAGGTCAAAATTGTCGGCGTACCCCTGTTTATTTTTTTATTTTATTTTATTTTTATTTTTAATTTTTTTAACAGAAAAAGAAAACAAAATGTATATACACCAAAAAGCCCCCTCAAACTTAAGTAAAACAGTGTTTTCACTGTTAAGCGGTGAAGTTCAGGATTATAGCGGAAAGAACAGAATTATCTATACAAGACCTTACACAGGCCAAAAGCTAACACCAACCATTCAAAAATTCTATCACTATAGTGCAGCGGTTGGTGAAAGAATGCGGAGAGGAAAGAAAAGGAGAGTACGCGAGACTGTATGGGGAAGGAAGTAGTATACGGTCCCGATGGAGGAGAAGAATGGCGGAAGGGGAAATGAAACGGAATACGAACTTGAGGGTGTAATTGGAGTGAATATATTAGTACAATTTGAAATGACCGATGTGTAGAAAGCGATTGTACTGATCTATTAACCCATCGAGATATGGGGTCAAACCTCTCAAATTTGTGAGAAAACATGGGTAAGCCGAACTCGGTAAACCAGACATAGGAAATGAAAGTGATACGATGTCTTGCGAAGACGGAACAATGGAAAAGGTGGAGGGGAGTGATTGAGGAAGGGTATCAGTTAAAGGTACAGGAAGGTGTACATAGTCAGTAAAGGGGACAGGATGAATTGGAAAATCCGACTTATCAAGAAAAACTGTTTCATCCTCAATTCTATCCTCATGTTTCTCCTCAAAATTTAGCACATCCATGCATTCATTATCATCAAAATCTAGACGCATATGGGGTTCGGGAAAAACTGTTAATGACTCGGGATGATGTCTACACAGAAGTGAAAGGGTTTGATTAATTGGTGAGAAAAACTCATCCAAAACTGCGGGTTCATCATCCAAAATATTCCTAGCGTCAATATCCTTAATCAAGTGAAACTCAAATTTCTCAGACACTTCCTCAAAAACATAGATTTCAATCATTTCTGGTTCTAGAGAGGAGGTGTAAAGATCAACAGGATTGGGTGTGATTTCACTTGGAATGGACCCTTCACAATCAGGCAAATCAAACAATACAAAGTTGCACAACTCATCAAATGTTCTATCTTAAATTGGTGAATCATTTAGGACACTTGATAGGCTTTCAAAATCGGAGTTGTGTGATTCAATTTGGAATAGGTAGGTTTGATTTGAAAGGGTGGATAGCTCACTCTCACTACTCAAATTCTCAGCCTGTCCTATCGCCTCTTCATACATTGGAAAATTTGGAGCTAGTTGGAAACTAGCTACCGGGTCACTAGGTTGTACGAGGGCGTCCATAGACGCATTCAAATCCAGCATCTGTTGGTACGATACTACCCAAAAGTCTTCCAACGACTGTTCCAGACTAGATATGGGTTTTGAAGGAGTTTTAGCAAAAGATTCAAACTCGTTTGGATACTGGAAACTCCCAAATGGCTGTTTAGAAGCAACATCTAGGGAAGGTGAAAAAGTCGGGTAGGATTGGTAGGAATCGAATGGTTGGACAGGATGATGATCAACATTCGGATAAGAAGGTGCTTGGAATTGTTGATCAACAGAATTGGAGGTGGTGAAAGGAGTGAAAGATCGGCTACGAGATTGTTCAATACGTTCAGCAATGGACATTGGTCTTGGAGTAGGAACATGACTCGAAAAAGAGGTATCAACGTAAGAAGGTGGAGAATGTTGAAACGGTTGATACGAGGTGGATTGAGGAGTCCAAGTGTTTGTACTAAACGTGTCTATCCGATCTTTCAAGGAGATTTTTGGCATGGAGGGATCGTTCGAAGTTTGACCAAAACAAGAACCGTATGAAGTAATGTCTGGTTGTGGGTACCAAAGTTCGGCAAGAGTTTTTCTAGGTGGTGTACCCATGATATGAAGAGAGGAAAAAGAAAGAAAAGGAGTGGAAAAAGAATGTGAATTTTTTTTATATTACTTTTTTAATGTCAGTTATCAACAAAAAAGAATGAAATATACACACAAAAAGAATCTGGACAAAAAAAATCACGACACAATACTACACACCTAATCGGTCTAAGGTTCACCTAGGTCAACTAGATCTGCTCAAGAACTTGATTGCCGAAGTAAAACTGTGCCGAGAAACAGGCTCAAGATATACTCAAGATATACTGATCACGAGGCCAGGTAAGTGCAGAGATAAGAGGAGGTTTTCCAACGCTTTCGCGAAGGTCCTTAATTAGACAACCCTTTCTCTTTTGGCAGTTTCGCCGTGAACACTTTCCTAGACACCCCGTAAATGATATACCGTTAAACAGTGTTCTAATCACAGTTAACTTCTCCTAGTGAGCGCGAACTCCTTAGAGGCTTAAAATCTAGTTTCTTTTAAAATTTGTACGAGTAAACGTTATGCTTAATTTCGTGATTTATGGGCCACGGAAAAGGTGATGAAATCCTTTATCGTATGTTGTGGGGTTTGCTTGTCCTTAAGTCCGTATTAATGGATGCTATGCGCAAATAAATGAAAAAATTTTGCTCAAAAACTTCAAACAATCTTTCTTTTTTATGTTTAAGCTCGGCACTGCAACAAATATGGGTTAGTCAATTTTAACGTTTGCTAGTGAACTTGCAAAAAATCCCGCAAAGATATTATATTTGATGCGTCGGATTTGAGAAGAAGGTGTTAGTAAAGTACGTACCGTTAAGTTTTTGGGTTAGGAAACCCCCATTGTATCAAATCCGGTAAGCTTGAAAAGTTCGCTTGCGCGGGTCAAACTACCCGGATTTTTGGCACTGTACTTCGCAATCACCTTACCCTTGAATGTGCACTTTGCTCCCCACGATCGCAGTTCGCAAATCCATAAAAAATCTGAAATGTCGGAAAAACGGATTTTAGTGCGAAAAAGCGATATGAATGCCTAAATACCTGCACAACCAAAATTATAAAAAAAAAACAAGCAATAAACTTGGGACAGTAATAGAACACTTGGAGCACAGAATTTTTTTTTTGGAGCAATTGGGGAAGAACAGGTCGGCAAGCTCGGAATAATGGGGTATCTCGCCTGGCTCCCTGATGAGATGGGGCTCCAAATTTCTTCCGGTGTCCCACTGTCCTATTAGTGTCTTAATGTTATTGTTTATCTTTTCTGTTAAGTTCCAGAGTGCAAGCAGGTAAAAAATCCAGAGAACAAAAATGTTAGCAATGTTAGTTTTTGTTTTGGTTTTGAAATTTTTTGAATTTTTTAGTTTGTTCTTAAGAATGGTGTTAGGTGATATAAACAAGATTAACCCAAAATAACAAGAATAAAAACGTTACCGTCTTCCCGGTAATGGCGCCATTTGATTGATAGAGCACTTTCGCGCGTTTTGCGTTTTAAAATTCTAAAGTTAACCGCAATTAGGACGGTGTCGCTTTGCAGCTAGCCATGATGAGTACGGGTCGTCCGCAGGGAAACAGAGCGTTTTTCGTTCTTTTTTTCACGAGTTAATACGTAGGGCAAAATTGTTCGTATCTAACCTATGTGTTTATATGCAAGTATAAAGTTGTTAGGAATAGATAGGATAGTGTAAGTTAAGGAAATCCGTACTCAATCGTTTGAGCCAAGCTTGACCACTAAAGAAAGAGCAATCGGCAACAACGTGGATTAGGGTACTTAAGCACGGTATTTATGAAATCCGGCTTATTGACCCTTGCATGTCCGTTCTTGTCGCTTGCTTTCGCCTCCGGCCAATCCGAACGCAACTGGTCACGGTTAGGAATCACCGATACCTTGGTAGGGTAGGGTGCTTAACGGAGCGCTTGTACAAAGTTTTGGACGGAGTTTAATAGAAAAGATCAGGAAAAGGAAATGGAAAACGAAAACCCTAACTTACAAGGTTCATCTACGTTTTTGACGAAGTCAATCTCTTTGACTACATCATCAAAACAGATGTTCCAACTCCGCGATGCTTGCTTTAACCCATAAATGGATTTTAGCAGCTTGCACACCTTCCAGCTGCTCCCACTATCTACGAAGCCCTTTTGCTGAGTCATGTACACGCTCTCTTCTAAATAACCATTTAGAAAGGCGGTCTTAACATCCATTTACCAGATTTCGTAGTCATGGTATGTAGTGATGGCAAGTAAGATCCAGATGGATTTAAGCGTAGCCACTGGAGAAAAGGTTTTGTCGTAATCCACACATGGTCTTTGACGAAAACCTTTTGCTACAAGTCTAGCTTTGAAAGTTTCCACTTTCCCATCTACACCAAGTTTTTTCTTGAAGATCCTCTTGCTCCCGTTAGGTTTTACCCCTTCAGGAGCATCTTCCAAAGTCCATATTTTGTTGGTGTACATGGATTCCATCTCAGATCGCATTGCATCCAGCCATTTCACAGAGTCACCACTCTTGATGGCCTGCTCGAAACTAGTTGGGTCATCATCAACCATGATGCAATCCTCGCTCCCACCATCAATGAGAAAACCATAGTATCTCTCAGGTGGGTGAGGAACCTTACTAGATCGGCGTAGTGGCTGAGGTTCATCGTGTACTACTGAATCCTCTAGTTCAACCACTTGTTCTGTTGCAGTATGTGCAGTTGGAACTTCTTCCAGCTCTACCTTTTTGCCACTAATTTCTTTTGCAAGAATTCCTTTTCTAAAAAGGTGGCATATTGAGAAACAAACACTTTTTGTTCCTCAGCGTGGTAGAAATGATATCCATCTGAATTCTGTGGATATCCCACAAACCTGTATAGAACAGATCGTGCCTCGAGTTTGTCCGGATTTTGCGTTTTGATATAGGCCGGACAACTCCAAATCTTAACTCGTTCAAGAGATGGTCTCTTCCCATTCTATATCTCATATGGAGTGGTAGGCACTGATTTGGTTAGAACTCTATTAAGTAGAAATGCTGTTGTTTCAAGCGCATAACCCCAAAAGGAAATAGGTAACTCAACGCTGCTCATCATAGAGCGCACCATATCTAATAGGGTGCGATTCCTCCGTTTTGATACACCGTTGTGTTGTGGTGTATACAGAGGAGTAAGCTGAGAGAGAATCCCATACTCTTTTAGGTAGTCCAGGAACTCATTGCTCAAGTATTCTCCTCCAGGATCAGATCGAAGGACTTTAATACTTTTTCCCGTTTGGTTCTCAACTTCTTGTTTATATTCTCTAAAATTCTCAAAAGTTTCATACTTGTGTTTCATCAGGAACACATGTCCGAATCTTGAGAGATCGTCAGTGAATGTAATGAAGTACGAGGAACCATTTCTGGCATGTGTAGACATGGGACCGCATACATCACTATGTATCAGTCCCAAGAGTTCCGTAACTCTTTCTCCGTGTCCACTAAACGGAGTTTTGGTCATTTTGCCTTTGAGACGTGACTGGCAAGTGTCATAAGATGAAAATTCAAATGAATTCAAATAACCATTCTTATGTAACTTAGCCAGTCGTATCGCATTGATATGACCTAGTCTACAATGCCACAAGAAGGATTCGTTCATTTCTGAACTCTTCCTCTTGTGTGTGTTTGTTATGCTCAGAACTGTAGTTTGATTTAGAACATAAATGCCATTGCACAACGTGCTTGATCCAATCAACTTTTGATTCAAGAAAATGTTCATAACATTATCCTATAATACAAATATATCCCTCTTTACTTAATAAAGAAACCGATATAATGTTGCATATCAGGTTCGGCATGTAATAGCATTCGTTCAGAATCAATGTATTACCACTTGGTAATACAAGGTGATATTCCCTGATAGATTTGGCTGCAACAATTGTACCATTTCCAACCCTTATGTCTTTATCATCTTCTCCTAGTTCTCTACCTTTTCTTAGCCCATGTAATAGATTACATATATGGGATCCTGATCCGGTATCCAATACCCAGGACGTAGAGAAAAGTGAGAAACGGTTCTCTGTAACGAACACACCCGAAGAAAATCCATCAACATGTACTTTCTTCAATCGGGTGGCATGGGAATCCTGGAATTCCACTATTTCCTGTTCAGACTTATAACTCTTATAAGAAAGAATGGAACCAACGTTCTTCAGCCCAGTGTAATAAGCAGGTTAGGTCGATACATCAATGTTATTATCTTGATTAAGACGTGACAGGGTTGCTACCTAGAGAGAGAGAGAAGAAAACACTTAGCGTATGCTCTTACAAGATTAGATTGGTTATTATCTTATCTAATCAGGATGGCTCCCACTGTTTTTATTAAGTTTTCCTTCAAACCCTAAAAGGTAAGATTAGCCGGGATTAATTACACCCTACAAGTTCGCTAACCGTTTTGCCAGGCCAGTGTTGGTACTTTAAGGGAGGTTTCCTGTGCTTTCGCACGGACCTAATTAAAGTAAACCTTGTTTTCCCAGAGGCATAACCCCGTTAACAACTTTCTAGACACCTAATGGGTTAGTTAATTGTAAAGTGCAAAACTCTCTCAGGAGCAACTCTTCCTCACAGTGAGTATCGGGATCTAACTATTTTATAGAAGGTATGCAATCTCATTGCAAATTTCAACACTTGAAATTCCCGATAATGGTTTTTACCCCTAGTAGCTTAAGACCTTACCTATGGTCAACAAATCATAAGTACTAGTCAAGTTCTACCCGTCATTTCATGATTAATTAGACCCAGCCATATGACCCTTAACTATGGTCAACAAAGTCACATGACTATCCTAATTAATCGCATCATATGCAATGTAGGAAGACATCACTTAGCTACCGTACACTGCGCCTTAACTATGGTCAACAAACGCAGCACGAATACTAAGTACTCTATTTTCTAAAATGATGGAGGATTGCGGATGGTTTTTAAGAAAACCTTTAACGCTTTGAACTTGATATCGTTGCAGAATCGAGTGATTTTTGAAAAGGAGTGTTTTTGAGGCTTTTACTAGTTTTGCTAAAGAGGTCACTCCCGGTGAAGGGATCTCGGCTCTTTCCTCATCGAATGAGGTGCAGGTTATTTCACAAATACCACTATGCAAAGCAAAAACTCCAAAAAGAAATCAAAAAACGAAACCGAGCTTTCTAGCATCTGCTAGTTTCGCTAAAGAGGTCACTCCCGGTGAAGGGATCTCGGCTCTTTCCTTATCAAATAAGGTGCAGGATATTTCACAAATACCACTATGCAAAACCAGAACTAGAGCTACCAGTTTTTTAAACAAGATTCTACAATATCTTTAGGTTTAATTTTTTCATTAATCTCATTAATGAAGTCTCATCAATTATATTAGATATATATGCCCTAGAGGCCTGTATTGTATAGGATGCTAGGCATGTGTATATACAGAAATAATCTTTGCTCGAAATAATAATATGATATCTGGTTTATCTTCATCTTAACGTGTGATGTGTTGTATTTCATATTTTTATATACATGTTGATGAAGCCCTTCGGATTATGCTTGACTACCGTGATTATGATGTAGATCATACTAGTGGGGCCTGGGCAGTCTATAAGCATATCCTTTAATTGTTCCTAGTCGAGGGTATATCGAGACAGGGTATCGATATTACCAGAGTAGACTAGTATGTAAGTTTCTTGACCCTAGGGGCGATGGTTGATCTCACAACCATTGGTGTTTGACACAAAAGATTGTACACAGGTGCTCCTTAGAGAATGGGTACACCGAACAGGACTCGCCGAGATGTAACGCTTTAGATTTTGGTTAGTGTTCGTTTAGACGTTAATGCGGGTTTACTGTAAAAAGTTTATCAATTCGGGTTCCTCACATTTTTAATATTTAATTAATAATTTATTATTATTTGTTATGAGCATGCACGCACGTGTGCACGTAAATGTGAGGGTTTGTTTGTGCTAATCTAGTTCTTAGCAACCATGACACTTAACCTAATCCCTTTGCTTTATCTAATCCTTTGCTTTAACCCTAATCCTTAAACCTAAACCCTAGATATTTTTAGTGAGAAGAGGAGATATTTGTTTGGATGAAGAGGTGGCATGGTGACTTGGTGTGAAGGCATTAATGAGGAGTTAATGCATTGGTTACACTTACCTAAAATCTCACCCTACACTCACCTCCCTCTCTCTTCTCCTTACACACTCTCTCATTTCTCTATCTCTTTTATTCTTTCTTATCTCTCACACTCAAACAGAACACTCTCAAGTTCTTCATAAAAACCATCACAAAACTTCACAATCTCACAAAAATCACACCTTTTACCTTGATTTGCCTCTTGGATGCCTTGGAGTGTGCAAAGCTTGAATCTTTGAGTTCTTTTGTGTAGGTAACGATCTCTTTCTGTTCTTTAAGTGTTTTAGTGTAGCGTAGCTTAGTCGTTTCAGTTTTTATCACGTATCGTATCGTTTCAGGTAAATATCGTATTTTTAGTATCGTTTGTGACTTCTGTGATCTGCTATAACCCAGAGATTTTACTAGAAAACCAAACAATATTGTTGTGTTGTAACAGTGACCATAGGACCTCACCTGGAGCACGAACCTAAGGATCTCGGACTCAGCCGGCGACGACACGAAGGGGATCCGGCGACTTCGGCCGTAGGTTGGAGTTGGGGTTTGGGTTATTCTGGATAGGTATCTGCAGTGGTTTAGGTGTGTTTGGTCTTGTTTTGTTGTTGAGTTTTCTCAGTATATAAAATCTGGGATCACTTAGGTAGTTTCTTGTGTTTCGTTTTAGCGCGATGCGTTATACAACACGGATCGTGCACTTTGTGTGATTTTACTCTTAGGTTGGTTTCGTAGTGTCGCTATACACGTTAACTACAACACGAACCGTTTAGAGTATGTATGTGTGTCGTGTTGGTCCGTGTAGATTGTACGTGTTTTAGGTCTATTGCTAATATATTTCTGTTATACTGTTTTATGTTACAGGTTCGCAGCCGGGGACTTCGGACGCTGCGACAAAAGGAAAACAGGTGGTAGGCTTCACTTAGCCAAGAACGTTGTGAGTAGATTTAACATCTACAGGGGAATCTCCCGTATGGTGTGTTAGTGTTTATGCCCTAGAGGCCATTACTGTATCATACTAGTATGTATATTACTTGATGGAAGCTTGGGATATTCACAATTGTACAGACAATCTTGCTCAATATAGTAGTATGCTACTTGGTTTGTCTCTGCTTTAATGTGTACATGTGTGTTAATTTATTATATCACCTATACGCATTAGTAGAGCCCTTAGGATCTTTGCTTGATTACCGGCGTTGTGATGGCGATCACACTCGTGGGGGCTGGGTAATCTCCAAGCACATCCTTACACTCGTCCCTGGTCGTGGGAGTATCGAGATAGGGCATCGATGCTCCGGAGTAGACTAGCGTATGCGCTTCTCATCCCAGCATGGGAGACGGTCTGTCCCACAGCCTTCGGTACGTCGTACTTAAGATACTATGCGGGTGCTCGTTAGGTTACGAGTACACTGGACAGGACTCGTCGGGAACTGACAGGTTGGTATTATACCTATCGTCAGTTATCAGTTCCCAGGTGACATGAGTACAGCTTAGTCCGCTGACTTGACACTGGCACTTCGCCTCGAGTGTGTTCCCACTGCACTTTGATCACTACCCTACCACGGCTCAAAGGAGTCGTGCAAACAGGTAGTGGTTGGGTGCAGTCCCGAAACACTTGGAGGCAGTGCCGGTTAGACAGGATTCGTCTCTCCCGGTATTAGGGGTTGACATCGCGCTGTGTCTAGGAGAGCCATTACACGAGTAGTCCCTGGCCAGGGCAAGCGAGATATACTGGTAGGTTTCCAGTGTTATCTCAGGGTGTTTTGGGCTTCACTCCGACACGACTTGTACCGCTATTGGGGGACTGACGTTTTACCGCCCCTAGGCCCGACATGCGATGTATCAGACGAACAGACCGGACTGTACGGAGAATGTCACATTCAGACTCAGTAGGAGTTCAGATAGGGTTCACCTCGTCAGCCTTCTTGTCGGCATCTACCTGGGGACCGTTACGCACAGCTAGTGCCGCTTGCGGTCTGTGGTTAAACCCACTGCCAGCGTAGTGTCGAGTTTTTAGAGTCCCACACAGAGGGTATTCGCCTCTGGGCAAAATGAGTAGAGGTCGCATGGTTTTGCGGTAGGGTTCGTTCTCATCCGTGCACTTGTGCACGTTTGGAGTCCGGACGGATTATACTGGCAGGCTCTGGTTTGAGCCAGATACTGGTATATGTTTTTGGGGTTGCTTTTATATCTTGGTATTCTTGTTCCTCGGAACGAGAATGCAGGTGTGTATGCACAGTTGCTTGAGGCGGAGGATGAGGTATTTCATTAGGGTTTCGGAACGGGTGCGTATGCACAGTTGACAGTTATCATTTTCCAAACCCTAATGGATTTATGGATTATCTATTAATAATAGTAATTAAATGAGAATTATGTTATGGTTGATTTTGTTGACTTGTTGACCATGGTTGACTTGTTGACCATGGTTGAATGTTGACCACCATCATGCTTTGTAAAGATACTCCTTGATTCATGCTTACATTTCATTTAATGAAGCATGATAGTGGTCATTCCAAAACTACCATCAACTATTCTCATTTTGAATTATTATTATTTAGATAATTCCTTTTCTTTTGGCATTATGGTTGCAGGAAAGAAAAAGATAGCTCATTTCTATCATTTAGCTTCTCTCTCCTCACTTCATCTTCTTCTTCCTCAAGCTCAAGGTGATTCCTTCTCATGTGTTGAGAATCCTTCACCTTGAAAAGAAAACAACCCCTAGACACTCTCTACTCTCTCTAGGGTTCAAGGTTTAGCAAGCCGGAAATCCTAGTTCACTCAAAGATCGAGGAAGAGCCCAAAGGATGAAGCCCTCAGGTGGATCCATCTTCGGCAAAGAGGAGACGAGGAGGGGAAGCCATTCAAGCTACTACAAAGAACAAGAAAGAAGAACAACAACAAGAAGAGAAGGAGTTCAAGTTGAGGTATAACCACTTTGCATAGTAGTTAACTCTTCTTTGCAAGTATGCTAGTTTAGTTTAGCAAAGATCAGGCTTTTACGGTCCATGTTACAAAGTTTAGAAAAATTTTGATTTACCGTTTCCGCAACCCCGAAAGTACCGGGAGAGGTAACGTGGACCTAACAGTGGTATCAGAGCCTAACTAAACTTAAACTAGCTTGGTAGTGAAGTGTAACGATATTCGGAACCGAAAAATCACAAAACCGGAAAAACTAAAACCCTAAGTTTCTGTTGAAATTTTTTCTGCTCTAAATGAAAAACTTTATACTTGTAAATTCGACTCAGGGTTTTGTGTGAACAGACAAGAAAAACGATGACATAATTCATTCAAACCGCCGCGGTTCCGTGGCACGAGGTAGGCATGTGCCGCGGAACCGCCGCCGTTTGTTGTCCTCTCTGCATCGTTTTTCGTGCAGTGTTCTTTTGGTGGGATTTTGGGATTTTTCAGATATATTATATGTGCCCAGATTTTCCAGAACAGAAATTTACTTTTGGGGTCCTATAATTCCGTATTTTTTCCGAACTTCACTGCACTTTGGCTATGTTGGTTATATCTGTGATGTTTGCATGCATTGAACGTCGGCTAATCGCTATAAGTCGATTGGTCGGGGTTATACATGATCTGTGTTTGATATTGGAATGTGTATATGAATGTGTTGGACTGTCGCGGGTGAATATCCGGGGTGGATGTGAGATGAGCTTTTGTTTTTCTTTCATTCATTGTAAATGTAAATTGATGTAATAATATTATTTGTTTGGCCGCACAACCGGGTCGAGGTTGTAGCCGTCATTGTATAATTCTTTTTACTGTTTTTGCTCCTAGGATAGACCCATGGAGGGGTGCACAAACTGCCAAGTACTTGGCGGGTAGTTTGCCGCACCCGTAGGGGTCTTGGGTGGGGTATTTGGCTATTCACCGCGACCGTGTAATCCGCTTTTCGTTGCAGGCTCAAAAGGATTGCGGATTGCTAGTATATCCAATGTATTCATCTGTGATCTGTAATGTCTATCATTGCTTTCTATTTAGGCGTTGCTTATGTTTTACAGCCGCGCTAGCCCAGCCCCCGCTCTGTCGTTAGTTAAGTAACCTAACGAGTGATGACGGGACCCCGTGGCGAATGCGAATGGCATAAGCGTACGTCATATTTTGGTTGTTTTCTGCAATGGTAGGATTAAATGATGGGACGCATTAAAAGAACTAATGCAAGAATATCACGCATTAAAAGAACTAATGCAAGAAAATAAACCTAAAAGACGTTGTTGGAACAAGTTTTTCAAAAAGCTGTTATTACAAGGACGTTCATCTTTTTGTTTTGCATCGAGGTATTCGGTTATGAATGCCCAGCACCTCAATCGACGAGGCAAGGGCCGAGATCCCCTCATCGGGAGTGACCCCTTGGACAAAAGGTTTTGCGTCAGGGTAATAACTTCACCATAGTCGATTATTCTTGCTTTGCATCGAGGTATTCATCTTACGAATGCCCAGCACCTCACTCGACGAGGAAAGAGCCGAGATCCCTTCACAGGGAGCGACCTCTTTAGCAAAAGTTTTTCGCCACTATGTTTTCAAAAGGAAGTATCACGTTCCTTCAACGATATCAAGTTCATTACGTTAATGGGTTTTTCGCCAAAAACCCAGCCGTAGCCCTCCGTCGTTTCGGATAATTAATACTTAGTATTCGTGCTGCGTTTGTTGATTATTCGTCAAGACACAGTGAACGGTAGCTGAGTAGTAATTTTCTGTTGCACTAAAAGATGCGATTGGTTAGGACGGTTGCATGATTTTGTTGATTATTCGTCAAGGGTCATGCGGGCGGGTCTAATGCAATCCTGGATAACGACGGGTTGAACTTGACTAGGACCTTTTGATTTGTTGATTATTCGTCAAGGTCACTTGGGTCCGAGGGGCAAAAACCACATCGGGAGTTTCAAAAGAACTGAAACTTGCAGATTTAGCATACCTTCTGGAGTGTGGTGACTAGAGTGGATTCCATCTAGGTTATCACACAATGACAGTTGGATCCCGATCCCACTGATGAGTTGGTTTACTCTCGGGAGATTATTTCACTTAACGATCAATGCTATAAACCTAGTAGGTGTCTAGAAAGGTGTTAGCGGGGTTACGCCCCCAGGGAAAAGAGGTTCTTTAATTAAGGAACTTCGCGAAAGCGTTGGAAAACCTCCCTCGAAGTACCGACACTAGCCTGGCTGAAAGGTTAAGCAAGTATTGTGACGTGAATTAAAACCCGGCTAGTTCTTCTTTTAAAAGGTTTTAAGAAGGATTTGAGGAAACAGTGGGAGACATCCTGGTTAGATAAATTAATAAACCAATCTAATCTTGCAAGAGCATACGATGAGTGTTTCTTTTCTCTCTCTCCAGGCAGCAACCTTTTCACGCCCTAATCAAGATAATAAAATGTATCGCTTGACCGATCCGAATTCTTATTCGGGACTGGGGAAAGTTGGTTCAGCTCTAACTTGTGACAACAGTCATGAGTATGAGAATAGGAAAGAGGAAAGTATGGATCTCCAGGATACCCAGTCGAAGAAGAAGCATGGTTTTGCATCTACTTCAGGTGTTCTTGTAATTGAGAACTGTTTTACGGTCAGCCCTACCTCCTGGGTACTCGATACCGGATCAGGATCTCATATCTGTAATTTATTACAGGGACTGAGAAAAAGTAGGAAAGTTGCACCGGGTGATATATCGCTCAGAGTAGCGAACGGAGCACAAGTTAATACGGCAGCCGTCGGTGAATATCACCTAGTATTGCCAAATGGCAAGACTATGATTTTGAACGATTGCTACTATGTACCCTCCATGGTTTGCAACATCATATCAGTTTCTTTACTCGATAAAGATAGATATAAGTTTGTTCTTGAAAAGAATATCATAAAAATTTACCTTGATAAGGTACTGGTTGCAGAGGGTACACTGTTTAATGGTATCTACGTTCTAAATCAGAACACAGTTCTCAATATACAAAACACACGCAAGAGGAAGAATTCAGATACGAATGAATCCTACTTGTGGCATTGTAGACTTGGTCATGTCGGAGAGAAAAGACTGAGTAAGTTGCATAAAGATGGACTCTTGGATGCGTTCGAGTTTTCATCTTATGAAACTTGTCAGTCTTGTCTCAAAGGGAAGATGACCAAATCTCCGTTCACCGGACATGGAGAAAGAGCAGCAGAGCTCTTGGGACTCATACATAGTGATGTATGTTGTCCGATGTCTACACATGCAAGGGGTGGGTTCTCGTACTTCATCACATTCACTGACGATCTCTCTAGGTTCGGATATGTGTATCTGATGAAATACAAATCTGAAGCTTTTGAGAAATTCAAGGAATTCAGAAAGGAAGTAGAGAACCAGACAGGCAAAAGTATCAAGATCCTCCGGTCTGACAGGGGAGGGGAGTACTTAAGCACGGAATTCCTAGATTACTTAAAAGATAATGGTATTCTCTCTCAGCTTACTCCTCCTTATACACCACAGCACAACGGTGTATCGGAGCGGAGGAATCGTACCCTATTGGATATGGTTCGCTCCATGATGAGTAGTGCTGAGTTACCTCTTTCATTCTGGGGACATGCGCTTCAGACAGCGGCATACCTTTTGAATCAAGTTCCGTCCAAATCTGTGCCTATAACTCCGTATGAAATATGGAGCAGTAAGAAACCATGTCTGAAGTTTATTAAGATATGGGGTTGTCCGGCCTATGTGAAAACACAGAAACCGGACAAGTTAGAGGCACGGTCAGTTCTCTGTAAATTTGTGGGATATCCTAAAGACTCACTAGGATATCTGTTCTACCACACTGAGGAACAGAAGGTGTTTGTATCTCGCCACGCCACCTTCTTAGAAAGGGAGTTTCTTGCAAAAGAAACTAGTGGGAGTTCGGTAGAACTGGAAGAAATTCAGCGACCACAAAATGTAACTGAAAATTTGGAGGAACCGCTAGATTCTATAACCCCAGACGAACCTCAGCCACTCCGCAGATCTGGTAGGATTTCTCATCCGCCCGAGAGATACTACGGTTTTCTCATAGACGGGGATCGAGAGGATTGCATCTTGGAAGAAGATGACCCTACCAGTTTCAGGCAGGCCATTATCAGTAGGGACTCTGATAAGTGGCAGGAAGCAATGCAATCCGAAATGGAGTCCATGTACGCCAATAAAGTGTGGACCTTGGATATTGCTCCACCTGGGGTAAAACCCGTTGGATGCAAATGGATCTACAAAAAGAAACTTGGTGTAGATGGGCAGGTGGAAACCTATAAAGCTAGACTCGTTGCAAAAGGTTTTCGTCAAAGACCTGGTTTGGACTATGATGAGACTTTTTCTCCGGTGGCTATGCTCAAATCCATTCGGATCTTACTTGCCATTGCTGCCTTCAATGACTATGAAATCTGGCAGATGGATGTTAAGACGGCTTTCCTAAACGGTTGTTTGGAAGAGTGCGTTTACATGGATCAACCAGAAGGTTTCGTAGACAGTGGGAGCAGCGGAAGGGTGTGCAAGTTGCTTAAATCCATTTATGGATTAAAGCAGGCATCGCGGAGCTGGAACATCTGTTTTGATGAGGCAATCAAGGAATTTGATTTCATCAAGAACGAAGATGAACCCTGTGTTTATAAGAAGATTGTAGGACGAACTGTCGTATTCCTAGTCTTGTACGTGGACGACATTCTTTTGATAGGAAATGATGTTCCTATGCTACAATCGGTCAAGCTATTTTTGTCACAAAGGTTCTCCATGAAGGACCTGGGTGATGCCTCGTACATTCTGGGGATCAAGATCTATAGAGATAGATCCAAGAAACTATTGGGACTTTCGCAGTCCAGGTACATAGAGACCGTACTAAAGAGATTTAGTATGGAGGGTTCCAAGCGCGGTAACATACCCGCATTGCACGGAATTACCCTCTCCAAGAAGATGTCTCCTAAGACTGACGAGGAGAGGGTTCGCATGAGCACTATACCCTACGCTTCGGCGGTAGGATCTATAATGTATGCGATGCTATGTACAAGACCAGATGTAGCTTACGCGTTGGGCGCGGTAAGCCGGTATCAGTCAGACCCAGGGGAGGACCACTGGACAGCAGTGAAGAACATTCTCAAGTACCTGAGAAGGACTAAGGAGATGTTCCTGGTTTACGGTAATGGAAACCTCCGGGTCGAGTCCTTTACCGATTCAAGCTTCCAGAGTGACAAAGATGACAGCAAGTCCGTCTCGGGTTTTGTGTTTACCCTTAATGGAGGGGCGGTATGTTGGAGGAGTTCCAAGCAGGAAACCGTCGCAGACTCGACGATGGAGGCTGAATACATTGCTGCAAGCGATGCCGCAAAAGAAGCGGTCTGGATGAAGAAGTTCATTAGTGAACTTCAGGTGGTTCCGTCCGTTGTTGACCCAATACCTTTGTATTGCGATAACAATGGGGCTATAGCTTTAGCGAAGGAACCAAGGTCCCATCAGAAATCCAGGCACATCTTAAGGCGGTATCACCTGATCAGGGAGATCATTGATCGACAGGAGATCGAGGTGCGGAGAGTGGACACAAAGGACAACACTGCGGACCCATTCACGAAGGCTTTACCCCAGACTCAGTTCGAGCGGCTGATCGAGATGATAGGTCTTCGATACGCCAGTACATGGCCTTAGTGCAAGTGGGAGATTGTTAGTGTTTATGCCCTAGAGGCCATTACTGTATCATACTAGTATGTATATTACTTGATGGAAGCTTGGGATATTCACAATTGTACAGACAATCTTGCTCAATATAGTAGTATGCTACTTGGTTTGTCTCTGCTTTAATGTGTACATGTGTGTTAATTTATTATATCACCTATACGCATTAGTAGAGCCCTTAGGATCTTTGCTTGATTACCGGCGTTGTGATGGCGATCACACTCGTGGGGGCTGGGTAATCTACAAGCACATCCTTACACTCGTCCCTGGTCGTGGGAGTATCGAGATAGGGCATCGATGCTCCGGAGTAGACTAACGTATGCGCTTCTCATCCCAGCACGGGAGACGGTCTGTCCCACAGCCGTCGGTACGTCGTACTTGAGATACTATGTGGGTGCTCGTTAGGTTACGAGTACACTGGACAGGACTCGTCGGGAACTGATAGGTTGGTATTATACCTATCGTCAGTTATCAGTTCCCAGGTGACATGAGTACAGCTTAGTCCGCTGACTTGACACTGGCACTTCGCCTCGAGTGTGTTCCCACTGCACTTTGATCACTACCCTACCACGGCTCAAAGGAGTCGTGCAAACAGGTAGTGGTTGGGTGCAGTCCCGAAACACTTGGAGGCAGTGCCGGTTAGACAGGATTCGTCTCTCCCGGTATTGGGGGTTGACATCGCGCTGTGTTTAGGAGAGCCATTACACGAGTAGTCCCTGGCCAGGGCAAGCGAGATATACTGGTAGGTTTCCAGTGTTATCTCAGGGTGTTTTGGGCTTCACTCCGACACGACTTGTACCGCTATTGGGGGACTGACGTTTTACCGCCCCCTAGGCCCGACATGCGATGTATCAGACGAACAGACCGGACTGTACGGAGAATGTCACATTCAGACTCAGTAGGAGTTCAGATGGGGTTCACCTCGTCAGCCTTCTTGTCGGCATCTACCTGGGGACCGTTACGCACAGCTAGTGCCGCTTGCGGTCTGTGGTTAAACCCACTGCCAGCGTAGTGTCGAGTCTTTAGAGTCCCACACAAAGGGTATTCGCCTCTGGGCAAAATGAGTAGAGGTCGCATGGTTTTGCGGCAGGGTTCGTTCTCATCCGCGCACTTGTGCACGTTTGGAGTCCGGACGGATTATACTGGCAGGCTCTGGTTTGAGCCAGATACTGGTATATGTTTTTGGGGTTGCTTTTATATCTTGGTATTCTTGTTCCTCGGAACGAGAATGCAGGTGTGTATGCACAGTTGCTTGAGGCGGAGGATGAGGTATTTCATTAGGGTTTCGGAATGGGTGCGTATGCACAGTTGACAGTTATCATTTTCCAAACCCTAATGGATTTATGGATTATCTATTAATAATAGTAATTAAATGAGAATTATGTTATGGTTGATTTTGTTGACTTGTTGACCATGGTTGACTTGTTGACCATGGTTGAATGTTGACCACCATCATGCTTTGTAAAGATACTCCTTGATTCATGCTTACATTTCATTTAATGAAGCATGATAGTGGTCATTCCAAAACTACCATCAACTATTCTCATTTTGAATTATTATTATTTAGATAATTCTTTTTCTTTTGGCATTATGGTTGCAAGAAAGAAAAAGATAGCTCATTTCTATCATTTAGCTTCTCTCTCCTCACTTCATCTTCTTCTTCCTTAAGCTCAAGGTGATTCCTTCTCATGTGTTGAGAATCCTTCACCTTGAAAAGAAAAAAACCCCTAGACACTCTCTACTCTCTCTAAGGTTCAAGGTTTAGCAAGCCGGAAATCCTAGTTCACTCAAAGATCGAGGAAGAGCCCAAAGGATGAAGCCCTCAGGTGGATCCATCTTCGGCAAAGAGGAGACGAGGAGGGGAAGCCATTCAAGCTACTACAAAGAACAAGAAAGAAGAACAACAACAAGAAGAGAAGGAGTTCAAGTTGAGGTATAACCACTTTGCATAGTAGTTAACTCTTCTTTGCAAGTATGCTAGTTTAGTTTAGCAAAGATCCGGCTTTTACGGTCCATGTTACAAAGTTTAGAAAAATTTTGATTTACCGTTTCCGCAACCCCGAAAGTACCGGGAGAGGTAACGTGGACCTAACATGGTGTTATACGTCTGGGCTAGAAATGACTTGACATGTCGCATATTCTATTTCATATTTAGAATTGCGCATTCACCATACTGCTTAGTTATTGTTGTGCTTGGATTAGTATCCTTAGGACACTGCACCATTATTGACGGCTTATGTTGCACGAGTACTGATTGTATGCCTCACACACCGTCAAAAATTTCCATGACACGCACAACCCACTTATAGATATGATATAGTTTCGTTAGGGACATTGAGACATTGATTCATATTTCTTATCGCATATGACATATAGCATACCTGTATACCTACATGCTTAGACATATGCCTTCACATACTTATATGCTAGTTACCTGTATACCTATAGAGTATTGTACCATTAGTGATACGTACATACACACATAATGATATAATTACTTGTATACTTTGCATACATACTTTACTTATACCTGGAGGGTATATCACATCATTACTAATAGGTAGATACCTATATCTTGCTATATCTTTATGTTTACACATATATCTGGTTATAGCTACATATTTACCTTTACTTGATGTTATTTAGAATTGGAGAAATTAGGAACCGCATGATATTTTATATTAACTTGTTGCAGTTAATTAGCGGATTTTCCTTTATATGCTTACATTACAGTTTTCTGTTGCGTATATTATATTCATGGATTTTCGCATTGAGATATGGATTTTTCATGATGTTTTCTGGATTTGGGGACTGTCGTAGTTTCATGAAATTATGCATTATTTGAAAAACCCGGTTTCCCTTGATATGATATTTCATCACCCACCATGAGTTTTATCGGTTCTGAAATATATACCCCACGCGAAGAAAGGAGGGGTCCGTGTGCGGGTACATGGTGGGGGCCGGAGGTACCACGGGGCAAGAATCTCAGTGAGGAGATGAGTTAATGGGGGAACCATACCATCCGGTGACATTACCAATGACTCGGCGGTTATCGTGGGGATACCGATGGGAGTCATGTACGTATTGATACGTCGAGAGTTGAGGGTCTGAGCTAGGCACTCGAGCTTTCGGTATAGCGTATGATACGTACTTATCAGGGTGCCAGTCGTGGTGACAGCACCTGATAGATTAGCATTTCTGTGTCGATGCTTGATACATTGTTTTCATGATATTTCACTCCTTGTATATATAACAGTGGAATGGGACGCTGTTATATATGCATATATATATATATATTAGTGGAATGGGACGCTAATATATATGTTTACATATAAATTCATATACATCATCATATTTATTCATGCAAATTTGCTTAGGATATTAGAGATTTACTTGATATTAGATTTGGGATATAGGAGATTTATTTGAGATTTGATACGGGATATATATATATATATATATATATATATATGAGATTGCTGATTTTGTACATTTAGGATATATTAGATTTATTCGATTTTGTACATTCAGAATTTGTGAGACTTATATGATATAAGAGCCAATTTGGGGGCTGACTTGAGGATTTGGGATTTGGATTTTCTTGATGGATTTTGATCCTACCACGATATCAGGATTCCGTGGAAATGACATGTTTCATTCCATACTCCACATTTATTGTTTATGCACTGCTTCATATATTAGTTGTACCTGATAGAGTACCTTTCATGACTGTTGCATTTACATACCTTTATTTATATGTATTGCTTCATGTGTTAGTTGTACCTGCTAGCGTACCTTTCATGACTATTGCATATATACTTTTCATATCATTATTGCATGATTATTGTATACCGATTGTCATATTATTGCTTCATGTATTTGTAGTAACCATTAGTGTACTTTTCATGATTATTGCATTCTTATGACTTTTTATTGCTATTAATTGCATATGTTAGATTCGCGCTGTACGTGCATACTTGCGATTACCTGCATATGTTATTTACTATTCATGAGTTGGCAACTCACCCCCGTTATGCCACAGTTGTTTTGCAGGATTGTTCTCCAGAGTAGTTGAAGCAGGCTATTCATCTATCTTATCATCTTTTGCTACGAATGCCGCATCAACTAACAGTGTGCAGTTTGCTTTAGGTGGGTTTTGTGGTTATTCGTTGTTGTATTGTATATTCGTTGTATCCATGTACTCTCCATCTACCATTTTCTTGTTGACTTAGAGACTTGGTGAGGAAGATATTGTATATTATTTTGTGACTTGGTGTTCTTTTATACAGTTTCCTTTTATTCATCTTTTATTTTTTTCGCTACGGCGTCGTATATCTGTTGTGGTGCTTGTTTTCCGCCTTTGGGCATGTATTTGCTCCCGTTTGGGGATGCTTTACTTATATTTATGTTGTACCCATTTTTGGGGCTAGTTTTTACAAAGGAGGTGCTGCCAAAAATTTTAAAGGGAATAAAGTTGGATTTTTTAAGAATTTGGGTTGAGATTTGAAAGGCTTTTAAAAATTGTTCTTAATTCTTACTACTTTTGATGGTTTAGATTGCTGGGTTTTTGGCTTACTTAAATTGCGTCACGTCTGTAGACGTTGCGTAGTTTAAGGGCCGTCATGTGCCAATTTCGGGTTGTGACACGAGAACTCCTAAATGGATATGTACCTATCGTCAAATAGCAGTTCTCAGGTGACACTAGTACAGATTAGTCTGTAGACCCGAGATCGTCATAGTGTCTTGTGTGATTCCCACTGTACTTTTATTTCTTCCCACCATGGCTCTACTGAGTCGTGCAAACATGTGGATTTTGGGTACAGTCCTGAATCACATAGAGGCGGTGAGCGATAGGAGGGGTTTCGTCTCTCCCGGTATAGGGAGTTGATGTCGCGCTATGCATGATTGGCCATAACAGCTGTAACATTTTGGAAAATTATAAATATTAATTTATAATTTTAAATATGAATTTAAAGAGAGTTTGCAATTGATATCACCTACGATTTTGGTATCGGAATTTTATCTGTAAAATTGTAATTATTTTGGTAAATATGAAGAAAAGTGTGTGATATCATAAATATGATATTTTAATTATTTTAGCATGATATTCTATCTTTCATTAAGTTAATGACATTTAAGTGATATATTTATCATTTCACATCTTTTATGTTACATGAGTTTAAATTGAAAAATGGATTTAAATTGTAACATAAAATGTTATGATAAATTGATAATTCTTTTATGATTGTTATAATTTAACATAGGTTACACCCTCACAAACACCACACCCTCATGCATGCTCAACTTCCGACACCTCCTCCTTCTTCTCTTTACACTTCCACCTTGCTTGAAGGCACCATTCCTCCTCTTGATGACACCTTTTCTTTCCTCCATGCCACCTCCTCATTTCTCTACAATAAATCCTCACCCCATTTACACATACTCTTTTATCCTTTCTTAAACTGAAACAATACACTCTTCAGCCCTAAAAACCAAAAATATTTCTAAGTGTTCATACCAAAAGAAAAAGAGCAATGAATTCTTTCATCAAGTGTGCACTTCTCCAAACTTATGAGACTACAAACCATAGATGCTCCCAAATACCATCCTTGAGCTGGTGTTCCTTTATGAATCATCTACATAGGCATATTACTTCCTTTCTTTTCAAATATCAATTCTGTTCCATATCTATTTTTATGTGTAGTGATATAAAAACAGTGTATTTTGTGATAATTAGCCGACAAATATTGAATCTGGAACCAGTAGGTCTAATCACTAGAAAATCCAGCAAGACCAAAAGTATAATGAGACTACTAGGAGGCATCACTTAAAACACGAACCCTAAATTCCACACTTGATCCGGCGAGATCACCCCCAAGTACGGTGACACCGGTCCCCTTGTGTCCTTTTGTGTTGGTTTTTCTTCTGTAGCCTATTTTGGGTAGATTATGGTCTCTAGTATTGTTTGATTTGTTTAAATATTTACATCGTAAAATCTGGGAATGTTTTAGTAATGGTTTATCAAAATTCAGATATTTACGATACGGAGTTTTCGTATTTTTAGCTGCTGCTGAACCGTTAACATTTATACGTTAACGACAGATATATATTGTTGTTTTAGGGTTAAGTATACTGTAGGTTCTAACCTACGGATGCCTAACTCATTGTTTTGGTTTTTGATATGATATTTACGCCGATATTTCATAAATACGATTATAGGTGCCGTTGTGAGGATTTCCGAGACGGAGTTGGCGGATATAGCAGCGTGGATTTCAGCAAGCTTATGAAGTTGGTGAGTAAATTTACATCGACTGGGGAAGTCGGGTGCATGGCGTATAGCACCCCCGCAACCTTATAAATAGTATTATGATATCTAGTTAGTTTAGTATTTATTCAAGATATTGATATAGTATTGCATCTAGTATGTCCTTCATTTGCATATAGTTTCATACATAGTTTTAAATGAAATACGTACGTGGTGTTAGATCCGTACTATATAGATATGGTTTGATGGGTTGGTACGAGGAATCATGCCGTACTTGAGATGATACAGATACAGTGGTACGATGAGGTATTATATAAGAGAGTATATATATTGGAAGTGATGAGATTCGTAAGCCGAATAACGGCCAAGTTTTTCCTTTAGACTCGTACAGTTAGATTATATTCCGTTTTAGGATGTAATACTTGTGTGAGCTATATTCTTTTAAAAACTACGATTCATTTCTCTTTTATATGATAAAAACAAGGATGCGGTGCCAATTTCCAAAACGAATATCGATTTTAACCTAAGGCAGCTTCCTTATCTCAAAACCAACGTTTCGTTCCCTTTTTAAAGATAATGATATAGCTCATAGCAAGTAATTACAGTTATCAGTTACGCTTAGATTTACTTAACATTTTCGCGTTATATGTATCAATGTTATACGTTTCCGTAATACGAACACTCTGATAGAACACTGTAAAACTACCAATGAGTATTATGCTGCACAAACACATATACCTATGTTACACTGCACCTCATTGGTACTGCCATGTCACTGTAGTACCGTTACGATATATTGCATATATAGATATCAATATGAGTAGGCTATTACACATATAGAACACTTGCATAAATACTAATGATTGTCATGCTGCACGAGCACAGACGCGTATGCTACACTACACATCATTATTAGTGCCATGATACAGTAGGATTGACATCATTATGCCTATATAATTTAATTAAGCAATCTTTCTTTATTTCCTGTTGTAAATTACGAATTCAGTACTAAGATGTTGTATTTGATTCTTATGGATTTTCTGGATATTTTACTCCTGATGATATATATCGGTGGTATGGGACGTTGTTATAGATGTATATATATAATATATAATCAGAATGGTCTGTGTAAGTATTCTCATTCATTACTTGATATTTCTAGATATGATGAGTTGGAGTCCACCATGAGTTTTATGTTTTCTGAGATTTTATTCCGAACCGAGTGGGGTAGCTATACGGTTTCGGATTTGTGACTTATCCGTACTGAGTGGGGGAGCTATACAGCGGGATACATGGTGGACCCAGTTCGAGGCCGAGGGGAAGGATAGCCGCATTATAGGCGGGGATCTTAACGAGGATACTCGATACTGGAGATAGAGATGAGCACGGCAGATATCCAGGGGGTACTGACCGGGGTTCGATTAGGCACGGCGGATATCCAGGGGATACCGACCGGGGCCAGAGATATCGGGTGGCGATCATCTGTTGAGATGGTGTCAACGGTATCTGCATTTACGTGTCGATGATGGATACGAGAGATTTGAGCATTTGCGTGTCGGTGATGGACATGAAAGATTTCTGATTTCGGGTGTCGATGTTGGACATCCATATATATATATTGATATGTTGCTACCATGAGGTACACAGTTATATCATAGTCATAGTAGCCGACCAGGACTAATCCGGGGGACAATACCCGCATACCTTTTTACGAGTAGTTGCATATAAAAAGGATTTCAAAAATCGAGCTATAGCCTCATTATTTTGACGTGTCTGGGATGACACTGAAATCTTTTAAATTGTAAAGCTCTTAACACTATTCATTAAAATAGCAGGACGTATATCTTAAATATGATATCTATTATATTTCATACTATTACGTCTGCTTTATGCCGGGACATATCTATTCCGTGACTATTTTAAAGGAGAGGTTTATATATACATATTTTCGGTTACATTGGGCTTATACCTAGATATAGGTTATTTGCATTGAGATATTCTACTTGGGATTGCATGATAGTCAGTGTTGCATTATGATACATATCCATATTGTACAGATTATGATAGTACTATATTTATGACCTAGGTATCGTCGTGCATTTCGATTTCTACCTTTAAATGTACTTCTATTCACTGAGTTAGCAACTTATCCCCGTTGTGCCACAGTTTCTTGCAGGTTTTACCGCTTGGATTATCAGCGGCTTGGGCACACATTCCTTGTATTTGTACTCACACTTGGTTATTCATATATTCTTGTATTTAGTGAAAACTCTATCAACTTAGAAATGGTATATTATGGACTTAGAAGCGAGACTTAGAGTTTATGTGTTGTGATATCACACTCATTAGAGTCGACCATTTTAGATGGTTGATTTTGTTTCGCTTTCCTTTTCTTCGCCATTGTGCGTCGTATATTGTGTGCTTGGTTGCTCCACTGTTTGGGCATGGAAGTTAGCTCCCGTTGGGATGCTATTTATATTATTATGCTGTATTGGGTTTTATTTTGAAATTTACAAAGGAGGTGCTGCCGAATTTCAAATGACATAAATATTCTTTAAACATACTTAGTGAAAATCAAATGGTTATTTTAAATCGATTCTTTATGATGATTATTTAAACTTCACCTCCAATGTTTTCAAAAAGGTTTAGATTCCGGGTTTCGGCTTACTTGAACCGCGTTGACGTGTTTAGATGTCACGTAATTTAAGTGCCGGTCACGTGGCACATTTGGGTCGTGACAACTGAAAATCCCTGGCCAGGGTTATCGAGATTTACTGATAAGTGTTATCAGTAGTTTCTCGAACCGTTATGAGCCATATATCGGCATGACTTGTAAAGTTACTGGGGTCTGATGTTTGCTACCCCTAGACTTCACATGCGACGTATCATACGAAGAGACCGGACTATACGGTAAGTGTTGCTTATAGGCTCGTTAGGGTTGGGATGGGTTCGCTCGTCGGCCACCTCTTTTTCGACATGTACCTGGATAGCCGTTACGCACAGCTAGTGCCACTGACGTGCTTATAGTAAACCCACTGCCAGCGTATTGTCGAGTCTTTAGAGTCCCATAAACAGAGATCTCTGGTTCAGGCGAAAGATGTAGAGGCCGTAAGTTGTTACGGTAGGGTTTCGACCATGTTCGTTTAATGGTTACAGGAATAATGATCGGAAGGTTAGTACCGGCGGGCTTTGGTTTAAGCCGCATGCCAGTATTATATTATTGGATTATTTGTCTTCGTATTTTTCGAAATTCGGATACGGGTATACTTATTGCTGGGTTCCCTAGCACAGCAGCGGGGTTTCGGGCGGCATCTTCCATGCCAAATCAAAAATTTGCCATGCCAAGGGACCCAAAACTACGGATGTTTAAATGGAGAATCATACGAAAAGCAATTGTAAACAACTTTAAAACTAAGTGAATGCGGAATACAACCTTTGTAGACCTGTTCTTCACTTTTAAAGCTCCATGTAGTAGTCCCTTCGCTGCGATCATCAAACTCCCGGACTCAAGTAAGGGTTCACATGAAGAAATGAACGGACTTGCTCGATGCCTTCGAAGCCGAAGATGATCTACGTCGAGGAGACTCAAGCTCATGCTACGTCTTCACTAATTGTGTAGATTAGTGAAGAAAACACCCTAAACTAAATAGTTAATAGTAGAGGATGATGAAGTAGGAATTTTTCTCACTTTAGATTTAATTTTCTCACATAGTTCATCACTTTATCATGAGACTAGAAAGCTTCAATGAGAGGAAGAAAAAGATGAAGTTGTGATGAACTAAAGAATGAACTCATGAGATTAGAAATGCAACCATGGTGAAATAATATCATGGCTAACTCATGTAGAGAATAAACCATAGGATAGGGTTAAGGTTTGGGTTAATAAATATCTTAAGTTAGACAAAAGAGTGGACTTGGTCAATGATAATCCATAAGTTTCATCCAAGCTTAAACCATGACAAATTCTCACTAATTTGTTTAACTTAATAATAAATATGAAACCCTAACTTTAACCTAGCATGGTGTGAGTCTCATACATCCATGTTGCATGTGTAACCTAGCATGACACAACAATATATATCACATATATATTTTGTATACAAAAGAAAATAATACAATTAACATATATTACATATATGTCAATGTATTATCAAGTGAGAAAAATGAATACTTAAGTGAGCTAATATTAGTTAATGTAATGTAATAAATCAAATATATAATTATACATTAAATTATTAAATCAACACTTGATTTAATAATCCGCTTATATCACATATAACCGACTAATATCAAATATATCGTTTTATCGAATGAACACTTGATCCGATAACCCGGCTATATCACATATAACCTATCGACACATATATCGCGAGAATAGAATGCGGTATCACATATGCGCATTAATCTCGGTCCTGCACATATCACATATGTGCTCTTACTCCGTTTCGCATGAACCAGGAAATCTCTGTGTAGGACTCTAAAGACTCATCAATACGCTAGCAGTAGGTGATGATCATATCAAATACCCAAAAGCCGTCAACGGTCTGCTGAACGTAACGACCATCCGGGTATTGAGCGATCAGAAGAAGCAAGCCTTCTCACACTCCTGTGAATCCAATCAGTAACACTACCGTACAGTCCGGTCTCTTCGTCTGATATGTCACATATGCAGCTTGGGGGTGGTAAACGTCAGACCCCAATAGCCGGATAAGTCATGTCGATATGAGGCTCATAACGGGTCGAGAAACTACTAATAACACTTACTAGTAAATCTCATAGCAGCCCTGGCCAGGGACTTCCTGTTATAGCCAATCGAGCACAGCGCAACATCAACCCCTAATACCGGGAGAGAAGAAATCCCCTCCTATCGCTCATTACCTCCATGTGACTCGGGAATGTACCCAAAAACCACCATTTTGCACATTCTCTTGAACGTGGTAAGGTGAAAATCAAAGCACTGTGGGAATCACACAAGACTCTATGATGATCTCGGGTCGACAGACTAACCTGTACCAATGTCACCAGAGAACTGCCATCTGATGTCAGGTATAATACCATCTAGGAGTTCTCGGCGAGTCCGTCCAGTGTACCCAGTCTCCACTGAGCACCTATATACTATCCTTGATGTCAAACACCAATGGATGTGGGATCATGCATCGCCCATCATATGGGTCAAGATACGTATACGCTAGGCTACTCTGGAATATCGATTCCCCGTCTCGATACTCCCATGATTAGGAACAATTGTAGGATTTACTTACCAACTACCCTGTCCCCATTAGTATGATCTGCATCATAGTCCTGGTAGTCTCGTACTCATCCTAAGGGCTTTACCAACATGTCACAGAGAGACAAAATAAGTGTACATGTTAAGATAAAGAGCAACCAGATAGAATAATATCATGTCGAGCAAGAAAGTCCTCCCTATATATGTCCCGGCATCCACTACAATATACATCACATGTACAACAATGGCCTCTAGGGCATACATACAACTGACAATCTCCCACTTGTACTAAGGCTAGTTGTTGTAGTATCTCATACCCAACGTCCCATAAGATTCTCTCGTAGGATAGACCTCGGTGAGTGGATCCGCTGTTTTATCCTTCATGTCAACTCTCCTAACCTCGATCCCCTGGAGATCAACCATCTCCATGATCAGGTGATACTGCCTCAGAATATGTCTGGATCACTGATGGGACCTGGGTTCCTAGGCCAAAGCCACAACTCCATTGTCACACAATGGTAGGAACCATGTTCATTTCATGAACATGAAATACCTAGACAACCTCTTTTGGTAGCATCGTTGGTAGCGATGTATACAGCCTTTATTGTCTAGATTGCCATGGTATATAGCTTGGAACTCTTCCAACATACCGTCCCTCCACTGAGAGTATAGGCAAAGCCTGAGACTGACTATCAGTCGACCTTATCACTATGGAAGCTCGAACCAAGAGCATTCTTTTAGTGCTTCTCAAGTACTTAAGAACGTCCTTCCTAGCTGTCCACCGATTCTCCTAAGATCCAATTGATTTCTGATCACTATACCTAGTGAGTTAACTACATCTGGTCTGGTACATAACATCACATACATGATAGAGCCTGTTGCCGAAGCATAGGATGTCCCTTGTACGCGACCTCTATCCAAATCAGTCTCGAGAGACATATTTTTTGAGAGAGTGATTCTTGAGTAAGTGGGCGAACCACTATGCTTAGAATCTTCTATACTAAACTCTTTAGTACGGTGTTAATATACCTGGATTTGGGACACTCCCAACATCCACCTAGATCTATCTCATAGATCTCTATCCCCAAGATGTACTAGGTATCAACCAGATCTATCCTGGAGAATCCTCATGATAAGAGGAGCTTGACCGAGCGTAGTATAGGAAAACCCATTTCCTATCAAGAGTATGTCATCTACGTACAATACGAAGACAACAGTCTAACTCTCTACTACCTTCTTGTATATACAAGGTTCATCTATCTTTTTGATCAAGTCAAACTCTTTGACTATCATATCAGAACAGACGTTCCAACTCCGCGATGCATGCTTCAACTAAGCATCTTGCACATCTTTCCGCCGCTCCCACTATTCTATGAAGCCTTCTGGCTGTCATGCACACGCTCCCTTAAAATCACATTCAGAAAAGCAGTCATGATGTGCAACTGCCAGATATCGTAGTCATAGTATGCAGCGATGGCAAGTAGGATACGGATGGTCTTAAGCATAGCCACTAGAGAAAAGGTTTCATCATAATCCACACCTGGTTGTATGACGAGAACCTTTTGCTACAAGTCTAGTTTTGAAAGTCTCAACTTCTCCATCTACACTAAGTAATCTTCTCAAGATATACTTGCTCCTGATGGGGATTTAACCATTCAGATAAAGCAACTAAAGTGCATACTTTGTTGGTGTATATGGATTCCATCTCAGATTTCTATTGCATCCAGCCATTTCACAGAGTCCCCACTCATGAAGGCCTGCTGAATCTAGTTGGGTCATCATCAACCATGATGCAATCCTCGCTCCCACTATCACCGAGAATAATCACATTATCTCTCAGGTGGGTGAGGAACCCAAACAAATTAGCGGAGAGGCTGAGCTTCGTTGGAGACTATTGAATCCTCTGGTTCCATTAAATCGTCAGTCATAGTTTGTATAGCTGGAACTCCTTCCAGTTCTACCTCATGACCACTTACATGTTTTTTAAGAAATTCCCTTTTCTAAAAAAAGTGGTCATGTTGAGAAACAAAACACTTTTGTTCCTCGGTTTGGTAGAAGATATTCCCTCACAAATGTTTGGGATATCCAACAAACTTATAGAACTGACATAGCCTCGAGCTTCTCCGGATTTTTCTTTTCAACATAGGCCGGACAACCCCATATCTTACCTTGCTTCAGACATGTTCTCTTCCCATACCATATCTCATATGAAGTAGTAGGCACTGATTTGGTGGAAACCTTATTCAATAGATATGCAGCTTCTCAAGTGCATAACTCCAAAAGGAAATAGGCAACTCAGCAGTACTTATCAGAGAGCGCACCATATCTCATAGGGTGCGATTGCTCCGCCCCGACACACCGTTGTGCTGTGGTGTATACGGAGGAGTAATGCTGAGAGAGAATCTCATTCTCTTTTAGATAAACCAGGAATTCTATGCCTAAGTATTTTCCTTCTCGATCACATCGAAGGACTCAATACTTTTACCCGTCCGGTTCTCAACTTCATGCTTATATTCTTTGAATTTCTCAAAAGCTTCAGACTTGTGTTTCAACAGGAACACTCGTTCGAATCTTGAGAGATTCTCAGTGAATATAATAAAGTACGAGAAACCAACCTTAGCATGTGTAGACATGGATCGCATACATCAACATGTATCAATCCCAAGAGTTCACTAACTTTTTCTCCATTTCTTCTAAACGGAGTATTGGTCATATTACCTATGAGACATGATTCGCAAGTTGCATAAGATGAAAGTTTGAACGGATTCAAATATTCATCCTTATGTGCCTTAGCTGGTCGTGTCGCATTGATATAACCTAGTCTACAATGCCACAAGAAGGATTCGTCATTTCTGAACATGTCCTCTTGTGTGTGTTCCGTATACATAGAACCGTGGTTTGATTTAGAACGTATATGCTATTTCATAACGTGCCTGATCTAATCAACTCTTGATTCAGAAAAATGTTCACAACATTATCCGGATATACAACATCATATTCTTCTTTATCAAATAAAGAGACTGATATAATATTGTATATCAGGTTCGAAATGTAATAACATTCGTTCAGAATCAATGTATTCTGTAATACAAGGTGATATCTGCCAACTGATTTGGCTGCAACAATTGCACCGTTCTCTAACACTTAGAGATATATCACCCAATCCCAGTTGTCTACCTGTCCAAGCCCATGTAATTATATTACATATATGGGATCCTAATCCGGTATCACATAGCTAGGACGTAGAGAATACTGAGATACAGTTCTTAGTAATGAAACACCCGAAGAATTTGCATCAACATGCTTCTTCTTCAATCGGGTGGCATGGAATTCTGGCATTCTCCATTTCCTGTTCAGTCTTATACCAATTATAAGAAAGAATGGAACCAGCGTTCCACAGCTCTGTATAATAAGCAGGTTCGGTCAACGCATCCATATGATTATCTTGATTAAGGCGTGACATGGTCGCTACCAGGAGAGAGAGAGAGCGAAGAAAACACTCTACGTGCACCCTTGTAAGATCAGATTGATTATTATTTTATCTAATGAGGATGGATCCCACTGTTTTTATCAAGTCTTCCTCCAAACCCTGAAAGGAAAGACTGGCCGGGATTAATTACAGTCTACAACTTAGCTAACCGTTCATCCAGGCCATTGTCGGTACTTTGAGGGGGGTTCCCCGTGCTTTCGCACGGACCTAATTAAAGTAAACCTCGTTTTCCCAGAGGCATAACCCTGTTGACACCTTTCTAGACACCTAATGGGTTAGCTAATTGTAAAGTGTAAAACTCTCCCAGGAGCAACTCTTGCTCCCAATAGGATCGGGATCCAACTATCTCATAGAAGTTATGCAATCTCATTGCAAGTTTCAACACTTGAAACTCCCGATATATTTTTCTCCTAGCGTCCTATGACCTTGACGAAAGCCAACATACTATAGGCTGCTAGTCAAGTTCTACCCGTCATTTCATGATTGAATTAAACCCACCCGCACGACCCTTAACGAAAGCCAACAAAATCGCACGACTACCCTAACTCAATCGCATCATATGCTTAAGTAAATAAGCATTAAGTAGCTACCGCATACTACGCCTTGACGAAAGCCAACAAACGTAGCACGAATACTAAATACTACTTATCTAAAATGATGGAGGGTTACGACAGGTTTTTATGAAAACCTTTTGCGTAATGAACTTGATATCGTTGCGGAATCGAGTGATCTTGAAAAGGAGTGCTTTTTAGGCTTTTACCAATTTTGCTAAAGAGGTCACTCCCGGTGAAGGGATCTCGGCTCTTTCCTCATCGAATGAGGTGCAGGATATTTCACAAATACCACTATGCAATGCAAGAACTAAAAGCTGTTAGTTATATGTATGCCCTAGAGGCCATTACTGTACATTGGATGTATATTGTAGTGGATGCTGGGACATATATAGGGAGGACTTTCTTGCTCGACATGATAGTATGCTATCTGGTTACTCTTTACCTTAACGTGTACACTGATTGTCTCTCTGTTACATGTTGGTAAAGCCCTTAGGATGTGTACTTGACTACCTGGACTATGATGCGGATCATACTAGTGGGGACATGGTAGTCCATAAGTACATCCTTGAAAGTCCCTAGTCGTGGGTGCATCGAGATGGGGCATCGATATACAAGAGTAGACTAGCGTGTACCTTCTCGACCCATACAGATGGACGATGGATGATCCCATATCCGTCGGTGTTTGACATCAGAGATGATATACGGGTGCTCAGTAGAGACTGGGTACACTGGACGGACTCGCCGAGAACTCCCAGATGGTATTATACCTCACGTCAGATGGCAGTTCTCTGGTGACACTGGTACAGAGTAGTCTGTTGATCCGAGATCGTCATAGAGTCTTGTGTGGTTCCCACTGTACTTTGATTTCCATCTTACCACGTCCAAGAGGGCGTGCAAAACGGTGGTTTTTGGGTACAGTCCCGAGTCACATGGAGGCAATGAGCGATAGGAGGGGATTCGTCTCTCCCGGTATAGGGGGTTGATGTTGCGCTGTGTTCGATTGGCTATAACAGGAAATCCCTGGCCAGGGTTGCTAAGATTTACTGGTAAGTGTTACCAGTAGTTTCTCGAATTGTTATAGACCTCATATCGACACGACTTATCGAGCTATTGGGGTCTGAAGTTTACCACCCCTAGGCGAGATATGCGACATATCAGACGATCAGACCGGACTGTACGGTAGTGTTACTGGTTGGATTCACTGGAGTGTGAGCGGGCTTGCTCGTCGATCTTCAGATCGCTCAATACCCGGGTGGCCGTTACGTTTAGCAGACCGCTTGCGGCTTGTGGGTGTTTGATATGATCATCATCTGCTGCCGGCGTATTGACGAGTCTTTAGAGTCCTACACAGAGGTTTCCTGGTTCAAGCGAAACGAAATAGGAGCGCATATGAGATATGTGCGGGACCGAGAATAATACGTGTATGTGATACCGTATTCTATTCTTGCGCTGAATGTGTCGAATGGTTGTATGCGATATAACCTAGTTATCGAATCAAGGATTGATTCGATAAGCCGATACATTGTATACTAGTCGGTTGTGTGCGACATGACCGGATCATTGAATCAAGTGTTGATTTAATTATTTAATGCATAATTATATATTTGATATATTACTTTGCATTAACTAGTATCGGTTCACTTTAAATGGATTTTCTCACTCGGATGTGCGCATTGCATATGCGATATGATTTTGTGCACTTGCTTGTATCATGTTTGATGATACATGCCTTTTGGTTAAGTGTAAAGAATTAAACCTTGGTTAATGAAATGGTTAGGGTTTACTATTTCCTTATTCATTTATTTATCTATTTATTCTTTTTGGAAAATGATTTGCATAAAGATTAAATGGTGGCTTTCTTTGGATGGATTATGAAGCTTCATGATACTTTGACTAAGTCACCATTTTGTCTTGATGCTTAACCCTAACCCTTTAATCTAACCATGATTTATTCTCTACACTAAACTATGGTTGGTTAATGATAAGTATTCATATTTATTTCTTTTTACAAAATAACTTATCATAAATTTCATCATCTTCTTCTTCTTCACTTCAAGAAGAAAGCTTAGGTCATCAATGGTGATTGATGATAAAGAGTGAGAAATCCAAGTCTAAATTTAACCCACTTCCTATTTCTTCATCCTCTACCTCTTGCCAAGTAGTAGAGTGTGTTTTCTTCAAAAGTTTCTTGACTTGGTGAAGTCGGAGCTTGATTTAGCGATGCCTCGACGTAGATCATCTTCGGCATGGACATCGATGACCTAGCCCGTCTATTCTCCGATGAAGCGAACGCGAGAGTCCAAGATCGGATTTGTACAGCGGAGATGACTTCTTCATGGAGCTATGGAGGTGGACAAATGGATCTACAAAGGTTGTATTTCCGTATCTCTTAGTTAAGTTGTTAACTAGTTATCTTTTCGCCTAAATATCTAGCCGACGATCCGTAGTTTAGGGTTTCTCGGCACCGTAATTTTTGAAATTGGCATGGTTGATGCCTTGTGAGACCTCACTAGAGTGCCTAGGAACCCTACAAAAGCAATTAAAAGACAAACCGAGTGTTATAGCATCTGCCCGTTATTGCTAAAGAGATCACTCCCGGTGAAGGGATCTCGGCTCTTTCCTTATCGAATAAGGTGCTGGATATTCTACAAGGAATACCGGTATGCAAAGCAAGAACTAGAGCTACCAGCTTTTAAAACAAGATTCTGCAACATCTTTAGGTTTATTTTCTTTCATTAATCTCATTAATGAAGTCCCATCATTTAATTATGCTTCCCAAGCATCACAGAAGAAACGAAAGCATCAATATATAATATATATCATATATATATAAATATATATAATATAAGCATTCGTCTCAGAATATATCAAATGATCACATCACAGATATCAGCAGCAGAAGAACACATATGAAATATTGGATATACTAGGATTTCCGTGTTTTATATCAAGCCAGTAGAAAACAAGGATTCCACGGTCGCGATGAATACCCAAACCAACATCCCTAGACCCCTACGAGAGCGGCAAGTAACCCTCCCAATTCTAGGGTTAGGAGACCCGGTCTCGACTCCTCGAGATGGCCTCCCACTGGACCATAGAACCCGGTTACCTGTGCTCTCCTCCTTGGGTCTATCCTAATACGGAAAAGTAAATAATATACAATGGTGACATCATCCTCAATCCGAAAGTGCCCCAATTAAAAGAATATTACATACGTTGAATTTTACATGAATGAAAATGAAAAACTCTCATCTCACATAAAACCCCCGGCTATTCAAACGCGACGATCCAATATAACATATCACAGTAACACATAACATCACATGTCATTAATGTAAGTAAATATGTGCATCCCAATTGTCATTGATGTATAGCAACGAAACCAGCGATACTCCACATATTACACTTACGGTCGCAGAAAAAAGTGAAAAACTACAACAATTAGAATCGTCACTGCCCTTAGACATCATAAACCCAGAATATCACATATTCAGGATTCCATGCCTAACAATGCAAATCTTACATTTAGGTCTCAACCATGAAAACACTTTTCAAAAGAAGTCGGGTAATTCAACAAGATTCCTGATTTCACCCAAGACCAAAATGCTAAACTTGCACACATCTAATTAATTATCATATAACTAATTAGTGTAGATTCCAATTATTGTATCACAATCTCAGATAACTAGACAATGTTAAACTTTCCGATCGAATAAACAAACACCCAAAATTTCCCAAAGAGCTCAACACTTGAGCGGAGTTCAAAAGGTCCCAGAATATGCCACGGCTCCTATGGACCAGCCGTTGAAGGATCAACCAATGCCTCACATGTGGCACCGCTAAACTACCACAAACCCTAGGGTTTAGTGACGGTATTGACGGTCAAAATGAATTGAGTTAAGGTTTCATTCTTCTAGAGGGTCCACAGAATCGGTTACATGATTTTCTGAAAGTTTTAAACTAAGGAAAAATCCAACACTTGGAAAAATTTCCAGCAAGGGAAAAAGTGAGTTATTGATATCCGTTCGAACTTTTTAACACGTTCTAAAATACCCGAAACAAACATTAGAATTACGAATATGAAACAGTCCGAGTTGTCTATGCAGAAAATTAATATCACATGCAATTTTAGCAAAAACAAACAACACCTGAAACCTTAAAACCCAGAGACTGGAACACCATAAAAATTTGGATCCCAAATTCAAAATTTGACCCGAGCTCACCGGTTTTGAACCCAATGTGGCCGATTCTGTTGAGTTAAAATTGCTTCAATTTTTGACGGTATTCATGTTATATCACATACACCATTTAAAAAACGACAGAGACTAGGTTGATAGGTTTCAAGTTTCGGATTTGTTTCGGTTTCATAATCTAACAAACATCGTGTAATTCTCTAGTTTGGCTCTGATACCACTGCTGGGTTCCCTAGTACGGCAGCGGGGTTTCGGGGGGCATCTTCCATGCCAAATCAAAAATTTTCCATGCGAAGGGACCCAAAACTACGGATGTTTAACTAGAGAATCATACGAAAAGCAATTGTAAACAACTTTACAACTATGTGAATGCGGAATACAACCTTTGTAGACCGGTCCTTCACTTCTAAAGCTCCATGTAGTAGTCCCTTCGCTACGATCATCGAACTCTCAGACTCAAGTGAGGGTTCACATGAAGAAATGAACGGACTTGCTCGATGCCTTCGAAGCCGAAGATGATCTACGTCGAGGAGACTCAAGCTCATGCTACCTCTTCACTAATTGTGTAGATTAGTGAAGAAAACACCCTAATTAAATGGCTAATAGTAGAGGATGATGAAGTATGAATTTTGCTCACTTTAGATTTAATTTTCTCACATAGTTCATCACTTTATCATGAAGCTAGAAAGCTTCAATGAGAGGAAGAAGAAGATGAAGTTGTGATGAACTAAAGAATGAACTCATGAGGTTAGAAATGCAACCATGGTGAAATAATATCATGGCTAACTCATATAGAGAATAAACTATAGCATAGGGTTAAGGTTTGGGTTAATAAATATCTTAAGCTAGACAAAAGAGTAGACTTGGTCAATGATTATCCATAAGCTTCATCCAAGCTTAAACCACGAAAAATTCTCACTAATGTGTTTAACTTAATAATAAATATGAAACCTAACTTTAACCTAGCATGGTGTGAGTCCCATACATCCATGTTGCAAGTGTAACCTAGCATGACACAACAATATATATCATATATATATTTTGTGTACAAAAGAAAATAATAAAATTAACAAATATCACATATATATCAATATATTATCAAGTGGGAAAAATGAATACTTAAGTGAGCTAATATTAGTTAATGTAATGTAATATATCAAATATATAATTATACATTAAATTAGTAAATTAACATTTGATTTAATAATCCGGTTATATCACATATAACCGACTAATATCAAAAGTATCGTTTTATCGAATCAACACTTGATCCGATAACCTCGCAATATCACATATAACCTATCAATACATATATCGCGAGAATAGAATGCAGTATCACATACGCGCAATAAACTCGGTCCCGCACATATCACATATATGCTCCAACTCCGTTTCGCATGAACCAGGAAACCTCTGTGTAGGACTCTAAAGACTCGCCATTTCGCCGGCAGTAGGTGATGATCATATCAAACACCCATAAGCCGTTAGCGGTCTGCTAAACGTAATGGCCACCCGGGTATTGAACGATCAGAAGATCAACAAGCAAGCCCGCTCACACTCCTGTGAATCCAATCAGTAATACTATCTTATAGTCCGGTCTCTTCATCTGATATGTTACATATGCAGCCTGGGGGTGGTAAACGTCAGACCCCAATAGCCGGATAAGTCGTGTCGATAAGAGGCTCATAACGGGTCGAGAAACTACTGATAACACTAACCAGTAAATCTCATAGCAGCCCTGGCCAGGGACTTCCTGTTATATCCAATCGAGCACAGCGCAACATCAACCCCCAATACCGGGAGAGACGAAATCCCCTCCTATCGCTCATTGCCTCCATGTGACTCGGTACTGTACCCCAAAACCACCGTTTTGCATGTTCCCTTGAACATGGTAAGGTGGAAATCAAAGCACAGTGGAATCACACAAGACTCTATGACGATCTCGGGCCGACAGACTAACATGTACCATTGTCACCAGAGAACTGCCATCTGACTGTAGGGTTCCTAGGCACTCTAGTGAGGTCTCACAAGGCATCAACCATGCCAATTTCAAAAATTATGGGTGCCGAGAAACCCTAGTGTACGGATCGTTTGCTAGTAAACTAGGCGAAAAAGTAATCTAGTTAACAATTAACTAAGAGATACGGAAATACAACCTTTGTAGATCCGGTCCTCCACCTCCATGGCTCTGAGATAAGGTCCTCTCCGCTGTCCAAATCAAATCCGGGCTCTAGCGTCGGCTTCGTCGGAGAATGGGCAAGCTAGGTCGTCGATGTCCATGCCGAAGATGATCTACATCGAGGCATCGCTAGATCGAGCTCCACCTTCACCAAGTCTTGAAAACTTGTGAAGGAAACACACTCTACTACTTGGCAAGAGGTAGAGGATGAAGAAATAGGAAGTGGGTAGACTTTAGAATTGGATTTCTCACTCAAATCATCAATCCACCATTGATGACCTCAAGCTTTTCTTCTTGAGTTCAAGGAAGAAGAAGAAGAAATGATATGATAAGATTAATTAAAAAGAAAAGAATAATCCAATCTTTATCATAACATAACCATGGTTATGTGTAGAGACTAAACCGAAGTTAAGTGAATGGTTAGGTTAGGAATGAAGACAAAAATGGTGACTAAGTCAAAGTATTCATGAAGCTTCATGAATAAACAAAAGAATGCCACCATTTTTCTTTTCTTTTCCTTAAATGAATAATGAATATAAATAAATGAATAAGTATATAAAACCCTAACCATTCATATAACCATGGTTTAATCTTTACACAAGCACAAGTCAACATGTATCATCAAACATGATACAATGTATATGCACAAAAGTATATCACATATACAACTTGCACATCGAGTGAGAAAATCCATATAAAGTGAACCTATACTAGCTAATGCAAAGTAATATATCAAATATATAATTATGCATTAAATCATTAAATCAACACTTGATTTAATGATCCGGTCATATCGCATATAACCGACTAATATCACAACGCGAGAATCAAATACAGTATCACATACTGGTATCATTCTCGGTCCCGCACATATCTCATATGCGCTCCTATTTCGTTTCGCTTGAGCCAGGAAACCTCTGTGTAGGACTCTAAAGACTCGTCAATACGCCGGCAGCGGATGATGATCATATCAAACATCCACAAGCCGCAAGCGGTCTGCTAAACATAACGGCCACCCGGGTATTGAGCGATCTGAAGATCGACGAGCAAGCCCGCTCACACTCCAGTGAATCCAACCAGTAACACTACCGTACAGTCCGGTCTGATCGTCTGATCTGTCGCATATCTCGCCTAGGGGTGGTAAACGTCAGACCCCAATAGCTCGATAAGTCGTGTCGATATGAGGTCTATAACACTTTGAGAAACTACAGGTAACACTTACCAGTAAATCTCAGCAACCCTGGCCAGGGATTTCCTGTTATAGCCAATCGAACACAGCGCAACATCAACCCCCTATACCGGGAGAGACGAATCCCCTCCTATCGCTCATTGCCTCCATGTGACTCGGGACTGTACCCAAAAACCACCGTTTTGCACGCCCTCTTGGACGTGGTAAGATGGAAATCAAAGAACAGTGGGAACCACACAAGACTCTATGACGATCTCGGGTCAACAGACTACTCTGTACCAGTGTCACCAGAGAACTGCCATCTGACGTGAGGTATAATACCATCTGGGAGTTCTCGGCGAGTCCGTCCAGTGCACCCAGTCTCTACTGAGCACCCGTATATCATCTCTGATGTCAAACACCAATGGATATGGGATCATCCATCGCCCATCTGTATGGGTCGAGAAGGTATACGCTAGTCTACTCTGGTATATCGATGCCCCGTCTCGATACACCCACGACTAGGGACTTTGAAGGATGTACTTATGGACTACCATGTCCCCACTAGTATGATCCGCATCATAGTCCAGGTACTCAAGCATACATCCTAAGGGCTTTACCAACATGTAATAGAGAGACAAACAGTATACACGTTAAGGTAAAGTGTAACCAGATAGCATACTATCATGTCGAGCAAGAAAATCCTCCCTATATATGTCCCAGCATCCACTACAATATACATCCTATGTACAGTAATGGCCTCTAGGGCATACATATAACTAACAATCTCCCACTTGCACTAGGGCCATCTGTAGCAGTGGTTGTAGTATCTCATACTCAACCATCCCATAAAAATCTCTCTCTGGGAATAGGCCTTTGTGAGTGGATCCGCTGTGTTGTCCTCTGAATCTACTCTCCTTGCCTCGATCACCCTGGAGATCAACTATCTCCATGATCAGGTGATGCGGCCTCAGAATACGCCTGGGTCACTGATAGGACGGGTGTTCCTTGGCATAAGCCACAACTCCATTGTCTCACAATGGTAGGAACGAAGTTCATCTCATGAACTATTATACACCCAGACTGCCTCTATGGTAGGATCTTAAGTAGCGATGTATTCAGCCTTCATCATCTAGTATGTCACGGTGTCTAGCTTGGAACTCTTCCAACATACCGTCCCTTTACTGAGGGTAAAGACAATGCCTGTGACTGACACTCAGTCGTTCTTATCACCCTGGAACCCTTCCAGTGATTCTCCCCAGGATCAACTGATACCATCTCACTACAGCTAGTGAGTATCCTAACATCCATTTAGATCTATCTCATAGATCCAAAACTCAGGATTTAGCAGGTATCATCATGATCCTATGTGGAGAATCATTGTGATATGCGGAGATTGATCGAGCGTAGCATAGGAAACTCCTTCCCTATCAGGAGTATGTCATCCACGTACTCTACGAGGATCATCACCATACTCTCCACTACCCTTTTGTATATACAAGGTTCATATACCATTTTGATGATGTCAAACTGTTTGACTAATCCATCAAAACAGATGTTCCAACTCCGCGATGCCTGCTTTATCCTATAAAGCATCTTGGACACGTTTCTGCTGCTCCCACTGTCTACGAAGCCCTCTGGCTGTGTACTTATAGACGCTCTCTTCCAAAATGTCATTTAGAAAAGCAGTCATGACACCCAACCACCAGATGTCGTAGTCATGGTATGTAGCCGTGGTAAGTAGGATCTGGATGGACTTAAGCTTAGATACTGGAAAAAGGTTTCATCATTATCCACGCCTGGTCGATGACGAAAACCTTTAACAATTCTAGCTTTGAAAGTCTCAACTTTTCCATGTACACCAAGTAATCTTCTCAAGATATACTTGCTCCTGATGGGGATTTAACCCTTCAGATATAGCAGCCAAAGTCCATACTTTGTTGGTGTATGAGGATTCCATCTCAGATCACTAAGCATCCAGCCATTCTTACAGAGTCCTACTCCTGATGGCCAGCTCGAAACTAGTCGGGTCATCATCTCATGATGTAATCCTCGCTCCCACTGTCATAGAGAAACCGAAGTATCTCTCAGGTGGGTGAGGAACCCTACTAAATCGGCGGAGAGGCTGAGGTTCATTGGAATCTACTGAATCCTTTGGTTCTACCAAATCATCTGCTGTAGTTTGTATAGCTGGAACCTTTCCAGTTCTACATTACAGACCTTGCCTCGAGCTTGTCCGGATTTTGCTTTCAGACATAGGCCGGACAACTCCAAATCTTAACTAACTTAAGACATGGGTTCTTCCCATTCCATATCACATATGAAGCGGTAGGCAACTGATTTGATTAGAACCCTATTCAATAGGTATGCAGCTTCTCAAGTGCATAACACCCAAAAGGAAATAGATAGCTCAGAATTACTCATCATAGAGCACACCTTATCACATAGGGTGTAATTGCTCCGCCCCGATATACCATCGTGCTATGGTGTATACGGAGGAGTAATGCTGAGAGAGAATCTCATTCTCCTTTAGAATAGTCCAGTATTTCCGTGCTCAAGTATTCTCCTCCTTGATCTCATCATAGGACATAATACTTATACCCGTATTCTGGTTCTCTACTTCTCGCTTATATTCTGTGAATATCTCAAAAGGTTCGGACTTGTGTTTCAACAGGAACATAGGTCTGAATCTCGAAAGATCATCAGAGAATATAATGAAGTATAAAGAACCGGTCTTGGCATATGTAGACTGGGGATCTACATACATCAACATGTATCATCCCAAGAGTTCACTAACTCTTTCTCTGTTTCCAGTAAACGGCGCTATGGTCATCTTATCTTTGTGACATGACTGGCAAGTTTCAGAAGATGTAAATTCAAACTGATTTAAATATGCATCTAAATGTAACTTCAGCTAGTCGGGTCACATTGATCTGACCTAGTCTACAATACCTCAAGAAGAGTCCGTTCATTTCTGAACTCTTCCTCTTGTGTGTGTTCTGTATACTAAGAACTGTAGTTTGATTTAGAACATCAATGCTTTTAGATAACGTGCCTGAACCGATCAACTTTTGATATAGGAAATGTTTAAAACATTATCCAACAATACAAAATTTTATCATTTCTTTACTAATAAAGAGACTGATATGATTTTGTATATCAGGTTCGGTATCTAATAACATTCGTTCAGAATCAATGTATTGGTAATACAGGGTGACAGTGACCAACAGACTTGGCTGCAACTCTTGCCCCGTTTTCTGTCTCATGAAACTTATCACCCGTTCTCAGTTTTTCTACCCTTTTGTAGCCCTATGTAACAGATTACATATCTGGGATCCTGATCCGGTATCACATACCAGGATGCGGAGGATACTGAGAAACGGTTCTGTATAATGAACACACCTGAAGATGATGCATCAACATGCACTCTCTTCATTTGGGCGGCACGGAAAATCTGGTATTCCCCAATTTCCTGCTCTGTCTTATAACAATTATAAGGTGGAGCGGGACCAACGTTCCCCAGCTCAGTATAACAAGCGGGTTCGGTCAATATTCCGTATTATAATCTTGATTAAGGCGTGATATGGTCGCTACCTGGAGAGAGAGAGAAGAAAACACTCAGCGTGCGCTCTTGCAAGAATAGATTGGTTATTATTTTATCTAATCAGGATGGCTCCCACTGCTTTTTATCAAATCTTCCTTCAAACCCTAAAAGGAAAGACTAGCCGGGATTAATTACACACTACAAGTTCGCCAATCTTTCAGCCAGGCCAGTGTCGGTACTTTGAGGGAGGTCCCCCGTGCTTTCGCACGAACCTAATTAATGTAAACCTCGTTTTCCCAGAGGCATAACCTCGTTAACACCTTTCTAGACACCTACTTGATCGGCTAATTGTAATGTGTAAAACTCTCCCAGGAGTAACTCTTACTCGCAGCGGGTATCGGGATCCAACTATCTCATAGAAGGTATGCAATCTCATTGCAAATTTCAACACTTGAAATTCCCGATAATGTTTTGCCCCAAACGATCTATGACCTTGACAAGGTCAACAAACCATAGACCGCAAGTCAAGTTCAACCCGTCATTTCTTGATTGAATCAAACCCACCCGCACGACCCTTGACAAGGTCAACAAGGCCGCACGACTACCCTAACCCAATCTGCATCATATGCATAAGCAGATAAATACTGGTTAGCTACCGCACACTGCGCCTTGACTAGGTCAACAAACGCAGCACGAATACTAAACAGGATTTATCTAAAATGACGGAAGGCTACGACAGGTTTTTCTGAAAACCTATTGCGTAATGAACTTGATATCGTTGTAGAATCAAATGATTTTGAAATGGAGTGCTTTTGAGGCTTTTCTAGTTTTGCTAAAGGAGTCACTCCCGGTGAAGGGATCGTCGATCCTTTCCTCGTCGAATGAGGTGCGGGATATATCATATATATCACTGTGCAAAGCAAAAACACTTAAAAGCAATCAAAAGACAAACCGAGTGTGTAGCATCTGCCAGTTATTGCTAAAGGAGTCACTCCCAGTGAAGGGATCTCGGTCCTTTCCTCATCGAATAAGGTGCAGGATATATCACATATACCGCTGTGCAAAGCAAGAACTGTAGCTACCTGTTTTATTTTGAAATTCGATTCTACAACATCTTAGGTTTCTTTTATTTCATTAATCACATTAATGAAGTCCCATCATTTAAGTACCTAAACATCACAGATAGATATGACGTACACTTATGCCATCCGCATTCGCCTCGATGTCCCCTCGTGCACCGTTAGGTTAGGTAACTAACGACAGAGCAGGGCAGGGCTAGCGCGGGTGTAAAACATAAGCAACGTCTATATAATATATCATATATACTATATACTATATCCATCACAGAGTCACAACACAGATATCGCAGCAGAAGAAACATATGAAATATTGGATATACTAGGACGTCCGTGTTTTCAATACGAGCCAGTATAAAACACGGATTCCACGGTTGTGATGAATAGCCAAACCCACACCCCTAGACCCCTACGAGAGCGGCAAGAAACCCTACCAATTCTGGAGTTAGGAGACCCGGACTCGACTCCTCGAGTTGGTCTCCTACTGGACTCCAGAACCCGGTTACTTGTGCTCCCCTCCTTGGGTCTATCCTAGTGCGAAAAAGTAAATAATATACAAAAGGTGACTACTTCCACAACCTGGAAGCGCCCCAATAAAAGAATATTACATACAAGTTTTTACATGAATGAAAATGAAAAACACTCATCTCACATAAAAACCCCCGGCTATTCAAACACGACGATCCAATATAACATATCCAGCAACACATAACATCACATGTCATCAACGTAAGTAAATATGTCCATCCCAATTGTCGTTGACATATAGCAACGAAACCGGCGATATCACATATTACACTTACGGTCACAGAAAAGAAAGTGTAAAACTACAACAGTTGGAATCCGCAACCTGCATAGACATCGCATGCCTAATCAAATGAATTACTTAGACATCGCATGCCTAACAATTATAAACCCCGCATTTTAGTCTCAAATATCGAAAACACTTCTCAATATCAAGTTGGGCAATTCAACAAGATTCCCGACATCCTGATCGAATACTCGTCGCAAACTTCAGTAGGCGGCCGCACCCCAGAAACCGTCGACGAAGTGCACCAAGGCGGAACACCGCTACCGCGAGCACCCGGACGGATGCTTTCGGCAACGGGGTTCTCCTACAGTCACTTAGTCGGGGCTATGGAGTGAAGCTGTCTATTAAGTTTACCCGGCGAGTATCCGCGTACGCTACGTGATTGCGACGGACTTTTGATCGCATCAAAATTCCGTGGCAACCGATCAAGTGAGACTAAAGTGCTATGTTTATAACATTCATTCAGTTATCACATAACTTCTTGTGAATTCCAATTATTGTATCCCATTCCAGTTAATTTAGAAAATGTTAAACTTTCCGATTGAACATTCGAACACCCAAGTTTTCCCGATACAGATCAACACATGAAACAAGTCTAACAACATTCCGTTCGTGCCTCAGTACCAACGGTCCAGCCGTAGAAGGGTCAAGCCAACGCCTCACATGTGGCACGCCGTACTGCCCCAAACCCTAAGGTTCAAAGGGCAGTTCAAGACGGTCACATAATCGAGTTAAGGTTTGTTGTCTTCTAGAGGGTCCATCGCGTTACTTGCACTACTTAGAATGTCGTTAAACTACGGAAAGATCCAACACTTGGAAATTTCCCGACAGGGGAAAAGTTGGGTATTTATATCCGGTCGAACATTTTAACATATTCTAAAATTTATCCGGAAAGCCACACAGACAAAATTTGATACTCCGATCGAAACACCGAATCCCCAAAATAATCCCAGAAAATACAACTCTGGAATAAATTTTAAAAATGCCCAGAAAATCCATAAAATAATAGGAGTTACTGTGCAAACAGTAACTGATGATGTCATATTCTCGCCGCGGATCCGCCGCAGAAGCCAAGCTTCTGCCGCGGATCCGCCGCAATATATACTGTTCATCAGAAAAATTTTGCGCCGTAATTCTTATATTTCCCTGCTGAATTTTTTAAGCATTTTTAATGTTGAAAAAACCACGTTTTTGAAAAAAGGACAGAGAGCATTTTTTGAGATGGATTTCGGGTTCGTTCGGGTTTCAAATTCCGTCTAGACTTCGCCTAAGGCTCTAGCTAGGCTCTGATACCACTGTAGGGTTCCTAGGCACTCTAGTGAGGTCTCACAAGGCATCAACCATGCCAATTTCAAAAATTATGGGTGCCGAGAAACCCTAGTGTACGGATCGTTTGCTAGAAAAGTAGGTGAAAAAGTAATCTAGTTAACAATTAACTAAGAGATACGGAAATACAACCTTTGTAGATCCGGTCCTCTACCTCCACGGCTCTGAGATAAGGTCCTCTCCGCTGTCCAAATCAAATCCGGGCTCTAGCGTCGGCTTCGTCGGAGAATGGGCAAGCTAGGTCGTCGATGTCCATGCCGAAGATGATCTACGTCGAGGCATCGCTAGATCGAGCTCCACCTTCACCAAGTCTTGAAAACTTGGGAAGGAAACACACTCTACTACTTGGCAAGAGGTAGAGGATGAAGAAATAGGAAGTGGGTAGACTTTAGAATTGGATTTCTCACTCAAATCATCAATCCACCATTGATGACCTCAAGCTTTTCTTCTTGAGTTCAAGGAAGAAGAAGAAGAAATGATATGATAAGATTAATTAAAAAGAAAAGAATAATCCAATCTTTATCATAACATAACCATGGTTATGTGTAGAGACTAAACCCAAGTTAAGTGAATGGTTAGGTTAGGAATGAAGACAAAAATGGTGACTAAGTCAAAGTATTCATGAAGCTTCATGAATAAACAAAAGAATGCCACCATTTTTCTTTTCTTTTCCTTAAATGAATAATGAATATAAATAAATGAATAAGTATATAAAACCCTAACCATTCATATAACCATGGTTTAATCTTTACACAAGCACAAGTCAACATGTATCATCAAACATGATACATATTATATGCACAAAAATATATCACATATACAACTTGCACATCGAGTGAGAAAATCCATATAAAGTGAACCTATACTAGCTAATGCAAAGTAATATATCAAATATATAATTATGCATTAAATCATTAAATCAACACTTGATTTAATGATCCGGTCATATCGCATATAACCGACTAATATCACAACGCGAGAATCAAATACAGTATCACATATTGGTATCATTCTCGGTCCCGTACATATCTCATATGCGCTCCTATTTCATTTCGCTTGAGCCAGGAAACCTCTGTGTAGGACTCTAAAGACTCGTCAATACGCCGGCAGCGGATGATGATCATATCAAACATCCACAAGCCGCAAGCGGTCTGCTAAACGTAACGGCCACCCGGGTATTGAGCGATCTGAAGATCGACGAGCAAGCCCGCTCACACTCCAGTGAATCCAACCAGTAACACTACCGTACAGTCCGTTCTGATCGTCTGATCTGTTGCATATCTCGCCTAGGGGTGGTAAACGTCAGACCCCAATAGCTCGATAAGTCGTGTCGATATGAGGTCTATAACACTTTGAGAAACTACAGGTAACACTTACCAGTAAATCTCAGCAACCCTGGCCAGGGATTTCCTGTTATAGCCAATCGAACACAGCGCAACATCAACCCCCTATACCGGGAGAGACGAATCCCCTCCTATCGCTCATTGCCTCCATGTGACTCGGGACTGTACCCAAAAACCACCGTTTTGCACGCCCTCTTGGACGTGGTAAGATGGAAATCAAAGCACAGTGGGAACCACACAAGACTCTATGACGATCTCGGGTCAACAGACTACTCTGTACCAGTGTCACCAGAGAACTGCCATCTGACGTGAGGTATAATACCATCTAGGAGTTCTCGGCGAGTCCGTCCAGTGTACCCAGTCTCTACTGAGCACCCGTATATCATCTCTGATGTCAAACACCAATGGATATAGGATCATCCATCGCCCATCTGTATGGGTCGAGAAGGTATACGCTAGTCTACTCTGGTATATCGATGCCCCATCTCGATACACCCACGACTAGGGACTTTGAAGGATGTACTTATGGACTACCATGTCCCCACTAGTATGATCCGCATCATAGTCCAGGTACTCAAGCATACATCCTAAGGGCTTTACCAACATGTAATAGAGAGACAAACAGTATACACGTTAAGGTAAAGTGTAACCAGATAGCATACTATCATGTCGAGCAAGAAAGTCATCCCTATATACGTCCCAGCATCCACTACAATATACATCCTATGTACAGTAATGGCCTCTAGGGCATACATATAACTAACACTGACGTCAGGTATAATACCATCTAGGAGTTCTCAGCAAGTTCGTCCAGTATACTCAGCCTCCACTGAGCACCCGTATACTATCCTTGATGTCAAACACCAATGGATGTGGGATCATCCATTGCCCATCATATGGGTCAAGATACGTATATGCTAGTCTACTCTGGAATATTGATGCCCCGTCTCGATACTCCCACGACTAGGAACAATTGTAGGATGTACTTACCAACTACCCTGGCCCCACTAGTATGATCTGCATCATAGTCCTGGTAGTCTAGTACTCATCCTAAGGGCTTTACCAACATGTCACAGAGAGACAATATAAGTGTACATGTTAAAATAAAGAGCAACCAGATAGCATACTATCATGTCGAGCAAAAAATTCCTCCCTATATATGTCCCAGCATCCACTATAATATACATCACATGTATAATAATGGCCTCTAGGGCATACATACAACTAACACTTATACGGTATATGGCGGAGGGGTATTCTTGTAATTGTTACAAGAATACCTTCTAGAAGGAGACACCTCACAAATGGATATTTATTTTATGAAAATAAATAAATGAGGTGGAATTTGGAAAAGTCTAAGCATGGATGAAGGAATGGCTTGTTTCATATTTTATTCATTTGTAGTTACTATTGAAGCTTGGTGCAATTTTTTATTCTATGCTTCAATTATTTTCATTTGAGCCATATGATATTTTTCCATGCTTGAACTTTTCATTATCACTTTGACATTCTCTCTCTTCATTCTCTCCTTCTTTCTCCTCTTTGCTTTAACCTTCACATGAGTTGTGAATGAAAAGCTTAGAGAAAAATCATAATCTAATACTTAATCTCTACATCATCTTAGTGATCACTTCTAGCAAACTTGTTCTCTAAGTTGAACTTTTGAGAAGAGTTTCAAGCTTATTCCAAAGCTCTCGGATGGATCATGTAGTCCTTGAGGTGGTCGGAGATCGAGGACATCGCAAGCATCCGAAAGAGCCAAGGAGTTGCATCAAACAAAGACCCGAAGGACCGGTTCCTTAGATATAACATACTTTCATAGTAGATTAGATATCTTGATGTGTTTGCTAGTTAAGGTTTAAGCACTAATCTTGGGTTATGTGGGTGTTGCATGCAAGAAAAATTATTGTTTACCACTTCCGCCTCCTCACAAGTGTTGTGAGGGTGTGCAACATCCACTAACATGGTATCAGAGCCTAACTTAAACCCTAAATAGTTTGTAGCAACGTTGGAATTCCGCTGTTTTTTATCGTGCAAAAAATGCCGAAAAAACAGCTTCGAACAACGAGGTTTTGAGTTATTTGCACACCCCGCGAGCTCACGGTTTGAACCGAGAAGCTGCGGGGTGGAGAGTGCGCACCCCGAGGACACCCCAAGGGGGACCGAAGGCCAGACCCACACCCAAAGACCACCTCTAGGTGGCCTTGGGGGTGGGTGACCCGAGAGCACCCCAATAGGGTGCTCTTGGGTCTGCTCACCTTTGGGGGCCACCTCGAGGTGGCCCCCGGTGGTGGGTACCCCCCCGAGGCCTCCCAATCGAACGTTAATTTTGTGCTCTTCACTCTCGTGAAGAATAGGGCGGGTTTCAAGTTCATTTCGACTCCTGGATTGGCTCAAAACGATCGGTTTTTGAAAACTTGCTCACTGGATTTTTTCAAGTGTTGGAAAATGTTTTAGTTTGCAATTCTCATGCGAAATTCTAATGTTGTGGCTTCTTTACTTGCTTTGTAAAGTGTATGTGTGTTTGGAAACGTTGATTAATTGCTATACGTCGATTAGTCGGGGTTGCACACATTCGCATTGATATCATATGATGGTATGTGTATATAAATATGTTGGATCGTTGGGAAGAATAGCCGGAGGGATGTGAGAAGAGTGTTTTTCTTTCATTCATGTAATTTGTAAAATGCCATGTAATATTATTTTGTGGGGCACATCTGGGTTGAGGTTATAGCCACCATTGTATAATTTCTTTTTACTGTTTTTTGCTCCTAGGATAGACCCAAGGTGGGGTGCACACACTAGAGGGTTTTCGAAGTGCCGAGTGGCATACTCACATTTTTGAGAGAGGTTGCTTCACATCGGGAATTTGGCGGGTAGTTTGCTGCACCCATAGGGGTCTAAGGTAGGGTTTTGGCAATTCATCTCGACCGTGGAACCCGTCTTTCATTAAGGGCTTGAATGAAATACGGAATTCCTAGTATATCCAATGTATTCATCTGTGATCTGAAATGGCTATATTTATATATGAGATATACAATAAACGTTGCTTATGTTTTGCACCCGCGCTAGTCCAGCCCCCACTCTGCCATTAGTTAAGTAACCTAATGGTGCATGACGGGGCCCAATGGCGAATGCGGATGGTATAAGCGTACGTTCTATTTTTGTTTCTTTTCTGTGATGTTTAGGAAACGTAAATGATGGGACAACATTAATGTGATTAATGTTAAGCAAAAAAAACCTAAAGATGTTGTAGAATCAAACTTTTAAAATGGGTTACTCTAGTTTTTTTTTGCATAGTGGTATTCTTGAATATCCTGCACCTCATTCGATGAGGAAAGGGACAAGATCCCTTCACCGGGAGTGACCCCTTTAGCGAAACTAGCAAATGTTACAAAGCACTTAATTTGTTTTTATAATTGATCTAATTTTTGCTTTGCATCGTAGTATTCTTATATATCCAGCACCTTATTCGATAAGGAAAGAGCCGATATCCCTTCACCGGGAGTGACCTTTTTAGCAAGATTAGAAAGATACTATAAAACCATTCGACTTTTAAAACTGGAGATTAAACCACTCCTTTTCACTCGATTCTACAACGATATCAAGTTCAAAACGTTAAAGGTTTTCATAAAAACCATCCGTAGCCCTCCGCCATTTTAGGAAGCAGAGTACTTAGTATTCATGCCATGTTTATTGACTATAGTTAAGGCGTGGTGTACGGTAGCTAAGTGATGTCTTCCTACAAAGCATATGATGCAATCGATTAGGACATTCGCATAACCTTATTGACCATAGTTAATAGTTATGTGGGTTGGTCTAAATCAATCACGAAATGGCGGGTAGAACTTGACTAGTTCTTATGATTTGTTGACCATAGTTAAGGTCATAAGACACTAGGGATAAAAATCATATCGGGAATTTCAAGAGTTGAAATTTGCAATGAGATTGCATACCTTCTATTTGATAGTTGGATCCCGATCCCACTGTGAGTAAAAGTTACTCCTAGGAAAGTTTTGCACATTACAATTAGCTAATCCAGTAGGTGTCTAGAAAGGTGTCAATGGAGTTACGCCTCTGGGAAAACCAGGTTTACTTTAATTAGGTTCCTGCGAAAGCATGGGGAACCTCCCTCGGAGTACCGACACTGGCCTGGCTGACCGGTTAGCGAACTTGTAGATTGCAATTAATCCTGGCTAATTTTCTTTTTAAGGTTTGAAAGAAAATTTGATAAAAGCAATGGGAGACATCGATTAGACAAGATTAATAACCAATCTAATCATGCAAGAGCGATCGCTGAGTGTCTTCTTTTCTCTCTCTTAATGGCAGATACCTATGACGGGACTTAAGCTTTTATTAGACAAGAATAAACTCACGGGACCGAATTATAAAGATTGGCTAAGGAACGTAAATATTGCTATGACCTATGATAAGGTCGCTTACGTCCTTACAGTTAAAGTCCCTCCCCTCGCAGGAACTGATTCTTCAGTTGCAGACAAGGAAGTCCGCAAGATATGAGATATAGATTGCGCAACAGCCAAATGCCTCGTGCTTGCCTCAATGAACAATGAACATCAAAAGCAGCACGAGAAGATGGATGTCCAATCCATCTTTCTTCATACAAAGCAGTTGTATGGATAGAAATCTCATATTCTCCGATACGAGGCATCTCGAAAGTTGTTTCAGATGCGGATGGCTGCTGGCACGTCTGTAGGTGACCATGTATTGAAGATGATTGGACTTATCGAAGAACTAGAGGACCTGGGTTGGACCATGGAGAACGAACAGTATATTGATATTGTTCTACAGTCCCTCCCCCTGCCTTTACTCAGTTCATTGTAAACTTCAACATGCACAACATGGAGAAGTCCTTACCTGAACTCCTCAATATGTTGAGGAGTGCAGAGAGTACGCTAAAGGTAGTGAAAACTCCCACTCTAATTGCTGGGCCATCTTCCTCATCCATCCCAAAAGCCAAGGCCAAGGGAAAGAAGAAGAAGAATCCCATCAAGCCGAGAGGAGGAGTGAAAAATGCACCAGGGAAGGACAAGATAGGGGCTGCTGCGACAGGAAGAGGGAAATGTTTCCACTGCCACAAGACTGGGCACTAGAAGAGAAACTGCGTTAATCACCTTGCCGGCCTCAAGAAGGAGGAACTTGCTGATGCTTCCACTTCAGGTGTGTTTGTGTCACGACCTAAAGTTTGGCCCGTGACCGGCACTTAACCACGTAACGTCTACAGGCGTAACGCGACTAAGTAAGCCGAAACCCAGAAATCAAAACCATAAAAAGTATTGAGTGCTTAAAATATTTAATAGAAACATTTGTTAAAACGTTTAGAAAACCTTAAGTAATCTAGTAAAATTCTTTAAAGTTCAAGTTATTATCTTAAAAATTTTGGCAGCATTTCCTTTGTAAAAACTAGCCCCGAAAACGGGTACAAGACAATATATGAATAAAATGACATTCAATAAAAATAAAGCATCCCAAACGGGAGCAATCACGCCCAACGGCGGAACAATCACCACAATAAAAATATACGACGCCGTAGCAATGAAAATGAGCAATATAAGTGAAAACGAGTATCATGAACGATAAAGCTGCATAAATAAAGTCGGCTCACAACGAGCTCGACACCAGAGTACAAAATAATATACATCGTTCTCATAAATGGTCTCTAAGTCAATACATGAAAGTAGATGGAGAGTACTAGATACAACAATGCATACAACTGGAAAATAAACAGATACCGCACAAAACCCACATATCCGCAAAAGGGTTAACACGCCAACTGCAGTGGTATCTGTACCAAAAGATGCAAGAAAGCAGCCTGCCGCGACTAAGCTGAGGGTAAACCTGCAAACACTGTGGCACAACGGGGGTGAGTTGCTAACTCATGAGTAGTAGATAACATATAAAGGTAATCGCAAGTCTGCACGTGCTGTGATACTCTAACCTATACCAACAGGTAACATCTATATGATGAACTATATGAGCAATAATCATGCAACATGTGCGATCTAATAACATCTCTATATGATAAGCAGGGTATGCAATAAGCGTGCATAACAAATGCAATCTAATAACATCTATATATAATAAGCAGGGTATGCAATAATCATGCAAAAGTACTCTATCAGGTACTATAGCTACAGGATGAGATGCAAAATAATGAATGCTAAGCATGGGAATAAATATCATCTATACGGAATGTCAACGTGGAAGAATAACCTGTGTCTATCAATGCACCTAAATCCCAGTAAAACTCAGGTGCCGTCACTTTGATCGGCCCTCAAATCCTGTAAATCTCATAAAATCGTTAGTGCCTAGCATCGGAATATGAAAATATCATGAAATCATCGTGTCTAGCATCGACATGCAAATCCTCAAGTATCGGGATCCATCTGCGGAATCGGCCCTCGGCCCCGGCAGTACGTGTCATCCCATATCCATCTATCAACTTTGGTCAGTATCCTCCGGATAACCGCCAGATCTAACCAATCACCGGTAGGTAGTGGTCCCTCTGCCAGGCTCACCGTCTACTGCACAGCGATCTGTTCTCGCCCCGGGGTACTATACCAGGTCCACCATGTACCCGTAATCGGCCTCATCCAACTCCTCGATTCGGGTTCACATGTCACACGTCTCAGAACCGAGAAAACGCATGGTGGACGCACTGAAATATCATATCAAGGGAAACCGGGTTTTTAAAACAATGTGTATTTTCTTAAAATAATACCCCGGTTCCCAAATCTAGAAATCACATAAATCCAAACTCAATGCGTAAATCCATGCAATGTGTCGTATGACATTTAAGAGTAAAAAGGGAAAACCGCTCTTTTGAAAAGATCCCGGTTTGAAAATATCTCGTGCGGTCCTTTAGTTTTTAAATCATGTCAATATCACCCATGTATGTAACATATGTATGTCTATAGGTGTGAATGTGCGAATGGATATATGATGTATATGTGCACAAGTATAGATATATCAAGGTACGTATGCACTAATGTGAATATAAAGGGTGCATGTGCGCAGGTAGTGATATATCAATATAATGTGAATATAAAGGGTGCATGTGCGCAGGTATGAAGATATCAATGTATGTGTATATGCGATAAGTCATGACAATCATCAATGATGCGACAATCAAAACGATATGTAATTCGTAGCAATCCTATAGTGCAAGTGTCATGGCAATCACTAACGGTGTGAGTGTAACATACAAATAGTGCTCGTGCAACTTTATCCGTTAGTGACAGCGTAGTGTTCTATACTACCATTTCTATATGCAACAAGAAGGTATGCTACTAAAGTATATATATGAACACATACAACTAAAATATCCTATAACGCCCTGACGCTTAACGCCATACGGGCAATTTCCCCGTAGATGTTAGATCTACTCACCTGGTCGCGTGCTACACGTAGCCGACCACCTGCTTCCCTTTCTTTGCTGCGTCCGACGTACCCTCCTGCGAACCTGGAATTTACACAAGGAATCCATATATAAGCAAAATATCTCGCAAAACGCGATATCGAAATTAAACGAGAAACTCGCGTCGCGAACTAAACGTGCGTGTGTACGATACGCTAAAACGTGTGATTACGTATCTAAAACTACCCCGACACGCCGCGACACGCTGGATCACAGAGCCCACTCACGTATCGCGCGTATCGCGCAAAAAAACGTACTAGAAAAACGATATAACGTCCCAGATTCTAACTCAGGTGAAAACTTACAAAATTGCACATGCCAAAACACTGGAAAAAACAGCAGACTACCCAAGCCAAAACTCTAACACCCAGAACCACAATCTGGCCGCAAATTGCGGCCAGAACGAATAAAACAGCGGCCAATGTGTGGAATCAGGGGATCGTGCTTGGTGTGTGTGGTCTAGACCTAGTGTACATGCTCCAGTTTTCCCAGATTTTCTCTGAAGGAGCCGAGTCACAAGCAGATCACAGAAAGCTACAATTTCACTTAAAAATGTTATATTTTGCACTAATTGAAACCCTATGGTATTTTAGTGAAATCTGGGGTTTAATTGGGTTTAAGTGGCCCTAATAACACTTAACTAAGTTAGCCTAACCAATAAAATCATCCCCTAACCAAAAGTCCACACAAATCACCATTTCAAGCACTAAATCCCACATTTAACACTAATCGAAGCTAAATCACACACAAGATTAGTAAGCTAGGAGTTGGGTTTAAGAAATATACCCTAATGGACCCTAAGAAGCAGGAGAAGAAGTAGAAGAAGATGATGATGTGCTTGCTGCTGCCGGTGATGCTACTGCAACTGCTGCTGCTGCTGAGCTGCTGCTGTTTTTGCTGCTGCTGCTACTTCAGATGCTGCTGCTGCTGCTGCTTTTTTTGCTGCTGGTGCTGCTGCTGCAACTTCTGCTGCTGCAGAGTGAAGTGTGTGCGTGTGTGAGTGAGAGAGAGAAGTGAGATAGAGTTAACAAAAGAGAAAAGAATGAGAGCTCACAATTCAAACCCCCCTGGCTCTCTTCATTTAATGAGCATGGCTCATGCCATGAAGCCCATACCCTTTCTCTCTCTCTCTCTTTCTCCCTCCAAGTCAACACAAAGGAATTTCAAATCCTTTTTCTATTTAAAAAGAAAAACAACCATACTAAATAAAAACCCAAATACACTTAATTCAAATTTTAAAATTAGCTTAAGGAAAAAGGCTTAACCCACCATGGTTGCTAATTATGGTCTAACCCCATTTTTAACCCTAGTTTACATGCACAAGTGTGTGCAAGCCTAGGAAAAATCTAATAAAATATTCATTAAATTGGATAAAATATTTGAAAATCGATTTGGTAAAACTTTTATTAAAATTCATATATTAAAATATAATTAACCACTAATCACATCCTAAGGTGTTACAATCTTCCCCCATAAAGAAATTCATCCCCGAATTTAAAAATATACTGCTACGCGTACGTCCAAAAATATGAGGGAACCTCTTCCGCATCTCGCCCTCGGCCTCCCAAGTGATCTCTTCACCATTCGGGCTGCGCCAAAGCACCTTCAATGATGGCAAGACCTTCGATCGAAGTTTCTTCACCTGCCGGTCCAATATCACGACTGGCTGCTCGGTGAACGAAAGATCGCGCTCGAGCTAAATGGTCTGGTGTTGAATCATGTGAGGAAGGTCATGAAGGTAATTGCAAAGTATCGAAATAAAAATACGGGGTGAATACTCAGTAATCTGGGCGAAAGTGCCAAATTAAAGGCAACGAAACTAACTCGCTTTAAGGATCTTAAAAAGACCTAAAATCCTGGGATAAGCTTCCCACGACTCAACACGACATTTATCGGAAAAATCCGTAGAAATACATGATCTGCCACTGCGAACTCGAACCTGCGACCATCTCGGTCGGCATATGACCTCTGTCCGAAAATGGACAATTCGCATCTTGACCTAAACAACTGGATCATCTCCGAAGCCTCCAGACTAGCTGGGGTCAAAAAATCCTACAACGCAGAGTCAGAAAAACAGACTGGTGATTGACACGACCAAACCCCTAAACCTAAAGGTTGCCAATTGGAGTGTCTTCTGATAACAGCTATCGAAGGAGAACCCTTAACAATGGCGAGTGACGATCCCCAACTGCCGACAACAATTAATACGTGCGCACAAACTTAACAAAGAACAACTGAGAAAACTGAGTATAACCGGACGACAAGCATCCGAATGGAGTCACACCCTGACTAAACCTGGGTAGACACAATAACGAAATTCGTGGAGACCTGCTCCCATTCCCACTTCGGAACGGTTAAAGGTTGCAACTCTCCAGCCGGTCTCAGTTGCTCAACCCAAGCACACAACAAGACAAACACATTGAAACGCAACTCGAGACTTCTCTTTACATCCCTACCCACCTGTAACTATCTCACAAGTCACGTTAAATGTTGGTGGAACTTGAATGAGTACAGAGAGTTGACCGATGTGCCTGCTCTAGGATTTCACATCTCTACCCAATAGTATCAGGTACACAAACGCGTCCCAAAACTTAGCGCACCCTTGTCATAAATCAAAGACTCTGAATCATTACCCAGCCGAATAGGCTCAAGTATCTCTGACGAACGAGCGTCGGCGGGAAGTGTTTCACGAAAGCGATTAAAGAAAAGTGGTCGGGCGCGGACATGAGCAAGTTGTCCCCTCAGTAGAGACGAACTTAAGCTGTACTCAACGATCGCACAAGAACTGTAAATCTGCTGAGGACTATCACAACAATCAAAATCCGCTGCAGGAAGATGTACATTAAGCTCTGGTGGTCCGTGAAAATCTGACACGACTCTCGAACAAGTAGTGTCTCCAAATCTCCAACGCAAAACCACCGCGGCCATCTCCAGATCATGAGTGGGATATCCTTCTCGTACTTCCTCCAAATGTAGGGAAGCAAAAGCGATAACTCAATAGTGTTACCTCAGTACACACTCGAGCCCCACTCACGAAACATCACAGTCAAACCACAAAGTCGCCCGAACCAAAAAGCCAAGAAAGAACTGATGCAGTTGTTAACCGAATCTTCAACTGCCGAAACTCCGCACACATGCCTCAGTCCAAGAAAAGAAACCTCCATTCTGGTCAATTCAGTCAACGGTGCAGCACTACACTAGCAATCCTGCACGAAACGGCGGTAAAAACCTGCAAAGCCCAAAATCTGCGCACCTCCATCCTGCTCACAAGTCTGGGCCTAAGCTGTACGGCCACGATCTTCCTCGGAACTATACAAAACCGTCTCCCGTAACTACAAGACCTAGGAGTCAACACAAACAAGCCTGAAGGAACACTCCGAGAATCTAGCAAACCGCTGGGGCTCTCCTAGTATCTACAAAACAAATCCTCAAGTGCTACTCATGTCCCTCAAGGCACATTAAATAGACCAGAATGTCGTAAATAACACAACAATAACTGGTCGAGGAACGGGCTGAAGAAATCCGGTTCATCACATCCACGAATGCTGCTAGGGCATTGGTGAATCCAATGACACACCAATACACATAAAGCCCGTAGCATGCATAAGGAATTCTTCGGAATGTCATCACTCCGAACCCGCAACAATGATGATCTGATCCCAAACAAACTTAGAAAATATCTCGCACTCTGGAGCTGATCGAAGAAATCGCCAATGCGAGGTAAAGGATACCTATCCGCACCGTAAGCCGGTTCAATTGACGATCCATCAATACACAACCTCAATCTGTCGTCTTTCTCCTTAACGAATAGAAATAGGAGCTTCCTAATGCGAAACACTCAGACGCACAAAACTCCCACCAACAAACAACTCTGCAGCAAATCCTTAAGCTCCATAAGCTTTACCGGCTCATCTGGAACAACGTCGGAAAACTCTCGCACGAAAGAAAACCGGTCCAACAAACCAACTGTGGCTACGGTATCACGAATGAACGCCAAGAATCCACGACATCTCCTCAAAAAGCCGACTAGCGAAAAAAGGCTGAATTCAAGCTGTGAGAGGCGGCACAACTATCCACCTGCACAGCAAGAACTGACTCGCTGGGGAAAACAAAACCTGATTGTTTCCTCACGGTAGTCCACAAAAGCCTAGCACATAGTTAACCAGTCCATGCCCAGGAGAACGCCAAATCCAACATCTCTAGAAGGATCGAAGCAACATGTGAATCTCTATCTCCTATCCGATTAACACACGATCGAATTACGTGTTGCGCCATAAAAGAATCGCTGACAGAAGTTAACACAACAAACGGCTGATCTACCTAACACGACTCTCGTCCCAACTACGGCACAAGTGTGAAAAACAAACAAATAAATCAAAAGAACATATGAATTAAGGATAACTGAAAACTCTGCATTGGACGCCCTCGCATCCCGATGAGTAGAAGCAAACTCTCGTGTCTGCCCTCTACCCGCAACAGGTCAAACTCCTCCTCTGCTAAACTGACCCTTCTGAGCGAACCCTCCGCGTCCATGATGTCTCAGAATATGACCCTGATGTGGTGCTAAGGAACAATGTCTGACGAAGTGTTGAAGGCTTCCGCATCGAAAACATCCACGCGCTGACTGCTGACCCTCCTGGTGATGAGAGCTGAACGACTGTCCTCATCCTAAGCCTCTGCTCTGGGTTGGTACACCGGTACGATTCCTCCACTGTTCCGGAACTCTCAAAGTCTCTGGAAGACGTGTCTCGTAAGCTGGGGCTGTATCTACTGGTGCTATGTAGGTGACGGAATGCTGAAAGCTGATCGTAAGGACAACTGGGTAACAGGGGTGACAACCTCCTGTCGCTGCACTCGAACGGTCTCAACCAATGAGCTCATCGTCTGGCGCAAGTCCTGCATCTCTGCCATCGTCTGGCGCAAGTCCTGCATCTCTCCCACTAGTCTAGCGATCTGGTCTGTCAGAGGTGGAACAGACTACTCTGGTACAACGAGTGTACAACCCGGATCAGTCCTCGTCTCGGACGAGTCAACTCGAATCTTGGCTCTCGCGGACGCTCTCTGCGCCCTCGTAGTCTTTGGCGGCATAATGGATGAAAAGAAAGTAGGAATCGATGAGGATACGAGAATCGAATCACAATCATGAAGGAATTTCAATCAATAAGTCCTAAGGTCGCTTAGGCAGAGTACCATGTCATGAGTATGCCGCGGAACATACATACGCTACGCCACTCTGCTTCAACTACCTACTCCATCATACCAAGGTTATCCTACACTCTGAAGGTAAAACCTATGCTCTGATACCAACTTTGTCACGACCTAAAGTTTGGCCCGTGACCGGCACATAACCATGTAACGTCTACAGGCGTAACGCGACTAAGTAAGCCGAAACCCAGAAATAAAAACCATAAAAGTATTGAGTGTTTAAAATATTTAATAGAAACATTTGTTAAAGCGTTTAGAAAACCTTAAGTAATCTAGTAAAATTCTTTGAAGTTCAAGTTATTATCTTAAAAATTTTGGCAGCATTTCCTTTGTAAAAACTAGCCCTGAAATCGGGTACAAGACAATATATGAATAAAATGACATACAATAAAAATAAAGCATCCCAAACGGGAGCAATCACGCTCAACGGCGGAACAATCACCACAATAAAAATATACGACGCCGTAGCGAAGAAAATGAGCAATATAAGTGAAAACGAGTGTCATGAACGATAAAACTGCATAAATAAAGTCGGCTCACAACGAGCTCGACACCAGAGTACAAAATAATATAAATCATCCTCACAAATGGTCTCTAAGTCAATACATGAAAGTAGATGAAGAGTTATAGATACAACAATGCATACAACTGGAAAATAAACAGATACCGTACAAAACCCACCTATCAGCAAAAGGACTAACACGCCAACTGCAGTGGTATCTGTACCAAAAGATGCAAGAAAGCAGCCTGCCGCGACTAAGCGGAGGGTAAACCAGCAAACACTGTGACACAACGGGGGTGAGTTGCCAACTCGTGAGTAGTAGATAACATATAAAGGTAATCGCAAGTATGCACGTGCTGCGATACTCTAACCTATGCCAACAGGTAACATCTATATGATGAACTATATGAGCAATAATCATGCAACAAGTGCGATCTAATAACATCTCTATATGATAAGCAGGGTATGCAATAAGCGTGCATAGCAAATGCAATCTAATAACATCTATATATGATAAGCAGGGTATGTAATAATCATGCAAATGTACTCTATCAGGTACTATAGCTACAGGATGAGATGCAAAATAATGAATGCTGAGCATGGGAATAAATATCATCTACACGGAATGTCAACGTGGAAGAATAACCGGTGTCTATCAATGCACCCAAATCCTAGTAAAACTAAGGTGCCGTCACTCTGATCAGCCCTCAAATCCTGTAAATCTCATAAAATCGTGAGTGCCTAGGATCGGCACACGAAAATATCATGAAATCATCGTGTCTCGCATCGACACGCAAATCCTCAAGTATCGGGCTCCGTCTGCGGAATCGGCCCTCGGCCCCGGCAATACGTGTCATCCCGTATCCATCTATCAACTCTGGTCAGTATCCTCCGGATAACCGTCAGATCTAACCAATCACCGGTAGGTAGTGGTCCCTCTGCCAGGCTTACCGTCTACTGCACAGCGATCCGTTCTCGCCCCTGTAAGTCTACGGTAGCGCCCCGGCCGTCTGTCCGAATCCAAAATGCGGAAACAAAAACTTTTTCTTAACTTGAAACTGGCTCTATCGTATACTTAAAACCCGGATCAAACCATTAACCTACTACTAGCTATCTAGAGAAGGGATAGAAAGCTATACCGATCGATCCGTGTCCTTCGGTCTTTGGCCACCATCCCAAGCTCCCCGCGGCAACTCCGGTCTCGATCTCCTCGTCGGAAAGGGCACCACATCTACGAGTCCTTTTACGGGCTCCCGCTTCATTCGAAGCAACTCGGGAACGAAGTGTGCTAGCCTACATGTCCAAGGTGTTGTAGAGAATGTTTGTGATCACTTTGTCTCTTGTATCCATTGCTTGGATGGAGGTTAGAGATGAAGCCATTGATGGAAGCTTTGAGTAGAGGAAGAAGAAGAAGGAGCCTTTTTATTTTCTTTTGCTATGATCAAAATGAGAGTGAGAGAGTGAATGAAAAATACAAGACCAAGCTCACATATGGCAGCCTCTCTCTCTCTCCTCTCATCATATCAACACAAATCAAACATCAAATGTGACATATGCACAATAAAAGAGACCATGAGTCACTAGGTTTGCATGTGTCACAATTAATGCACAAAATGATGAATTCTAGCTCACAATTTCCATTTACAAACATTAATCCAAATATTTGCAACAATAAAAAGATACGGCAACATCTAAAGTAAACTCGTGAAGGATCACAAGGATACTCCTCACCTGTATATACATACCTGCATCCGTATTCCGACTGAATGCGAATGCGAAGAAACTAAAGTAATCCAACAAATCTAATACTAGGATCCGGCTTAAACCAAAGCCCACAAGTATGATCCGTCCGATCATGATCCGTGTACTACTGCACGTATATGAACGGACCCTGCCATATATCATACGGCCTCTACAACGTTTCGCCTAAAACTTGAGAAACTGTCTGTGGGGGACTCTAAAGACTCGTCAATATTTTGGCTGTGGATTTAACCACTAGCACGTCAAAGGTATTAGCTGTTAGTTATATGTATGCCCTAGAGGCCATTACTGTACATACGATGTATATTGTAGTGGATGCTAGGACATATATAGGAAGGACTTTCTTGCTCGACATGATAGTATGCTATCTGGTTGTACTTTATCTTAACATGTACTCTGTGTCTCGATGTTACATGTTGATAAAGCCCTTAGGATATGTACTCGACTACTGGGACTATGATGAGATCATACTAGTGGGGCCACGGTAGTCGACGAGTACATCCTATAATTGTTCTTAGTCGAGGGTGTATCGAGACAGGGCATCGATGCACCATAGTAGACTAGCGTATACGCATCTTGACCCATATGATGGGCGATGGATGATCCCATATCTATCGGTGTTTGACATCAAGGATGGTGTACGGGTGCTCAGTAGAGACTGGGTACACTGGACGGACTCGCCGAGAACTCCCAGATGGTATTATACCTCACGTCAGATGGCAGTTCTCCGGTGACACTGGTACAGAGTAGTCTATTGACCCGAGATCGTCATAGATTCTTGTGTGATTCCCACTGTGCTTTGATTTCCATCATACCACGTCCAAGAGGACGTGCAAAAAGGTGGCTTTTAGGTACAGTCCCGAATCACATGGAGGCAATGAGCGATAGGAGGGGATTCGTCTCTCCCGGTATAGGGAGTTGATGTTGTGCTGTGTTCGATTGGCTATAACCGGAAATCCCTGGCCAGGGTTGCTGAGATTTACTGGTAAGTGTTATCATTAGTTTCTCGAACTATTATAGACCTCATATCGACACGACTTATCGAGCTACTGGGGTCTGACGTTTACCACCCCTAGGCGAGATATGCAACATATCAGACGACGAGACCGGACTGTACGGGAGTGTTACTGTTTGGATTCACAGGAGAAGTTACAGGCTTGCTTGTTGATTTCTGAGCACTCAATACCTGGGTAGCTGTTACGTTTAGCTGACCGCTTGCAGCTTGTGGGTGTTTGATATGATCATCACCTACTGCCGGCGTATTGACGATTCTTTAGAGTCCTACACAGAGGTTTCTTGGCTCAGGCAAAACGGAGTAGGGGCACATATGTGATATGTGCGATACCGAGGATAATGCGATATGAGATACCGTATTTTATTCTCGCGGTATATGATATCAGCCGGGTCATCGGATCAAGTGTTGATTCGATGAATCGGTACGGATAAATATTAGTCGGTTATATGCGATATAGCCGGATTGTCGGATCAAGTGTTGATTCGATAATTTAGTTTATAATAATATATATGATATATTAAATTACATTAACTAATATTTGCTCACTAAAACATTCTTTTTCTCACTCGGGTAATACATTGATATATATGCGATATATGTTAAATGTATTATTTTATTTTGTTACGATAAATATTATATATGTGATATATAATATTATAACATGATATGGTTACTAATGCAACATGTTTAGTAGAGATTAAACATGGTTAGGGTTTGATTAGGGTTAAACCTTTCTAGATGTTTCTAGAAGGTTTTCGTTTTTGTTTTGGAAAACATATTTTTGCATGATATTTCTTAACCTAACCACACCCCTTAACCCTAGTTCAATCTCTACAAAGGTTACTTGACCATGGTTGCATTATTTATCATATTAATTCTTTCTATTCATCACAAAAGGATAATTTCTAAGATTCATCTTCTTCTTCCTTCATTCTTTCACGAAAACGCTTTCTAGATTTTTTCCAAGTGATGAATAAATGTGAGAAAAAGATAAATAAAGAGAGCAAAAATCCTACTTCATCATCCTCATCTTCCCTTGCCCTTTAGATGAGAGTGTTCACTCAATTTTAGTGAGTGTTAGCTTGTGTTAATGAAACTTCATGGTAGATCATCTTTGTATCGAAGATCGGAAGCAAGACTGCACCTTTCTCTTCGTGGAGCCTCTCGAGAGTCCGGAGCATGATGATCGAGCGAAGGGACTTCAACACGGAGCTTATGAAGTGAAGGACCGGATCTACAAAGGTTGTAATCCCTCTCACTTAGTGTTAAAATGTTTAGCATGTTAGTTTTCGCCTAATCTCTAGTTTAAAGATCCGTATTCAGGTTGTTCGGCACGGCTAAATTTTTAATCGGGCATGGTTGATGCCTCGTAGACCCTTGTGCGCGTGCATAGCTACCCTACAGTGGTATCAGAGCCAAGCTAGAGTTTTAGGCGAAGTCTAGACAAAATTTAAAGTCCGATCGAACGCCGAAACCCCGACACGGAATCCTCTCTGTACATTTTTCAAAAATGTGGCTTTTTCTGAATTAAAATTCTCAGAAAAACAAGTAGGAAAAACTAAGAAATACTGTGAAGTACGGTCAACGAACTCGATAATTTGACCGCTGAACAACGGCGAAACCATGGGTTTTGCGGCGGTTCCGCGGCCAAAATTTCGACTTAGTCCCTGGAGTTTCACTTATTTATTATTAGGTCCTTTCTTGTTATTTTTTTCTGTAAATATTTTAATTCCACTCAAGTGTTGAGTTTTCTAGGGTTGTATTGGGGAATCGTTGATTCGATCGGATAATTTAACTTTGTTTAGTTTGTCCGGATAATTTTAGAAACTGTTAAAAAGTTCGGGCGGATATCAATAACTCACTTTTTCCCCTGTCGGAAAATTTTTCAAAAGTTGGATTTTTTCTCGAGTTTAAGAACGTTCTAAGTCATGCAAGTAACGCGGTGGACCCTCTAGAAGACAACAAACCTTAACTCGATTATATGACCGTCTTGAACTGCCTTTTGAACCTTAGGGTTTGGGGCAGTACGGCGTGCCACATGTGAGGCGTTGGCTTGACCCTTCTACGGCTGGACCATTGGTACTGTGGCATGTGATGGATGTTTTTAAACTGATTTCAAGTGTTGAGATATATTGGGGAAATCTTGGGTGTTTGATTATTCGATCGGAAAGTTTAACATTATCTATTTATCTGGAATGTGATACAATATTTGGAATCCACAGGTAGTTATGAGATAACTAATTTGAATATTATAAACATAGCAGTTTAGTCTCAAATGATCGGTTGCCACGGAATTTTGATGTGATCAAAAGTCCGTCGCAATCACGTAGCGTACGCGGATACTCGCCGGATAAACTTAATAGACAGCTACACCTCTTAGCCCCGACCAAGTGACTGTAGGAGAACCCCGTCGCCAAAAGCATCCGTTCGGGTGCTTGCGGCAGCGGTGTTCCGCCTTAGTGCACTTTGTCGACGGCATCCGGGGGTGCGGCCGTCTACTAAAGTTTGCGACGAGCATTCGATCAGAATGTCGGGAATCTTGTTGAATTGCCCGACTTGATATTGAAAAGAGTTTTCGATAATGAGACTAAAATGGGGGGTTTATAATAGTTAGCCATGCGATGTCTAAGGAATTCATTTGGTTAGGCATGTGATATCTAAGAAGGTTGCGGATTCCAACTGTTGTAGTTTTACACTTTCTTTTCTGTGACCGTAAGCGTAGTATGTGGTGTATCGCCGGCTTCGTTGCTATACATCAACGACAATCGGGATACGCACACTTGCTTACGTTAATGATATGAGATATTATGTGTTGTTGTGATATGTTATATTGGATCGTCGCGTTTTGAATTGCCGGGGGTTTTTATGTGAGATGAGAGTTTTTTCTTTTTCATTCATGTAAAATTCATTTGTATGTAATATTCTTTTATTGGGGCACTTGCAGGTTGCGTAAGATGTCACCGTTGTATATTATTTACTTTTCCGCATTAGGTAGACCCAAGGCGGGGAGCACAAGTAACCGGGTTCTAGGGTCCAGTGGGAGACCATCTCGAGGAGTCGAGACCGGGTCTCCTAACCCTAGAATTGGCAGTGTTACTTGCCGCTCTCGTAGGGGTCTAGGGATGTGGATTTGTCTATTCATCACGACCGTGGAATCCATGTTTTATACAGGCTCGTATTGAAAACACGGACGTCCTAGTATATCCAATATTTCATATATGTTTCTTCTGCTGCAATGTTCTGTGATGAGATCATATTACTGCCTGAGACGAATGTTTATATTATATATATGAGTTATATGTTATATTGCAGATTTCGTTTCAAAAGAGATGCTTGTGAAGCATAATTAAAATGGGACTTCATTAATGAGATTAATGAAATGAAAGAAACCTAAGATGTTGTAGAAACTTGTTTAAATTAAAAACAGGTAGCTACAGTTCTTGCTTTGCATCGCGGTGTTCCTTGTAGAACATCCAGCACCTTATTCGATAAGGAAAGGACCGAGATCCCTTCACCGGGAGTGACTCCTTTAGCAATAACTGGCAGATACTAAAAATCGGTTTGTCTTTTGACTGCTTCTATAGTTTTTTCTTTGCATGGTGATATTTGTGAAATATCCTGCACCTTATTCGATGAGGAAAGAGCCGACGATCCCTTCACCGGGAGTGACCCCTTTAGCAAAACTAGAAAAGCCTCAAAAACACTCCATTTAAAATCACTCGATTCTACAACGATATCAAGTTCATTACGCAAAGGGTTTTCTTAAAAACCTATCGTAGCCCTCCGTCATTTTAGGAAGTAGAGTACTTAGTATTCGTGGTGCGTATGTCGACTTTAGTTGAGGCGTAGTGTACGGTAGCTAAGTGATGTCTTCCTACACAGCATATGATGCGGTTAGTTAGGACATTCATGTGATTATGTCGACCATAGTTGAGGGTCATGTAGGGTGGGTCTGATTAATCATGAAATGACGGGTAAAACTTGACTAGTGCTTATGATATGTTGACCTTAGTTAAGGTCATAAGTACTAGGGGTAAAATATTATTGGGAATTTCAAGTGTTGAAATTTGCAATGAGATTGCATACCTTCTATGAGATAGTTGGATCCCGATACCCGCTGCGAGTAAGAGTTACTCCTGGGAGAGTTTTACACATTACAATTAGTCGATCAAGTAGGTGTCTAGAAAGGTGTCAACGGGGTTACGCCTCTGGAAAAACGAGGTTTACTTTAATTAGGTTCGTGCGAAAGCACGGGGGACCTCCCTCAAAGTACCGACACTGGCCTGGCTGAAAGATTGGCGAACTTGTAGCGTATAATTAATCCCGGCTAGTCTTTCCTTTTAGGGTTTGAAAGAAGATTTGATTAAAACAGTGGGAGACATCCTGATTAGATAAATTGATAACCAATCTAATCTTGTAAAAGCGCACGCTGAGTGTTTTCTTCTCTCTCTCTCCAGGTAGCGACCATATCACGCCTTAATCAAAATAATAAAATAGATATATTGACTGAACCCGCTTGTTATACTGAGCTGGGGAACGTTGGTCCCGCTCCAACTTATAATTGTTATAAGACAGAGCAGGAAATTGGGGAATACCAGATTTCCCGTGCCGCCCAAACGAAGAAAGTGCATGCTGATGCATCATCTTCGGGTGTGATCACTACATAGAACTGTTTCTCAGTATCCTTTACGTCCTGGGTATGTGATACCAGATCAGGATCCCGCATATGTAATATATTACATGGGCTACAGAAAGGTAAAGAACTGAGAACGGGTGATAAGTTTCATGAGGCAGAAAACGGTGCAAGTGTTGCAGCCAAGTCTGCTGGTCACTGTCACCCGGTATTACCAGAATACATTGATTCTGAATGAATGTTATTAGATACCGAACCTGATATACAACATCATATCATTTTCTTTATTAGTAAAGAAGTGATATAATTTTGTATTGTTGGATAATGTTTTGAACATTTCCTATATCAAGAGTTGATCGGTTCAGGCACGTTACCTAAAAGCATTGACGTTCTAAATCAAACTACAGTTCTTAGTTTACAGAACACACACGAGAGGAAGAGTTCAGAAATGAACGATTCCTTCTTGAGGTATTGTAGACTAGGTCATATCAATGCGACCCGACTAGCCAAGTTACATTTAGATGCATATTCAAATTAGTTTGAATTTCATCTTATGAAACTTGCTGGTCATGTCACAAAGATAACATGACCATAGCTCTGTTTATTAGAAACAGATAAAGAGTTAGTGAACTCTTGGGATTGATACATGCAGATGTATGAATGTCTCCTGTCTACACATGCCAAGACCGGTTCTTTATACTTCATTACATTCTCTGATGATCTCTCAAGATTCAGACATATGTTCCTGTTGAAACACAAGTCCGAACCTTTTGAGATATTCACAGAATATAAGTTAGAAGTAGAGAACCAAAAACGGGTATAAGTATTATGTCCTTTGATGAGATCAAGGAGGAGAATACTTGAGCACGGAATTCCTGGACTATTCTAAAGGAGAATAAGATTCTCTCTCAGCATTACTCCTCCGTATACACCATAGCACGATGGTATATCGGGGCGGAGCAATCACACCCTATATGATATGGTGTGCTCTATGATGAGTACTGCTGAGTTTCCTATTTCCTTTTGGGAGTTATGCACTTGAGAAGCTGCATACCTATTGAATAGGGTTCAAATCAAATCAGTTGCCTACCACTTCATATGTGATATGGAAAGGGAATAGCCCATATCTTAAGTTTGTTAAGATTTGGGGTTGTCCGGCCTATGTCTAAAAGCAAAATTCGGACAAGCTCGAGGCAAGGTCTGTTATGTAGAACTGGAATGGTTCCAGCTATACAAACTTCAGCTGATGATTTGGCAGAACCAAAGGATTCAATAGTTTCCAACGAAGCTCAGCCTCTCCGCCGATCTAGTAGGGTTCCTCATCCACCTGAGAGATACTTCGGTTTCTTTATGACAGTGGGAGCGAGGATTGCATCATGAGATGATGACCCAACTAGTTTCGAGCTGGCCATCAGGAGTGGGACTCTGTAAGAATGGCTGGATGCTTAGTGATCTGAGATGGAATCCTTATACACCAACAAAGTATGGACTTTGGTTGCTTTATCTGAAGGGTTAAATCCCCATCAGGAGCGAGTATATCTTGAGAAGATTACTTGGTGTACATGGAAAAGTTGAGACTTTCAAAACTATGCTTAAGTCCATCCAGATCCTACTTGCCACTGCTACATACCATGACTACGATATCTGGTGGTTGGGTGTCATGACTGCTTTTCTAAAGGATGTTTAAGAAGATAGCGTCTATAAGTACATAGCCAAAGGGCTTCGTAGACAGTGGGAGCAGCGGAAACGTGTGCAAGATGTTTTATGTGATAAAACAGGCATCGCGGAGTTGGAACATCTGTTTTGATGTGGTAGTCAAAGAGTTTGACTTCATCAAAATGGTAGATGAACCTTGTATATACAAAAAGGTAGTAGGGAGTATGGTGGTGATCCTCGTAGAGTACGTGGATGACATACTCTTGATAGGGAAGGAGTTTCCTATGCTGCGCTCGGTCAATCTTCGCTTATCACAAGGATTCTCCATATAGGATCAAAGTGATACCTCCTAAATCCTGCGTTTTGAATCTATGAGATAGATCTAATTGGATGTTAGGATACTCACTAATTGTAGTGAGTTGGTATCAATCGATCCTGGAGAGAATCACTGGAAAGGTTCCAGGGTGATAAGAATGACTGAATGTCAGTCGCAGGCTTGTCTATACCCTCAGTGGAGGGACGGTGTGTTGGAAGAGTTCCAAGCTAGATACCGTGACTTACTAGACGATTAAAGGCAAGATACATCATTACCAAGGATGCTATTAAAGAGGCAGTCTGGATATATAAGTTCATGAGATGAACTTCGTTCCTACCATTGTGTGACAATGGAGTTGTGGCTTTAGCCAAAGAACTACCGTCCCATCAGAAATCCAGATATAATTCTTAGGCAGTATCACCTGATCATGAAGATGGTTGATCTCCAGGGAGATCGAGGTTAGGAGAGTAGACACAGAGGACAACAGCACGGATCCACTCACAAAGGCCTTTTTCCCAGCAGAGACTTTTATGGGATGGTTGAGTATGAGATACTTCAACCACAGCTAATTGTTGGGTATGTGATACCACAACAGATGGCCCTAGTGCAAGTGGTAGATTGTTAGTTATATCTATGCCCTAGAGGCCATTACTGTACATACGATGTATATTGTAGTGGATGCTAGGACATATATAGGAAGGACTTTCTTGCTCGACATGATAGTATGCTATCTGGTTGTACTTTATCTTAACATGTACTCTGATTGTCTCTATGTTACATGTTGATAAAGCCCTTAGGATATGTACTCGACTACTGGGACTATGATGAGATCATACTAGTGGGGACACGGTAGTCGACGAGTACATCCTATAATTGTTCTTAGTCGAGGGTGTATCGAGACAGGGCATCGATGCACCAGAGTAGACTAGCGTATACGCATCTTGACCCATATGATGGGCGATGGATGATCCCATATCCATCGGTGTTTGACATCAAGGATGGTGTACGGGTGCTCGGTAGAGACTGGGTACACTGGACGGACTCGCCGAGAACTCCCAGATGGTATTATACCTCACGTCAGATGGCAGTTCTCCGGTGACACTGGTACAGAGTAGTCTGTTGACCCAAGATCGTCATAGAGTCTTGTGTGATTCCCACTGTGCTTTGATTTCCATCATACCACGTCCAAGAGGGCGTGCAAAAAGGTGGCTTTTAGGTACAGTCCCGAATCACATGGAGGCAATGAGCGATAGGAGGGGATTCGTCTCTCTCGGTATAGGGAGTTGATGTTGTGCTGTGTTCGATTGGCTATAACCGGAAATCCCTGGCCAGGGTTGCTGAGATTTACTGGTAAGTGTTATCTGTAGTTTCTCGAACTGTTATAGACCTCATATCGACACGACTTATCGAGCTACTGGGGTCTGACGTTTACCACCCCTAGGCGAGATATGCAACATATCAGACGACGAGACCGGACTGTACGGGAGTGTTACTGTTTGGATTCACAGGAGATGTTACAGGCTTGCTTGTTGATCTTCTGAGCGCTTAATACCTGGGTAGCTATTACGTTTAGCTGACCGCTTGCAGCTTGTGGGTGTTTGATATGATCATCACCTACTGCCGGCGTATTGACGATTCTTTAGAGTCCTACACAGAGGTTTCTTGGCTCAGGGAAAACGGAGTAGGGGCACATATGTGATATGTGCGGGACCGAGGATAATACGATATGAGATACCGTATTTTATTCTCACGATATATGATATCAGCCGGGTCATCGGATCAAGTGTTGATTCGATGAATCGGTACGGATAAATATTAGTCGGTTATATGCGATATAGCCGGATTGTCGGATCAAGTGTTGATTCGATAATTTAATTTATAATAATATATATGATATATTAAATTACATTAACTAATATTTGCTCACTAAAAGATTCTTTTTCTCACTCGGGTAATACATTGATATATATGCGATATATGTTAAATGTATTATTTTATTTTGTTACGATAAATATTATATATGTGATATATAATATTATAACATGATATGATTACTAATGCAACATGTTTAGTAGAGATTAAACATGGTTAGGGTTTGATTAGGGTTAAACCTTTCTAGATGTTTCTAGAAGGTTTTCTTTTTTGTTTTGGAAAAGATAATTTTTCATGATATTTCTTAAACCAACCACACCCCTTAACCCTAGTTCAATCTCTACAAAGGTTACTTGACCATGGTTGCATTATTTATCATATTAATTCTTTCTATTCATCACCAAAGGATAATTTCTAAGATTCATCTTCTTCTTCCTTCATTCTTTCATGAAAAAGCTTTCTAGATTTTTTCCAAGTGATGAATAAATGTGAGAAAAAGATAAATAAAGAGAGCAAAAATCCTACTTCATCATCCTCATCTTCCCTTGCCCTTTAGATGAGAGTGTTCACTCAATTTTAGTGAGTGTTAGCTTGTGTTAATGAAACTTCATGGTAGATCATCTTTGTATCGAAGATCGGAAGCAAGACTACACCTTTCTCTTCGTGGAGCCTCTCGAGAGTCCGGAGCATGATGATCGCAGCGAATGGACTTCAACACGGAGCTTATGAAGTGAAGGACCGAATCTACAAAGGTTGTAATCCCTCTCACTTAGTGTTAAAATGTTTAGCATGTTAGTTTTCGCCTAATCTCTAGTTTAAAGATCCGTATTCGAGTTGTTCGGCACGGCTAAATTTTTAATCGGGCATGGTTGATGCCTCGTAGACCCTTGTGTGCGTGCATAGCAACCCTACATTAGCTGTACGTAACGGGCTACCAAGTATTGACTAAAAGGGAGGTCGATGAGCGAACTCATCCTGACACCCTACTGAGCCTGTCAGTGACAATATACGTACAGTCCGGTCCGTTCGTCTATGTGCATCGCATGGCGGGCCTAGGGGGTTGGTAAAAGTCAAACCCCCAAAAGCGGTACAAGTCGTGTCGGAGTGTAGCCCAGAAAACCCTGAGATACTACTGGAATACCTACCAGTAAATCTCCTTCCTTGGCCAAGGACTTCATGTAATGGCTCTCCTAGACACAACACGATCTCACCCCCAATACCGGGAGGGACGAAACCCCTGCCGATCCGCTCACTGCCTCCATGTGGCTCGGGACTGTACCGAACTAAAACCTGTTTGCACGACTTCTTTGAGCCGTGGTAGAGTAGTAATCAAAGCACAGTGGGAACTCACATGAGACAAATGACGATCTCAGGTCGATGAACTAACCTGTACACATGTCACCAGGGAACTGCTATCTGACGCTAGGTATAATACCAACTAGCATGTTCCCGGCGAGTCCTGTCCGGTGTACTAATAACCCAATGAGCACCTGCATACATCTTAGGTGAACTAACTGACACCAATAGCTTGTGAGACCGGCCACCGCCCCTCGTCGGGGTCACGACTGTATACACTAGTCTACTAATGGAGTATCGATGCCCAGTCTCGAAACTCCCATGACTAGGGACCTTTTAAGGATGTGCTTATAAACCCCAGCTCCTACGTATATGATCGACATCATACTGCTGGCCGTCAAGCAAGAATACTATGGGCTCTATCAACGCACAATAGTGACCTGTAAGGTCACCTAAAGCAGTACACGATGATAAAGATAAACAAGATAGCATGCTATCATCTTGAGTAAGACTTTCCTACCGGCATAGGTCATCCCTCAGTCATTGCAATCACGTGCCTGTGATCCAATAATTGACTTTGAGGGCACTATATCCAACAATCTCCAACTTGCACTCAAGGCTAATTATTGCGATGTCGCATACTCACAGCTCGTGTGATACCGAACACCCAACTCCTCTACTAATCAGTCTCACAAAGCTCGTTTGCGAAACTATTGCGTTCGATGAATAGCCTCGGTGAGTGGATCCGCTCTGATGTTTCTTTCTATGTCTCTCTTTTTCTCAAGTTCGCGGAGAAAGCCATCTCCCGAAATGAGCAATACCTATCTTAGAATATGTCTAGATATCTGATGGGACCTTGTTCATAAATGAACTCTAAATCCAAACTTCTTAGACTGTATCGTCAACTGAACTTAATCAGTATCCTGCGTCATGCCTCCCTTAGTGTCCGCTTGGATCACCTGTCCAAAACACTGCCCCTCGTCAGAGGGAAAACTATAACTCTGGAAGTCACTCTGTCATCCAGGTCACCTTGGAAGCCTGGAATGATAACCGTCTCCCAAAAGAGGCTGCCGTTATCTTATCCCTAGAACATCCACTTATGTTCTAAAACTGCTTCCGATCGTTTCTCTAGGATTGGATTAATCAACTTATTGCAGCTCGTGCAAAAACAATATCTGGTGTGGTACTTGACATCTCATGATTGACTCAATTGCCTAAGCAAGTGATCTGCCAATCATGCACATCCCTCTCCCCTTTAGTCTGTAAGACACCTTTAGAGAGGGTGACTCCATCACCTGCAGGTATACTACCGTGCCAGGAGTCGTCCATTCTAAAACACTTTTAGAATACTGTCTAAGTACCCAGATTGGGAAGCTACCCAAATCTAGATCTAGTAACCAGAATGTCTGATATTATATCTATATCCTTTGTGGAGAAACCACTGTGTGACAACCAAAGTATAACCGACCGTAGTATAGGAATTTCACTTCCTACTCTGTGTATGTCATCCAAATACCAGGACATCACACCCTACTACCTTCTTAATGTTAGATATGTATGCCATAAAGGCCATTATTGTATAGTACTAGTTTGTATAATACATTTTGGAAGCTTGGGATATATATATACGGTTTTACGACAGTCTTGCTCGATATAGTAGTATGCTACTTGGTTTGTTTTTATCTTAATATGTGTATATGTTTCTTTTAACATATCGCTGAAACATATTGATGGAGCCCTTAGGATCTTTGCTTGACTACCAGCGTTGTGATGGCGATCATACTAGTAGGGGCTGGGTAGTCTATAAGCACATCCTTATTCTGGTCCCTAGTCGTAGGACTATCGAGACAGGGCATCGATACTCCAGAGTAGACTAGCGTATGCGCTTCTCATCCCAGCAGGGGAGACGGTCTGTCCCACAGCCGTCAGTACGTCGTACTTGAGATAGTATGCTGGTGCTCATTAGGTTACGAGTACACTGGACAGGACTCATCGAGAACTGTTGGTTGGTATTATACCTATCGTCAGTTAACAGTTCCCAGGTGACATGAGTACAGCTTAGTCCGCTGACTTGACACTGTCACTTCGCCTCGAGTGTGTTCCCACTGTTCTTTGATTACTACCCTACCACGGCTCTACTGAGTCGTGCAAACAGGTAGTAGTTGGGTGCAGTCCCGAAGCACTTGGAGGCAGTGACGATTAGACAGGATTCGTCTCTCCCAGTATTGGGGGTTGATATCGCATTGTCTCTAGGAGAGCCATTACACATTGTCGTCCCTGGCCAGGGCAAGCGAGATTTACTAGTAGTGTTACCGGTAGTTTCTCAGGGTGTTTTGGGCTACACTCCGACATGACTTGTACCGCTTTTAGGGGACTGACATTTGCCACCCCTTAGGCCCGCCATGCGATACTCTTAGACGAACAGACCGGACTGTACGGAGATTGTCACATACAGGCTCAGTAGGAGTTCGGATGGGTTCACCTCATCAGTCTTCTTATCGGCATCTACCTGGGGACCGTTACGTATAGCTAGTGCCGCTTGCGGTCTGTGGTTAACCCCACTGCCAGCGTAGTGTCGAGTCTTTAGAGTCCCACACAGAGGGTTATTCACCTTGGGCAAAACTGAGTAGAGGTCGCATGGTTTTGCGACAGGGTTCGTTCACATCCGCGCACTTGTGCACGTTTGGTGTCTGGATAGTTATTACTAGCGGGCTTTGGTTTAAGCCAGATCCTAGTATATGTTTTGGGATTAGTTTTATCTCTTTGTATTTTTGTTCCTCGGAACACGGATGCGGGTGAGTATGCACAGTTGACTGAGACAGAGGCAGAGGATTCTCATTGGGGTTATGGTACGGGTGTGTATGCACAGTTGACTATTGTTTTTTTTTCAAACCCTAATAAGAATAGGAAATATGATTAATAATATTAGTTAACAATTATTGTGCCATGGTTGAGTTGACTTCTTGACTTTTGTTGACTTATTGACTTTAGTTGACCGGTTGATCAAAGTAGACTTGTTGACCATTATCATTTGTTTTCAAAGATACTTCTTATTTTTTGCATAAAGCATTTAATGAATGAAATGATAATGGTCATTCATCAACTCACCATCACAAATTGTTAATTATTATTATTATTATCATTTTCTAAATTATGAGAGCATGGTTGTAAAATTGATTCATTCTCATTTGCATCTTCTCTCTCATCCATTGCTCTCCTTCTTCCTCTAGCTCAAGGAAAATCCCTCTCATGAGTTGAGAACCATTTTCCTTTGAGATAAAACACAAAGACTACTCTCTACTCTTTCTAGGGTTCTAGGTTTAGCAAACCAAGCACCTTAGTTACCTCTAGGTTGAGGTAGGAGCTCAAGTTCGAGGCCCTCGGGTGGATCTATCTTCGACAAAGAGGAGACGACGACGAGGAGCCGTACAAACTATTACAAGGAGCAAGCAAGGAGGAGAACAACAAGAAGAGAAGGAGTTCAAGACTAGGTATAACCCCCTAACAGTAGGTAAATCTCGTAGTTGTTACTAGTATGTTGTTTAGCCAAGATCCGGCTTTTCTAGTCCATGTTACCAAAACCGTGAAAATTGTTTTTCACCATTTCCACAACCCCGAAAGAACCGGGAGAGGTAACGTGGACCTAACACTTAACAGATCCATCCCCTATTCTGATGAAGTCGAACCTATGACTGTCACATCAGAAATAGATGATCTATCTCCGCTATATCCGCTTTAGTCTATAAATAGACATAAGCCACTTGTCCACTATGCTTCCGCTGCTCCCACTGACTACGACAACCCTCTGGCAGAGTCATATACACGTACTCTTCTAAAGCCAGTTCAGAATGACGCTATACTCATCCTCCTACCGGGTCTCATAGTCTGGAACAACAGTAATGGCAAGTCTGGATAAACAAGAACCTCCCTGTCACCGTCTTTGAGGCTACCGGAGTACCTCTCGAGTGCCTGAAGTTACCCACCATATCTGCGGAGTGGCCATTGGAATGTCAAATCAGATTGAATTTTTAGGTTCCTATCAAATTTTCAGTAATCGTTTGCGGTTCTGGAATCACTTCCAGTTCTACCATACTCCCACTACTGTTTTCTGAAAAAAAAATCCATTTTACTAAAACTGTGGCGAGTCAAGAACAATATCACTACTGATCTTCCAGATGGTAGAAAGTCAACCCTCGTCATAGCCCGGGTCAAACCACAAACAGCCATTACAGAAACGTGCCTTGAGTTATCCAGAGTCTGGTTTTAAGCATAAGCCGGACAACTCTCCGTACCTTAACATCGTTAAGATATGAAACATTCTATATCCAATATAGAAACAGAGGCACTAATTTAATTGGAACCAGATTCAAATCATGCAGCTGTCTCCAGTGCATGTCAACTAAATGAAGAGAGACCGATCAGCATTACTCAACTTAGGAGTGCTTCCAATTATGAGTAACCTGAAAGAGAAGCAAGTTCTCTTAATCATTACTATTAACTGAATACCATACACACGTATCTACATCTTCGATCACCTTGAAGAATCCTGATACTTGCAATGCCTGGTTCTCTACTTTATTCTTATACCTATAATTTCTCAAAACTTAGACCTTGTATTTCTACGCAACATTTGTCTAAAAACTAGAGAAGTCATAAGTAAACAGAATATAGTACGAGAACCAACCCCTCTGTCCTAATGGAAACTGGACAATATACAATCCTCTGTATAAGTCCCATGAGTCTAATAACTCAAACCCTGTGTGTCGTAGGTTGAAAACTGTACTTATGGTTAAGAAGAATTACACCGCTGTTTAACGCTCCTTACCTAACCATCCACTGATATAGGTAAATGTCATCGACATAATTTCAAAAAGTTATATCTCACTTTATAAAAATAAACGTACAGATATATCAATTTGAAATTGGTGCATAACAACGGATATTCAAAACCAAATATTTGTCGTCCGGCAAACAACCCAGGCGATTTCCTCAAATATCACCGATTACAACGAATCCCAATATAATGAGGATGATCACCCAATTCCCAATAACTTACTCCCACTCATCATCGTAAAACCATACAGATGTGAGAATCAAACCAGGTAAATACATACCCTGGAGCAAGGACTAATTGGGAAATCAGTTTTCGTTTAACAATACACAGTGAAACTGAAACATGTAAATGTTTCGGAGGGGTATCCGGGTATTCCTAGTAATACCTCTTCCATTATCAGATTCACAACTATAACCATATATTTCTTTGCCATCTCTCCAAATCCCTTTATATGTCTTTAGTCATTACCTTCTGTACAACCCTTTAGGCTAAATGGTTTTCTTCCTTCCCTACCGTTCGGCACCAGCCTATGATTTGGAAGAAGATTATCCAATAAGCGTAATAGGTGTACTCTCCTAATCCTAAGAGTACTCGTAACCTGAAAGAAGGTGAAGACAAATGACAACTGAATAAAACCTTATCCCTATTTCTCCTGAACCAGATTCCATCCCTGAACTGGAACAAGTTTCTTCGAGTTCGTATATAACCATATGATGGAGTATCCAGTAAACTGTGGATCTTCGTAGTGATACGGAGTGTTTTGGAGAAATACGAAGGTGATGTAGGATTGGCGAAGAAATACTTGGTTTGGTCGTGAATAGCAGTCGCAATTTACTTTGCCCTCTTACTAATCCCTTTATTTGTCTTAACTTATTACCTTCTGTACACCATCGTTAGGCTAATTGGTTTTCTTCATTCCCTACCGTTCGGCACCTGCCTATGGTTTGGAAGAAGACTATCCAATTAGCGTAATAGGTGTACTGTTCTAATCTAAGGAGCACTCACAACCTGAGAGAAGGTAAAAAGAAAAGACAACTGAATAGTCCTATTCATTTTCTCCAGAACCGGAAACCATCCTCGAATCTGGAATAAGTTCCTTCGAGTTCGTATATAACCATACGATGGTTTTATCCAATGGAAGTGGATGTTCATAGTAATACGGGGTGTTCTGGAGAAAAGGGTAAAAGTAGGAGTGGCAATGAGGTATGCAACTCAGACAATCCAAAAGCCAGTGTTTTAAGAAGGTTCGGTTAACTTGGTCACTGAGTCATAGTCAAGGGTCGGGCCATGGTCGCTGCCAAAGAGAGAGAGAAAAGAAACACTCTGCGTGCACTCTAACCTGGATCAGAATGGTTGTCAATTTATCTAATCAGGATACCTCCCACTGTAACCTCAAATTCTCCTCCAAACCGGAAAGAAGAATTAGTCGGGATCACCCGAGGAGTAAACCAACTCATCAGTGGGAATCGGGATCCAACTATCATCGCATGATAACGTGATGGAATCCACTCACGTTATCACACTCCAGAAGGTATGCGCATATCTGGCAAGTTTCAGTTTCTTTAGAAAAACCCGATGTGATTTTTACCCCATGCTCTTATGACCTTGACTAAGGCCAACAAATCATAAGTCACATGTCAAGTTCTACCCGTCATTGTCCAGGTTAATTTGAACCCACCCGTACAAGCCCTTGACTAGGGCCAACAAGGCTGTACGACTGTTCCAAACCAACGCATCTATCTATGCTGCAGAAAAGTAACAAATAGCTACCATACACTATGCCTTGACTAAGGCCAACAAACATAGCATGAATACTAAGTGCTACCCGTCTGAAATGACGGAGGTCTACGAATGGTTTTTGGTGAAAAACCTTTAACGTAATGAACTTGATATCGTTGAAGGAACCGGATAGCTTTTTATAAAAATATGGTGGCGAAAACCTTTGCTAAAGAGGTCACTCCCGGTGAAGGGATCTCGGCTCTTTCCCCATAGAATGAGGTGCAGGATATTCCAACTGAATACCACGATGCAAAGCAAAAAGTAATCGACTATAGTGAAGTTATTACCCTGACGCAAACTTCTGTCTAAGAGGTCACTCCCGGTGAAGGGATCTCGGCCCTTGCCTCGTCGACTAAGGTGCTGGATATTCATAACCGAATACCACTGTGCAAAACAAAAGAGAACGCCCTTGCAACAACGGCTTTTTGAAAAATATTCCATCAACATCAAACAGGTTTGTTTAGCTTGCATTGATCCGAATCAATGAAGTCCCATCAATTGGTCACACCAATAAAGAACGAAAATACGATGTACGTATATGCCATCCGCATTCGCCACTGGGTCCCGTCATCACCCGTTAGGTTACTTAACTAACGACAGAGCGGGGACTGGGCTAGCACGGATGCAAAACATATACAACATCTACTAGTATACATATCAATATATAATAATCGCTCAAGGCGTGATAAAATGCAACATCACAGAGAGTAATAAGCATCACAGAACAATACAGATAATCCGGGATCCCCGGGTTTCATAGAGCCGCTACTGAAACCCGACGTTCCCCTGGTCGTGTGGATAGCTTGTTCAATGAAATCCTAGACCCCTATGGGCGCGGCAAGTTACCCTCCAAAACCTGAAGCGAGGCTGCCCCCTTCAACAAAGTGAATGGACCACCCAGCACTTCACGGAATCCGGTAACTTGAGCACCCCTCCTTGGGTCAACCTATACCCCCTACGAATGCGACGAATAGCCCGCCAATTCTAGAGTAAATCCCCCTCCGTCTCAAAGCCATGAGATGCGGGCCCGTTGCCCTCTAGAACCCGGCTATCCGGGCACCCCACCGCAGGGTAATCCTAGTACAGAAAGAAAAATATATATATACAACGGGTACATCGACCTCAGCCCGGTCGTGCCCCAAAAGAATAATATACAAACAGGCTGTGACAGCAGTCCACATGTCGGACGCTCGCCCCGCAATATCAAATGTACAAATACAACCAAACTGTACTAACATTGCATTCAGGCTATCCACCACGACAAATCCGCAACATCACAGCACAACACAGAACATCAACGTGAATGTCATGTTCGGAAATCCGTCTAAAAGGGCTATAGCAATTAGACAGGATTTACCGATCAAATGACATTCATGGTCACAGATATAATGTAAATACTGTGAACTAACATGTTTAAAATTTTCGATCGACAAAATTTCCCGAAGTGGACCCCAAGCACAATACCCAGTACTCAAACAAATCTAGGCCCAAAATAAAATTACCAGAAACCCCAATTCCAAGATTAAAGACCACTGTAGAAAAATGGTGCAGAGAATCTACTGTTCCGCGGCGGAACCGCGGCCAAAACGTGGGTACGGCCGCGGTTCCGCGGCGCTACAGTGAGATCTTTTCACCAAATATCAACAGTATTCTTAGAAAACCCTACCTGATTTTCTGACATACCCAAAAAAATTTTTAGAGCACAAAAAAAATTCGACAGAAACTTGATGACTTGGAATCGCAGTTTTGGAATTTTCGTTCGATCGAAATTCTAAACACGTTAGAGCAAGCTAGTAAAGGTTAATGTCGTGTCTCTGATACCATGTAAGTCTATGGTAGCGCCCCGGCCGTCTGTCCGAGGCCAAAATACGGAAAAAAAAAAACTTTTTCTTAACTTGAAACTGGCGCTATCGTATACTTAAAACCCGGATCGAACCATTAACCTACTACTAGCTATCTAGAGAAGGGATAGAAAGCTATACCGATCGATCCGTGTCCTTCGGTCTTTGGCCACCATCCTAAGCTCCCCGCGGCAACTCCGGTCTCGATCTCCTCGTCGGAAAGGGTACCACATCTACGAGTCTTTTTACGGGCTCCCGCTTCATCCGAAGCAACTCAGGCACGAAGTGTGCTAGCCGTCGTGTCCAAGGTGTTGTAGAGAATGTTTGTGATCACTTTGTTTCTTCCATCCATTGCTTGGATGGAGGTTAGAGATGAAGCCATTGATGGAAGCTTTGAGCTTGAGGAAGAAGAAGAAGAAGGAGCCTTTTTCTTTTCTTTTGCTATGATCAAAATGAGAGTGAGAGAGCGAATGAAAAATACAAGACCAAGCTCACATATGGCAGCCCCTCTCTCTCTCCTCTCATCATATCAACATAAATAAAACATCAAATGTGACATATGCACAATAAAAGAGACCATGAGTCACTAGGTTTGCATGTGTCACAATTAATGCACAAAATGATGAATCCTAGCTCACAATTTCCATTTACAAACATTAATCCAAATGTTTGCAACAATAAAAAGATACGGCAACATCTAAAGTGAACTCGTGATGGATCACAAGGATACCCCTCACCTGTATATACATACCTGCAAACGCAATCCGACTGAATGCGAATGCGATGAGACTAAAGTAATCCAAAAATCTAATACTAGGATCCGGCTTAAACCAAAGCCTATTAGTATGATCCGCCCGATCATGACCCGTGCACTACTGCACATATATGATCGGACCCTGCCATATATCATACGGCCTCTACAACGTTTCGTCCGAGACTTGAGAAACTGTTTGTGGGGGACTCTAAAGACTCGTCAATACTTTGGCTGTGGATTTAACCACTAGCACGTCAGAGCTATTAGCCATACGTAACGGGCTACCAAGTATTGACTAAAAGGGAGGTCGATGAGCGAACTCACCCTGACACCCTACTAAGCCTGTCAGTGACAATATCCGTACAGTCCGGCCCGTTCGTCTATGAGCATCGCATGGCGGGCCTAGGGGGTTGGTAAAATTCAGACCCCCAAAAGCGGTACAAGTCGTGTCGGAGTGTAGTCCAGAACCCCCTGAGATACTACTGGAATACCTACCAGTAAATCTCCTGCCTTGGCCAAGGACTTCGTGTAATGGCTCTCCTAGACACAGCGCGATCTCACCCCCAATACCGGGAAAGACGAAACCCCTGCCGATCCGCTCACTGCCTCCATGTGGCTCGGGACTGTACCCAACTAAAAAATGTTTGCACGACTCCTTTGAGCCGTGGTAGGGTAGTAATCAAAGCACAGTGGGAACTCACACGAGACAAATGACGATCTCAGGTCGATGAACTAACCTGTACACATGTCACCAGGGAACTGCTATCTGACGCTAGGTATAATACCAACTAGCATGTTCCCGGCGAGTCCTGTCCGGTGTACTCATAACCCAATGAGCACCTGCATACATCTTAGGTGAACCAACTGACACCAATGGCTTGTGAGACCGGCCACTACCCCTCGTCGGGGTCTCGACTGTATACACTAGTGTACTAATGGAGTATCGATGCCCAGTCTCAAAACTCCCACGACTACGGACCTTTTAAGGATGTGCTTATAGACCCCAGCTCCCACGTATATGATCTCCATCATACTGCTGGCCGTCAAGCAAGAATTCTAAGGGCTCTATCAACGCGCAATAGTAACCTATAAGATCACCTAAAGCAGTACACGATGATAAAGATAAACCAGATAGCATACTATCATCTTGAGTAAGACTGTCCTACCGGCATAGGTCCTCCATCAATCATTGCAATCACGTGCCTGTGATCCAATAATTGACTTTGAGGGCACTATATCCAACAGCCTCGGGGTACCATACCGGGTCCACCATGTACCCGCAATCGGCCTCATCCAGCTCCTCGATTCGGGTTCACATGTCACACGTCTCAGAACCGAGAAAACGCAGGGTGGACGCACTGAAATATCATATCAAGGGAAACCGGGTTTTTAAAACAATGCGTATTTTCTTAAAATAATACCTCGGTTCCCAAATCCAGAAATCACATAAATCCAAACTCAATGCGTAAATCCATGCAATGTGTCGTATGACATTTAAGAGTAAAAAGGGAAAACCGCTCTTTTGAAAAGATCCAGTTTTGAAAATATCTCATGCGGTCATTTAGTTTTTAAATCATGTCAATATCACCCATGTATGTAACATATGTATGTCTACAGGTGTGAATGTGCGAATAGATATATGATATATATGTGCACAAGTATAGATATATCAAGGTACGCATGCACTAATATGAATATAAAGGGTGCATGTGCGAAGGTAGTGATATATCAATATATTTATGCACTGGTATGAATATACAGTGTGCATGTGCTCAGGTATGAAGATATCAATATATGTGTATATGCGATAAGTCATGACAATCATCAATGATGCGACAATCAAAACGATATGTAATTCGTAGCAATCCTATAGTGCAAGTGTCATAGAAATCACTAACGGTGTGAGTGTAACATACAAATAGTGCTCGTGCAGCTTTAACCGTTAGTGACAGTGCAGTATTCTATACTACCATTTCTATATGCAACAAGAAGGTATGCTACTATAGTATATATATATGAACACATACAACTAAAATATCCTATAACGCCCTGACGCTTAACGCTATACGGGCGATTTCCACGTAGATGTTAAATCTACTCACCTGGTCGCGTGCTACATGTAGCCGACCACCTGCTTCCCTTTCTTTGCTGCGTCCGACGTATCCGCCTGCGAACCTGGAATTTATACAAGGAATCCATATATAAGAAAAATATCAAGCAAAATGCGTATCGAAATCAAACGAGAAACTCGCGTCGCGAACTAAACGCGCGTGTGTACGATACGCTAAAACGTGTGATTACACGTCTAAAACTACCCTGACATCCCACAACACGCTGGATCACAGAACCCACTCACGTATCACGCGTATCGCGCAAACAAAACGTACTAGAAAAATGATATATCGTCCCAGATTCTAACTCAGGTGAAAACTCACAAATTTGCACATGCTAAAACACTGGAAAACACAGCAGACTACCCTAGCCAAAACCCTAACACCCAGAACCCCAATCTGGCCGCAAATTGCAGCCAGAACGAATAAAACGGCGGCCAAAGTGTGGAATCGGGGGATCGTGCTTGGTTTGTGTGGTCTAGACCTAGTGTACATGCTCCAGTTTTCCCAGATTTTCTCTGAAGGAGCCGGGTCACAAGAAGATCACAGAAAGCTACAATTTCACTTAAAACCGTTATATTTTGCACTAACTGAAACCCTATGGTATTTTAGTGAAATCTGGGGTTTAACTGGGTTTAAGTGGCCCTAATAACACTTAACTAAGTTAGCCTAACCAATAAAATCATCCCCTAACCAAAAGTCCACACAAATCACCATTTCAAGCACTAAATCCCACATTTAACACTAATCGAAGCTAAATCACACACAAGATTAGCAAGCTAGGAATTGGGTTTAAGAAATATACCCGAATGGGCCCTAGGAAGCAGGAGAAGAAGTAGAAGAAGATGATGATGTGCTTGCTGCTGTTGGTGATGCTGCTGCTGCTGCTGTTGAGCTGCTGCTGTTTTTGCTGCTGCTGCTGCTTCAGATGCTGCTGCTGCTGTTGCTGTTTTTGCTGCTGGTGCTGTTGCTGCAACTTCTGCTGCTGCAGAGTGAAGTATGTGTGTGTGTGAGTGAGAGAGAGAAGTGAGAAAGAGTTAACAAAAGAGAAAAGAATGAGAGCTCACAATTCAAAACCCCTCTTCTCTCTCTCTTCATTTAATGAGCATGGCTCATGCCATGAAGCCCATACCCTTTCTCTCTCTCTTTCTCCCTCCAAGTCAACACAAAAGAAATTCAAATCATTTTTCCATTTAAAAAGAAAAACAACCATAATAAATAAAAACCAAATACACTTAATTCAAATTTTAAAATTAGCTTAAGGAAAAAGGTTTAACCCACCATGATTGCTAATCATGGTCTTACCCCATTTTTAACCCTAGTTTAAATGCACAAGTGTGTGCAAGCCTTGGAAAAATCTAATAAAATATTCATTAAATTGGATAAAATATTTGAAAATCGATTTGGTAAACCTTTTATTAAAATTCATATATTAAAATATAATTAACCACTAATCACATCCTAAGGTGTTACAGTTTGTAACAGAAAACTGTTTTTCAATTAACTCTGCTTCCTGGGTATTGGATACCGGGTCAGGATCTCACATCTGCAATTGTGTGCAGGTGCTGAGAAATAGCAGGTTTTTGAAGAAAGGTGATCACACTCTCCAAGTTGGGAATGGTTCTTCAGTATATGCTACAGCAGTGGGAAAGTATCACCTTGGTTTGCCGTCGGGTTGTATATTGGTTTTGAATCTGTGTTATTTTGTACCTTCGATGTTTGTAATATTATATCTGTATCGTTGTTGGACAATGCTGGATATAATTTTGTATTACAATCTAATGTTATGAACATTAACCTTAATCAAGAGTTGATTGGGTCTGGTACATTAAATAACGGGATATACGTTCTAAACCAGCATACAGTTTTCAATATACAACACACAAACAAAAAAAAGTTTTAGACATAAATGAAGCTTTCATTTGGCATTGTAGACTTGGTCATATTAACGAAACAAGAATAACAAAGTTACATAAAGATGGATATTTAAACCCGTAAGAATATAAATCTTATGCCACTTGCCAGTCTTGTATCAAAGGTAAAATGACCAAAACTCCGTTTAGTGGACACGGAGAGAGTGCTACTGAACTCTTAGGCCTCATACATAGTGATGTATGTGGGCCAATGTCTACAAATGCGAGAGGTGGTTTTTCTTACTTCATAACCTTCACTGATGATTTCTCGAGATTCGGACACGTGTTCTTGTTGAAACATAAGTCCGAAGCCTTCGAAAAATTCAATGATTATAAATCTGAAGTAGAAAAACAAGCAGGCTTGAGTATCAAGAAACATCGATCAGATCGAGGAGGTGAATAACTAAGCACAGAGTTTCTAGATTTCCTAAAAGAGAATGGGATTCTCTCTCAGCTCACTCCTCCGTACACACTACAGCACAACGGTGTGTCGAAAAGGAGGAATCATACCCTATTAGATATGGTGCGATCTATGATGAGTGATGCTGAGTTACCAATATCATTCCGGGGGCACGCATTGGAGACTTCAATTTATCTATTGAATAGGGTTCCGACCAAAACCGTGTCTACCACTTCATATGAGATATGGTATGGGAAGAGACGATCTCTTAAAAGAGTTAGGATATGGGGTTGTCTGGCTTATGTGAAAAGCAGAATCCGGACAAACTCGAGACCCGATCGGTTTTGTATAAATTTGTGGGATATCCAAAACACTCGTATGGATATCTTTTCTACCACAAGGAGGAACAAAGGGTGTTTGTTTCTCAGTATGCCAGATTTTTAGAAAATAATTTTTTTACAAATGATGTTGATGGCAATGCGGTAGAACTGGACGAAATTCCAGATACACAAACAATTACCGATGATTTGGTTGAACCTGAGGTTTCGATAGAACCTGACGAACCTCAGCCACTCTGTAGATAGAGTAGGACTTCTCACCCACCTCATAGATAATACGGTTTTATAATTGAAGATGATAGAGAAGATTGCATCATGAATGATAATGATCCTACTAGTTTTCAGCAAGCTATCATGAGTGGTGACTCAGTGAAGTGGCTGGATGCCATGAGATCCGAAATGGAATCCATGCACACCAACAAATTATGGACTTTGGAGGTTGTACCTTCTGGAGTAAAACCCATAGAGTGCAAATGGATCTTTAAGAGAAAGATCGGTATGGATGGTCAGGTGGAGACCTATAAAGCTAGGCTGGTCACAAAAGGATTTCATTAAAGACCAGGCTTGGACTATGATGAAACCTTTTCACCAGTCGCGATGCTCAAATCCATTCGGATCCTGCTTGCTATAGCTGCTCACTATGACTATGAGATCTGGCAGATGGATGTTAAGACGACATTTCTAAATGGTGATTTAGAAGAATGCGTTTTTATGGATCAGCCAGAAAGCTTCATTGATAGTGGGAGCAGCGGAAAAGCAGGCAGGTTGCTTAAATCCATCTATGGATTAAAGCAGGCATGATGGAGTTGGAACATCTGCTTTGATGATACAATCAAAGAGTTTGGTTTTATCAAAAATATAGATAAACCATGTATTTATAAAAGGATTGTCGAGAGTACTGTTACATTCCTCGTATTGTACGTGGACGACATTTTCTTGATAGGAAATGATATTCCTATACTACAATCGGTCAAACTATTCTTATCGCAGAGGTTCTCCATGAAAGTCCTGGGTGATGTCTCCTACATTCTGGGGATAAAGATCTATAAAGATAGATCTAAGAAATTATTGGGATTGTCCCTATCGAGATACATAGACACCATACTAAAGAGGTTTAGTATAGAAGATTCCAAGCGAGGTAATTTACCCGGTTGTCACGGGATCGCCCTCTCCAAAGACTGATGAGGAGAAGCCTCGCATGAGAATTATACCCTACGCTTCGGCGGTAGGATCTGTAATGTATACGATGTTGTGTACTCACCCAGATGTAGCTTATGCACTGAGTGCAGTAAGCAGGTATCAATCCAATCCAGGGGAGAAACACTGGACTGCTGTGAAGAACATTCTGAAGTACTTGAGAAGAACTAAAGAAATGTTCTTGGTGTATAATAAAGAACATCTCCAAATGGAGGGCTTTACCGACTCCAGCTTCCAGAGCGACAAGGATGATAGTAAGTCCATCTCAGGGTTTGTATTTACCCTAAATGGAGGGACGGTATGTTGGAAGAGTTCCAAGCAAGATACCGTCGCAGACTCCACGATGGAAGCTTAGTATATTGCTGCTAATAATGCCGCAAAAGATGCAGTCTGAATGAGGAAGTTCATTTCTGAACGTCAGGTGGTTCCATCCATTGCTAATCCAATACCTCTGTATTGCGATAAAAATGGAGCCATGGCTTTGGCAAAGGAACCGCGGTCCCATCAGAAATCCAGACATATCTTGAGACGGTATCACCTCATCAGGGAGATAGTGGATCGCCAGGAGATCGAGACATGGTGAGTAGACACAAAAGACAACACAGAAGATCCATTCACCAAGGACATCCCTCGAGTCCAGTTCGAGAGACTGTTCTAGATGTTGGGCATGCCGTACGCCAGCAGCTGGTTATAAAGATGACAGACAGTGGGTACTTATTGCACCAACTACATGCCTTAGTGCAAGTAGGAGATTGTTAGATATGTATGCCCTAGAGGCCTGTATTGTATAGGATGCAAGGCATGTATATGTACGGAAAAAATCTTTGCTCGAAATGATAGTATGCTATCTGGTTTATCTTCATCTTAACATATCTTTATATACATGTTGATGAATCCCTTAGGATTATGCTTGACTACCGGGATTATGATGTAGATCATACTAGTGGGGCCAAGGCTGTCTATAAGCATATCCTTTAATTGTTCCTAGTCGAGAGTATATCAAGACAGGGCATTGATATTACCAGAGTAAACTTGTGTGTACATTTCTTGACTCTGGGGGCGATGGTTGATCCCACAACCATTGGTGTTTGACATCAAAGATTGTACACAGGTGCTCATTGAAGAATGGGTACACTGAACAGGACTTGCCGAGAACTCCTAGATGGATATTTACCTGTCACGTCCCGAAAGTACGGAACATGACCGGCACTTAAACTACGAAACGTCTCGAGGCGTACGTAATCTAAGTAAGCCGAAAACCCAGAAATCCAAACTAAGAAAAGTAGTAGAGAGAAGGAAAACCAATTTAAAATCAAGTAGTTTTAATAGCATAAGCCGAATTATGCGTTTTTAAAAATATCAAATATTTCCTGAAAAATTCGGCAGAGTCTCCTTTGTAAATTCTGGCACCCAAACGGGATGCAACATAAATAGTATACGAAATCAATAAAAGGCATCCCCAAGCGGGAGCGAGCTCTTCGTCAATTGACGGTCACTACCACACAAGAAATATAATATACAATGCCAAGGGCGAAGATCAATAACTCAAAAGGGAACTCAAAACCACAAGAAATCCACAGAAATATAACGCGCGACTCTAAGGTCGAAAGAATAACATCACTGGTCTCTATCTCAAAATAAATACATGTTTGGTTGATGGAACTTCTAGATATAACAGAGTAATAATATACAAGGTATATAATGGGAGGGTACGATACAAATAAACCCACCTACTAGCAAATCACCCGGAAAAGGAAGTAGTGCCAGCAAGCCGTAATGAAACATGTACGGCAAAACCTGCAAGAACTTGCGGCACAACGGGGGTGAGTTGCCAACTCGTGAGTAGAAAAACATCTACGAACAGCAATCGCATGAACAACGCAATCCTAGGTCAACAATCATAATATATCCTCAAATATATAACCAGCATCCTATAACAATAGCTAGGGTAAAAGTCTAACCCAAGTGTAATCCCATGTGCCCGTGTCAGTGCCTCAGGTAGCAATATATCATATGGATGATATATGAATGCATGAAACAGAATGCATGTACTGAACAAAACTGCTTTCATAAATTAGTGAGATTTCTGTATCATTGTAAAAACGAGGTATCATAAATGAAATCAGCATAAACAGTGCCTGGCATCGACACAAAAAAAATCAAAATATCTCGATATCTCTGTGTCGTAATCTCTGTACCTCAATATCTTAAATATCTCAGTATGTCTCAATCTCACTATCTAGGGCGCCGTCAGTCCAGACCGGCCCCTACCATCAATCTCAAGACCATGACGGCATCCTCCAGATATCCGACACGTCGGGTAATATCACCGGTCGGCAGTGCTTCCCTGCCAGGCTCAACGCCATCATCTGCGATCCTTTTGCCCCGGGGTACCGCACCGGGTCAACCATGTACCCGAAACGGTTCCTCCACTCCTCGAACTCGGGTCTCGAAATCCATCAGCAAACTCATGGTGGACGACTCATACATCATGGAAAAACCACACTTTTTATTTAAAAAGAGAGAAATGAAGTTCATATAAGTTTTGCGGTTTTCCCCCAAATCCAGAAAATCTCATGGAAATCTGAATCCAAATCCTCAATAGCATGTAAACAGTGAATATAGGTATAAAAATCCATGAATGCGGCATAACAATGAATAACAGTATGCATGAAGTGACAAGTAATAACTACAATGTCTAAACTAGCATATAAGGCAAATACACTGATATCATGCCAAAACTACTAGCTAACAAGCTAAGTCAAGCAAAAGTATTTTCTAAGTGTACGTGACATGGCAATTACCGATGAAGATGTGTGTGAGCCGGCAAGTAAGTGTACGTGGTACATACGCGTCATCGGTAATGGTGCTGGTGTCCTAACAGCATGATATCAACAATAGAATATGAATCATAATATAAACATGCGATGCGGAGCAACAGCAATAATGAGCGGGAGCTAAATACTAGACACAAAGATAACAAATCTATATTTAATATAAATCTAGTCTAATAACTACACTAAACTAAAGGGCTAAGCTAACTGGCTACTGAATGTAAGGAACCCACCTAACCTCTAAGTCGATATATATACCTACATGTATATGTTAGTCGGTGATCCTGCCTCAATAATATCACATCCGATACCATATCTATAATCAGACATTCCCAAATCAAGAGTGCGGATCAAACATCAATATATAGCTCGTACGTAAATCCGTCGTACGGCATCCCAAATCTGGGTACGGGTCAATATCGCATTATTCATCTGGTATCCTCTTTATCCAAGATCATAATCTGGGTACTGATCTACGTCTAATACGATACTAATATCATCAATATAGTCATGATCTGACTGTTGCCCTACAGCCTCATACAAACCGATATCATCACCATATATCGTCATAAAGAGGTATACATTGCCTAATGCGACCTATTATGAATATCTTAACATATCTTATCTCATATCACGATCACATGTCAACCATTCAATGTATAACACCATTCACATGTATAGTCTTCCCAAGATCCGCTATAACATCAAGACGTATCTCAAATAGGAATGCTGCTATATCACCGATCTAACGGTCTCAAATCAATCTCATCGACTCGCCTCAAATCCCAAATACTATCCTCAAATCCAGTATGTGAACACATAGTCCCATACTCATGTGAACACATAAATACATATTCCCGTATAAGCACAATGAAAGAAGAATGTATGCAAGTATGGGTGTGTGTGTATGTGTGGTGCAAGCTCTACTCTAGGGTTTCGCAACATTAGACCTGTCCAATCACACCTAAAATCTATCTTTATTATCAATAAGCTCAACAATATAATCAATATATATGTGTGTATACGTATTCGTATACATCACCACGAATTGCGGGGGTGCTATACGCCATCCACCCGACTTCTCCCCATAGATATAAATCTACTCACCTGGTCCTCGCTAGCCGGTGCCGACGTCGCCACGCGCTTGCTTGTTGTCTCGAAGTCCACATGGGGTACTTACATGTCATAACACACCGTATCGCGTTAAAATCAAATTCGAAATCGAAACGACATATGAAAATCAAATCGGCACGTGTATCACGCATAGGTCAAAACCTATCGCCTACGCATGCAAGAAAAGCCAAACCAACCCTCGATATCGATGTACAAACGTCAAACCATCGAGAAAAACCCAAGCACACTCATTTGCGCATTCACGAACACTGATTATAATATAAAATAGGTTAAAATTCATAAAAACCCCAAACTCACTTTAAAAGCCATTTTTCCGAAAATCTAGCAAGCAAAAATTACCCGCTTTAGTACAAAACTCGACGTTTAAACAAATCTAGCGGCCATAATACTTATTAAATATCTTAAATAAGTCATACAACCCATTTCAAAAATTTAATCTCATCAATTCTTATAAAACTAAAAATTCTAGTTTTGCAATTTATCTAATTTTAACAATTTCAACTAAAAATGCACAAAACAACCACTACACTTGGTTTTGCATGGTCCAATGGCATTAAACCACTCATAATAATATTAATAATGCCATAAAACCCTAATTAGAATTTTATCTCACCAAAATATAAACATTTTAAAAACTAGTTTGCAATTTATATAATTATCACAATTTAAATCAACAAAAATGCAAACTAGCAACTTAATTTGATTTAGCATAACATTGATATGTCAAATACATCCCACAACCATAGTCTCACAACACAAAACCCTAACTAGATTTTCACAAACCCTAATCTCATGAATTTGGACTTGCAATTTCAAACTTAAAATTAAACCCTTTACCAACTTAATTTGAAGTAATAACAAATAGAGTAACAAAAGATCAAGATTTTATACCTCACAAACCATGGATCAAACTTAAGATCTAGACCTCCAATTTGAAATCCTTACACCAAGATTCATGCTAGATAGGCAAATGAGAAATGGGTAGGAGTTGGATTTGAATTTTAGTTTTGCTTTTAGATGGAAATTGGTGAATTTTTCTTGAGGGAAAATGAAGAGAGAAGAGGGAAGAAGGCTGCTGTTTGGGGCCAGAAATTTTCGGCCAGGAATGTGGGGGTGTGAGGGAGGAGAGAGAGTGAGGTGGAGAAAGGGGGGGAAGTCAAAGTTCACCCTTTTACTTCTATCATTTCCTTTTTTTTTCTTTTCTTTTCTTTTGCAAAACAAGTGGGGAAAATTGAGGGGGGGCTGCTGAATTCAGCCAAGGGGAAGGAAAAATAGGGGTGTGTGGGTGTGGGTATGGGTGTGGAGTGATGGAAAATGATAAATACTATACCCCAAACATCCATTTACACTAAATTCACTATTTAAGCCTTTTTCTTCGATATTTTCTAACACCGTTTAACAACTTCGTTTCAATTCAAAAACCATATGTCAAAATTTTGTTTATTGTGTTATGATGGACAAAATTTTTTTCAACTTCCAATTTGTAATTTTCCCTAATTAAATGTATTAGTGACGGCTTAAAATAATATTAAAATAATTAATTTCGGAAAAAATTTCAGAAAATTTGAAATTTCACCAGTGGCTCAATAAACACCAAATACTAGCAATTACATAGCTAGAATATGTATATTTAATTTTAAAATAAAGATATTTGTATTTTAAATTTTTACAGAAAACCCCCTTATTTTACCGATTTTCCGAAATTTCGTCAAAACGATTTTCAAAACGTTACAGTACCTATCGTCAGATAGCAGTTTTCAGGTGACACTAGTACATGTTAGTCTGTAAACCCGAGATCGTCATAGTGTCTTGTGTGATTCCCACTGTGCTTTGATTTCCTCCCTACCACAACTCTACTGAGTCGTGCAAACAGGTGGATTTTGGGTACAGTCCCGAATCACATGGAGGCGGTGAGCGATAGGAGGGGTTTCATCTCTCCCAGTATAGGGAGTTGATGTCGCGCTATGCTTGTGTAACGTTTTGAAAATCGTTTCGGTGAAATTTCGAAAAATCGGTAAAATAAGGGGGTTTTCTGTAAAAAGTCAAAATACAAATATCTTATTATAAAAATTAAATATACATATTCTAGCTACGTAATTGCTATTATTTGGTGTTTATTGAGCCGCTGGTGAAATTTCAAATTTTCTAAAAAAAATATTATTTTATTATTATTTAAGCCGTCACTAATACATTTAATTAGGGAAAATTACAAATTGGAATGAGTTGAAACAAATTTTGTGCATCATAAAACATTAAATAAAATTTTATCATGGGGTTTTTGGAACGAAATCATTTGCGAAAACGGTTTAGAAATTTTTGAAGAAAAAAGGCTTTTTTTTAGCGTAAATGGATGTTTGGGGTATTATATTTATCATTTTTCATCACCCCACACCCGTACCCACATCCACACACTCCCATTTACTTCTCCCCTTGAAGAATTCAGCAGCCCCTATTTATTTTCCCCACTTAAATTTCAAAGGAAGGAAATGAAAGAAAAGAAAAGAAAATAGAGAAATGAGGTGGACCTTTGACCTTGAATTTACTTTGACTTCTTCCCCCACTTTCTCTACCTCCCTCTCTCTCCTCTCCCACTCCAATTCCAGCAGCCCCCCCTCTCCTACTGCAGCAACAGCCCCCCCATTTCCCTTCTCTTTTCTCTTCAAAACTTCATCAAAAATTGCCCCAAAATCCATCAAAAAAATCCCAAAACCCAAATCCGACTCCTACCCATTTTAGCTTAGCCCGTATAGCATGGATATTTGTGAAAAGAGAGCATTTTGGGAGGCCATGGATGCTTGTGGATGTTCAAATGTTTTTGGGTATAATTCTAAAACATTTTTGCTTAATTTGTTACTAATTTCTTAAAGCTAATTTAATTAAGTGTTAATTTGGTTTATGTGAGTTTAATTGCATGATTAAAGATTTCAAGTTAGGGTTTGTTGTGGAAATGAGTTGTGTTTGATTGTGTATGGTTTAGTGAGGTAGATTAACATATTTAGTTTTGTAGAAAACTAATCTAGTTGTTAATTACAAGTTGTTACTTGAAAAATGTTCAAATTAAGCTTTTTGTTGCAAACTAGTTTTTTTGATTTAATTCGAAATATGAGATTAAAAATATGGTTAGGATTTTTATCATATTATTAACTTATTAAGTGTAGTTTAACACTTTAGTTCATGGAAATCCAACCTAAATTGTAGTTTGTGCATTTTTGCTATGAAATTGTTAAAAAGGGTATTTTGTAAACTAGAATATTAGGGTTTTTGGAATTTAATGAGATTAAATTCCGGAAATTGTTTCTATGACTTATTTAAGATATTTAATAAGTATATTGGCCGCTACATTCATTTAAACATCATGTTTTGTACAAAAACGGCGAATTGTGCATGCTAGATTTTCGGAAAAATGACTTTTTAAGTGAAATTGGGGTTTTTGTGAGTTTTAACCTAGTTCATATTAAAATTAGTGTTCGTGAATGTGCAAATGAGTGTGATTGGATTTTTCTCAGTGGTTTGACGTTTGTACATCGACATCGAGGGTTGGTTTGACTATTCTTGCATGCGTAGGCGATGGGTTTGGACCTATGCGTGATACGCGTGCCGATTTGATTTTCGTATGCCGTTTCGATTTCGAATTTAGTTTTAATGAGATATAGTGCGTTATGATATGTAGGTACCCCCATGTGGACTTCGAGACGACAAGCAAGCGCGTGGCGACATTGGCACCGGCTAGCGAGGATCAGGTGGGTAGATTTATATCTACGGGAAGAAGTCGGGTGGATGGCGTATAGCACCCCCGCAGTCCGTGGTGATGTATACGGATGCGTATACACACCAACAATTTATGATATGTTGTTAGGATTTATTATTGATGATTTTAGATGGATATTGGTGTTGGATTGGTGCATGGTTACGAAACCTTAGGTAGTGGGTGCACTACACTTACACATACACACATATACATACTTGCATACATTCCTTATTTCTTATGTGCGTGTATGGGAATATATATTTATGTGTTCATATGGGTATGGGACTATGTGTTCATATACTGGATTTGAGGATAGTATTTGGAATTTGAGATGAGTCGATGAGATTGGGCTTGAGGCCAGGAGATCGGTGATGTGATTTGGTTCGTATTGAGATACGACATGATGTTTTAGCGGGTCTTCTGACGAGTAATTCTTACACCCGCATGCATACATAGATGGCATCAATATTGTACTAGACGTACGACATTATTCCGGATCATGATATTTGATAAAGAAGATACCAAATGAATAGTGTGATTGATGTGACTTTGACCCGTACCCAGATTTGGGGATGCCGTACGACGGATTTACGTACGAGCTATATATTGATGATTGATCCGCACTCTTGACTTGGGATGTCTGATTATAGATATGGTATCGGATATAATATTATTGAGGCGGGATCACCGACTAATATATATACAAGTATGTATATACATCGACTCAGATGTTAGGCGGTTTCCTTACCTATAGTCAAGCTGGTTAGCTTAGCCCTTAAGTTTAGTTTAGTTGTTAGATTAGATTCGATTCTTACCTATTTCAAAAACTAACGAATCGTGGGTATTTTAAAAGACAGCCCAAGGGATCCTACGGAGATTTCAAAAGACGTATCTTTTCATAAAAACACCGTAGCCCCTATTTTCAAAACCCCATGATTCGTGTTATTTCAAAAGGCACCATTTGTAGGACTTATATTAGATTAATGCAGATTAGTTATAGTTGCGTCTAGTTTTCAGCTTCCGCTCATTATTGTGGTTCGCTTCGCATCGCATGCTTATATTATGTTTCGTACTACATTATTGATATCATGCTGTTAGGACACCAGCACCATTACCGATGATGCGTATGTACCACGTACACTTACTTGCCGGCTCACACACATCTTCATCGGTAATTGTCATGCCACGTACACTTTAGAAATACTATTGCATTGACATAGGTTGTTAGCTAATAATTTAGACATGATATTAGTGTACTCGCCTTATATGCTAGATTAGACATTGTAGATATTACTTGTTACTTCATGCATGTTAATATTCATTGTTATGCCGCATTCATGGATTTTTATGCCGATATGCACTGTTTACATGCTATTGAAGATTGAATTCGGATTTCTATGAGATTTTCTGGTTTTGGGGGAAAACCGCAAAACTTATATAAGCTTCTTTCTCTCTTTAAAATAAAAAGTGCGGTTTTCCCATGCTGTATGAGTCGTCCACCATGAGTTTGCTGATGGATTTCGAGACCCAATTCGAGGAGGCGGATGAACCGTTTCGGGTACATGGTGGACCCGGTAAGGTACCCCGGGGCAAGAAGCACGTGATGATGACGATGTGAGCCTGGCAGGGGAGCACTACCTACCGGTGATTTTACCCGACGCGTCGGATATCCGGAGGATACCGTCGTGGTCTTGAGATGGATGGTAGGGGCCGGTCTGGACTGACGGCGCCCTAGATATTATGATTGAGACATTGAGATTTCGAGATATTGAGGTACAGAGACTGTGATACAGAGATATCGGGATATTGGGATTACGTTTTGTGCCGATGCTAGGCACTGTTTTATGCTGATTTCATTATGATACCTCATTTTAAAAATACAAAGGAAATCGCACTAAATTATGGAAACAGTTCTTCATTTACATGTATTCTGTTTTCATGCATTCATACCTCATTCATATGATATATTGCTACCCTTGGGCACTGACACGGGTACATGAGATTACACTCGGGTTAGATATTTACCCTAGCCTTGTTATAGGCTACTGGTTATTTATATTTGAGGATGTATATTGATCGTATGACCTAGGATTGCATCATTCATGCGATTTCTATTCGTAGATGTTTTTCTATTCACGAGTTGGCAACTCACCCCCGTTGTGCCCCAGTTTCTTGCAGATTTTGCCGTACAGGTTTCATTACGGCTTTGCGGGCTCAGTTTCATTCGGGTGACTTGCTAGTAGGTGGGTTTTTCTTGTATCGTACCCATCATATTACCTTGTATAATATTATTCCGTTGTATCTAGTAAATTCCATCAACCAAACATGTATTTATTTTGAGATAGAGACCAGTGATGTTATTCCTTCGACCTTAGAGTCGCGCGTTATTTTTCTGCGGTTTTCTTGTGGATTTAAGTTTCCTTTTGAATTTTGATCCTCGCCGTTGGCGTTGTATATTATATTGCTTGTGTGGTTGTGACCGTCGATTGACGAAGAGCTAGCTCCCGCTTGGGGATGCCTTTTTATTGATTTCGTATACTATTCATGTTGTATCCCGTTTGGGAGCCAGTATTTACAAAGGAGACTCTGCCGAAATTTTCAGTAAATTTTGATGTTCTTAAAAACCGCATAATTCATCTTATGCTATTAAAACTACTTGTTTTAAATTGGTTTTCCTTCACTCTACTTCTTTTCTTGGAATGGATTTCTGGGTTTCGGTTTACTTAGATTACGTACGCCTCGAGACGTTTCGTAGTTTAAGTGCCGGTCATGTTCCGTACTTTCGGGACGTGACAGCTTGATTGGTCATAACAGCAAATCCCTGGCCAAGGTTATCGAGATTTACTGATAAGTGTTATTAGTAGTTTCTCGAACCGTTATGAGCCATACATCGAAATGACTTGTCAAGTTACTGGGGTCTGACATTTACCATCCCTAGACTTCACATGCGACGTATCAGACGAAGAGACCGGACTGTACGGTAAGTGTTTCTTATAGGCTCATTAGGGTTGGGATGAGTTCGCTCGTCGGCTACCTCTTTTTTGTCATGTACCTGGGTAGCCGTTAGTGCCGCTGACGTACTTATAGTTAAACCCACTGCCAGCGTACTGTCGAGTCTTTAGATTCCCACACAGAGAGTTCCCTGGTTCAGGCGAAAGATGTAGAGGCCGTAAGTTGCTACGGTAGGGTATCGATCATGTTCGTGTAATGGTTACAGCAATAATGATCGGAAGGTTAGTACCGGTGGGCTTTGGTTTAAGTCGCATGCCGGTATTATATTATTGGATTATTTGTATTCGTATTTTTCGGAATTGGGATACGGGTATACTTATACGGTATACGGTGGAGGGGTATTCTTGTAATTGTTACAAGAATACCTTCTAGAAGGAGACACCTCATAAATGGATATTTATTTTATGAAAATAAATAAATGAGGTGGAATTTGGAAAAGTCTAAGCATGGATGAAGGAATAGCTTGTTTCATATTTTATTCATTTGGAGTTACTATTGAATCAAGGTGCAATTTTTTATTCCATGCTTCAATTATTTTCATTTGAGCCATATGATATTTTTACATGCTTGAACTTTTCATTATCACTTTGACATTCTCTCTCTTCATTCTCTCCTTCTTCCTCCTCTTTGCTTTAACCTTCACATGAATTATGAATCAAAAGCTTAGAGAAAAATCATAATCCAATACTTAATCTCTACTTCATCTTAGTGATCACTTCTAGCAAACTTGATCTCTAAGTTGAACTCTTGAGAAGAGTTTCAAGCTTGTTCCAAAGCTCTCGGGTGGATCATTTAGTTCTTGAGGTGGCCGGAGATCGAGGACATAGCAAGCATCCGAAGGAGCCAAGGAGTTGCATCAAACAAAGACCCGAAAGATCGGTTCCTTAGGTATAACACTCCTTCATAGTAGATTAGATCTTCTGATGTGTTTGCTAGTTAAGGTTTAAGCACTAATCTTGGGTTATATGGGTGTTGCATGAAAAAAAAATTATTGTTTACCACTTCCGCCTCCTCACAAGTGTTGTGAGGGTGTGCAACATCCACTAACAAATTATGCTTCCTAAGCATCACAGAAAATGAAACAAAAATATAACGTACGCTTATGCCATCCGCATTCGCCACAGTGTCCCGTTATGCACCGTTAGGTTACTTAACTAACGGCATACCGGGACGGGACTAGCACATGTGCAAAACATAATCAACGTTAGTTATATATCTCATATATAATATATAGCCATTCGTCTCAGAATCCACAGTGATCACATTACAGGGCAGCAGAAGATAACATATGAAATATTGGATATTCTAGGATTTCCGTGTTTTATATCAAGCCAGTAGAAAACACGGATTCCACGGTCGCGATGAATAGCCTAACCCACATCCCTAGACCCCTACGAGAGCGGTAAGTAACCCTCCCAATTCTAGGGTTAGGAGACCCGGTCTCGACTCCTCGAGATGGCCTCCTTCTGAACCCTAGAACCCGGTTACTTGTGCTCTCCTCCTTGGGTCCATCCTAATGCAGAAAAGTAAATAATATACAATGGTGACATCATCCTCAACCCGGAAGTGCCCTAATAAAAGAATATTACATACAATGAATTTTACATGAATGAAAATGAAAAACTCTCAACTCACATAAAACCCCTGGCTATTCAAACACGACGATCCAATATAACATATCACAGCAACACATAACATCACATGTCATCAACGTAAGTAAATATGCGTATCCCAATTGCCGTTGACATATAGCAACGAAACCGGCGATACACCACATATTACACTTACAGTCTCAGAAAAGAAAGTGAAAAACTACAACAGTTGGAATCTCTACTGTCCTTAGACATCATAAATCCGGAATATCACATATTCTGGATTTCATGCCTAACAATGCAAATTTTACATTTGGGTCTCATCCATGAAAACACTTTTCAAAGAAATTCGGGTAATTCAACAATGATTCCCGATTCCACCCGAGGCCGAAAAGTTAAACTTGCACGCAACTAATTACTTTTCACAAAACTAATTAGTGTAGATTCCAATTATTGTATCACAATCTCAGGTAGCTAAACGATGTTAAACTTTCCGATCGAACCAACAAACACCCACAATACCCTGAGGGCTCAACACTTGAGCGAAGGTAAAGAATACCCAAAACATGCCACAGTACCTATGGACCAACCGTAGAAAGGCCAACCCTTGCCTCACTTATGGTGCCACGGAACTACGGCAAACCCTAGGGTTTGACCGTGGTTCCACGGTCACAGAATCGAGTTAGGGTTTCATTCTTCTAGAGGGTCCATTGAATTACTTGCATGATTTTTCAAATATATATTTAACAAGGAAAATTCCAACTCTTGAAAATTTCAAGCAAGGGTAAAATAGGTTATTGATATTCGTTCAAACTTTTTAACACCGTCTAAAATACCCGAAACAAAACTAAAATTACGAATACGAAACACTCTGAATTGCCTTTGTATAACGATAACATCACATACAAATTTAGCAAAAACAAGCAACACCTGAAATACCAAAACCTAGAGACTGGAACATTGTAAAAATTTGAACCCAGAACCCTACACAAAAACCGAGGAGGTCGGTTTTTTCCTCATTTTGCTGGGCAAAAATCCGATGGGGAGGGTTCAAATTTCTACTGTGTTCATGTTGCATCACATACAACATTCTGAAGTTACTTAAAAAAATTTGACACCTTAAAAAATTCGACAGAAACTTGATTTTTATTTCGTGTGTTTCGGAGTTGTTTCGATTTCATAATCCTACAAACTTCGTCTAATTCTCTAGCTTGGCTCTGATACCACTGTAGGGTTCCTAAGCACAACAGCAAGGTTTCGGGTTGCATCATCTATGCCAATTTAAAACTTGTCATGCTAAAAGAACCCTAACTACGAATCTTTAACTAGAGAATCAAACGAAAACTAAATGTAAACAGCTTTACATCTAAGTGAGTAGGGATTACTGTTGGAGATGGTGCCCTCAGAGTCAATTATTGGATCACAGGCACGTGATTGCAATGATTGAGGGAGGACCTATCCCGGTAGGACAGTCTTACTCGAGATGATAGTATGCTATCTGGTTCATCTTTATCATCGTGTACTGCTTTAGGTGACCTGACATGTCACTATTACACATTGATAGAGCCCCTAGGATTCTTGCTTGACTACCAGCAGTATGAGGGCGATCATATAAGTGAGAGCTGGAGTCTATAAGCACATCCTTAAAAGGTCCCTAGTCGTGGGAGTTTCGAGACAGGGCACCGATTCTCCAGAGTAGACTAGTGTATACAGTCGAGACCCCGACGAGGGGCGGTGGCCGGTCTCACAAGCCACTGGTGTCAGTTGGTTCACCTAAGATGTATACAGGTGCTCATTGGGTTATGAGTACACCGGACAGGACTCGCCGGGAACCTGCTAGTTGGGATTATACCAGACGTCAGATAGCAGTTCCCTGGTGACATGTGTACAGGTTAGTTCATCGACCTGGGATCGTCATTTGTCTCATGTGAGTTCCCACTGTACTTTGATTACTACCCTACCACGGCTCAAAGGAGTCGTGCAAACAGGTTTTAGTTGGGTACAGTCCCGAGCCACATGGAGGCAGTGAGCGGATCTGCAGGGGTTCGTCTCTCCCGACATTGGGGGTGAGGTCGCGCTGTGTCTAGGAGAGCCATTACACAAAGCCCTCGGCCGAGGCAGGAGATTTACTGGTAGGTATTCCAGTAGTATCTCAGGGTGTTCTGAGCTACACTCCGACACGACTTGTACCGCTTTTGAGGGTCTGACTTTTACCAACCCCCTAGGCCCGCCATGCGATACTCATAGACGAACGGACCGGACTGTACGGATATTGTCACTGACAGGCTCAGTAGGGTGTCAGGATGAGTTCGCTCATCGACGTCCCTTTTTGTCAATAGCTGGTGGCCCGTCATGTATGGTTAATACCTCTGACGTGCTAGTGGTTAAATCCACAGCCATAGTATTGACGAGTCTTTAGAGTCCACCACACACACAGTTACTCAAGCTTTCGGGCGAAACGCTGTAGAGTCCGTATGGAGATATGGCAGGGTTCGATCAGATACGTGCGGTATTGCACGGATCGTGATCGGACGGTTTTTACTAGCCGGCTTTGGCTTAAGCCGGATCCTAGTATTAGACTGTGTAGATTTTGTCTTTTTGCATTTGTGTTCAGTGGGAATACAAATACGGGCATGTATATGCGGTAGCGGGGTTTTCCTGTAATTTATTACGGGATCAGTTTTTCTGAGGTTGCCAGTTTGTATTCCGTTCCGGCCGGTTTTCCTTTGTTCTTTCCCGGCCGGACTTTTTGATGGAGGGGGTTATTTGCAAGTTTGCAAATAACTTTTGTGGAGGGGTTTTCTTGCACTTGTGGCATTATGATTGATTAAGCATCTTTTGCTTTTTCATTCATGATGGTGGTGCATTAATGAGATTAGAAAGGATTAAGATTGATTTGGCTTGAGATGAGGGTGACCTTTTGATTCCATTATTCTCTTCTTTATTTATTCCATTTTTTCCCACACCCATGATTTGCTGGGGCCGGCCACTGTTGAAGAATGGAGTGAGATTTATTTTTTGGGTGGGTTAATTCCTTCATGGTTTATTTCGTGGGCCCCCCCATCATGAGTGTGCTGGAATTGGTGAGATGTTGGATTTAAATAAAGAAGGTTTCATTGAGCTTTTGAGGGGTGTGCAGGGGCTGTTGTTTTTTGGTAGAGCCAAAAACATTGTCTTTGGCCGAGCTCATTACAGAGCATGCTTGATTTTTCCATTCCCAGCAAGCCTCCATGGATATTTCTTTTTGCACCAATTCCTCCATCATCTTTATGGAAACATAACCCCAAAGTGAGACATGCACTCTACACTATATTCTACAGCAAATCTTGGGCGCGTCGGCTAGCCAACTTCGCGCCCGAGTTGCCTCGGCATTGAGGTGGGAGCCCGTAAAAGTACCTGGCTTTGTGGTGCCCTTTCCGACGAGGAGAAGACGGACGGAGATCCCGCGAGGAGATCGGAGTGGAGATGAAGACCAGAGGACTCGGATCGCTTGGTATACTTCTCTACTCTTTTCTTGTAGTTAGCTAGGACTAGTTAATGGCCCGATCCGGGTTTTAGTGCGCGGTGGTGCCGGTTTGCTAGTTTGCAAAATTAAAGTTTATCACCGCTTCCGTATTTGGCCGTCGGATTGACGACCGGGGCGCCGCCGTGCACTTACAGTGGTATCAGAGCCAGGCCATTAACACTAGTCTAGCTTTTGTTTTATGTGTTTTGCTGTTCCGATCGATCGAAATGTCCAAAACCCGTATTTTGTTCACATCAGTTTTCTGTTGATTTTTCCCAGTCTCCAAAATTTTTCAGGTGATTGAAAATTGATGTACATGGAGTCATAAGATATCTGCAAAAATCCGACACACTGATCACTTCATGGGAGCGCGGAACCGCGGCATAACCCTACATTTTGCCGCGGTTCCGCCGCGGTATGGTGGATTCGGTGGGTCGGGTTTTTACAGTGGGCTTCTGGGATTATTTTAGGGGTTTTGGAATGTTAATATTTGGCCCAGAATTTCCTTAACTGCTACAGTATTGTTTTGGGGCCCACTTGTTAAAATTTGATCGGTCGGATATTTTAAACACATTTTTCACAATATTTACATTATATCTGTGACCGTGAATGTCACTCGATCGGTAAATCCTGTCTAGCTGCTATAGCCCGGTTAGACGGATTTGCGAACGTGACCTTCACGTTGATGTTCTATGTATTTGCTGTGTTGTTGCGGATCGGTCGTGGGGGATAGCCTGGATGCAATGCTAGTACTGTGTTGTTGTATTATGTATATTTGATATTGCGGGGCGAGCGTCCGACATGTGGACTGCCGTCACTGCCAGTTTGTATTATTATTTTGGGGCACGACCAGGTTGCGGTCGATGTACCCGGTGTATGTATATTTTACTTTCTGTACTAGGATTGCCCCGCGGAGGGGTGCACGGACAGCCGGGTTCTAGAGGGAAACGGGCCCGCATCTCATGGCATTGAGACGGAGGGGGCTTCACTCTAGAATTGGCGGGCTGTTCGCCGCACTCGTAGGGGGTACAGGTTGACCCAGGAGGGGTGCCCAAGTTGCCGGATTCCTTGAAGTGCTGGGTGGTCCATTCACGGTGCTGAAGGGGGCTGCCTCGCTTCAGGTTTTGGCGGGTAACTTGCCGCGCCCGTAGGGGTCTATGATTCTCATTGCATGGGCTATCCACACGACCAGGGGAACGTCGGGTTTCGGTAGCGGCTCTGTGAAACCCGGGGTTCCCAGATATCTGTATTATTCTGTGATGCTGTACATTTCTGTGATGTTGCATTGTTTCACGCCTTGAGCGAAATATAATATATTGGTATATATATTAGTAGATGTTGTATATGTTTTTCATCCGCGCTAGTCCAGTCCCCGCTCTGCCGTTAGTTAGCTAACCTAACGGGTGATGACGGGCCCAGTGGCGAATGCGGATGGCATATACGTACGTCAGTATATTTTCGTTCTTTGTGGTGTGAACAATTGATGGGACTGCATTGATTCGGATCAATGCAAGTTAAACAAACCTAATCTGATTTTGTTGGAACACTTTTCTAAAAAGCTGTTATTGCAAGGGCGTTCTCTTTTGTTTTGCACAGTGATATTCGGTTATGAATATCCAGCACCTCAGTCGACGAGGCAAGGGCCGAGATCCCTTCACCGGGAGTGACCCCTTGGACAGAAGTTTGCGTCAGGGCATTAACTTCACTATAGCCGATTAATTTTGCTTTGCATCGTGGTATTTATTTGGAATATCCTGCACCCCATTCTACGGGGAAAGAGCCGAGATCCCTTCACCGGGAGTGACCTCTTTAGCGAAGGTTTTCGTTACTATATTTTCTAAAAAGCTATCAGTTCCTTCAACGATATCAAGTTCATTACGTTAAAGGTTTTCGCCAGAAACCATTCGTAGCCCTCCGTCGTTTCATATGGGTAGTCAATAGTATTCAAGCTGTGTTTGTTGGCCAAAGTCAAGGCACAGTGTTTGGTAGCTGTTGGTTATTCATATGCAGCATAGATAGATGTGTTGGTTTGGGGCAGTCGTACAGCTTTGTTGGCCAAAGTCAAGGGCTTGTGCGGGTGGGCTCAAATTAACCTGGAGAATGACGGGTAGAACTTGACATGTGACTTATGATTTGTTGGCCAAAGTCAAGGTCATAAGAGCATGGGGTAAAAATCACATCGGGAGTTTCAAAAGAACTGAAACTTGCCAGATATGCGCATACCTTCTGGAGTGTGATACCGTGAGCGGATTCCGTCACGTTATCATGCGATGATAGTTGGATCCCGATTCCCACTGATGAGTTAGTTTACTCCTCGGGTATTCCCGACTAATTCTTCTTTTAGGTTTGGAGGAGAATTTGACGGTACAGTAGGAGGTTTCCAGATTAGATAAATTGGTAACCATTCTGATCTAGGTTAGGGTGCACGCTGAGTGTTTCTTTTCTCTCTCTCTTTGGTAGCGACCATTGACCCGACCTGGACTATGACTCAGAGACCAAGTTGACCGAACCTTCTTATAAGACTGGTTTTTGGATTGTCAGAGTTGCAGACCTCATTGCCACTCCTACTTTTACCCTTTTCTCCAGGACACCCCGTATTACTACGAAGGTCCACTTCCATTGGACAAAACCATCGTATGGTTATATACGAACTCGAAGGATTTATTCGAGGATGGTTTCTGGTTCTGGAGAAAACGAATAGGACTATTCAGTTGTCTTTTCTTTCTACCTTCTCTCAGGTTGCGAGTACTCCTTGGTTTAGGAGATAGTACACCTATTACGCAAATTGGACGGTCTTCTTCCAAACCATAGGCATGTGCCGACCGGTAGGGAATGAAGAAAGCCAATTTGCCTAACGATGGTGAACAGAAGGTATTTAGTAAAGACAAAGTAAGGGATTAGAAGGAGGGCAAAGTAAATTGCGACTGATATTCACGACCAAACCAAGTATTTCATTACCACTCCCACTTCACCTTTGTATTTCTCCAGGACACCCCGTATCACTACGAAGATCCACAGATATTTGGATATTCCATCGTATGGTTATATACGAACTCGAAAGGAACTTGTTCCAGTTCGGGGATGGATTCGGGTTCAGGAGAAATAGGAATAAGGTTTATTCGGTTGTCTTTTATCTTCACCTTCTCTCGCATTGCGAGTGCTCCTAGGATTAGGACAGGACACCCATTATGCTGATTGGATAGTCTTCTTCCAAACCATAGGCTGGTGCCGAACGGTAGGGAAGAAAGAAAACCACTTGGCCTAAAGGGGTGTGCAGAAGGTAATGACTAAAGACATATGAAGGGATGTGGAGAGATGGCAATGAACTATACGGTTACAGTTGTGAATCTGGATAATGGAAGAGGCATTACTAGGAATACTAGGATACCCCACAAAACATTTCAATGTTTCAGATACACTGTGTACTGTTAAATGAAAACTGATTTCCCAGTTAACACTTGCTCCAGGGTATGTATTTACCAGGTATGATTCTCACATCTGTATGGTTTTACAGATGATGAGTGGGAGTAAGCTATTGGGAATTAGGTGATTGTCCTCATTATATCGGGATTCGTTGTAATCGGTGATATTTGAGGAAGTCACCTGGGTTATTTGCCGGACGGCATATATTTGGTTTTGAATATCCGCTGTTATGCACCAATTTCAAATTGATATATCTGTACGTCTATTTTCATAGAGTGAGATATACCTTTATGAAATTATGTCTATGACATTTACCTATATCAGTGGATGATTAGGTAAGGAGCATTAAACAGCGGTGTAATTCTTCATAATACAGTTTTCAACCTACGACACACAGTGAATGAGTTATTCGACTCAAGGGACTTATACAAAGTATTGTATGTTGTCCAGTGTCCATTAGGACAGAGGGGTTGGTTCTCGTACTATATTCGGTTTACTTATGACTTCTCTAGTTTTTAGACAGGTGTTTCGTAGAAACACAGGGTCTAAGTTTTGAGGAGTTATGGGTATATGAATAAAGTAGAGAACCAGTTATTGCAAGTATCGGGATTCTTCAAGGTGATCGAAGATGTAGATACTTGTGTATGGTATTCAGTTGATAGTGATGATTAAGAGAACTAGCTTCTCTTTCGGGTTACTCATAATTGGAAGCATTCCTAAGTTGAGTAACGCCGGTCGGCCTCTCTACATTAGTTAACATGCACTGGAGACAGCTGCATGATTTGAATCTGGTTCAATTAAATCAGTGCCTCTGTTTCAGATATAAAACAGTTCGTATCTTAACGATGTTGAGGTACGGGGAGTTGTCCGGCTTATGCTTAAAACCAGACTCTGGATAACTCAAAGGCACGTTTCTGTAATGGCTGTTTGTGGGTTGACCCTGGCTATGACGAGGGTTGACTTTCTACCATAAGAAAGATCGATAGTGATATTGTTCTTGACTCGCCACAGTTTTAATAAAAATGGATTTTTCAGAAAACAGTAGTGGGAGTATGGTAGAACTGGAAGTGATTCCAGAACCGCAAACGATTACTGAAGATTTGATAAGAACCTAAAGATTCAATCTGGATTGACATTCCATTGGCCACTCCGCAGATACGTTGGGTAACCTCAGGCACCCGAGAGGTACTCCGGTAGCCTCAAGGACGGTGGCAGGGAGGTTCTTGCTTACCCAGACTTGCCATTGCTGTTGTTCCAGACTATGAGACCCGGCAGGAGGATGAGTATAGCGTCGTTCTAAACTAGGTTTAGAAGCGCACGTGTATATGACTCTGCTAGAGGGTTGTCATAGTCAGTGGGAGCAGCGGAAGCATTGGTGGACAGATAGCTTATGTCTATTTATGGACTAAAGCAGTTATAGTGGAGATAGATCATCTTTTTCTGATGCGACAGTCATAGGTTTGACGTCATCAGAATAGGGGATGGATCTGTTGAGAAGGTAGTAGGGTGTGATGTCATGGTATTTGGATGACATACACAGAGTAGGAAAGGAAACTCCTATACTACGATCGGTTATACTTTGGTCGTCACACAGTGGTTTCTTCACATAGGACTTGGACATTATATCAGACATACTGGTTACTAGATCTAAAGATCTAGATTTGGGTGGTTTCCCAATCTGGGTATTTAGACATCATTCTAAGAGTATTTAGAATGGACGACTCCTGGCACGGTAGTATACCTGCAGGTGATGGAGTCGCCCTCTCTAAAAGTGTCTTATAGACTAAAGTAGAGAGGGATGTGCATGATTGGCAGATCACTTGCTTAGGCAATTGAGTCAATCATGAGATGTCAAGTACCACACCAGATGTTGTTCTTGCAGTAGATGCAATAAGCTTGATATTGATCCAATCCTGGAGAAACAATCGGGAGCAGTTATAGAACATAAGTGCATGTTCTAGGGATTTGATAACGGCAGCCTCCTTTAGGAGACGGTTATCATTCCAGGCTTCCAAGGTGACCTGGACGGCAGAGAGGTTGTCAGAGTTATAGTTTTCCTTCTGACGAGGGATAGTATTTTGGACAGGTGATCCAAGGCAATACTGAGGGAGGCATGGCGCAAGATACTGATTAAGTTCAGTTGACGATACAGTCTAAGAAGTTTGGATTTGGAGTTCATTTATGAGCTAGGTCCCATCAGATATCCAGACATTCTAAGACAGGTATTGCTCATTTCGGGAGATGGTTTTCTCCGCGAACATGGGATATAGAGAGACATAGAAAGAAACATCAAAGCGGATCCACTCACTGAGGCTATTCCTCGAACGCAATAGTTTCGCAAACGAGCTTTGTGAGACTGACTAGTAGAGGAGTTGGGTGTTCGGTATCACACGGGCTGTGAGTATGCGACATCGCAATAATTAGCCTTGAGTGCAAGTGGGAGATTGTTCGAGATGGTGCCCTCAGAGTCAATTATTGGATCACAGGCACGTGATTGCAATGATTGAGGGAGGACCTATCCCGGTAGGACAGTCTTACTCGAGATGATAGTATGCTATCTGGTTCATCTTTATCATCGTGTACTGCTTTAGGTGACCTGACATGTCACTATTACACATTGATAGAGCCCCTAGGATTCTTGCTTGACTACCAGCAGTATGAGGGCGATCATATAAGTGAGAGCTGGAGTCTATAAGCACATCCTTAAAAGGTCCCTAGTCGTGGGAGTTTCGAGACAGGGCATCGATTCTCCAGAGTAGACTAGTGTATACAGTCGAGACCCCGACGAGGGGCGGTGGCCGGTCTCACAAGCCACTGGTGTCAGTTGGTTCACCTAAGATGTATACAGGTGCTCATTGGGTTATGAGTACACCGGACAGGACTCGCCGGGAACCTGCTAGTTGGGATTATACCAGACGTCAGATAGCAGTTCCCTGGTGACATGTGTACAGGTTAGTTCATCGACCTGGGATCGTCATTTGTCTTGTGTGAGTTCCCACTGTACTTTGATTACTACCCTACCACGGCTCAAAGGAGTCGTGCAAACAGGTTTTAGTTGGGTACAGTCCCGAGCCACATGGAGGCAGTGAGCGGATCTGCAGGGGTTCGTCTCTCCCGACATTGGGGGTGAGGTCGCGCTGTGTCTAGGAGAGCCATTACACAAAGCCCTCGGCCGAGGCAGGAGATTTACTGGTAGGTATTCCAGTAGTATCTCAGGGTGTTCTGAGCTACACTCCGACACGACTTGTACCGCTTTTGGGGGTCTGACTTTTACCAACCCCCTAGGCCCGCCATGCGATACTCATAGACGAACGGACCGGACTGTACGGATATTGTCACTGACAGGCTCAGTAGGGTGTCAGGATGAGTTCGCTCATCGACGTCCCTTTTTGTCAATAGCTGGTGGCCCGTCATGTATGGCTAATACCTCTGACGTGCTAGTGGTTAAATCCACAGCCATAGTATTGACGAGTCTTTAGAGTCCACCACACACACAGTTACTCAAGCTTTCGGGCGAAACGCTGTAGAGGCCGTATGGAGATATGGCAGGGTTCGATCAGATACGTGCGGTATTGCACGGATCGTGATCGGACGGTTTTTACTAGCCAGCTTTGGCTTAAGCCGGATCCTAGTATTAGACTGTATAGATTTTGTCTTTTTGCATTTGTGTTCAGTGGGAATACAAATGCGGGCATGTATATACGGTAGCGGGGTTTTCCTGTAATTTATTACGGGATCAGTTTTTCTGAGGTTGCCAGTTTGCATTCCGTTCCGGCCGGTTTTCCTTTGTTCTTTCCCGGCCGGACTTTTTGATGGAGGGGGTTATTTGCAAGTTTGCAAATAACTTTTGTGGAGGGGTTTTCTTGCACTTGTGGCATTATGATTGATTAAGCATCTTTTGCTTTTTCATTCATGATGGTGGTGCATTAATGAGATTAGAAAGGATTAAGATTGATTTGGCTTGAGATGAGGGTGACCTTTTGATTCCTTTATTCTCCTCTTTATTTATTCCATTTTTTCCCACACCCATGATTTGCTGGGGCCGGCCACTGTTGAAGAATGGAGTGAGATTTATTTTTTGGGTGGGTTAATTCCTTCATGGTTTATTTCGTGGGCCCCCCATCATGAGTGTGCTGGAATTGGTGAGATGTTGGATTTAAATAAAGAAGGTTTCATTGAGCTTTTGAGGGGTGTGCAGGGGCTGTTGTTTTTTGGTAGAGCCAAAAACATTGTCTTTGGCCGAGCTCATTACAGAGCATGCTTGATTTTTCCATTCCCAGCAAGCCTCCATGGATATTTCTTTTTGCACCAATTCCTCCATCATCTTTATGGAAACATAACCCCAAAGTGAGACATGCACTCTACACTATATTCTACAGCAAATCTTGGGCGCGTCGGCTAGCCAACTTCGCGCCCGAGTTGCCTCGGCATTGAGGTGGGAGCCCATAAAAGTACCCGGCTTTGTGGTGCCCTTTCCGACGAGGAGAAGACGGACGGAGATCCCGCGAGGAGATCGGAGTGGAGATGAAGACCAGAGGACTCGGATCGCTTGGTATACTTCTCTACTCTTTTCTTGTAGTTAGCTAGGACTAGTTAATGGCCCGATCCGGGTTTTAGTGCGCGGTGGTGCCGGTTTGCTAGTTTGCAAAATTAAAGTTTATCACCGCTTCCGTATTTGGCCGTCGGATTGACGACCGGGGCGCCGCCGTGCACTTACAGTGGTATCAGAGCCAGGCCATTAACACTAGTCTAGCTTTTGTTTTATGTGTTTTGCTGTTCCGATCGATCGAAATGTCCAAAACCCGTATTTTGTTCACATCAGTTTTCTGTTGATTTTCCCCAGTCTCCAAAATTTTTCAGGTGATTGAAAATTGATGTACATGGAGTCATAAGATATCTGCAAAAATCCTACACACTGATCACTTCATGGGAGCACGGAACCGCGGCATAACCCTACATTTTGCCGCGGTTCCGCCGCGGTATGGTGGATTCGGTGGGTCGGGTTTTTACAGTGGGCTTCTGGGATTATTTTAGGGGTTTTGGAATGTTAATATTGGGCCCAGAATTTCCTTAACTGCTACAGTATTGTTTTGGGGCCCACTTGTTAAAATTTGATCGGTCGGATATTTTAAACACATTTTTCACAGTATTTACATTATATCTGTGACCGTGAATGTCACTCGATCGGTAAATCCTGTCTAGCTGCTATAGCCCGGTTAGACGGATTTGCGAACGTGACCTTCATGTTGATGTTCTATGTATTTGCTGTGTTGTTGCGGATCGGTCGTGGGGGATAGCCTGGATGCAATGCTAGTACTGTGTTGTTGTATTATGTATATTTGATATTGCGGGGCGAGCGTCCGACATGTGGACTGCCGTCACTGCCAGTTTGTATTATTATTTTGGGGCACGACCAGGTTGCGGTCGATGTACCCGGTGTATGTATATTTTACTTTCTGTACTAGGATTGCCCCGCGGAGGGGTGCACGGACAGCCGGGTTCTAGAGGGAAACGGGCCCGCATCTCATGGCATTGAGACGGAGGGGGCTTCACTCTAGAATTGGCGGGCTGTTCGCCGCACTCGTAGGGGGTACAGGTTGACCCAGGAGGGGTGCCCAAGTTGCCGGATTCCTTGAAGTGCTGGGTGGTCCATTCACGGTGCTGAAGGGGGCTGCCTCGCTTCAGGTTTTGGCGGGTAACTTGCCGCGCCCGTAGGGGTCTAGGATTCTCATTGCATGGGATATCCACACGACCAGGGGAACGCCGGGTTTCAGTAGCGGCTCTGTGAAACCCGGGGTTCCCAGATATCTGTATTATTCTGTGATGCTGTACATTTCTGTGATGTTGCATTGTTTCACGCCTTGAGCGAAATATAATATATTGGTATATATATTAGTAGATGTTGTATATGTTTTTCATCCGCGCTAGTCCAGTCCCCGCTCTGCCGTTAGTTAGCTAACCTAACGGGTGATGACGGGACCCAGTGGCGAATGCGGATGGCATATACGTACGTCAGTATATTTTCGTTCTTTGTGGTGTGATCAATTGATGGGACTGCATTGATTCGGATCAATGCAAGTTAAACAAACCTAATCTGATTTTGTTGGAACACTTTTCTAAAAAGCTGTTATTGCAAGGGCGTTCTCTTTTGTTTTGCACAGTGATATTCGGTTATGAATATCCAGCACCTCAGTCGACGAGGCAAGGGCCGAGATCCCTTCACCGGGAGTGACCCCTTGGACAGAAGTTTGCGTCAGGGCATTAACTTCACTATAGCCGATTAATTTTGCTTTGCATCGTGGTATTTATTTGGAATATCCTGCACCCCATTCTACGGGGAAAGAGCCGAGATCCCTTCACCGGGAGTGACCTCTTTAGCGAAGGTTTTCGTTACTATATTTTCTAAAAAGCTATCAGTTCCTTCAACGATATCAAGTTCATTACGTTAAAGGTTTTCACCAGAAACCATTCGTAGCCCTCCGTCGTTTCATATGGGTAGTCAATAGTATTCAAGCTGTGTTTGTTGGCCAAAGTCAAGGCACAGTGTTTGGTAGCTGTTGGTTATTCATATGCAGCATAGATAGATGTGTTGGTTTGGGGCAGTCATACAGATTTGTTGGCCAAAGTCAAGGGCTTGTGCGGGTGGGCTCAAATTAACCTGGAGAATGACGGGTAGAACTTGACATGTGACTTATGATTTGTTGGCCAAAGTCAAGGTCATAAGAGCATGGGGTAAAAATCACATCGGGAGTTTCAAAAGAACTGAAACTTGCCAGATATGCGCATACCTTCTGGAGTGTGATACCGTGAGCGGATTCCGTCACGTTATCATGCGATGATAGTTGGATCCCGATTCCCACTGATGAGTTAGTTTACTCCTCGGGTATTCCCGACTAATTCTTCTTTTAGGTTTGGAGGAGAATTTGACGGTACAGTAGGAGGTTTCCAGATTAGATAAATTGGTAACCATTCTGATCTAGGTTAGAGTGCACGCTGAGTGTTTCTTTTCTCTCTCTCTTTGGTAGCGACCATTGACCCGACCTGGACTATGACTCAGAGACCAAGTTGACCGAACCTTCTTATAAGACTGGTTTTTGGATTGTCAGAGTTGCAGACCTCATTGCCACTCCTACTTTTACCCTTTTCTCCAGGACACCCCGTATTACTACGAAGGTCCACTTCCATTGGACAAAACCATCGTATGGTTATATACGAACTCGAAGGATTTATTCGAGGATGGTTTCTGGTTCTGGAGAAAACGAATAGGACTATTCAGTTGTCTTTTCTTTCTACCTTCTCTCAGGTTGCGAGTACTCCTTGGTTTAGGAGATAGTACACCTATTACGCAAATTGGACGTTCTTCTTCCAAACCATAGGCATGTGCCGACCGGTAGGGAATGAAGAAAGCCAATTTGCCTAACGATGGTGTACAGAAAGTATTTAGTAAAGACAAAGTAAGGGATTAGAAGGAGGGCAAAGTAAATTGCGACTGATATTCACGACCAAACCAAGTATTTCATTACCACTCCCACTTCACCTTTGTATTTCTCCAGGACACCCCGTATCACTACGAAGATCCACAGATATTTGGATATTCCATCGTATGGTTATATACGAACTCGAAAGGAACTTGTTCCAGTTCGGGGATGGATTCGGGTTCAGGAGAAATAGGAATAAGGTTTATTCGGTTGTCTTTTATCTTCACCTTCTCTCGCATTGCGAGTGCTCCTAAGATTAGGACAGTACACCCATTATGCTGATTGGATAGTCTTCTTCCAAACCATAGGCTGGTGCCGAACGGTAGGGAAGAAAGAAAACCACTTGGCCTAAAGGGGTGTGCAGAAGGTAATGACTAAAGACATATGAAGGGATGTGGAGAGATGGCAATGAACTATACGGTTACAGTTGTGAATCTGGATAATGGAAGAGGCATTACTAGGAATACTAGGATACCCCACAAAACATTTCAATGTTTCAGATACACTGTGTACTGTTAAATGAAAACTGATTTCCCAGTTAACACTTGCTCCAGGGTATGTATTTACCAGGTATGATTCTCACATCTGTATGGTTTTACAGATGATGAGTGGGAGTAAGCTATTGGGAATTAGGTGATTGTCCTCATTATATCGGGATTCGTTGTAATCGGTGATATTTGAGGAAGTCACCTGGGTTATTTGCCGGACGGCATATATTTGGTTTTGAATATCCGCTGTTATGCACCAATTTCAAATTGATATATCTGTACGTCTATTTTCATAGAGTGAGATATACCTTTATGAAATTATGTCTATGACATTTACCTATATCAGTGGATGATTAGGTAAGGAGCATTAAACAGCGGTGTAATTCTTCATAATACAGTTTTCAACCTACGACACACAGTGAATGAGTTATTCGACTCAAGGGACTTATACAAAGTATTGTATGTTGTCCAGTGTCCATTAGGACAGAGGGGTTGGTTCTCGTACTATATTCGGTTTACTTATGACTTCTCTAGTTTTTAGACAGGTGTTTCGTAGAAACACAGGGTCTAAGTTTTGAGGAGTTATGGGTATATGAATAAAGTAGAGAACCAGTTATTGCAAGTATCGGGATTCTTCAAGGTGATCGAAGATGTAGATACTTGTGTATGGTATTCAGTTGATAGTGATGATTAAGAGAACTAGCTTCTCTTTCGGGTTACTCATAATTGGAAGCATTCCTAAGTTGAGTAACGCCGGTCGGCCTCTCTACATTAGTTAACATGCACTGGAGACAGCTGCATGATTTGAATCTGGTTCAATTAAATCAGTGCCTCTGTTTCAGATATAAAACAGTTCGTATCTTAACGATGTTGAGGTACGGGGAGTTGTCCGGCTTATGCTTAAAACCAGACTCTGGATAACTCAAAGGCACGTTTCTGTAATGGCTGTTTGTGGGTTGACCCTGGCTATGACGAGGGTTGACTTTCTACCATAAGAAAGATCGATAGTGATATTGTTCTTGACTCGCCACAGTTTTAATAAAAATGGATTTTTCAGAAAACAGTAGTGGGAGTATGGTAGAACTGGAAGTGATTCCAGAACCGCAAACGATTACTGAAGATTTGATAAGAACCTAAAGATTCAATCTGGATTGACATTCCATTGGCCACTCCGCAGATACGTTGGGTAACCTCAGGCACCCGAGAGGTACTCCGGTAGCCTCAAGGACGGTGGCAGGGAGGTTCTTGCTTACCCAGACTTGCCATTGCTGTTGTTCCAGACTATGAGACCCGGCAGGAGGATGAGTATAGCGTCGTTCTAAACTAGGTTTAGAAGCGCACGTGTATATGACTCTGCTAGAGGGTTGTCATAGTCAGTGGGAGCAGCGGAAGCATTGGTGGACAGATAGCTTATGTCTATTTATGGACTAAAGCAGTTATAGTGGAGATAGATCATCTTTTTCTGATGCGACAGTCATAGGTTTGACGTCATCAGAATAGGGGATGGATCTGTTGAGAAGGTAGTAGGGTGTGATGTCATGGTATTTGGATGACATACACAGAGTAGGAAAGGAAACTCCTATACTACGATCGGTTATACTTTGGTCGTCACACAGTGGTTTCTTCACATAGGACTTGGACATTATATCAGACATACTGGTTACTAGATCTAAAGATCTAGATTTGGGTGGTTTCCCAATCTGGGTATTTAGACAGCATTCTAAGAGTATTTAGAATGGACGACTCCTGGCACGGTAGTATACCTGCAGGTGATGGAGTCGCCCTCTCTAAAAGTGTCTTATAGACTAAAGTAGAGAAGGATGTGCATGATTGGCAGATCACTTGCTTAGGCAATTGAGTCAATCATGAGATGTCAAGTACCACACCAGATGTTGTTCTTGCAGTAGATGCAATAAGCTTGATATTGATCCAATCCTGGAGAAACAATCGGGAGCAGTTATAGAACATAAGTGCATGTTCTAGGGATTTGATAACGGCAGCCTCCTTTAGGAGACGGTTATCATTCCAGGCTTCCAAGGTGACCTGGACGGCAGAGAGGTTGTCAGAGTTATAGTTTTCCTTCTGACGAGGGATAGTATTTTGGACAGGTGATCCAAGGCAATACTGAGGGAGGCATGGCGCAAGATACTGATTAAGTTCAGTTGACGATACAGTCTAAGAAGTTTGGATTTGGAGTTCATTTATGAGCTAGGTCCCATCAGATATCCAGACATTCTAAGACAGGTATTGCTCATTTCGGGAGATGGTTTTCTCCGCGAACATGGGATATAGAGAGACATAGAAAGAAACATCAAAGCGGATCCACTCACTGAGGCTATTCCTCGAACGCAATAGTTTCGCAAACGAGCTTTGTGAGACTGACTAGTAGAGGAGTTGGGTGTTCGGTATCACACGGGCTGTGAGTATGCGACATCGCAATAATTAGCCTTGAGTGCAAGTGGGAGATTGTTGGAGATGGTGCCCTCAGAGTCAATTATTGGATCACAGGCACGTGATTGCAATGATTGAGGGAGGACCTATCCCGGTAGGACAGTCTTACTCGAGATGATAGTATGCTATCTGGTTCATCTTTATCATCGTGTACTGCTTTAGGTGACCTGACATGTCACTATTACACATTGATAGAGCCCTTAGGATTCTTGCTTGACTACCAGCAGTATGAGGGCGATCATATAAGTGAGAGCTGGAGTCTATAAGCACATCCTTAAAAGGTCCCTAGTCGTGGGAGTTTCGAGACAGGGCATCGATTCTCCAGAGTAGACTAGTGTATACAGTCGAGACCCCGACGAGGGGCGGTGGCCGGTCTCACAAGCCACTGGTGTCAGTTGGTTCACCTAAGATGTATACAGGTGCTCATTGGGTTATGAGTACACCGGACAGGACTCGCCGGGAACCTGCTAGTTGGGATTATACCAGACGTCAGATAGCAGTTCCCTGGTGACATGTGTACAGGTTAGTTCATCGACCTGGGATCGTCATTTGTCTTGTGTGAGTTCCCACTGTACTTTGATTACTACCCTACCACGGCTCAAAGGAGTCGTGCAAACAGGTTTTAGTTGGGTACAGTCCCGAGCCACATGGAGGCAGTGAGCGGATCTGTAGGGGTTCGTCTCTCCCGACATTGGGGGTGAGGTCGCGCTGTGTCTAGGAGAGCCATTACACAAAGCCCTCGGCCGAGGCAGGAGATTTACTGGTAGGTATTCCAGTAGTATCTCAGGGTGTTCTGAGCTACACTCCGACACGACTTGTACCGCTTTTGGGGGTCTGACTTTTACCAACCCCCTAGGCCCGCCATGCGATACTCATAGACGAACGGACTGGACTGTACGGATATTGTCACTGACAGGCTCAGTAGGGTGTCAGGATGAGTTCGCTCATCGACGTCCCTTTTTGTCAATAGCTGGTGGCCCGTCATGTATGGCTAATACCTCTGACGTGCTAGTGGTTAAATCCACAGCCATAGTATTGACGAGTCTTTAGAGTCCACCACACACACAGTTACTCAAGCTTTCGGGCGAAACGCTGTAGAGGCCGTATGGAGATATGGCAGGGTTCGATCAGATACGTGCGGTATTGCACGGATCATGATCTGACGGTTTTTACTAGCCGGCTTTGGCTTAAGCCGGATCCTAGTATTAGACTGTGTAGATTTTGTCTTTTTTGCATTTGTGTTCAGTGGGAATACAAATGCGGGCATATATATGCGGTAGCGGGGTTTTCCTGTAATTTATTACGGGATCAGTTTTTCTGAGATTGCCAGTTTGCATTCCGTTCCGGCCGGTTTTCCTTTGTTCTTTCCCGGCCGGACTTTTTGATGGAGGCGGTTATTTGCAAGTTTGCAAATAACTTTTGTGGAGGGGTTTTCTTGCACTTGTGGCATTATGATTGATTAAGCATCTTTTGCTTTTTCATTCATGATGGTGGTGCATTAATGAGATTAGAAAGGATTAAGATTGATTTGGCTTGAGATGAGGGTGACCTTTTGATTCCTTTATTCTCCTCTTTATTTATTCCATTTTTTCCCACACCCATGATTTGCTGGGGCCGGCCACTGTTGAAGAATGGAGTGAGATTTATTTTTTGGGTGGGTTAATTCCTTCATGGTTTATTTCGTGGGCCCCCCATCATGAGTGTGCTGGAATTGGTGAGATGTTGGATTTAAATAAAGAAGGTTTCATTGAGCTTTTGAGGGGTGTGCAGGGGCTGTTGTTTTTTGGTAGAGCCAAAAACATTGTCTTTGGCCGAGCTCATTACAGAGCATGCTTGATTTTTCCATTCCCAGCAAGCCTCCATGGATATTTCTTTTTGCACCAATTCCTCCATCATCTTTATGGCAACATAACCCCAAAGTGAGACATGCACTCTACACTATATTCTACAGCAAATCTTGGGCGCGTCGGCTAGCCAACTTCGCGCCCGAGTTGCCTCGGCATTGAGGTGGGAGCCCGTAAAAGTACCCGGCTTTGTAGTGCCCTTTCCGACGAGGAGAAGACGGACGGAGATCCCGTGAGGAGATCGGAGTGGAGATGAAGACCAGAGGACTCGGATCGCTTGGTATACTTCTCTACTCTTTTCTTGTAGTTAGCTAGGACTAGTTAATGGCCCGATCCGGGTTTTAGTGCGCGGTGGTGCCGGTTTGCTAGTTTGCAAAATTAAAGTTTATCACCGCTTCCGTATTTGGCCGTCGGATTGACGACCGGGGCGCCGCCGTGCACTTACAATTACAACCTTTGTAATCCGGTCCTTCACTTCTATAGCTCTTTGTAGTGGTCCCTTCGCTGCGATCAATGAACTCCGGGACTCTTGAGAGGCTCCACAAGGTATATGATGTATACTTGCTTGAAGTCTTCAAAGTCGAAGATAGTCTACGTCGAGGAAATACAGACTCAAGCTATCTCTTCACTAATATGGAATTAGTGAAGCAAACACCCTAAACTAAATGGCTAGTATAGTAGGATGATGAAGTAGGAATTTTGCTCACTTTAGAATTTATTTTCTCACTATTATTCTTCACTTTCACAAAATCAAGAGAGCTTAAGGGAGATGAAGAAGAAGATGAAGTGAATGAGAGTGAGGTTAGCAATGTAACCATGGGTAAGTTAGTGTCATATACTAACTTATGTAAAGACATTACCATGGGTTTAGATAATAGTTAGGTTAACAAATATCCAAGATAGGACAAAACTAGTGGACTAAGTCAATGGGTCTACAAGCTTCCACAAGCTTCACCCATGTGACTAATTTCCAACTACTTTCGATTTACCTTAAATAAATAAACCTTGCATTATCATGAGCATGGTGTAAGTCTCATACACCCATGTAGCATATATAATCTAGCATGTCACAATAATATATATCACATATATATTATTTGTGAACAATAAGAAAACAATACAATTAAAATATATCACATATATGTTAAATGTATCAAATAGTAAGAAAAAAATACTTAAGTGAGCATATATTAGTTAATGTAATTTAATATATCAAATATATAATTATACATTAAATTATTAAATCAACATTTAATTTAATAATCTGGCTATATCATATATAACCGACTAATATTAAATGTATCATTTCATCGAATCGACACTTGATCCAATGACCCGGCTATATCACATATAACCGACAGATATCTCATATCATGAGAATTGAATACGGTATCACATAAACGTATTAATCTCGGTCCCTCACATATCACATATGTGCTCCTACTCCGTTTCGCCTGAGCCAGGAAACCTCTGTATAGGACTCTAAAGACTCGTCAATACGCCGGCAGTAGGTGATGATCATATCAGTCACCCACAAGTCGTTAGCGGTCAGCTAAATGTAACGGCCACCCGGGTATTGAGCGATCAGAAGATCATCAAGCATGCCTGCTCATACCCTTATGAATCCAATAAGTAACACTACCGTATAGTCCGATCTATCCGTCTGATATGTCGCATATCTAGCCTAGGGGGTGGTAAACGTCAGACCCCAGTAGCTTGATAAGTCGTGCCGATGTGAGGCTTATAACGGTCCGAGAAATTACTGATAACACTTATTAGTAAATCTCAGCAACCCTGGCCAGGGATTTCATGTTATGGCCCATCGAGCACAGCGCAACATCAACCCCCTATACCGGGAGAGACGAAATCCCCTCCTATCACTCATTGCATCCATGTGACTCAGGAATGTACCCAAAAACCACCGTTTTGCACGTTCTCTTGAACGTTGTAAGGTGGAAATCAAAGCACAGTGGGAATCACAAAAGACTCTATGACGATCTCGGGTCATCAGACTAACCTGCACCAGTGTCACCTGAGAACTGCTATCTGACGTGAGGTATATCACCATCTATGAGTTCTCGGCGAGTCCTGTCCAGTGTACCCAGTCTCTACTGAGCACCCGTATACGATCCTTGATGTCAAACACCAATGGATATGGGATCATCCATCGCCTATCATATGGGTTAAGATACGTATATGCTAGTCTACTCTGGAATATCGATGCCCCATCTCGATACTCCCACGACTAGGAAAAATTAAAGGATGTACTTATCGACTACCCTGGCCCCACTAGTACGATCTCCATCATAATTCTGGTAGTCAAGTACACATCCTAAGGGATTTACCATCATGTGAGAGCAAGAAAGTATAATAATACAAGTCAACATGTCAAGATAAAGAGCAACCAGATAACATACTACCATGTCGAGCAAGAAAGTCCTCTCTATATATGTCCAAGCATCCACTATAATATACATCATATGTACAACAATGGCCTCTAGGGCATACATATAACTAACAGACACTGGTACAGGTTAGTCTGTAGATCTGAGATCGTTATAGAGTTTTGTGTATGTTAGTTATATGTATGCCCTAGAGGCCATTACTGTACATGAGATGTATATTGTAGTGGATGCTGGGACATATATAGGGAGGACTTTCTTGCTCGACATGATAGTACGCTATCTGGTTGCTCTTTATCTTAACATGTACACTTATTGTCTCTCTGTTATATATTGATAAAGCCCTTAGGATGTGTACTCGACTTCCAGAACTATGATGAAGATCATACTAGTAGGGCCTGGGTAGTCCAAGAGTACATCCTTCAATGTTCCTGGTCGTGGGAATATAGAGACGAGGCATCGATATTCCAGAGTAGACTATCGTATATCTTCTCGACCCATGTGATGGGCGATGGGTGATCCCTTATCCGTTGGTGTTTGACATCAGAGACGATATGCGGGTGCTCAGTGGAGACTGGGTACACTTAACGGACTCGCCGAGAACTCCCAGATGGTATTATACCTCACGTCAGATGGCAGTTCTCTGGTGACACTAGTACATCTTAGTCTGTTGACCCAAGATCGTCATAAAGTCTTGTGTGTCTCCCACTGTGCTTTGATTTCCACCCTACCACGGCTCCACTGAGTCGTGCAAACAGGTGGTTTTTAGGTACAGTCCCGATTCATATGGAGACAATGAGCGATAGGAGGGGATTCGTCTCTCCCGGTATTGGGGGTTGATGTTGCGCTATGCTTGACTGGCCATAACTGGAAATCCCTGGCCAGGGTTGCAGTGATTTACTGGTAAGTGTTATCAGTAGTTTCATGCTTGTTATGGACCTTACATCGGCATGACTTATCAAGCTACTGGGGTCTGACGTTTACCAACCCTAGGCGAGATATGCGACATATCAGACGAACAGACCGGACTGTGCGGTAAGTGTTACTGATTGGATTCGCGGGAGTGTGAGCAGGCTTGCTCGTTGATCTTCTGATCGCTCAATACCCGGGTGGCCGTTACGTTTAGCAGACCGCTTGCGGCTTGTGGGTGGCTGATATGATCATCTCCTACTGCCGGCGTATTGACGAGTCTTTAGAGTCCTACACAGAGGTTTCCTGGCTCAAGCGAAACGAAATAGGAGCGCATATGAGATATGTGCAGGACCGAGAATAATACCAGTATGTGATACTGTATTCTATTCTAGTGATTTGTATCATCGGTCGGTTATATGAGATATAGCCGTGTTACCGAATCAAGTGTTGATTCGATATATTGATACACTAGATATTAGTCGGTTATATTTAATATGACCGGATCATTAAATCAAGTGTTGATTTAATGATTTAATGTATAATTATATATTTGATGTATTACTTTACATTAACTAGTATTGGTTCACTTAAGATTGATTTTCTCACTTGATGTGCACAAGTTGTATATGTGATATATGTTTGTGCACTAGTTTGTATCATGATTGATGATACATGCAAACTTGGGTGTGTGTATGAATTAAACCATATTTAAGATAATGGTTTGGGTTTTTATTTATTTTGGTAAAACAAAATGGTGGCTTTCTTTGTCTTGGCTTGAAGCTTCATGAAGCTTTTAAGCTTCTTTGACAAAGTCCACTCATTTTGTTTTGCATAAGATTTTCATTAACCAAATCATTAACTTAAACTATAGTTTAGTCTCTATAAAGGTTAACTCATCCATGGTTGCATTATGTTAGACTTCACTTGATTATTCCTTTTTTTAATAATGGATTATTCATATTCTTTCTTTTTCTTCTTCTTCATTCAAGAAGAAAAGCTTGCTAGAAATTTTCTAGTGAAGAAATAAAGTGAGAAATCAAAATCCAAAGTGAACCCACTTCCTATTTCATCATCCTTTACTGCTTGCCATTTAGTTTAGGGTGTTCTCTTCACAAAGTTCTTGACCTAGTGAAGATGGAGCTTGAGTTTTAGTCTCCTCGACGTAGATCATCTTCGGCCTCGAAGTCAACGAGCTAGTCCGTTCATTTCTCCGATGAAACCATCACTAGAGTTCGGGATCTCGATGATCGCAACGAAGGGACGTCAACACGGAGCTTTAGAAGTGAAGGACCGGATCCACAAAGGTTGTATTTTCATTCACTTCTTATATTTAATGTAGATTACATGTTTTGTTACCCTAATCTCTAGTCTAAGATCTTGCTTAGGGCTGTTCGGCACATAAAAATTTGATTTTGGCATGGTTGATGCCTTGTAGAACCTTTTCCCTGTGCCTAGTAACTCTACAGTGGTATCAGAGCCAAGCTAGAGCTTTAGGTGATGTCTAGGCGAAGTTTAAAGTCCGATCGAACCCGGAAACCCTGACACGAACCCTTATCTAGATATTTTTCAAAAATGTGATTTTTGATGAATTAAAAATGCTCAGAAAATAGAGCAGGGAAATCTAAGAATAACTGTAGAAAACGAACTCCTAACTCTACTGTAGCGCCGTGGATACGCGGCCATACCCTGCTTTTGGCGGCGGTTCCACGGCCATATGTAAAGATTAGGAACTCGTTTTTCTACAGTTACCTCCGTAGGTACTTCCTGATTCTTCTGGAAATTTTTGATTATACTCAAGAGTTGAGTTTTCTGGGTTGTATTGGGGACTCGTTGATTCGATCGGATAATTTAACTTCCTTTAGTTTTGTCCGGATAATTTTTAGAATGTGTTAAAAAGTTCGAACGGATATCAATAACTCACTTTTTCCCCTGCCGGAAAATTTCCAAGCGTTGGATTTTTCTGTGGTTTAAGAACGTTCTAAGTCGTGCAAGTAACACGATGGACCCTCTAGAAGACAACAAATCTTAACTCGATTATGTGACTGCCTTGAACAGTCTCTAAACCTTAGGGTTTGTGGCAGTACGGCGCACCATATGTGAGGCGTTGGCTTGACCCATCTACGGCTGGACCATTGGTACTGTGGCATATCATGGATGTTTTAAAACTAATTTCAAGTGTTGAGAACTATTTGGGAAATCTTGGGTGCTTGTTTATTCGATCGGAAAGTTTAACATTGTCTATTTATCTGGAATGTGATACAATAATTGGAATCAACAACATTTGAATTTTATAAGTCTAGCAGTTTAGTCTCAAATGATCGGTTGCCACGGGATTTTGATGCGATCAAAAGTCCGTCGCAATCACGTTTCGTATGCGGATACTCGCCGGGTAAACTTAACAGACAGTCACGCCCCATAGCCCCGACCAAGTGACTGTAGGAGAACCCCGTCGCCAAAAGCATCCGTTCGGGTGCTCGCGACAGCGGTGTTCCGCCTTAGTGCACTTCGTCGACGGCATCCGGGGGTGCGGCCGTGTACTAAAGTTTGCGACGAGCATTTGATCAGGATTTCGGGAATCTTGTTGAATTTCCCGACTTGATATTGAAAAGAGTTTTCGATAATAAGACTAAAATGCGGGGTTTATAATTGTTAGGCATGAGATGTCTAAGGAATTCATTTGGTTAGGCATGAGATGTCTAAGGAGGTTGCGAATTCCAACTGTTGTAGTTTTACACTTTCTTTTCTGTGACCGTAAGCGTAGTATGTAGTGTATCGCCGGCTTCGTTACTATACATCAACGACAATCGGGATACGCATACTTGCTTACGTTGATGATATGAGATATTATGTGTTGCTGGATATGTTATATTGGATCATCGTGTTTGAATAGCCGGGGGGTTTTATGTGAGATGAGAGTTTTTCATTTTCATTCATGTAAAAACTTGTATGTAATATTCTTTTATTTGAGGCACTTCCGGGTTGAGGAAGATGTCACCGCTCATGTATAGTATTTACTTTTCCGCATTAGGATAGACCCAAGGAGGGGAGCACAAGTAACCGGGTTCTCGGGTCCAGTGGGAGACCACTTCGAGGAGTCAAGTCCGGGTCTCCTAACTCTAGAATTGGTAGGGTTGCTTGCCGCTCTCGTAGGGGTTTATGGGTATGGGATTAGCTATTCATCACGACCGTGGAATCCGTGTTTTATATAGGCTCAAAATAAAACACGGACGTCCTAGTATATCCAATATTTCATATGATATTTTCTGCTGCGTTGTCTGTGATGTGATATGTTCAGATAGATATTGTATATAGTATATATGATATATTATATAGACGTTGCTTATGTTTTACACCCGCGCTAGCCCTGCCCCGCTTTGCCGTTAGTAACCTAACCTAACGGTGCAGACGGGACATCGAGGCGAATGCGGATGGCATAAGTGTACGTTGTATTTATCTGTGATGTTTAGGTGGACTTAAATGATGGGACATTCATTAATGGGATTAATAAAAGAAAATAAACCTAAAAGATGTTGTGGAATCGAATTTCAAAAATTAGGTAGCTCTAGTAGTTGCTTTGCATAGCGGTGTTCCTTGTAGAACATCCAGCACCTTATTCGATAAGGAAAGAGCCGAGATCCCTTCACCGGGAGTGACCACTTTAGCAATAATTAGCAGATCCTACAATCTTCGGTTTGTCTTTTGATTGATTTTCTAGTTCTTGATTTGCATAGTGCTATTGTGAATATCCTGCACCTCATTCGACGAGAAAAGAGCCGAGATCCCTTCACCGGGAGTGACCTCTTTAGCGAAACTAGCAAAAGCCTCAAAAGCACTCCATTTTAAAACCATTTGATTCTACAACGAGATCAAGTTCAAAGCGTTAAAAGTTTTTCTTAAAAACCATCCGCAACCCTCCGTCATTTTAGGAAGTAGAGTGCTTAGTATTCGTGCTGTGTTTGATGACCTTACTTAAGGCACAGTGTACAGTAGCTAATGTAGGGTTCCTAGGCACACTAATGAGGTCTTACAAGTGATCAAACACGGCTAATTCAAAATTTTCCATGTGCCTACAAACCCTAATACGGATCGTTAACTAGATAATGAGGCGATGCAAGCAAGTAAACTACTTTGTTGGTAAAGGAAAGTGACTACAACCTTTGTAGATCCGGTCCTCCACCTCCTTGGCTCCATGATAATGCCCCTCCGCTGTGCCTATCGAAACTCGAACTCTCGCGGTGGTTTCGTCGAAGAATTGATCGGGCTAGGTCGCCGACTTCGATGCCGAAGATGATCTACGTCGAGGCAACTCAAGATCAAACTCCAACTTCACCAAGTCATAAAACTTGTGAAGAAAACATCCTATACTACTTGGCAAGTGGTAGAGGATGAAGAAATAGGAAGTGGGTTCACTTTGGAATTGGATTTCTCACTCTTTTTCTCAAGTTGCCATTGATGGAGGTAAGCTTTCTTCATTGTTGAAGATGAAGAAGAAGAAGAAAAGCAATATGATAAGTATTTTCCAAATAGAAAATAAAATGAATACTTATCATATATCAACCATGGTTAAGTGTAGAGACTAAACTAGGGTTAGGTGAATGGTTAGGTCAAGGGAAGCAAACAAAATGGTCAAGCTTTCAACACTTCATGAAGCTTCATGAAAGAAACAAAGAAAGCCACCATTTCTATTTATCTTTTCCAAAATAAATAAACAAAATAAATAAATGAATAAGTAAACAAAACCCTAACCATTCATATAACCATGGTTTAATCATACACACAAACTTAAGTTAGCATGTATCATCAAACATGATACAAACATGTGCACAAAAGTATATCACATATACAACTTGTGTACTTCAAGTGAGAAAATCCATTTAAAGTGAACAAATACTAGTTAATGCAAATTATTATATCAAATATATAATTATGCATTAAATCATTAAATCAATACTTGATTTAATGATCCGGTCATATCGCATATAACCGACTAGTATCCAATGTACCGACTTATCGAATCAATCCTCGATTCGACAACTTGGTTATATCGCATACAACCATTCGATACATTCATCGCGAGAATAGAATACGGTATCACATACACGCATTATTCTCGGTCCCGCACATATCTCATATGTGCTCCTATTTCGTTTCGCTTGAGCCAGGAAACCTCTGTGTAGGACTCTAAAGACTCGTCAATACGCCGGCAGCAGATGATGATCATATTAAGCACCCATAAGCCGCAAGCGGTCTGCTAAACGTAACGGCCATCCGGGTATTGAGCGATCAGAAGATCGACGAGCAAGCCCGCTCACACTCCTGTGAATCCAACCAGTAACATTTACCGTACAGTCTGGTCTTTTCGTCTGATATGTCGCATATCTCGCCTAGGGGTGGTAAACGTCAGACCCCAATAGCTCGATAAGTCATGCCGACGTGAGGTCCATAACAATCGTGAAACTACTGATAACTCTTACCAGTATATCACTACAACCCTGGCCAGGGATTTCCTGTTATGGCCAGTCGAGCATAGCGCAACATCAACCCCCAATACCGGGAGAGACGAATCCCCTCCTATCGCTCATTGCCTCCATGTGAATCGGGACTGTACCCAAAAACCACCTATTTGCACGACTCAGTAGAGCCGTGGTAGGGTGGAAATCAAAGCACAGTGGGAGACACACAAGACTCTATGACGATCTCGGGTCAACAGACTAAGTTGTACCAGTGTCACCAGAGAACTGCCATCTGACGTGAGGTATAATACTATATGGGAGTTCTCGGCGAGTCCATTCAGTGTACCCAGTCTCCACTGAGCACCCGCATACCATCTCCGATGTCAAACACCAATGGATATGGGATCATCCATCGCCCATCACATGGGTCGAGAAGATATACGCTAGTCTACTCTGGAATATCGATGCCCCGTCTCGATATTCCCACGACTAGGAACATTGAAGGATGTACTCATGGACTATCCAGGCCCCACTAGTATGATCTGCATCATAGTCCTGGAAGTCGAGTACACATCCTAAGGGCTTTATCAACATGTAATCAGAGAGACAGAGAGTATACATGTTAAGATAAAGAGCAACCAGATAGTGTACTATCATGTCGAGAAAGAAAGTCCTACCTATATATGTCCCAGCATCCACTAAAATATACATCCAATGTACAGTAATGGCCTCTAGGGCATACATATAACTAACAATCTCCCACTTGCACTAGGGCCATCTGTAGCAGTGGTTGCAGTATCATATACTCAACCATCCCATATAAGTCTCTCTCTGGGAAAAAGCCTTTGTGAGTGGATCCGCCGTGTTATCCTCTGAGTCTACTCTCCTAACCTCGATAACCCTGGAGATCATCTATCTCCATGATCAGGTGATGCTTCCTCAGAATATGTCTGGGTCACTGATAGGACCGGGGTTCACGGGCCAAAGCCACACTTCCATTGTCACACAATGGTAGGAACCTAGTTCATCTTATGAACCAATATACACCCAAACTGCCTCTTTGGAAGTATCTTTAATAGCGATGTTACCAGCCTTTATCGTCTAGTTTGCCACGGTATCTAGCTTGGAACTCTTCCAACATACCGTCCCTTTACCGAGGGTAAAGACAATGCCTATGACTGACATTCAGTCGTCTTTATCACCCAGGAACCCTTCCAGTGATTCTCCCCAGGATCAACTGATACCATCTCACTACAACTAGTGAGAATCCTAACATCCATCTAGATCTATCTCATAGATCCAAAACCCAGAATTTAGGAGGTATCACTTTGATCCTATATAGAGAATCCATGTGATAAGAGGAGATTGACCGAGCGTAGTATAGGAAACTCTTTTCTTATCAAGAGTATGTTGTCCACGTACAATACGAGGATGACCACCTTACTCTCTACTCCCTTTTTGTATATACAAGGTTCATCTATTATTTTGATGAAGTCAAACACTTCGACTACCACTTCAAAACAGACGTTCCAACTCCGCGATGCCTGTTTTATTCTGTAAAGCAACTTGCACACGTTTTCGCTGCTCCCACTGTTTACGAAGCCCTCTGGCTGTGTTCTTATAGACGTTCTCTTCTAAATCACTATTTAGAAAAGTAGTCATGGCACCCAACCACCAGATATCGTAGTCATGGTATGTAGCAATGGCAAGTAGGATCTGGATGGACTTGAGCATAGTCCCTAGAAAATGTTTCATCATTATCCACGCCTGGTTGATGACGAAAAACCTTTAACAAGTCTATCTTTGAAAGTCTCAACTTTTCCATCTACACCAAGTAATCTTCTCAAGATATACTTGCTCCTGATGGGGATTTAACCCTTCAGATATAGCACCCAAAGTCCATACTTTGTTGGTGTACATGGATTCCATCTCAGATCGCTAAGCATCCAGCCATTCTTACAGAGTCCCTACTCTCGATGACCTGCTCGAATCTAGTTGGGTCATCATCTCATGATGCAATCCTTGCTCCCACTGTCATCGAGAAACCGAAGTATCTCTCAGGCAGGTGAGGAACCCTACCAGATCGGCGGAGAGGCTAAGGTTCGTCGGGGATTATTAAATCCTTTGGTTCTGTCAAATCATCAGCTGCAGTTTTGTATAGCTGGAACTTTCCAGTTCTACAGAACTGACCTTGCCTCGAACTTGTCCGGATTTTTCTTTTGACACAGGCCAGACAATCCTAAATCTTAACTTATTTAAGAGATAGTCTCTTCCCATACCATATCTTATATGGAGTGGTAGGCACCGATTTGAATCGAACCCTATTCAATAGGTATGCAACTTCATAAGTGCATAACTTTCTAAAAGGAAATAGGAAACTCAATAGTACTCATCATAGAGCGCACCATATCATATAGGGTGTGATTGCTCCGCCCGGATATACCATCGTGCTATGGTGTATACGGAGGAGTAATGCTGAGAGACAATCTCATTCTCCTTTAGAATGATCCAGGAATGCCATGCACAAGTATTCTCCTCCTTGATCTCATCATAGGACATAATACTTATACCCGTATTGGTTCTCTACTTCTAACTTATATTCTGTGAATATCTCAAAAGGTTCGGACTTATGTTTCAACAGGAACATATGACTGAATCTTGAGGGACTATCAGAGAATGTAATGAAGTACAAAGAACCGGTCCTGGCATATGTAGACAGGAGACCTTACATACATCATCATTCATCAGTCCCAAGTGTTTACTAACTATTTTTCTGTTTCCAATAAACTGAGCTACGGTCATCTTATCTTTGTGACATGACTGGCAAGTTTCACAAGATGTAAATTCAAACCGATTTAAATACGCATCTAAAATGTAACTTCAGCCAGTCGGGTCGCATTGATATGACCTAGTCTACAATGCCTCAAGAAGGATTCGTTCATTTCTGAACTCTTCCTCTTGTGTGTGTTCTGTATACTAGGAACTGTAGTTTGATTTAGAACGTCAATGCTTTTAGATAACGTGCCTGAACCGATCAACTTTTGATATAGGAAATGTTCAAAACATTATCCAACAATACAAAATTTTATCATTTCTTTACTAATAAAGAGACTGCTATGATTTTATATATCATGTTCGGTATCTAATAGCATTTGTTCAGAATCAATGTACTGGTAATACAGGGTGACAGTGACCAACAGACTTGGCTGCAACACTTGCCCCGTTTTCTGTCTCATGAAACTTATCACCCGTTCTCAGTTTTCTACCCTTTTGTAGCCCTATGTAACAGATTACATATCTGGGATCCTGATCCTGTATCAAATACCCAGGATGCAGAGGATACTGAGAAACAGTTCTTTGTAATGAACACACCCGAAGGAGATGCATCATATGCACTTTCTTCATTTGGGCGGCATAGGAATTCTGGTTTTCCCTTAACTCCTGTTCGGTCTTATAACAATTATAAGTTGGAGCGGGACCAACGTTCCCCAGCTCAGTATAACAAGCGGGTTCGGTCAATACATCCATATTATTATCTTGATTAAGGCGTGATATGGTCGCTACCTGGAGAGAGTGAAAAGAAAACACTCTGCGTGCGCTCTTGCAAGATTAGATTGGTTATATATTTTATCTAATCAGGATGGCTCCCACTGTTTTTATCAAATCTTCCTTCAAACCCTAAAAGGAAAGATTAGCCGGGATTAATTACACTCTACAAGTTCGCCAATCTTTCAGCCAGGCCAGTGTCGGTACTTTGAGGGAGGTTCCCCGTGCTCTCGCACGGACCTAATTACAGTAAACCTCGTTTTCCTAGAGGCGTAACCCCGTTGACACCTTTCTAGACACCTACTTGATCGGCTAATTGGAAAGTGCAAAACTCTCCCAGGAGTAACAATTACTCGCGGTGGGTATCGGGATCCAACTATCATATAGAAGGTATGCAATCTCATTGCAAATTTCAACACTTGAAACTCCCGATAATGATTTTTACCCCTAGCACTTATGACATTAACTATGGTCAACAAATCATAAGCACTAGTCAAGTTCTACCCATCATTTCGTGATTAATTAGACCCATCCACATGACCCTTAACTAAGGTCAACAAAGTCACGCGACTGTCCTAACTAATCGCATCATATGCGGTGTAGGAAGACATCACTTAGCTACCGTACACTGTGCCTTAACTAAGGTCAACAAACATAGCACGAATACTAAGTACTCTACTTCCTAAAATGACGGAGGGTTGCGGATGGTTTTTAAGAAAACCTTTAACGCTTTGAACTTGATCTCGTTGCGGAATCAAATGGTTTTTAAATAGAATGTTTTTGAGGCATTTCTAGTTTTGCTAAAGGGATCACTCCTGGTGAAGGGATCGTCGGCCCTTTCCTCGTCGTATGAGGTGCGGGATATATCATATATATCACTGTGCAAAGCAGAAACTATAGAAGCAATCAAAAGACAAACCGAGGGTTGTAGCATCTGCCAGTTATCGCTAAAGGAGTCACTCCCGGTGAAGGGATCTCGGTCCTTTCCTCATCGAATAAGGTGCAGGATGTTCTACAATGAACACCGCGATGCAAAGCAAGAACTGTAGCTGTCTGTTTATTTTGAAATTCGATTCCACAACATCAATTAGGTTTATTTTCTTTCATTAATCTCATTAATGAATATCCCATCATTTAAGTCCACCTAAACATCACAGATAAATATAACGTAAGCTTATGCCATCCGCATTCGCCTCGATGTCCCGTCTGCACCGTTAGGTTAGGTAACTAACGCCAGAACGAGGCAGGCCTAGCGCGGGTGTAAAATATAAGCAACATCTATATAATATATTATATATACTATATACCATATCTATCTGAACAAATCACATGATCACATCACAGATAACGCAGCAGAAAATATCATATGAAATATTGGATATACTAGGACGTCCGTGTCTTTAATACGAGCCAGTATAAAATACGGATTCCACGGTCGTGATGAATAGCCAATCCCACACCCCTAGACCCCTACGAGAGCGGCAGGCAACCCTACCAATTCTAGGGTTAGGAGACCCGGACTCGACTCCTCGAGTTGGTCTCCCACTGGACCCTAGAACCCGGTTACTTGTGCCCTCCTCCTTGGGTCTATCCTAGTGCAGAAAAGTAAATAATATACAAATGGTGACATCATCCGCAACCTGGAAGTGCCCCAATAAAAGAATATTACATACAAGTTTTTACATGAATGAAAAAGGAAAAGCACTCATCTCACATAAAAACCCCCGGCTATTCAAACACGACGATCCAATATAATATATCCAACAACACATAACATCACATGTCATCAACGTAAGTAAATATGCGCATCCCAATTGTCGTTGACATATAGCAACGAAACCGGCAATATCACATATTACACTTACGGTCACAGAAAAGAAAGTGTAAAACTACAACAGTTGGAATCCGCAATCTCTTTAGACATCGCATGCCTAAACCGATGAATTCCTTAGACATCACATGCCTAACAATTATAAACCCCGCATTTTAGTCTCATTGTCGAAAACCCTTTTCAATATTAAGTCGGGCAATTCAACAAGATTTCTGACATCCTGATCGAATGCTCATCGCAAACATTAGTAGGCAGCTGCACCCCCGACGCCGTCGACGAAGTGCACCAAGGCGGAATACCGCTACCGCGAGCACCCGAACGGATGCTTTCGGCGACGGGGTTCTCCTACAGTCACTTGGTCGGGGCTATGGAGTGAGGCTGTCTATGAAGTTTACCCGGCGAGTATTTGCGTACGCTACGTGATTGCGACGGACTTTTGATCACATCAAAATTCCGTGGCAACCGATCAAGTGAGACTAAACTGCTATGTTTATAACATTCATTCAGTTATCTTATAACTACTTATGAATTCCAAATATTGTATCACATTTTGGGTAAATAGAAAATGTTAAACTTTCCGATCGAGCAATCGAACACCCAAGTTTTCCCGATACTGCTCAACACATGATATAAGTTTAAAAACATTCAGTTCATGCCTCAGTACCAACGGTCCAGCCGTAAAAGGGTCAAGCCAACGCCTTACATATAGCACGTCGTACTGCCCCAAACCCTAAGGTTCAAAGGGCAGTTCAAGATGGTCACATAATCGAGTTAAGGTTTTTTGTCTTTTAGAGGGACAATCGCGTTACTTGCACTACTTAGAACGTCATTAAACTACGGAAAAATCCAACAATTGGAAATTTCCCAGCTTGGAAAAAAGTGGGTATTTATATCCGGTCGAACTTTTTAACATATTCTAAAATTATCCGGAAAAGCACACAGACAAAATTAGACAATCCGATCGAAACACCGAGTCCCCAATACAACCCAGAAAACTCAACTCTTGAGTTCAGATTAAAAATTCCCAGGAAAACCAGCACTGCAAAATAGGAATTACTGTGCAAAATTCAATGCAAGAGGAGACTAAACGGCCGCAGAACCGCCGCATTAGCCATGCTAATGCCGCGGTTCCGCTGCACTTTTATGGACTCAGGAGTACGGGATTCTCAGTAATTCTTAGAATCTCCTGCTGGTTTTTCTGCATATTTTTAATTCTCAAAAATCCCCGATTTCAAAAAATGTACAGAGAGCATTCTTGAGTTAGGGTTTCGGTTCGATCGGACTTCTAACTCCGTCTACGCATCGCCTAAGGCTCTAGCTAGGCTCTGATACCACTGTAGGGTTCCTAGGCACACTAATGAGGTCTCACAAGTGATCAAACATGGCTAATTCAAAATTTTCCATGTGCCTACAAACCCGAATACGGATCGTTAACTAGATAATGAGGCGATGCAAGAAAGTAAACTACTTTGTTGCTAAAGGAAAGTGACTACAACCTTTGTAGATCCGGTCCTCCACCTCCTTGGCTCCGTGATGACGCCCCTCCGCTGTGCCTATCGAAATTCGGACTCTCGCGGTGGTTTCATCGAAGAATTGATCGGGCTATGTCGCCGACTTCGATGCCGAAGATGATCTACATCGAGGCAACTCAAGATCAAACTCCAACTTCACCAAGTCATGAAACTTGTGAAGAAAACACCCTATACTACTTGGCAAGTGGTAGAGAATGAAAAAATAGGAAGTGGGTTCACTTTGGAATTGGATTTCTCACTCTTTTTCTCAAGTTGCCATTGATGGAGGTAAGCTTTCTTCATTGTTGAAGATAAAGAAAAAGAAGAAAAGCAATATGATAAGTATTTTCCAAATAGAAAATAAAATGAATACTTATCATATACCAACCATGGTTAAGTGTAGAGACTAAACTAGGGTTAGGTGAATGGTTAGGTCAAGGGAAGCAATCAAAATGGTCAAGCTTTCAACACTTCATGAAAGAAACAAAGAAAGCCACCATTTCTATTTATCTTTTCCAAAATAAATAAACAAAATAAATAAATGAATAAGTAAACAAAACCCTAACCATTCATATAACCATGGTTTAATCATACACACAAACTTAAGTTAGCATGTATCATTAAACATGATACAAACAAGTGCACAAAAGTATATCACATATACAACTTGTGTACTTCAAGTGAGAAAATCCATTTAAAGTGAACAAATACTAGTTAATGCAAATTATTATATCAAATATATAATTATGCATTAAATCATTAAATCAATACTTGATTTAACGATCCGGTCATATCGTATATAACCGACTAGTATCCAATGCATCGACTTATCGAATCAATCCTCGATTCGACAACTAGGTTATATCGCATACAACCATTCGATACATTCATCGCGAGAATAGAATACGGTATCATATACACGCATTATTCTCGGTCCAGCATATCTCATATACGCTCCTATTTCGTTTCGCTTGAGCCAGGAAACCTCTGTGTAAGACTCTAAATACTCGTCAATACGCCGGCAGCAGATGATGGTCATATCAAGCACGCACAAGCCGCAAGCGGTCTGCTAAACGTAACGGTCACCCGGGTATTGAGCGATCAGAAGATCGTCGAGCAAGCCCGCTCACACTCCTGTGAATCCAACCAGTAACACTTACCGTACAGTCCGGTCTGTTCGTCTGATATGTCGCATATCTCGCCTAGGGATGGTAAACGTCAGACCCCAATAGCTCGATAAGTCATGCCGACGTGAGGTCCATAACAATCGTGAAACTACTGATAACTCTTACCAGTATATCACTGCAACCGTGGCCAGGGATTTCCTGTTATGGCCAGTCGAGCATAGCGCAACATCAACCCCTAATACCGGGAGAGACGAATCCCCTCCTATCGCTCATTGCCTCCATGTGAATCGGGACTGTACCCATAAACCACCTGTTTGCATGACTCAGTAGAGCAGTGATAGGGTGGAAATCAAAGCACAGTGGGAGACACACAAGATTCTATGACGATCTCAGGTCAACAGACTAAGTTGTACCAGTGTCACCAGAGAACTGCCATCTGACGTGAGGTATAATACCATCTGGGAGTTCTCGGCGAGTCCATTCAGTGTACCCAGTCTCCACTGAGCACCCGCATACCATCTCCGATGTCAAACACCAATGGATATGGGATCATCCATCGCCCATCACATGGGTCGAGAAGATATACGCTAGTCTACTCTAGAATATCGATGCCCCGTCTCGATATTCCCACGACTAGGAACATTGAAGGATGTACTCATGGACTATCCAGGCCCCACTAGTATGATCTGCATCATAGTCCTGAAAGTCGAGTGCACATCCTAAGGGCTTTATCAACATGTAATCAGAGAGACAGAGAGTATACATGTTAAGATAAAGAGCAACCAGATAGCGTACTATCATGTCGAGCAAGAAAGTCCTACCTATATATGTCCCAGCATCCACTACAATAAACATCCAATGTACTGTAATGGCCTCTAGGGCATACATATAACTAACATCTAAGTGATGTCTTCTTACATAGCATATGATGCGATTAGTTAGGACAGTCATGTGATTTTGTTGACCTTAGTTAAGGGTCATGTGGGTTGGTCTAATTAATCACGAAATGACGGGTAGAGCTTGACTAGTGCTTATGATTTGTTGGCCATAGTTAAGGTCATAAGTACGAGGGGTAAAAACCATTATCGGGAGTTTCAAGTGTTAAAATTTGCAATGAGATTGCATACCTTCTATATGATAGTTGGATCCTGATACCCACTGCGAGTAATTGTTACTCCTGAGAGAGTTTTGCACTTTACAATTAGCCGATCAAGTAGGTGTCTAGAAAGGTGTCAACGGGGTTGCGCCCCAGGGAAAACGAGGTTTATTTTAATTAGGTCCGTTCGAAAGCACGGGGAACCTCCCTCAAAGTACCGGCACTGGCCTGGCTGAAAGATTGGCGAACTTGTAGAGTGTAATTAATCCCAGCTAGTCTTTCCTTTTAAGGTTTGAAGGAAGATTTGATAAAAAAAAGTGGGAGCCATCCTGATTAGATAAAATATATAACCAATCCAATCTTGCAAGAGCGCACGCAGAGTGTTTTCTTCTTTCTCTCTCTCTCTCTCCATGTAGCGACCATGTCACGCCTTAATCAAGATGATAATACGGATGTATTGACCGAACCCGCTTGTTATACTGAGCTGGGGAACGTTGGTCCCGCTCCAACTTATAATTGTTATAAGACCAAGCAGGAAATAGGGGAATACCAGGATTCCCATGCCGCCCAAACGAAGAAAGTGCATGCTGATGCGTCTTCTTCAGGTGTGTTCATTACATAGAACTGTTTCTCAGTATCCTCTACGTCCTGGGTATTAGATACCGGATCAGGATTCCAGATATGTAATTTGTTACATGGGCTACAGATAGGTAGAGAACTAAGAACGGATGATAAGTTTCATGAGATAGAAACGTTGCAAGAGTTGCAGCCAAATATGTTGGTAGTTATCACCCAGTATTACCAGAATACATTGATTCTGAACGAATGTTATTAGATACCGAACCTGATATATAAAATCATATCAGTCTCTTTATTTGTTAAAGAAGGATATAATTTTGTATTGTTGGATAATGTTTTGAACATTTCCTATATCAAGAGTTGATCGATTCAGGCACGCTATCTAAAAGCATTGACGTTCTAAATCAAACTACAGTTCTTAGTATACAGAACACACACAAGAGGAAGAATTCAGAAATGAACGAATCCTTCTTGAGGCATTGTAGACTAGGTCATATCAATGCGACCCGACTAGCTGAAGTTACATTTAGATGCATATTTAAATCTGTTTGAATTTACATCTTGTGAAACTTGCCGGTCATGTCACAAAGATAAAATGACCACAGCTCTGTTTATTGGAAACAGAGAAAGAGTTAGTGAACTCTTGGGATTGATACATGTTGATGTATGAAGGTCCCCTGTCTACACATGCTAAGACCGGTTCTTTTTACTTCCTTACATTCACTGATGATCTCTCAAGAATCGGACGCATGTTCCTGTTGAAACACATTTCTGAAGCTTTTGAGAACTTCAAAGAATATAAGAAAGAAGTAGAGAACCAATATAGGTATAAGTATTATGTCCTTTAATGAGATCAGGGAGAAGAATACTTAGGTATGGAGATCCTGGACTATTCTAAAGGAGAATGAGATTCTCTCTCAGCATTACTCCTCCGTATACACCATATCACAACGGTGTATCGGGGTGGAGCAATCACACTCTATTAGATATGGTGCGCTCTATGATGAGTACTACTGAGTTTCCTATTTCCTTTTGGGAGTTATGCACTTGAGAAGCTGCATACCTATTGAATAGGGTTCCAATCAAATCAGTTGCCTACCACTTCATATGTGATATGGAATGGGAAGAGCCCATATCTTAAGTAAGTTAAGATTTGGGTTTGTCCGCCCTATGTCTAAAAGCAAAAACCGGACAAGCTCGAGGCAAAGTCAGTTATGTAGAACTGGAAGGAGTTCCAGCTATACAAACTACAGCTGATGATCTGATAGTACCAAAGGATTCAATAGTCTCCGACGAACCTCAGCCTCTCCGCCGATCTAGTAGGGTTCCTCATCCGCCCAAGAGATACTTTGGTTTCTCGATGACAGTGGGAGCAAAGATTGCATCATGAGATGATGACCCAACTAGTTTCGAGCAGGCCATCAAGAGTAGGGACTCTGTAAGAATGGTTGGATGCTTAGCTATCTGATATGGAATCCATGTACACCAACAAAGTATGGACTTTGGTTGCTATATCTGAAGGGTTAAATCCCCATCAGGGGCAAGTATATCTTGAGAAGATTACTTGGTGTAGATGGAAAGGTTGAGACTTTCAAAGCTAGACTTGTTAAAGGTTTTCGTCATCGACCAGGTGTAGATAATGATGAAACCTTTTCCAGTGGCTATGCTTAAGTCCATCCGGATCCTACTTGCCATTGATGCATACCGTAACTGCGATATCTGGTGGTTGGGTGTCATGACTACTTTTCTAAATATTGATTTATAAAAGAACGTCTATAATAACACAGCAAGAGGGCTTCGTAAACAGTGGGAGCAGCGGAAACGTGTGCAAGTTTCTTTACAGATTAAAGTAGGCATCGCGAAGATGGAACGTCTGTTTTGATGTGGTAGTCAAAGAGTTTGACTTCATCAAAATGGTAGATGAACCTTGTATATACAAAAGGAAAGTAGGGAGTATGGTGGTGATCCTCGTATTGTACGTAGACGACATACTCTTAATAGGAAAGGAGTTTCCTATGCTATGCACGGTCAATCTCCTCTTATCACAAGCATTCTACATATAGGATAAAGGTGATACCTCCTAAATCCTGGATTTTGGATCTATGAGATAGATCTAAATGGATGTTAGGATTCTCACTAGGTGTAGTGAGATAGTATCAATTGATCCTAGGGAGAATCACTGGAATGGTTCCAGGGTGGTAAGGTTGACTGAATGTCAGTCACAGGCATTGTCTTTACCATCAGAGCAGGGACGGTATGTTGGAAGAGTTTCAAGCTAGATATCATGGCAAACTAGACGATAAAGGCTAGTGACATCGCTATCAAAGATATTACCAAAAGAGGCAGTTTGGGTGTATATTAGTTCATGTGATGAACTAGGTTCCTACCATTGTGTGACAATGGAAGTGTGGCTTTGGCCCAGGAACCCCGGTCCCATCAGTGACCCAGACATATTCTGAGGCAGCATCACCTGATCATGGAGATAGCTGATCTCCAGGGAGATCGAGGTTTGGAGAGGAGACTCAGAGGACAACACGGCGGATCCACTCACAAAGGCCTTTTCCCAGAGAAAGACTTTTATGGGATGGTTGAGTATGAGATACTACAACCACTGCTACAGATGGCCTTAGTGCAAGTGGGAGATTGTTAGTTATATGTATGCCCTAGAGGCCATTACTGTACATGAGATGTATATTGTAGTGGATGCTGGGATATATATAGAGAGGACTTTCTTGCTCGACATGATAGTACGCTATCTGGTTGCTCTTTATCTTAACATGTACACTTATTGTCTCTCTGTTACATGTTGATAAAACCCCTAGGATGTGTACTCGACTTCCTGGACTATGATGAAGATCATACTAGTGGGGCCTGGGTAGTCCAAGAGTCCATCCTTCAATGTTCCTAGTCGTGGGAATATCGAGACGGGGCATCAATATTCCAGGGTAGACTAGCGTATTTCTTCTCGACCCATGTGATGGGCGACGGGTGATCCCATATCCATTGGAGTTTGACATCAAAGATGGTATGCGGGTGCTCAGTGGAGACTGGGTACACTTAACGGACTCGCCGAGAACTCCCAGATGGTATTATACCTCACGTCAGATGGCAGTTCTCTAATGACACTGGTACAACTTAGTCTGTTGACCCGAGATCATCATAGAGTCTTGTGTGTCTCCCACTGTGCTTTGATTTCCATCCTTCCATGGCTCCACTGAGTCGTGCAAACAGGTGGTTTTTGGGTACGGTCCCGATTCACATGGACAATGAGCGATAAGGGGGATTCGTCTCTCCCGGTATTGGGGGTTGATGTTGCGCTATGCTCGACTGGCCATAATTGGAAATCCTTGGCCAGGGTTGCATAGATTTACTGGTAAGTGTTATCAGAAGTTTCATGCTTGTTATGGACCTTACATCGGCATGACTTATCAAGCTACTAGGGTCTGACGTTTACCACCCCTAGGCGAGATATGCGACATATAAGACGAATAGACCGGACTGTGCGGTAAGTGTTACTGATTGGATTCGCGGGAGTGTGAGCAGGCTTGCTCGTTGATCTTCTGATCGCTCAATACCCGGGTGGCCGTTACGTTTAGCAGACCGCTTGCGGCTTGTGGGTGGCTGATATGATCACCACCTACTGCCGGCGTATTGACGAGTCTTTAGAGTCCTACACAGAGGTTTCCTAGCTCAAGCGAAACGAAATAGGAGCGCATATGAGATATGTACAGGACCGAGAATAATACCAGTATGTGATACTGTATTCTATTCTCACGATTTGTATCATCGGTCGGTTATATGAGATATAGCCGGGTTACCGAATCAAGTGTTAATTCGATATATTGATACACTAGATATTAGTCGGTTATATTTAATATGACCGGATCATTAAATCAAGTGTTGATTTAATGATTTAATGTATAATTATATATTTGATATATTACTTTACATTAACTAGTATTGGTTCACTTAAGATTGATTTTCTCACTTGATGTGCACAAGTTGTATATGTGATATATGTTTGTGCACTAGTTTGTATCATGATTGATGATACATGAAAACTTGGGTGTGTGTATGAATTACACCATATTTAAGATAATGGTTTGGGTTTTTATTTATTTTGGTAAAACAAAATGGTGGCTTTCTTTGTCTTGGCTTGAAGTTTCATTAAGCTTTTAAGCATCTTTGGCAAAGTCCACTCATTTTGTTTTGCATAAGATTTTCATTAACCAAACCATTAACTTAAACTATAGTTTAGTCTCAACAAAGGTTAACTCACCCATGGTTGCATTATGTTAGACTTCACTTGATTATTCCTTTTTTTAATAATGGATTATTCATATTCTTTCTTCTTCTTCTTCTTCATTCAAGAAGAAAAGCTTGCTAAAAATTTTCAAGTGAAGAAATAAAGTGAGAAATCAAAATCCAAAGTAAACCCACTTCATATTTCATCATGCTCTACTACATGCCATTTAGTTTAGGGTGTTCTCTTCACAAAGTTCTTGACCTAGTGAAGATGGAGCTTGAGTTTGAGTCTCCTCGACGTAGATCATCTTCGGCCTCGAAGTCAACGAGCTAGTCCGTTCATTTATCCGATGAAACCATCACTAGAGTTCGGGATTTCGATGATCGCAGCGAAGGGACGTCAACACGGAGCTTTAGAAGTGAAGGACCGGATCTACAAAGGTTGTATTTTCATTCACTTCTTATATATAATGTAGATTACATGTTTTGTTACCCTAATCTCTAGTCTAAGATCTTGCTTAGGGTTGTTCGGCACATAAAAATTTGATTTTGGCATGGTTGATGCCTTGTAGAACCTTGTCCCTATGCCTAGTAATCCTACAGTGTGTGCTCCCACTGTACTTTGATCTCCATCCTACCACGGCTCTACTCAGTTGTGCAAACAAGTGGATTTTGGGTACAGTCCCGAGCAACATGGAGGCGATGAGCAATAGGAAGGGTTTCGTCTCTCTCGGTATTGGGGGTTGATGTTGTGCTATGCTCGATTGGCTATAACAGGAAGTCTCTGGCCAGGGATGATGAGATTTACTGATAAGTGTTATCAGTCGTTTCTCGATCTATTATAGGCCTTATACCAGCATGACTAATTAAATATTGGGGTCGAAGATACCATCCCTAGACTCGATATGCAGCATATCTGATGAAGAGACCGGACTGTACAGTAAGTGTTGCTAGTTGACTCGACGCGAGTTTTGATAGGTTCGCTTGTTTTTCTTCTGATCGCCCAATACCTGGGAGTCGTTACATACAGCTAGTTCCGCTGACGATTTGTGGGTATGTGATATGATCACTACCTACTGCTAGCATATTGATGATTCATAGATTCCCACAAAGGGGTTTCCTAGCTAAGGCGAAAAGATGTAAGGTGCATATGAGGATATACGCGGGAGCTCGATTAAATGCGTGTATATGATATCGTATTTTAATCGGGCGTTTTCTATTGGTCGGGTCATATGTGATATGACTGGATTATTAAATCAAGTGTTGATTTAATATTAATGACCATTAGCTCATTTATTATTAAACCCTTTTCTTTTATGTATATGCATGAATGTATGTATGTATTGATATGAATGCACACATGCATGCATACATGTGTCATGGTTGATGATACATTGGAGATGGCAATGCAAGACTCACATGGGGAAATATTTATATATTTTGATTATTGAGAAAAAGAAAATGGGGATAAATCATGGATAGGTTTCTACATTCTTCCTTGGTTGACCAAAGTCAAAATCATGGTTTTATTTCCCATGGTTTTAGTTAACTCAATATCAAAATATCTAGATAGTTTGTAACCATGGTTGTAATTGAGATGACCCTCTCTCTCTCTCTCTCTCTTGATAATTATCATTATTCTCATTTCCTAACACAAGAGTTAAGCTTAGCCATCTCCTCCTTCGTCTTCCTCCTTCAAGCTCTCTAGATTTTAGAAAGTGAGTGAAGAAAAGAAAAAGAAAAAGGTTTTTAAGTGAGAACACAACCCGCATCATCAATCTATATTAGTTTATCCCACTAGTGTAGATTGTTTGCTTCACTTCCATCTTGATCAAGTGAAGCTAGGAGCTTGTGCAAAGGGACTCCGTGGTGGATCGTCGTGGACTTCAAGGGATTCAAGCGAACCAGTTCAAACACCAAGTTGATCCAAGGAGCCACAAAGACGAGGTCTACAAAGGTTGTATTACTCTCCTCTTAGTGTTATACTATTATTTGCATGTGATACATGCCATGTTACCCTAAATTTCTAGTTCGATTCATGGTTGAATCCATTCGAACTTTCATCTTGTGAAACTTGCGAGTCATGTCTCAAAGGTAAAATGACCAATACTTCGTTTACTGGAAATGGAGAAAGAGTTACTGAACTCTTAGGACTTATACATGGTGATGTATATGGTCCCATGTCTACACATGCCAGAGATGGTTCCTCATACTTTATTATATTCACTGACTATCTCAAGATTCGGACATGTGTTCTTGTTAAAACACAAGTCTGAAGCTTTTAAGAAATTCGATGAATATAACCATGAAGTTGAGAACCTGACGGGTAAAAGTATTAAATCCTTCGATCTGATCAGGGAGAAGAATACTTGAAGCATGGAATTCCTGGACTATTCAAAAGAGAATAAGATTCTCTCTCAGCTTACTCCTCCGTATACACCACAGCATAATGGTGTATCGGGACGGAGGAATCGCACACTATTACATATGGTGCGCTCTATGATGAGTATTGCTGAGTTACCTGTTTCCTTTTGGAGTTATGCACTTGAGAAGCTGCTTACCTATTGAATAGGGTTCCACCAAATCAGTGCCTACCACTCCATATAAGATATGGCATGGGAAGAGACCATATCTTAAACGAGTTAAGATATGGGGTTGTCCGGCCTATGTTAAAAAGCAAAATCCGGACAAACTCGAGGCAAGGTCATTTCTATAAGTTTGTTGGATATCCTAAACATTTGCGAGGGAATATCTTCTACCAAACCGAAGAACAAAAGGTGTTTTGTTTCTCAAAATACCACCTTTTTTAGAAAAAGGAATTTTTTGAAAAACAAATTAGTGGACATGAGGTAAAACTGGAAAGAGTTCCAGCTATACAAACTACGACTGAGATTTACTGGAACCGGAGAATTCGATATTCTCCAACGAATCTCAGCCTCTCCACGAATCTGGTAGGGTTTCTTATCCACCTGAGAGATACTACGGTTTTCTCAGTGACGGTGGGAGCGAGGATTGCATCATGGTAGATGATGACCCAACTAGATTCAGGCAGGCCTTCACAAGTGAGGACTCTGTAAATTAGCTGGATGCAATGCAATCTGAGATGGAATCCATGTGCACCAACAAAGTATGGACTTTGCATATTGCTCCTGAAGGGTTAAAACCCAACGGGAGCAAGTGGATCTTTGAGAAAGATACTTGGTGTAGATGGAAAAGTTGAGACTTTCAAAACTAGACTTGTAGAAAAAGGTTTTCGTCATATAACCAGGTGTGGATTATGATGAAACCTTTTCTTCAGTGGCTATTCTTAAGTCCATCCGGATCCTACTTGCCATCGCTGCATGCCATGACTGCGAATTCTGGCAGTTGCACATCATGACCGCTTTTCTAAATGGGGATTTAGAAAGGAGCATGTACATGACAGCTAGAGGGCTTCATAGACAGTGGGAGCAGCGGAAAGGTGTGCAAGTTGCTTGGTTGAATCAGACATCGCGGAGTTGGAACATCTTTTTTGATGTGGCAGTCAAAGAGTTTAACTAAATCAAAAGGATAGATGAACCTTCTATATAAAAGAAGGTAGTAGAGAGTAAGATTGTCTTCCTCGTATGATACGTAGATGACACACTCTTGATAGGAAATGGGTTTCCTATGCTACACTCGGTCAAGCTCCTCTTATCACGAGAATTCTCCATCAAAGATCTAGATGATACCTCCTACATCATGGGGATTCAAATCTATAGAGATAGATCTAAGCGGATATTGGGAGTGTCCCAAATCCAAGTACACTAACACCATAGTAAAAGGGTTTAGTATGGAAGATTCTAAGCGTACTGGTTCGCTTACTTACTTAAAAATCACTCTCTCCAAAAAGATGTCTCCCTAGACTGATTTGGAGAGAGCTCGCATGCAAGGGATATCTTATGCTTCGGGGGAAGGCTCTATCATGTATGCGATGTTATGTACCAGACCAGGTGTAGATAACTCACTAGGTGTACTGAACATGAATCAATCGGATCTTGGGAGAATCACTGGATAGCTGTGAAGCTCTAAAGAAGTGTTCTTGGTGTTTGGTAACGGTGAACTCCAATGGGAGTCCTTTACTGATCCGAACTTCCAGAGAGATAAGGTCGACTGAAAACCAGTCTCAGGCTTTGTCGTTACCCTCAGTGGAGAGACGGTATGTTGGAAGAGTTCCAAGCCAGATACCGTGGCAAACTAGACGATAAAGGCTTAATACATTGCTACCAACGATGCTATCAAAGAGGCTGTCTGGATATTCCTTGTTCATGAGATGAACATAGTTCCAACCATTGTAGTGACAATGGAGTTATGGCTTTGGACTAAGAACCCCGGTCCCATCAGCAATCCAGACATATTCTGACGCAGAATCACTAGATCAGGGAGATGGTTGATCTCCAAAGGATTGAGGTCAGGAGAGTTGACGGGAACGATAACACGGTGGATCCACTCACAAATGTTGGAGATAGTGCCCTCAGAGTCAATTATTGGATCACAGGCTCGTGATTGCAATGATTGAGGGAGGACCTATCCCGGTAGGACAGTCTTACTCGAGATGATAGTATGCTATCTGGTTTATCTTTATCATCGTGTACTGCTTTAGGTGACCTGACATGTCGCTATTACACGTTGATAGAGCCCCTAGGATTCTTGCTTGACTACCAGCAGTATGATGGCGATCATATACGTGGGAGCTGGTAGTCTATAAGCACATCCTTAAAAGGTCCCTAGTCCTAGGAGTTTCGAGACAGGGCATCGATACTCCATTAGTAGACTAGTGTATACAGTCGAGACCCCGACGAGGGGCGGTGGCCGGTCTCACAAGCCACTGGTGTCAGTTGGTTCGCCTAAGATGTAAACAGGTGCTCATTGGGTTATGAGTACACCGGACAGGACTCGCCGGGAACCTGCTAGTTGGTCTTATACCAGATGTCAGATAGCAGTTCCCTGGTGACATGTGTACAGGTTAGTTCATCAACCTGAGATCGTCATTTGTCTCGTGTGAGTTCCCACTGTGCTTTGATTACTACCCTACCACGGCTCAAAGGAGTCGTGCAAACAGGTTTTAGTTGGGTACAGTCCCGAGCCACATGGAGGCAGTGAGCGGATCTGCAGGGGTTCGTCTCTCCCGGTATTGGGGGTGAGGTCGCGCTGTGTCTAGGAGAGCCATTACGCAAAGCCCTCTGCCGAGGCAGGAGATTTACTGGTAGGTATTCCAGTAGTATCTCAGGGCGTTCTGGGCTACACTCCGACACGACTTGTACCGCCTTTGGGGGTCTGACTTTTACCAACCCCCTAGGCCCGACATGCGATGCTCATAGACGAACGGACCGGACTGTACGGATATTGTCACTGACAGGCTCAGTAGGGTGTCAGGATGAGTTCGCTCATCGACGTCCCTTTTGGTCAATAGCTGGTGGCCCGTCACGTATTGGCTTATACCTCTGACGTGCTAGTGGTTAAATCCACAGCTATAGTATTGACGAGTCTTTAGAGTCCACCACACTTTCAGTTACTCAGCTTTCGGGCGAAACACTGTAGAGGCCGTATGGAGATATGGCAGGGTCCGATCAGATACGTGCGGTATTGCACGGATCAGGATCGGACAGTTTTGTACTAGTGGCCGTATAGTTATATGGCAGGGTTTGATCTGATACGTGCGGTATTGCACGGATCAGGATCGAACGGATTTTACTAGCCGGCTTTGGCTTAAGCCGGTCCTAGTTTAGTACAGTGTAGATTTTTGTCTCATTGCATTTGTATCCGGTCGGAATACAGATGCGGGTGTGTATGCACAGTGTCGGGGTTTTTCCTGTAATTTATTACGGGACCAGTTTTCTGGAGTTGCCAGTTTGCATTCCGTTCCGGCCGGTTTTTCTTTGTTCTTTACCGGCCGGACTTTTCCGATGGAGGGGGTTATTTGCAATTGTGCAAATAACATTTTGTGGAGGGGTTTTATTGCATATATATTGATTATGATAGCTTTCATTTCTTTTGCTCCATGATGCTTTTATTGTGATTTGAAAAGGGTATGGTTGGATTTATTGAAGCATGCTTGCATGTTTCTTTGTCTAGGTTGTGGTCACCTCTTCTCTTCATCCTACCATCACCTCCCTTCTTGCTACAAGTTGATCCCTCCACCATTTCCTTTATGTCATGGCCGGCCACACTTGGAGATGAGGAAAAAAAAATGAGAGATGTGTTTCTTTTGTTGTATGGAAATTATTCTCATTTCTCATTTTTGTATCAAAGTTCACAACCTCTCTTCATATCATCTTGTTTCCTCCATCATGGCAACACTACCCCAAAGAGACAAAGCACTACACTTCCTACAGCACATCTTGGGCATGTCGACTTGCCGGCTTCATGCCCGAGTTGCCTCGGTATTGAGGCGGGAGCCCGTAAAAGACGCAGGCGATGTGGTGCCCTTTCCGACGAGGAGGAGACGACCGGAGTGTCCGCGGGAGATCGGGACGATGACGAGAAGACCGGAGGACTCGGATCAGTCGGTATATCTCAAACCCCATCTCTTGTTAGCTAGTATAGGTTAATGGTTTCGATCCGGGTTATTGTCCGCGGTAGCGCCAGTTTCCAAGTAAGGAAAAATTTTGATTCCGCTTTTTGGCCTCGGATAGACGGCCGGGGCGCTGCCGTGGCGCAACATGGTATCAGAGCCTTGCCATTAACATAGTCTAGCTTTGTGTAATGTGTTTTTCAGTTCCGATCGATCGAAATGTTCAAAAACCCGTATTTTGTCACGACAGTTTTCTGTTGAAATTTTTTAGTCTCTAAAAATTTTTCAGGGTGTATAAAAGTACTGTACAGGGTGACATAAGACTACTGGGAAAATACGAGACATTGATCTCTCAGGTCGACCGCGGAACCGCGGCCAAACCCCACTTGGGGCCGCGGTTCCGCCGCCGAAGAAGAGGATCAATGCTTTATCTTTTTACAGTCGTCTTCTGGGGTTATTTTATGGGTTTTAGAATGTTAATATTGGGCCCAGAATTTCTTTAACTGCTGCAGTGTTGTTTTGGGGCCCACTTGTTATAATTTGATCGGTCGGATATTTTAAACACATTTTTCACAGTATTTACATTATATCTGCGACCGTGAATGTCACTCGATCGGTAAATCCGGTCTAACTGCTATAGCCCGGTTAGACGGATTTGCGAACGTGACTTTCACGTTGATGTTCTATGTTTATGCTGTGATGTTGCGGATCGGTCGTTGGGGATAGCCTGGATGCAATGCTAGTACAGTGCTGTTGTATTATGTACATTTGATATTGCGGGGCAAGCGTCCGACATGTGGACTGCCGTCACTGCCTGTTTGTATTATTCTTTTGGGGCACGACCTGGTTGCGGTCGATGTACCCGGTATATGTATATTTTACTTTCTTTACTAGGATTGCCCCGCGGTGGGGTGCACGGATAGCCGGGTTCTGGAGGGCAACGGGCCCGCATCTCAGGGCATTGAGACGGAGGGGGCTTCAGTCCAGGATTGGCGGGCTATTCGCCGCACCCGTAGGGGGTACAGGTTGACCCAGGAGGGGTGCCCAAGTTACCGGATTCCGTGAAGTGCTGGGTGGTCCATTCACGGTGCTGAAGGGGGCTGCCTCGCTTCAGGTTTTGGCGGGTGACTTGCCGCGCCCGTAGGGGTCTAGGATTTCATTGCACAGGCTATCCACACGACCAGGGGAACGTCGGGTTTCAGCAGCGGCTCTGTGAAACCCGGGGCTTCCAGATATCTGTATTGTTCTGTGATGCTGTACATTTCTGTGATGTTGCATTTTATTCACGCCTTGAGCGAAATACTATATATTGGTATATATATTAGTAGATGTTGTATATGTTTTTCATCCGCGCTAGTCCAGTCCCCGCTCTGTCGTTAGTAAGCTAACCTAACGAGTGATGACGGGACCCAGTGGCGAATGCGGATAGCATATACGTACGTCAGTATATTTTCGTTCTTTGTGGTGTGATCAATTGATGGGACTGCATTGATTCAGATCAATGCAAGTTTAAACAAACCTATTCTGATGTTGTTGGAACATTTTTCAAAAAAAAAAAAGCTGTTATTGCAAGGACGTTCGCTTTTGTTTTGCATCGTGGTATTCATTTGGAATATCCTGCTCCTCAGTCGACGAGGCAAGGGCCGAGATCCCTTCACCGGAAGTGACCCCTTGGACAGAAGTTTGCGTCAGGGCATTAACTTCATTATAGCCGATTACTTTTGCTTTGCATCGTGGTATTCAGTTGGAATATCCTGCACCTCATTCTACGGGGAAAGAGCCGAGATCCCTTCACCGGGAGTGACCTCTTTAGTAAAGGTTTTCGTCACTATATTTTCTAAAAGGTTATCCAGTTCCTTCAACGATATCAAGTTCATTACGTTAAAGGTTTTTCGCTAAAAACCAGTCGTAGCCCTCCGTCATTTCAGATTAGTATTACTTAGTATTCGTGCTGCGTTTGTCGTGCATTGCCGTGGCGTAGTGTTCGGTAGCTATGTAATGCTTTTCTGTCACATGGATAAGTGGATTGGTTAGGACAGTCGTGCGGTCTTGTTGGCATTGTCAAGGACTCGTACGGGTGGGTTTAATGCAATCAAGATAATGACGGGTAGAACTTGACTAGGACTCTTTGATTTGTTGGCATTGTCAAGGTCACTTGGGTCCTAGGGGTAAAAACAAATATCGGGAGTTTCAAAAGAACTGAAACTTGCCAGACATGCGCATACCTTCTGGAGTGTGGTGACGTGAGTGGATTCCGTCACGTTATCATGCAGTGATAGTTGGATCCCGATTCCCACTGATGAGCTAGCTTACTCCTCGGGTGACCCCGACTAAATTCTTCTTTCAGGTTTGGAGGAGAATTTGAGATACAGTGGGAGGTTTCCAGATTAGACAAAGTGGTAACCATTCTGATCTAGGCTAGAGTGCACGCTGAGTGTTTCTTTTCTCTCTCTTTGGCAGCGACCATTGACCCGACCCTGGACTATGACTCAGTGACCAAGTTGACCGAACCTTCTTAAACACAGGCTTTTGGATTGTCAGAGTTGCAGACCTCATTGCCACTCCTACTTTTACCCTTTTCTCCAGGACACCCCGTATTACTGCGAACGTCCACTTCCATTGGACAAAACCATCGTATGGTTATATACGAACTCGAAGGACTTCGAGGATGGTTTCTGGTTCTGGAGAAAACGAATAGGATTATTCAGTTGTCTTTTCTTTTCACCTTCTCTCATTGTGAGTACTCCTTGGTTTAGGAGATAGTACACCTATTATGCAAATTGGACAGTCTTCTTCCAAACCTTAGGCTGGTGCCGAACGGTGGGGAATGAAGAAAACCAATTAGCATAACGATGGTGTACAGAAGGTATTGAGTTAAGACAAAGAAAGGGATTAGTAAGAGGGCAAAGTAAAATGCGACTGATATTCACGACCAAACCAAGTATTTCTTCGCCAATCCTAAATCACCTTTGTATTTCTCCAGGACACTCCGTATCACTACGAAGATCCACAGTTTATTGGATACTCCATCGTATGGTTATATACGAACTCGAAAGGAACTTGTTCCAGTTCGGGGATGGATTCTGGTCCAGGAGAAATAGGAATACAGTTTATTCGGTTTTCTTTTCTCTTCACCTTCTCTCGCATTGCGAGTGCTCCTAGGATTAGGACGGTACACCTTTTATGCTTATTGGATAGTCTTCTTCCAAACCATAGGCTGGTGCCGAACGGTAGGGAAGGAAGAAAACCATTTGGCCTAAAGGGGTGTGCAGACGGTATTGACTAAAGACATATAAAGGGATTTGGACAGGTGGCAAAGAATTATACGGTTATAGTTGTGAATCTGGATAATGGTAGAGGCATTACTAGGAATACCAGGATTCCCCACAGAAACATTTCAATGTTTCAGTTTCACTGTGTAATGTTAAAAGAAAACTGATTTCCCGATGAGATACTTACTCCAGGGTATGTATTTACCAGGTATGATTCTCACATCTGTATGGTTTTACAGATGATGAGTGGGAGTAAGTTATTGGGAATTGGGTGATCATCCTCATTATATCGGGATTCGTTGTAATCGGTGATATTTGAGGAGATCACCTGGGCTGTTTGCCGGTCGGCAAATATTTGGTTTTGAATATCCGCTGTTGTGCACCAATTTCAAATTGATATATCTGTACGTCTATTTTCATAGAGTGAGATATACCTTTTGATATTATGTCGATGACATTTACCTATATCAGTGGATGGTTAGGTAAGGAGCATCAAACAGCGGTGTAATTCTTCTTAACCATAAGTACAGTTTTCAACCTACAACGCACAGTGAAAGAGTTGTTAGACTCAGCGGACTTATACAGAGTATTGTATGTTGTCCAGTGTCCATTGAGACAGAGGAGTTGGTCCTCATACTATATTCTGTTTACTTTTAACTTCTCTAGTTCTTAGACATATGTTTCGTAGAAACACAGGGTCTAAGTTTTAAGGAGTTATAGGTATTTGAATAGAGTAGAGAACCAAGTATTGCAAGTATCGGGATTCTTCAAAGTGATCGAAGATGTAGATACTTGTGTCTGGTATTCAGTTGATAGTAATGATAAAGAGAAATTGTTTCTCTTTCAGGTTACTCATAATTGGAAGTACTCCTAAGTTGAGTAACGCTGATCGACCTCTTTCCATTTAGTTGACATGCACTGGAGATAGCTGCATGATTTGAATCTGGTTCAATTAAATCAGTGCCTCTGGTTCTATATTGGATATAGAACAGTTCATATCTTAACTATGTTAAGGTACGGGGAGTTGTCCGGCTTATGCTTAAAACCAGACACTGGACAACTCAAGGCACGTTTCTGTAATGGCTGTTTGTGGGTTGACCCAGGCTATGACGAGGGTTGACTTTCTACCATCTGGCAGATCAATAGAAATATTGTTCTAGACTCGCCACATTTTAAATGAAATGGTTATTTTTCAGAAAACAGTAGTGGGAGTATGGTAGAACTGGAAGCGATTCCAGAACCGCAAACGATTACTGAAGATTTAATAAAGAACCTAAAGATTCAATCTGATTTGACATTCCATTGGCCACTCCGCAGATTAGGTGGGTAACTTCAGGCACCCGAGAGGTACTACGGTAGCCTCAAGGACGGTGACAGGGAAGTTCTTGTTTACCCACAATTACCATTGCTGTTGTTCCAGGCTGCGAGACCCGGCAGGAGGATGAGTATAGCGTCGTTCTAAACTAGCTTTAGAAGTGTACGTCTATATGACTCTGCCAGAGGGTTGTCGTAGTCAGTGGGAGCAGCGGAAGCATTGGTGGACATCAGGCTTATGTCTATTTATAGACTAAAGCGGATGTAGCGGAGATAGATCATCTATTTCTGATGTGACAGTCATAGGTTTGACGTCATCAGAATAGGGGGTGGATCTGTTGAGAAGGCAGTAGGAAGTGATATTCCTATACTACGATCGGTTGTACTTTGGTCGTCACACAGTGTTTTCTTCGTATGGGATTTGGACATTATGTCAGACATGCTGGTTACTAGATCTATGGTTTTAGATCTAGATTTGGGTGGTTTCCCAATCTGGATACCTTGACAGCATTCTATGAGTATTTAGAATGGACGACTCCTGACACGGTAGTGTACCTGCTGTTGATGGAGTCACCCTCTCTAAAGGTGTCTTACAGACTAAAGGGGAGAGGGATACGCATGATTGACAGATCACTTGCTTAGGCAATTGAGTCAATCATGAGATGTCAAGTACCACACCAGATGTTCTTCTTGCAGTAGGTGCAATAAGTTGATATTAATCCAATCCTGGAAAAACAGTCGGAAGCAGTTTTAGAACATAAGTGAATGTTCTAGGGATATGATAACGGCTGCCTCCTTTAGGAGACGGTTATCACTCCAGGCTTCCAAGGTGACATGGACGACAAGGAGGTTGTCGGAGTTATAGTTCTCACTTTGACGAGGGACAGTATTTTGGACAGATGGTCCAAGGCAATACTGAGGGAGGCATGGCGCAGGATACTGATTAAGTTCAGTTGACGATACAGTCTAAGAAGTTTGGATTTGGAGTTCATTTATGAGCTAGGTCCAATCAGACATCCAGACATTCTAAGACAGGTATTGCTCATTTTGGGAGATGGCTTTCTCCGCGAACTTGAGATATAGAGAGACATAGAAAGAAACATCACAGCGGATCCACTCACTGAGGCTATTCCTCGAACGCAATAGTTTCGCAAACGAGCTTTGTGAGACTGACTAGTAGAGGAGTTGGGTGTTCGGTATCACACAGGCTGTGAGTACGCGACATCGCAATAATTAGCCTTGAGTGCAAGTGGGAGATTGTTGGAGATAGTGCCCTCAGAGTCAATTATTGGATCACAGGCTCGTGATTGCAATGATTGAGGGAGGACCTATCCCGGTAGGACAGTCTTACTCGAGATGATAGTATGCTATCTGGTTTATCTTTATCATCGTGTACTGCTTTAGGTGACCTGACATGTCGCTATTACACGTTGATAGAGCCCCTAGGATTCTTGCTTGACTACCAGCAGTATGATGGCGATCATATACGTGGGAGCTGGTAGTCTATAAGCACATCCTTAAAAGGTCCCTAGTCGTAGGAGTTTCGAGACAGGGCATCGATACTCCATTAGTAGACTAGTGTATACAGTCGAGACCCCGACGAGGGGCGGTAGCCGGTCTCACAAGCCACTGGTGTCAGTTGGTTCACCTAAGATGTATACAGGTGCTCATTGGGTTATGAGTACACCGGACAGGACTCGCCGGGAAGCTGCTAGTTGGTCTTATACCAGATGTCAGATAGCAGTTCCCTGGTGACATGTGTACAGGTTAGTTCATCGACCTGAGATCGTCATTTGTCTCGTGTGAGTTCCCACTGTGCTTTGATTACTACCCTACCACGGCTCAAAGGAGTCGTGCAAACAGGTTTTAGTTGGGTACAGTCCCGAGCCACATGGAGGCAGTGAGCGGATCTGCAGGGGTTCGTCTCTCCCGGTATTGGGGGTGAGGTCGCGCTGTGTCTAGGAGAGCCATTACGTAAAGCCCTCGGCCGAGGCAGGAGATTTACTGGTAGGTATTCCAGTAGTATCTCAGGGCGTTCTGGGCTACACTCCGACACGACTTGTACCGCCTTTGGGGTCTGACTTTTACCAACCCCCTAGGCCCGACATGCGATGCTCATAGACGAACGGACCGGACTGTACGGATATTGTCACTGACAGGCTCAGTAGGGTGTCAGGATGAGTTCGCTCATCGACGTCCCTTTTGGTCAATAGCTGGTGGCCCGTCACGTATTGGCTTATACCTCTGACGTGCTAGTGGTTAAATCCACAGCCATAGTATTGACGAGTCTTTAGAGTCCACCACACTTTCAGTTACTCAGCTTTCGGGCGAAACGCTGTAGAGGCCGTATGGAGATATGGCAGGGTCCGATCAGATACGTGCGGTATTGCACGGATCAGGATCGGACAGTTTTGTACTAGTGGCCGTATAGTTATATGGCAGGGTTTGATTTGATACGTGCGGTATTGCACGGATCAGGATCGAACGGATTTTACTAGCCGGCTTTGGCTTAAGCCGGTCCTAGTTTAGTACAGTGTAGATTTTTGTCTCATTGCATTTGTATCCGGTCGGAATACAGATGCGGGTGTGTATCCACAGTGTCGGGGTTTTTCCTGTAATTTATTACGGGACCAGTTTTCTGGAGTTGCCAGTTTGTATTCCGTTCCGGCCGGTTTTCCTTTGTTCTTTCCCGGCCGGACTTTTCCGATGGAGGGGGTTATTTGCAATTGTGCAAATAACATTTTGTGGAGGGGTTTTATTGCATATATATTGATTATGATAGCTTTCATTTCTTTTGCTCCATGATGCTTTTATTGTGATTTGAAAAGGGTATGGTTGGATTTATTGAAGCATGCTTGCATGTTTCTTTGTCTAGGTTGTGGTCACCTCTTCTCTTCATCTTACCATCACCTCCCTTCTTGCTACAAGTTGATCCCTCCACCATTTCCTTTATGTCATGGCCGGCCACACTTGGAGATGCGGAAAAAAAAATGAGAGATGTGTTTCTTTTGTTGTATGGAAATTATTCTCATTTCTCATTTTTGTATCAAAGTTCACAACCTCTCTTCATATCATCTTGTTTCCTCCATCATGGCAACACTACCCCAAAGAGACAAAGCACTACACTTCCTACAGCACATCTTGGGCATGTCGACTTGCCGGCTTCATGCCCGAGTTGCCTCGGTATTGAGGCGGGAGCCCGTAAAAGACGCAGGCGATCTGGTGCCCTTTCCGACGAGGAAGAGACGACCGGAGTGTCCGCGGGAGATCGGGACGATGACGAGAAGACCGGAGGACTCGGATCAGTCGGTATATCTCAAACCCCATCTCTTGTTAGCTAGTATAGGTTAATGGTTTCGATCCGGGTTATTGTCCGCGGTAGAGCCAGTTTCCAAGTAAGGAAAAATTTTGATTCCGCTTTTTGGCCTCGGATAGACGGCCGGGGCGCTGCCGTGGCGCAACAACAAAGGCCCTTCCTAAGAGAGACTTTTATGGGATGTTGGGTATGAGATACTCCAACAACTGGTTTTAGTGCAAGTGGGAGATGTTAGTTGTATGTATGCCCTAGTGGTCATTATTATACATATGATGTATATTATAATGGATGCTGGGACATATATAAGGAGGACTTTCTTGGTCGACATGATAGTATGCTATCTAGTTACTCTTTATCTTAACATGTATACTTTCTGTCTCTCTGTCACATGTTGATAAAGCCCTTAGGATGTGTACTTGACTACCAGGATTATGATGCAGATCATACTAGTGGGGCCAGGGTAGTCCGTAAGTACATCCTTCAATTGTTTCTAGTTGTGCGAGTATTAAGATGGGGCATCGATATTCCAGAGTAGACTAGTTTATACGTTTCTTGACCCATATGATGGGCGATGGATGATCCCACATCCATTGGTGTTTGACATCAAAGATTGTATACGGGTGCTCAATGGAGACTGGGTACACTGAACAGGACTCGCCCAGAACTCCTAGATGGTATTATACCTCACGTCAGATGGCAGTTCTCTGGTGACACTAATACAGGTTAGTCTGTAGACCCGAGATCGTCATAGAGTCTTGTGTGATTCCCACTGTGCTTTGATTTCTACCATACCACGTTCAAGAGAACGTGCAAAACGGTGGTTTTTTGGGTACAGTCCCGAGTCACATGGAGGAAATGAGCGATAGGAGGGGATTTCGTCTATCCCGATATTGGGGGTTGATGTTGCGCTATTCTCGATTGGTTATAACAGGAAGTCCCTGGCCAGGGCTGATAATGAGATTTACTGGTAAGTGTTATCAGTAGTTTCTCGACCTATTATGAGCCTCATATCGGCATGACTTATCAAGCTATTGGTGTCTGACATTTATCACCCCAAGCTGGATATGCGACATATCAGACGAAGAGACCGGACTGTACGGTAGTGTTACTTATCGGATTCACAGGAGTATGAGAAGACATGCTTGTTGATCTTCTGATCGCTCGATACCCGGGTGGCCGTTACTTGCAGCTAGTACTGCTGATGGCTTGTGGGTGACTGATATGATCATCACCTACTGCCGGCGTATTGACGAGTCTTTAGAGTCCTACACAGAGGTTTCCTGGCTCAGGAGAAATGAAGTAGGAGAATATATGTGATATGTGCGGGACCGATATTAATACGAGTATGTGATACTGTATTCTAATCTTGCGATATGAGATATCGGTCGGTTATATGTGATATAGCCGGGTTATCGAATCAAGTGTTGATTCGATAAGTTGATATAAATGATATTAGTCGGTTATATGTGATATAGACAGATTATTAAATCAAGTATTGATTTAATAATTTAATGTATAATTATACATTTGTTATATTAACATACATTAACTAATATTAGCTCACTTAAGCATTTCTTTTTCTCACTTGTGCACATTTTAATATATATGTGATATATATTATTGTGTCATGCTTGTTGCTACATGCTACATGGGTGTATGAGACTCACACCATTTCTAAGATAATGTAGGGTTTTATTGATTTAAAGTAAATCAAAATTAGGTAGAAATTAGTCATGGTTGATGCTTAGTGGAAGCTTGTATAACCCATTAACTTAGTCAACTAATTTTGTTTTATATTAGATACTTATTAACCCAACCATTATCTTTAGCCATGGTTAAGTCTTTACAAGAGTTAGTATGAGATATTATCTCACTCATGGTTGCTATTCTCACTCATTTGATTCATTCATGACATTCTCCACTTCATCTTCTTCTTCATCTCCAAAAGCTCTCTAGGTTTTTAGGTGGTGAAGAAAATTAGTGAGAAAAATAATTCTAAAGTGGGCAAAAATCCTACTTCATCAACCTACACTAGACTAGCCATTTAGTATAGGTTGTTTGCTTCACTAATTCTCAATTGGTGAAGAGGTAGCTTGAGTTGGAGTCACCTCGACGTAGATCGTTTCGGCCTCGAAGACTTCAAGCAAGCTTGTTCATTTCTCTTAGTGGAGCCTTACTTGAGTCCGGAAGATCACTACTTGGAGCGAAGGGACTACTACACGGAGCTTTAGAAGTGAAGGACCAGTCTACAAGGGTTGTATTCCTCATTCACTTAGTGTAAAGTTGTTTACATGTTTGATAACCCTAATTCTCTAGTTAAGATCTTGTGTTTGGGTTTCTTAGAATGTTGAATTTTTTTAAAATGGCATGGTTGATGCCTCCCGGAACCCCGTAGTCATGCTAGGGAACCCTACACTTGATTAGTGAAGAGTGAGCTTGAGTGAGAGATACCTCAAGATGGATCATCTTCGGTCTCGAAGACAACAAGCAAGCTCATTCCTTTCATTAAGTGGAGTCAAGAAAGAGTTCTTGGGACTACTACTTGGAGCTTTATGCAAGTCGATGTCGCACACCCCATGCACTTGTGGGGAGGCGGAATTTATAAAAAATGATTTTTCATACTATTCAACACCAACTAAAACTCCAGGATCTTAGCAGAAACCTTAACTAGCTATATCTACTAGGAGATTCTAACTACTATATTTTGATTATACCTCCTTGTTAAGAAGTCTTTTGAGTCTTCTTCTTCTCCTCTCTTGGAGCTCCTCAAAGATCCGGATCGTACTTGATCATCGGCCTCCTCGTATCGAAGTTGATCTACCCGAGAGTCTATACATCAAGCTCCAACCTCTAAACCAAGGTAACTAGGGTACCTAGTTTGCAAAGCTAGATAGCCTAGAAGATGTAGAGTATCTAGTGGAGTATATTATCTCACATAACCCTATGGCTCACAACAAATGTGAAAGTTTAGGGTTTTGAGGAAGAAGAAGAGAAAATGGAGAGAGAAAGAGAATGAGCAAAGTCTTAGCCAAGTGAAGTGTTAGTTATATGTATGCCCTAGAGGCCATTACTGTATATTGGATGTATATTGTAGTGCATGCTGGGACATATATAGGGAGGACTTTCTTGCTCGACATGATAGAATGCTATCTGGTTGCTCTTTACCTTAACGTATACACTGATTGTCTCTCTGTTACATGTTGGTAAAGCCCTTAGGATGTGTACTTGACTACCTGGACTATGATGCGGATCATACTAGTGGGGACATGGTAGTCTATAAGTACATCCTTCAAAGTCCCTAGTCGTGGGTGTATCGAGACGGGGCATCGATATACCAGAGTAGACTAGCGTATACCTTCTCGACCCATACAGATGGGCGATGGATGATCCCATATCCATTGGTGTTTGACATCAGAGATGATATACGGGTGCTCAGAAGAGACTGGGTACACTGGACGGACTCGCCGAGAACTCCCAGATGGTATTATACCTTACGTCAGATGGCAGTTCTCTGGTGACACTGGTACAGAGTAGTCTGTTGACCCGAGATCTTCATAGAGTCTTGTGTGGTTCCCACTGTGCTTTGATTTCCATCTTACCACGTCCAAGAGGGCGTGCAAAACGGTGGTTTTTGGGTACAGTCCCGAGTCACATGGAGGCAATGAGCGATAGGAGGGGATTCGTCTCTCCCGGTATAGGGGGTTGATGTTGCGCTGTGTTCGATTGGCTATAACCGGAAATCCCTGGCCAGGGTTGCTGAGATTTACTGGTAAGTGTTACCTGTAGTTTCTTGAACTGTTATAGACCTCATATCGACACGACTTATCGAGCTATTGGGGTCTGACGTTTACCACCCCTAGGCAAGATATGCGATATATCAGACGATCAGACCGGACAGTTCGGTAGTGTTACTGGATGGATTCACTGGAGTGTGAGCGGGCTTGCTCGTCTATCTTCTGATCGCTCAATACCCGGGTGGCCGTTACGTTTAGCAGACCGCTTGCGGCTTGTGGGTGTTTGATATGATCATCACCTGCTGCCGGCGTATTGACGAGTCTTTAGAGTCCTACACAGAGGTTTCCTGGTTCAAGCGAAACGAAATAGGAGCGCATATGAGATATGTGCGGGACCGAGAATGATACCAGTATGTGATACTGTATTTGATTCTCGCGATATGTGACATTGCTCGGTTATATGCGATATAGCCGGGTTATCGGATCAAGTGTTGTTTCTGTTAGTTATATGTATGCCCTAGAGGCCATTACTGTACATATGATGTATGTTGTAGTGGATGCTAGGACGTATATAGGAAGTACTTTCTTGCTCGACATGATAGTATGCTATCTGGTTGCACTTTACCTTAACGTGTACACTGATTGTCTCTCTGCTACATGTTGGTAAAGCCCTTAGGATGTGTACTTGACTACCTGGACTATGATGCAGATCATACTATTGGGGACATGGTAGTCCATAAGTACATCCTTCAAAGTTCCTAGTCGTGGGTGTATCGAGACGGGGCATCGATATACCAGAATAGACTAGCGTATACCTTCTCGACCCATACAGATGGGCGATGGATGATCCCATATCCATTGGTGTTTGACATCAGAGATCATATACGGGTGCTCAGTGGAGACTGGGTACACTGGACGGACTCGCCGAGAACTCCCAGATGGTATTATACCTTACGTCAGATGGCAGTTCTCTGGTGACACTGGTACAGAGTAGTCTGTTGACCCGAGATCGTCATAGAGTCTTGTGTGGTTCCCACTGTGCTTTGATTTCCATCTTACCACCCCAAGAGGGCGTGCAAAACGGTGGTTTTTGGGTACAGTCCCGAGTTACATGGAGGCAATGAGCGATAGGAGGGGATTCGTCTCTCCCGGTATAGGGGGTTGATGTTGCGCTGTGTTCGATTGGCTATAATAGGAAATCCCTGGCCAGGGTTGCTGAGATTTACTGGTAAGTGTTACCAGTAGTTTCTCGAATTGTTATAGACCTCATATCGACACGACTTATCGAGCTATTGGGGTCTGACGTTTACCACCCCTAGGCGAGATATGCGACATATCAGACGACGAGACCGGACTGTACGGTAAGTGTTACTGGTTGGATTCACAGGAGTATGAGCGGGCTTGCTCGTCGATCTTTTGATCGCTCAATACCCGGGTGGCCGTTACGTTTAGCAGACCGCTTGCGGCTTGTGGGTGTTTGATATGATCATCACCTGCTGCCGGCGTATTGACGAGTCTTTAGAGTCCTACATAGAGGTTTCCTGGCTCAAGCAAAACGAAATAGGAGCGCATATGAGATATGTGCGGGACCGAGAATAATACCAGTATGTGATACTGTATTTGATTCTCGCGATATGTAACATTGATCGGTTATATGCGATATAGCCGGGTTATCGGATCAAGTGTTGAGTCGATAAGTTGTTACTATTGATATTAGTCGGTTGTATGCGATATGACCGGATCATTAAATCAAGCGTTGATTTAATGATTTAATGCATAATTATATATTTGATATATTACTTTGCATTAACTATTATCGGTTCACTTAAGATGGATTTTCTTACTCGCCTATGCACATCGTATATGTGATATATTTTTTGTGCACTTGATTGTATCATGTTTGATGATACATGATAGCTAGGGTTTGTGTAAAGACTTATACCATTGTTATGTTAATGGTTAGGGTTTTGGTTTTATTCATTTATTTATTTATTTATTTATTCATTTTTGAGGAATAGATAAAAGAAAAACAAAAATGGTTTCTTTCATTCTTTCATGAAGCTTGTTGAAGCTTCATGAAGCTTTGACCAAAGAAACCATTCTTGTCTTCTTCTCTAACCCTAACCATTCAACCTAACTCAAGTTTAGTCTCTACACTTGACCATGGTTGATTATGATAAGTAATCTTTTATTTTCTATTTTCTAAATAACTTATCATAACACTTTCTTCTTCTTCTTTATCTTCTTCAATGAAGAAAGCTTCACTTCATCAATGGTGGATTGATGAAAAGTGTGAGAAATTCAATTCTAAAGTGAACCCACTTCCTATTTCATCATCCTCTATCTCTTGCTAAGTAGTATAGGGTGTTTCCTTCACAAGTTTTCATGGCTAGGTGAAGGTGGAGCTTGATCTATTGATGCCTCGACGTAGATCATCTTCGGCACGTTGTCGACGACCTAGCCCGCCTATTTCTTCGATGAAACCACCGTGAGAGTCATGGTTCGATTTGGTCGGTGGAGAGGACTTCATCGCGGAGCTTAGGAGGTGGTGGACCGGATCTACAAAGGCTGTATTTCCGTATTCTTGTAGTTAAGTGTTAACTAGTTTACTTTGTCGCCTAAAATCTAGCCAACGATCCGTAGTCTAGGGTTTCTCGGCACCGTAATTTTTGAAATTGGCATGGTTGATACCTTGTGAGACCTCTTGAGAGTGCCTAGGAACCCTACAGTAGTATCAGAGCCTAGCTAGAGCCTTAGGCGAAGACTAGACGGAGTTTGAAGTCCGAACGAACCCGAAAACCCATTTCCAAATTGCTCTCTGTCCAATTTTTAAAAATCTGGATTTTTCGAAATTAAAAATATTCAGAAAATTAAGTAGGGTTTTGTAGGAATTACTGTAAATTTCATGGACCTAATTCATCTAAACCGCCGCAGTTCCGCGGCATGAGCATTGCTCATGCGGCGGTTCCGCGGCCGTACGGTCGAGTCTCACAGTAAAAGTTTCACAGTAATTCCTCCTTAGTTGTGCTGTATTTTCTGGGATATTTTAGTATTTATTATAGAGATGAGTGTTTTGGGGTTGTTTTGGGGATTCGGTGTTTCGATCGGAGTATCAGATTTTTTCTATGAGGCTTTCCGGATAATTTTAGAATATGTTAAAATGTTCGACCGGATATAAATACCCAATTTTTCCCCTGTAGGGAAATTTCCAAGTGTTGGATTTTTCCGTGGTTTAAAGACGTTCTAAGTAGTGCAAGTAACGCGATGGACCCTCTAGAAGACAACAAACCTTAACTCGATTATGTGACCGTCTTGAACTGCCCTTTGAACCTTAGGGTTTGGGGCAGTACGGCGTGCCACATGTGAGGCGTTGGCTTGACCCTTCTACGGCTGGACCGTTGGTACTGAGGCACGAACTGAATGTTTTTAGACTTGTTTCATGTGTTGATCTGTATTGGGAAAACTTGGGTGTTCGAATGTTCAATCGGAAACTTTAACATTTTCTGTTTATCCGGAATGTGATACAACAATTGGAATTCACAAAAGTTATGTGATAACTGAATGAATGTTATAAACATAGAAGTTTAGTCTCACTTGATCGGTTGCCACGAAATTTTGATGTGATCAAAAGTCCGTCGCAATCACGTAGCGTACGCGGATACTCGCCGGGTAAACTTAATAGACAGCCTCGCTCCATAGCCCCGACCTAGTGACTGTAGGAGAACCCCGTCGCCGAAAGCATCCGTTCGGGTGCTCACGGCAGCGGTGTTCCGCCTTGGTGAACTTCATCGACGGTATCGGGGGTGCAGCCGTCTATTAAAGTTTGCGACGAGCATTCGATCAGGATGTCGGGAATCTTGTTGAATTGCCCGACTTGATATTGAAAAGTGTTTTCTATTTTGAGACTAAAATGCGGGGTTTATAATTGTTAGGCATGCGATGTCTAAGGAATTCATTTGATTAGGCATGCGATGTCTATGGAGGTTGCGGATTCCAACTGTTGTAGTTTTACACTTTCTTTTCTGTGACCGTAAGTGTAATATGTGATATCGCCAGTTTCGTTGCTATATGTCAACGATAATTGGGATGGACATATTTACTTACGTTGATGACATGTGATGTTATGTGTTGCTGGATATGTTATATTGGATCGTCGTGTTTGAATAGCCGAGGGTTTTTATGTGAGATGAGTGTTTTTTCATTTTCTTTCATGTAAAAACTTGTATGTAATATTCTTTTATTGGGGCACTTCCAGATTGCGGAAAATGTCACCCTTTGTATATTATTTACTTTTCCGCACTAGGATAGACCCAAGGAGGAGGGCATAAGTAACCGGGTTCTGGGGTCCAGTGGGAGACCAACTCGAGGAGTCGAGTCCGGGTCTCCTTACTCCAGAATTGGTAGGGTTGCTTGCCGCTCTCGTAAGGGTCTGAGGGTGTGGGTTTGGCTATTCATCGCGACCGTGGAATCCGTGTTTTGTACTGGCTCGTATTTAAAACACAGACGTCCTAGTATATCCAATATTTCATATGATTCTTCTGCTGCGATATCTGTGATGTGATCATGTGATATGTTCTGTGATGGATACATTATATGGTATATATGATATATTATATAGGTGTTACTTATGTTTTACACCCGCGCTAGCCCTGCCCCGCTCTGCCGTTAGTTACCTAACCTAACGGTGCACGAGGGGACATCGAGGCGAATGCGGATGGCATAAGTGTACGTCGTATTTATCTGTGATGTTTAGGTACTTAAATGATGGGACTTCATTAATGTGAGTAATGAAATAAAAGAAACCTAAGATGTTGTAGAATTGAATTTCAAAAATAAAACAGGTAGCTACAGTTCTTGCTTTGCACAGCGGTATATACGATATATCCTGCACCTTATTCGATGAGGAAATGACCGAGATCCCTTCACCGGGAGTGACTCCTTTAGCAATAACTGGCAGATGCTACACACTTCGGTTTGTCTTTTGATTGCTTTTAAGAGTTCTGCTTTGCACAGTGATATATATGATATATCCCGCACCTCATTCGACGAGGAAAGGACCGACGATCCCTTCACCGGGAGTGACTCCTTTAGCAAAACTAGAAAAGCCTCAAAAGCACTCCATTTCAAAATTCATTCGATCCTACAACGATATCAAGTTCATTACGCAATAGTTTTTCAGAAAAACCTGTCGTAGCCCTCCGTCATTTCAGATACGTACTAGTTAGTATTCGTGTTGCGGTTGTTTGGCCTCCGTCAAGGCGTAGTGTACGGTAGCTAACTAGTGCTTATCTGCTAGCATATGATGCGATTGGATTAGGGTATTCGTACGGCGTTGTTCGGCCTCCGTCAAGGGTCGTGCGGGTGGGTTTAATTCAATCAGGAAATGACGGGTTGAACTTGACTAGCGGACTATGGGTTGTTTGGCCTCCGTCAAGGTCATAGGACGCTAGGGGTAAAATATTATCGGGAATTTCAAGTGTTGAAATTTGCAATGAGATTGCATACCTTCTATGAGATAGTTGGATCCCGATACCCGCTGCGAGTAAGAGTTACTCCTGGGAGAGTTTTATACATTACAATTAGCCGATCAAATAGGTGTCTAGAAAGGTGTTAACGAGGTTACGCCTCTGGGAAAACGAGGTTTACATTAATTAGGTTCGTGCGAAAGCACGGGGGGCCTCCCTCAAAGTACCGACACTGACCTGGCTGAAAGATTGGCGAACTTATAGTGTGTAATTAATCCCGGCTGGTCTTTCCTTTTAGGGTTTGAAGGAAGATTTGATAAAAAGCAGTGGGAGCCATCCTGATTAGATAAAATAATAACCAATCTATTCTTGCAAGAGCGCACGCTGAGTGTTTTCTTCTCTCTTTCTCCAGGTAGCGACCATATCACGCCTTAATCAAGATAATAATATGGATGTATTGACCGAACCCGCTTGTTATACTGAGCTGGGGAACGTTGGTCCCGCTCCAACTTATAATTGTTATAAGACAGAGCAGGAAATTGGGGATTACCAGAATTCCCGTGCCGCCCAAACGAAGAGAGTGCATGCTGATGCATCATCTTCGGGTGTGTTCGTTACAAAGAACTGTTTCTCAGTATCCTCCGCATCCTGGGTATATGATACCGGATCAGGATCCCAGATATGTAATCTGTTACATAGGGCTACAGATAGGTAGAGAACTGAGAACGGGTGATAAGTTTCATGAGGCAGAAAACGGGGCAAGTGTTGCAGCCAAGTCTGTTGGTCACTGTCACCCTGTATTCCAAATACATTGATTCTGAACGAATGTTATTAGATACCGAACCTGATATACAAAATCATATCACTCTCTTTAATAATAAAGAAATAATAAAATTTTGTTGGATAATGTTTTGAACATTTCCTATATCAAAAGTTGATCGGTTCAGGCACGTTATCTAAAAGCATTAATGTTCTAAATCAAACTACAGTTCTTAGTATATGGAACACACAAAAGAGGAAGAGTTCAGAAATGAACGAATACTTCTTGAGGCATTGTAGACTAGGTCATATCAATGCGACCCGACTAGCTAAAGTTACATGTAGATGCATATTTAAATCAGTTTGAATTTACATCTTGTGAAACTTGCCAGTCATGTCACAAAGATATAATGACACCAGCTCTGTTTATTGGAAACAGAGAAAGAGTTAGTGAACTCTTAGGATGATGCATGTTGATGTATAAAGGTCCCTGTCTACACATGCCAAGACCGGTTCTTTGTATTTCATTACATTCTCTGATAATCTCTCAAGATTCAGACATATGTTCCTGTTGAAACACAAGTCCGAACCTTTTGAGATATTCACGGAATATAAGTTAGAAGTAGAGAACCAAAATTTGGGTATAAGTATTATGTCCTTTGATGTGATCAAGGAGGAGAATACTTGAGCACGGAAATCCTGGATTATTCTAAAGGAGAATGAGATTCACTCTCAGCATTACTCCTCCGTATACACCATAGCACGATGGTATATCGGGGTGGAGCAATCACACCCTATATGATTAGGTGTGCTCTATGATGAGTACTACTGAGTTTCCTATTTTTCTTTTGGGAGTTATGCACTTGAGAAGATGCATACCTATTGAATTAGGTTCGAATCAAATCAATGCCTACCACTTCATATGTGATATGGAAAGGGAAGAGCCCATATCTTAAGTTGGTTAAGATTTGGGGTTGTCCGGCCTATGTCTAAAAGCAAAATCCGGACAAGCTCGAGGCAAGGTCTGTAATGTAGAATTGGAAAGGTTCCAGCTGTACAAACTACAGCAGATGATTTGGCAGAACCAAAGGATTCAATAGTTACCAACAAACCTCAGCCTCTCCGCCGATCTAGTAAGGTTCCTCACCCGCCTGAGAGATACATCAGTTTCTTTATGACAGTGGGAGCGAGGATTGCATCATGAGATGATGACCCAACTAGTTTCGAGCTGGCCATCAGGAGTGAGACTCTGTAAGAATGGCTGGATGCTTATCGATCTGAGATGGAATCCATACACCAACAAAATATGGACTTTGGTTGCTATATCTGAAGGGTCAAATCCCCATCAGGAGCAAGTATATCTTGAGAAGATTACTTGGTGTAAATGGAAAAGTTGATACTTTCAAAGCTAGACTTGTTAAAGCTTTTCGTCATCGACCAGGCGTGGATAATGATGAAACCTTTTCAAGTGGCTATGCTTAAGTCCATCCAGATCCTACTTGCCACGGCTACATACCATGACTACGATATCTGGCGGTTGGGTGCCATGACTGCTTTTCTAAATGATGTTGTAGAAGAGAGAGTCTATAAGTACACAGCCAGAGAGCTTCGTAGACAGTGGGAGCAGCGGAAACGTGTACAAGATGCTTTATAGGATAAAGCAGGTATCACGGAGTTGGAACATCTGTTTTGATGGATAAGTCAAAGAGTTTGACATCATCAAAATGGTAGATGAACCTTGTATATACAAAAAGGTAGTAGGGAGTATAGTGACGATCCTCGTAGAGTACGTGGATGACATACTCTTGATAGGGAAGAAGTTTCCTATGCTACGCTCGGCCAATCTCCGTTTATCACAATGATTCTCTATAGGATCAAAGTGATACCTACTAAATCCTGGGTTTTGGACCTATGAGATAGATCTAAATGGATGTTAGAATACTCACTAGCTGTAGTGAGATGGTATCAATTGATCCTGGGAAGAATCACTGGAAGTGTTCCAGGCTGATAAGGACCACTGAAAGTCAGTCACAGGCATTGTCTTTACCCTCAGTAAAGGGACGGTATGTTGGAAGAGTTCCAAGCTAGATACCGTGACATACTAGACGATAAAGGCAGGATACATCGCTACTTAAGATGCTACCAAAGAGGCAGTCTGGATGTATATTTGTTCATGAGATGAACTTAGTTCCTTCCATTGTGTGACAAATGAGTTGTGGCTTATGCCAAGGAACACTCGTCCCATCAGTGATCCAGACATATTCTAAGGCAGTGTCACCTGATCATGGAGATGGTTGATCTCCAGGGTGATCGAGGTTTGGAGAGTAGACTCAGAGGACAAACACAGCGGATCCACTCACAAAGGCCTATTCCCAGAGAGAGACTTTTATGGGATGGTTGAGTATGAGATACTACAACCACTGCTACAGATGGCCCTAGTGCAAGTGGGAGATTGTTAGTTATATGTATGCCCTAGAGGCCATTACTGTACATATGATGTATGTTGTAGAGGATGCTAGGACGTATATAGGAAGGACTTTCTTGCTCGACATGATAGTATGCTATCTGGTTGCACTTTACCTTAACGTGTACACTGATTGTCTCTCTGCTACATGTTGGTAAAGCCCTTAGGATGTGTACTTGACTACCTGGACTATGATGCAGATCATACTAGTGGGGACATGGTAGTCCATAAGTACATCCTTCAAAGTTCCTAGTCGTGGGTGTATCGAGATGGGGCATCGATATACCAGAGTAGACTAGCGTATACCTTCTCGACCCATACAGATGGGTGATGGATGATCCCATATCCATTGGTGTTTGACATCAGAGATCATATACGGGTGCTCAGTGGAGACTGGGTACACTGGACGGACTCGCCGAGAACTCCCAGATGGTATTATACCTTACGTCAGATGGCAGTTCTCTGGTGACACTGGTACAGAGTAGTCTGTTGACCCGAGATCGTCATAGAGACTTGTGTGGTTCCCACTGTGCTTTGATTTCCATCTTACCACGTCCAAGAGGGCGTGCAAAACGGTGGTTTTTGGGTACAGTCCCGAGTCACATGGAGGCAATGAGCGATAGGAGGGGATTCGTCTCTCCCGGTATAGGGGGTTGATATTGCGCTGTGTTCGATTGGCTATAACAGGAAATCCCTGGCCAGGGTTACTGATATTTACTGGTAAGTGTTACCAGTAGTTTCTCGAATTGTTATAGACCTCATATCGACACGACTTATCGAGCTATTGGGGTCTGACATTTACCACCCCTAGGCGAGATATGCGACATATCAGACGACGAGACCGGACTGTACGATAAGTGTTACTGGTTTGATTCACAGGAGTATGAGCGGGCTTGCTCGTCGATCTTCTGATCGCTCAATACCCGGGTGGCCGTTACGTTTAGCAGACCGCTTGCGGCTTGTGGGTGTTTAATATGATCATCACCTGCTGCCGGCGTATTGACGAGTCTTTAGAGTCCTACACAGAGGTTTCCTGGCTCAAGAAAAACGAAATAGGAGCGCATATGAGATATGTGCGGGACCGAGAATAATACCAGTATGTGATACTGTATTTGATTCTCGCGATATGTAACATTGATCTGTTATATGCGATATAGCCGGGTTATCGGATCAAGTGTTGATTCGATAAGTTGTTACTATTGATATTAGTCGGTTGTATGCGATATGACCGGATCATTAAATCAAGCGTTGATTTAATGATTTAATGCATAATTATATATTTGATATATTACTTTGCATTAACTAGTATCGGTTCACTTAAGATGGATTTTCTCACTCGCCTGTGCACATCGTATATGTGATATATTTTTTGTGCACTTGATTGTATCATGTTTGATGATACATGATAGCTAGGGTTTGTGTAAAGACTTATACCATTGTTATGTTAATGGTTAGGGTTTTGGTTTTATTCATTTATTTATTTATCTATTCATTTTTGAGGAATAGATAAAAGAAAAACAAAAATGGTTTCTTTCATTCTTTCATGAAGCTTGTTGAAGCTTCATGAAGCTTTGACCAAAGCAACCATTCTTGTCTTCTTCTCTAACCCTAACCATTCAACCTAACTCAAGTTTAGTCTCTACACTTGACCATGGTTGATTATGATAAGTATTCTTTTATTTTCTATTTTCTAAATAACTTATCATAACACTTTCTTCTTCTTCTTCATCTTCTTCAATGAAGAAAGCTTCACTTCATCAATGGTGGATTGATGAAAAGTGTGAGAAATCCAATTCTAAAGTGAACCCACTTCCTATTTCTTCATCCTCTACCTCTTGCCAAGTAGTATAGGGTGTTTCCTTTACATGTTTTCATGTCTTGGTGAAGGTGGAGCTTGATCTAGTGATGCCTCGACGTAGATCATCTTCGGCACGTTGTCAACGACCTAGCCCGCCTATTTCTCCGATGAAACCACCGTGAGAGTCATGGTTCGATTTGGTCAGCGGAGAGGACTTCATCGCGGAGCTTAGGAGGTGGTGGACCGGATCTACAAATGTTGTATTTTCGTATTCTTGTAGTTAAGTGTTAACTAGTTTACTTTGTCGCCTAAAATCTAGCCAACGATCCGTATTCTAGGGTTTCTCGGCACCGTAATTTTTGAAATTGGCTTGGTTGATGCCTTGTGAGACCTCTTGAGAGTGCCTAGGAACCCTACAGTTTCGATAAGTTGTTACTGATGATACTAGTCGGTTATATGCTATATGACCGGATCATTAAATCAAGTGTTGATTTAATGATTTAATGTATAATTATATATATGATATATTACTTTGCATTAACTAGTATCGGTTCACTTTAATAGGATTTTCTCACTTGATGCACATTGTATATGTGATATATTTTTGTGCACCTTTTTGTATCATGTTTGATGATACATGCTCACAAGGGTTTGTGTAAAGATTAAACCATGGTTGTGTAATGGTTAGGGTTTTCTTTTTCTTAATCATTTATTTATTTTGTTTATTTATTTTGCAAAATAAATGAATGGTGGCTTTCTTTGGATGCTAGTTGAAGTTTCATGAAGACTTTGACTTAGTCACCATTTTTGTCTTCATACCTAACCTAACCATTCACTTAACCTTAGTTTAGTCTCTACACTTGACCATGGTTATTATTATGATAAGTATTCTTTTTATATCCATTTTTAATAACTTATCATAATAATTATCTTCATCTTCTTCTTCTTCTTCACTTGAAGAAAACCTCTTTTCATCAATGGTGGATTGATGAAATGAGTGAGAAATCCAATTCTAAAGTGAACCCACTTCCTATTTCTTCATCCTCTACCTCTTGCCAAGTAGTAGAGTGTGTTTTCTTCACACGTTTCATGACTTGGTGAAGTGGGAGCTTGATCTTGTGATGCCTCGACGTAGATCATCTTCGGCACGAAGCTGACGACCTTGCCCGCCCATTTCTCCGATGAAGCTGACGCTAGAGCCCGGGATTCCATTTGGACAGCGAGGAGACTTCATCACGGAGCCGTGGAGGTGGAGGACCGGATCTACAAAGGTTGTATTTCCGTATTCTAGTAGTTAAGTGTTAACTAGTTTGCTTTTTCGCCTAAACTTCTAGCCAACGATCTTGTTAGGGTTTCTCGGCACCGTTAAAATTTGAAAATGGCATGGTTTATGCCTAGTGAGACCTCTTGGGAGTGCCTAGGAACCCTACAGTGGTATCAGAGCCTAGCTAGAGCCTTAGGCGAAGTCTAGACGAAGTTTGAAACCCGAACGAACCCGAAACCCTAAACCAAACATGCTCTCTGGACTTTTTCTAAAATCTGGAGTTTTTCGAAAATAAAAATATTCAGAAAAATCAGCAGGAAGATCTAAGGGTTACTGCAAAATTCGAGAGCCTAATTCCTTAATATCGCCGCGGATCCGCGGCATGAGCATGCTCATGCGGCGGTTCCGCGGCCACTTTGTCTTTTTGTGCATCGAATTTTGCACCTTAATTCTTATTTTTCAGTTCTGGATTTCCTGGGAATTTCTAAAATTTTTTCCAGAGTTTTATTTTCTGGGTTGTTTTGGGGATTCGAATGTTCGATCGGATTATCAAATTTTGTCTGTGTGGCTTTCCGGATAATTTTTGGATATGTTAAAAAGTTCGACCGGATTTAAATACCCAATTTTTCCCCTGTCGGGAAATTTCCAAGTGTTGAATTTTTCCGTGGTTTAAAGACGTTCTAAGTAGTGCAAGTAACGCGATGGACCCTCTAGAAGACAACAAACCTTAACTCGATTATGTGACCGTCTTGAACTGCCCTTTGAACCTTCGGGTTTGGGGCAGTACGGCGTGCCACATGTGAGGCGTTGGCTTGACCCTTCTACGGCTGGACCGTTGGTACTGAGGCACGAACTGAATGTTTTTAGACTTGTTTCATGTGTTGATCTGTATTGGGAAAACTTGGGTGTTCGAATGTTCAATCGGAAAGTTTAACATTTTCTGTTTTTTCGGAATGTGATACAACAATTGGAATTCACAAAAGTTATGTGATAACTGAATGAATGTTATAAACATAGCAGTTTAGTCTCACTTGATCGGTTGCCACGGAATTTTGATGTGATCAAAAGTCCGTCGCAATCACGTAGCGTACGCGGATACTCGCCAGGTAAACTTAATAGACAACCTCACTCCATAGCCCCGACCAAGTGACTGTAGGAGAACCCCGTCGCCGAAAGCATCTGTTCGGGTGCTCCCGGTAGCGGTGTTCGGCCTTGGTGCACTTCGTCGACGATATCGGGGGTGCGACCGTCTACTAAAGTTTGCGACGAGCATTCGATCAGTATTTCGGGAATCTTGTTGAATTGCCCGACTTGATATTGAAAAGAGTTTTCGATATAGAGACTAAAATGTGGGGTTTATAATTGTTAGGCATGCGATGTCTAAGTAATTCATTTGGTCAGGCATGCGATGTCTGAGATGATTGCGGATTCCAACTGTTGTAGTTTTACACTTTCTTTTCTGTGACCGTAAGTGTAATATGTGATATCGCCGGTTTCGTTGCTATATGTCAACGACAATTGGGATACGCATATTTACTTACGTTGATGACATGTGATGTTATGTGTTGCTGGATATGTTATATTGGATCGTCGTGTTTGAATAGCCGGGGGTTTTTATGTGAGATGAGTGTTTTTCATTTTCATTCATGTAAAAATCTGTATGTAATATTCTTTTATTGGGGCACTTCCAGGTTGCGGAAGATGTCACCCTTTGTATATTATTTACTTTTCCGCACTAGGATAGACCCAAGGAGGAGGGCACAAGTAACCGGGTTCTGGGGTCCAGTGGGAGACCAACACGAGGAATCGAGTCCGGGTCTCCTTACTCCAGAATTGGTAGGGTTGCTTGCCGCTCTCGTAAGGGTCTGAGGGTGTGGGTTTGGCTATTCATCGCGACCGTGGAATCCGTGTTTTGTACTGGCTCGTATTTAAAACACGGACGTCCTAGTATATCCAATATTTCATATGATTCTTCTGCTGCGATATCTGTGATGTGATCATGTGATATGTTCTGTGATGGATACATTATATGGTATATATGATATATTATATAGGTGTTACTTATGTTTACACCCGCGCTAGCCCTGCCCCGCTCTGCCGTTAGTTACCTAACCTAACGGTGCACGAGGGGACATCGAGGCGAATGCGGATGGCATAAGTGTACGTCGTATTTATCTGTGATGTTTAGGTACTTAAATGATGGGACTTCATTAATGTGATTAATGAAATAAAAGAAACCTAAGATGTTGTAGAATTGAATTTCAAAAATAAAACAGGTAGCTACAGTTCTTGCTTTGCACAGCGGTATATACGATATATCCTGCACCTTATTCGATGAGGAAAGGACCGAGATCCCTTCACCGGGAGTGACTCCTTTAGCAATAACTGGCAGATGCTACACACTCGGTTTGTCTTTTGATTGCTTTTAATAGTTTTTTCTTTGCACAGTGATATATATGATATATCCCGCACCTCATTCGACGAGGAAAGGACCGACGATCCCTTCACCGGGAGTGACTCCTTTAGCAAAACTAGAAAAGCCTCAAAAACACTCCATTTTAAAATCATTTGATTCTACAACGATATCAAGTTCATTACGCAATAGGTTTTCAGAAAAACCTGTCGTAGCCCTCCGTCATTTCAGATAAGTCCTGTTTAGTATTCGTGCTGCGTTTGTTGACCTTGTCAAGGCGCAGTGTGCGGTAGCTAACCAGTATTTATCTGCTTATGCATATGATGCAGATTGGGTTAGGGTAGTCGTGCGGCCTTGTTGACCTTGTCAAGGGTCGTGCGGGTGGGTTTGATTCAATCAAGAAATGGCGGGTTGAACTTGACTTGCGGTCTATGGTTTGTTGACCTTGTCAAGGTCATAGATCGTTCGGGGCAAAATATTATCGGGAATTTCAAGTATTGAAATTTGCAATGAGATTGCATACCTTCTATGAGATAGTTGGATCCCGATACCCGCTGCGAGTAAGAGTTACTCCTGGGAGAGTTTTATACATTACAATTAGCCGATCAAGTAGGTGTCTAGAAAGGTGTCAACGGGGTTACGCCTCTGGGAAAACGAGGTTTACATTAATTAGGTTCGTGCGAAAGCACGGGGGACCTCCCTCAAACTACCGACACTGGCCTGCCTGAAAGATTGGCGAACTTGTAGTGTGTAATTAATCCCGGCTAGTCTTTCCTTTTAGGGTTTGAAGGAATATTTGATAAAAAGCAGTGGGAGCCATCCTGATTAGATAAAATAATAACCAATCTATTCTTGAAAGAGCGAACGCTGAGTGTTTTCTTCTCTCTCTCTCCTGGTAGCGACCATGTCACGCCTTAATCAAGATAATAATACGGATTTTTGACCGAACCCGCTTGTTATACTGAGCTGGGGAACGTTGGTCCCGCTCCAACTTATAATTGTTATAAGACCGAGCAGGAAATTGGGGAATACCAGATTTTCCGTGCCGCCCAAACGAAGAAAGTACATATGATGCATCTCCTTCGGGTGTGTTCATTACTAAGAACTGTTTCTCTGTATCCTCTACGTCCTGGGTATGTGATACCAGATCAGGATCCCAGATATGTAATCTGTTACATAGGGCTACAAAAAGGTAGAGAACTGAGAACGGGTGATAAGTTTCATGAGGCAGAAAACGGGGCAAGTGTTGCAGCCAAGTCTGTCGGTCACTGTCACCCTGTATTACCAATACATTGATTCTGAACGAATGTTGTTAGATACCAAACCCGATATACAAAATCATATCAGTCTCTTTATAAGTAAAGAAATGATAAAATTTTGTATTGTTGGATAATGTTTTGAACATTTCCTATATCAAAAGTTGATCGGTTCAGGCACGTTATCTAAAAGCATTAACGTTCTAAATCAAACTACAGTTCTTAGTATACGGAACACACACAAGAGGAAGAGTTCAGAAATGAACGAATCCTTCTTGAGGCATTGTAGACTAGGTCATATCAATGCGACCCGACTAGCTGAAGTTACATATAGATGCACATTTAAATCAGTTTGAATTTACATCTTGTGAAACTTGCCAGTCATGTCACAAAGATAAGATGACCATAGCTCTGTTTATTGAAAATAGAGAAAGAGTTAGTGAACTCTTGGGACTGATACATGATGATGTATGTAAGGTCTCCTGTCTACACATGCCAAGAATGGTTCTTTATACTTCATTACATTCTCTGATGACCTTTCGAGATTCAGACCTATGTTCCTGTTGAAACACAAGTCCGAACCTTTTGAGATATTCACATAATATAAGTTAGAAGTAAGGAACCAATAAGGGTATAAGTATTATGTCCTTTGATGAGATCAAGGAGGAGAATACTTGAGCACGGAATTCCTGGTCTATTCTAAAGAAGAATGAGATTCTCTCTCAGCATTACTCCTCCGTATACACCAAAGCACGATGGTATATCGGGGCGGAGCAGATGCACCCTATATGATATGGCGTGCTCTATGATGAGTACTGCTGAGTTACCTTTTTCCTTTTGGGAGTTATGCACTTGAGAAGCTGCATACCTATTGAATTGGATTCGAATCAAATCTATGCCTACCGCTTCATATGTGATATGGAAAGGGAAGAGCCCATTTCTTAAGTAAGTTAAGAATTGGGGTTGTCCAGCCTATGTTTGAAAAGCATAATCCGGATAAGCTCAAGGCAAGATCTGTTATGTAGAACTGGAAATGTTCCAGCTATACAAACTGCAGCTGAAGATTTGAAAGAACCAAAGGATTCAATAGTTACCAACGAACCTCAGCCTCTCCGCCGATCTAGTAGGGTTCCTCACCGACCTGAGAGATACTTCGGTTTCTCTATGACAGTAGGAGCGAGGATTGCATCATAAGATGATGACCTAACTAGTTTCGAGCTGGCCATCAGGAGTGGGACTCTGTAAGAATGGCTGGATGCTTAGTGAACTGAGATGGAATCCTCATACACCAACAAAGTATGGACTTTGGTTGCTATATCTGAAGGGTTAAATCTCCATCAGGAGCAAGTATATCTTGAGAAGATTACTCGGTGTAGATGGAATAGTTAAGACTTTCAAAGCTAGACTTGTTAAAGGTTTTCAACCAGGCGTGGATAATGATGAAACCTTTTCAAGTAGCTATGCTTAAGTCCATCCAGATCCTACTTGCCACGGCTACGTACCATGACTACGATATCTGGCGGTTGGGTGCCATGACTGCTTTTCTAAATGATGTTTTAGAAGAGAACGTCTATAAGTACACAGCCAGAGGGCCTCGTAGACAGTGGGAGCAGCGGAAATGTATGCAAGATGCTTTATAGGATAAAGCAGGCATCGCGGAGTTGGAACATCTGTTTTGATGTGGTAGTCAAAGAGTTTGACATCATCAAAATGGTAGATGAACCTTGTATAAACAAAAAGGTAGTAGGAAGTATGGTGACGATCCACGTAGAGTACGTGGATGACATGCTCTTGATAGGGAAGGAGTTTCCTATGCTACGCTCGGTTAATCTCCGCTCATCACAATGATTCTCCATATAGGATCAAAGTGATACCTCCTAAATCCTGGGTTTTGGATCTATGAGATAGATCTAAATAGATGTTAGGATTCTCACTAGTTGTAGTGAGATCGTATCAATCGATCCTGGGGAGGATCACTGGAAGGGTTCCAGAGTGATAAGGACGACTGAAAGTCAGTCACAGGTATTGTCTTTACCCTCAGTATAGGGATGGTATGTTGAAAGAGTTCCAAGCTAGATACCGTGGCATACTAGACGATAAAGGCTGGATACATCGCTACTTAAGATGCTACCGAAGAGGCTGTTTGGGTATATAATGGTTCATGAGATGAACTGTGTTCCTACCATTGTGAGACAATGGAGTTGTGGCTTATGCCAAGGAACGACGGTCCCATCAGTGATCCAGACATATTCTAAGGCAGTGTCACCTGATCATGGAGATGCTTGATCTCCAAGGGATCGAGGTTAGGAGAGTAGACTCAGAGGACAACACAGCGGATCCACTCACAAAGGCCTGTTCCCAGAGAGAGACTTTTATGGGATGGTTGAGTATGAGATACTACAACCACTGCTATCAGATGGCCCTAGTGCAAGTGGGAGATTGTTAGTTATATGTATGCCCTAAAGGCCATTACTGTACATTGGATGTATATTGTAGTGGATGCTTGGACATATATAGGGAGGACTTTCTTGCTCGACATGATAGTATGGTATCTGGTTGCTCTTTACCTTAACGTATACACTGATTGTCTCTCTGTTACATGTTGGTAAATCCCTTAGGATGTGTACTTGACTACCTGGACTATGATGCGGATCATACTAGTGGGGACATGGTAGTCTATAAGTACATCCTTCAAAGTCCCTAGTCATGGGTGTATCGAGACGGGGCATCGATATACCAGAGTAGACTAGCGTATACCTTCTCGACCCATACAGATGGGCGATGGATGATCCCATATCCATTGGTGTTTGACATCAGAGATGATATACGGGTGCTCAGTAAAGACTGGGTACACTGGACGGACTCGCCGAGAACTCCCAGATGGTATTATACCTTACGTCAGATGGCAATTCTCTGGTGACACTGGTACAGAGTAGTCTGTTGACCCGAGATCGTCATAGAGTCTTGTGTGGTTCCCACTGTGCTTTGATTTCCATCTTACCATGTCCAAGAGGGCGTGCAAAACGGTGGTTTTTGGGTACAGTCCCGAGTCACATGGAGGCAATGAGCGATAGGAGGGGATTCGTCTCTCCCGGTATAGGGGGTTGATGTTGCGCTGTGTTCGATTGGCTATAACAGGAAATCCCTGGCCAGGGTTGCTGAGATTTACTGGTAAGTGTTACCTGTAGTTTCTCAAACTGTTATAGACCTCATATCGACACGACTTATCGAGCTATTGGGGTCTGACGTTTACCACCCCTAGGCAAGATATGCGACATATCAGACGATCAGACCGGACTGTACGGTAGTGTTACTAGATGGATTCACTGGATTGTGAGCGGGCTTGCTCGTCGATCTTCTGATCGCTCAATACCCGGGTGGCCGTTACGTTTAGCAGACCGCTTGCGGCTTATGGGTGTTTGATATGATCATCACCTGCTGCCGGCGTATTGACGAGTCTTTAGAGTCCTACACAGAGGTTTCCTGGTTCAAGCGAAACGAAATAGGAGCGCATATGAGATATGTGCGGGACCGAGAATGATACCAGTATGTGATACTGTATTTGATTCTCGCGATATGTGACATTGCTCGGTTATATGCGATATAGCCGGGTTATCGGATCAAGTGTTGTTTCGATAAGTTGTTACTAATGATACTAGTCGGTTATATGCTATATGACCGGATCATTAAATCAAGTGTTGATTTAATGATTTAATGTATAATTATATATATGATATATTACTTTGCATTAACTAGTATCGGTTCACTTTAATAGGATTTTCTCACTTGATGCACATTGTATATGTGATATATTTTTGTGCACCTTTTTGTATCATGTTTGATGATACATGCTCACAAGGGTTTGTGTAAAGATTAAACCATGGTTGTGTAATGGTTAGGGTTATCTTTTGCTTAATCATTTATTTATTTTGTTTATTTATTTTGCAAAATAAATGAATGGTGGCTTTCTTTGGATGCTAGTTGAAGTTTCATGAAGATTTTGACTTAGTCACCATTTTTGTCTACATACCTAACCTAACCATTCACTTAACCTTAGTTTAGTCTCTACACTTGACCATGGTTATTATTATGATAAGTATTCTTTTTATATCCATTTTTAATAACTTATCATAATAATTATCTTCATCTTCTTCTTCTTCTTCACTTGAAGAAAACCTTTCTTCATCAATGGTGGATTGATGAAATGAGTGAGAAATCCAATTCTAAAGTGAACCCACATCCTATTTCTTCATCCTCTACCTCTTGCCAAGTAGTAGAGTGTGTTTTCTTCACATGTTTCATGACTTGGTGAAGTGGGAGCTTGATCTTGTGATGCCTCGACGTAGATCATCTTCGGCACGAAGCCGACGACCTTGCCCGCCCATTTCTCCGATGAAGCCGATGCTAGAGCCCGGGATTCCATTTGGACAGCGAGGAGACTTCATCACGGAACCGTGGAGGTAGAGGACCGGATCTACAAAGGTTGTATTTCCGTATTCTAGTAGTTAAGTGTTAACTAGTTTGCTTTTTCTCCTAAACTTCTAGCCAATGATCTTGTTAGGGTTTCTCGGCACCGTTAAAATTTGAAAATGGCATGGTTGATGCCTTGTGAGACCTCTTGGGAGTGCCTAGGAACCCTACATGAAGAATGGATCCTCTCCTCATCTCACTCAAGCATGTAATATTTTCAAATAGAAAATATCAACCATGCTTGAATAATGAGTCCAAACAAATAAAAATGAGCCATGCTTCACCATACCACAAATATCTCCATTTTCCACCTCATTAATCTGTTTCTCAAAATAGATAAATCCAAATAATGAGGTGTCCCATTCTAGAAGCATGTCTTATGAAATTACAAGAATGTCCTTACCGTATATACATACCCGTATTCATATTCCAAAAAATACGAATACACTGAGATAATAATAATCCAATAATATAATACTAGGATCCTGCTTAAACTAAAGACCACTACTATAATCCTCCCGAACTACATCCATGCAGCCAGTGCACGTATGTGATCGGAACCCTGCCATAAAACCATACGGCCTCTATATCGTTTCACCCGAAGCAGGAAACCCCTCTGTGTAGGGCACTAAAGACTTGACAGTACGCTGGCAGTAGGTTTAACCATAATTCCGTCAGCGGTACTAGCTACATATAACGGCTACCCAGGTATCTGTCGATAGGAAGGCCGATGAGCAAACTCATCCGAAGTCCTACTAAGCCTATATGTGACAATCTCCGTACAGTCCAGTCTGTTCATCTAAGAGTATCGCATATCAGGCCTAGAGGGTGGTAAATGTCAGACCCCTAACAGCGCAACAAGTCATGCCGAGATAGAGCCCAAAACACCCTGAGAAACTAATAGAGTACCTACCAGTAAATCTCGCTTTCCCTGGCCAGGGACATTGTGTAATGGCTTTCCGAACATAGCGCGATATCAACCCCCAATACCGAGAGAGACGAATCCTATCTAACTAGTACTGCCTCCCAATGCTTCGGGACTGCACCCAACCACTACCTGTTTGCATGACTCCTTTAAGTCGTGGTAGGGTAGTGATCTAAGTACAGTAGGAACTATCTCGAAATGTATAGTGATGTCAAGTCAATAGACTAACCTGTACTTATGCCACCCAGGAAATGCTACCTGATGATAGGTATAATACCAATCAGCAGTTCGCAACAAGTCCGTCCAGTGTAACTCATAACCCAATGAGCACCTGTATACTACCTCCGGTACGACCATCGGCTGTGGGACAGACCATCTCCTATGCTGGAATGAGAAGCGTATATACTAGTCTACTCTTGAGTATCAATGCCCCGTGTCGATAACCTTACGACTAGGGACCTGTATACGGATGTGCTTATAGACTACCTTGTTGCGCCACGGCAGCGCCCCGGCCTCGTACTCGAGGCCAAAAAGCGGAATCAAAAATTTTCCTTACTCGGAAACCGGCGCTACCGCGGACAAAGAAAACCCGGATCGTTTACCATTAACCTAATGCTAGCAATCAAGAGATAGGGTGAGAAGTATACCGAGTGATCCGAGTCCTCTGGTCTTCTCTTCATCGTCCCGATCTCCCGCCGAAAGTCTTGCCTCCACATCATCGCCTCCTCGCCGGAAAGGGCACCACATCGCCTTCGTCTTTTACGGGCTCCCGCCTCAATACCGAGGCAACTCGAGCATGAAGCCGGCAACTCGACATGCTCAAGATTTGCTGTAGAATGTGTAGTGTAGAATACGCTTTGTCTCAATGGGGTTGGTTGCCATAGATGGAGGAATGGTGTATAGAGAATTGGTGCTTTCAATTTTCTAGCAATGGAATGAGATGAAGAATGATATACACAAAATGAATCACTCTTATTTTTTCTTCCTCTTCCTCAAATGAAGTGGCCGGCCATTCTAATCATGAGAATGGTGGAGCAAAAAACTAATACAAGGGAGGTGATGGTAGGAGCAAAGAAAAGGTGACCACATCCAAACATACACCATGCTTACATTAAATCCAAACCATACCCTTTCAAAATCACATTAATGCAAGCATGGATGAAAGATATCATAATAAATCATTATGCAAATAAAACCTCCACAAAGTGTTATTTGCAAACCTGCAAATAACCCCCTTCCATCGGAAAAGTCCGGCCGGGAAAGAACAAAGGAAAACCGGTCGGAACGGAATGCAAACTGGCAACTCCAGAAAACTGGTCCCGTAATAAATTACAGGAAGACCCCGATACTGTGAATACGCACCCTCATCTGTATTCTGTCCGGATACAAATGCAATGAGACAAAATCTACACTGTACTAAACTAGGACCGGCTTAAGCCAAAGCCGGCTAGTAAAATCCGTTCGATCCTGATCCGTGCAATACCGCACGTATCAGATCAAACCCTGCCATATACCTATACGGCTACTAGTACAAACCGTCCGATCCTGATCCGTACAATACCGCACGTATCTGATCGGACCCTGCCATATCTCCATACGGCCTCTACAGCGTTTCGCCCGAAAGATGAGTAACTGAAAGTGTGGTGGACTCTAAAGACTCGTCAATACTATGGCTGTGGATTTAACCACTAGCACGTCAGAGGTATAAGCCAATACGTGACGGGCCACCAGCTATTGACTAAAAGGGACGTCGATGAGCGAACTCATCCTGACACCCTACTGAGCCTGTCAGCGACAATATCCGTACAGTCCGGTCCGTTCGTCTATGAGTATCGCATGGCGGGCCTAGGGGGTTGGTAAAAGTCAGACCCCCTAAGGCGGTACAAGTCGTGTCGGAGCGTAGCCCAGAACGCCCTGAGATACTACTGGAATACCTACCAGTAAATCTCCTGCCTCGGCCGAGGGCTTTGCGTAATGGCTCTCCTAGACACAGCGCGACCTCACCCCCAACACCGGGAGAGACGAACCCCTGCAGATCCGCTCACTGCCTCCATGTGGCTCGGGACTGTACCCAACTAAAACCTGTTTGCACGACTCCTTTGAGCCGTGGTAGGGTAGTAATCAAAGCACAGTGGGAACTCACACGAGACAAATGACGATCTCAGGTCGATGAACTAACCTGTACACATGTCACCTGGGAACTGCTATCTGACGTCTGGTATAATCCCAACTAGCAGATTCCCGGCGAGTCCTGTCCGGTGTACTCATAACCCAATGAGCACCTGTATACATCTTAGGTGAACCAACTGACACCAGTGGCTTGTGAGACCGGCCACCGCCCCTCGTCGGGGTCTCGACTGTATACACTAGTCTACTAATGGAGAATCGATGCCCAGTCTCGAAACTCCCACGACTAGGGACCTTTTAAGGATGTGCTTATAGACCCCAGCTCCCACGTATATGATCGCCATCATACTGCTGGTCGTCAAGAAAGAATCCTAGGGGCTCTATCAACGTGTAATAGCGACATGTCAGGTCACCTAAAGCAGTACACGATGATAAAGATAAACCAGATAGCATACTATCATCTCGAGTAAGACTGTCCTCCTGGGATAGGTCCTCCCTCAATCATTGCAATCACGTGCCTGTGATCCAAAAATTGACTCTGAGGGCACTATCTCCAACAATCTCCCACTTGCACTCAAGGCTAATTATTGCGATGTCGCATACTCACAGCCCGTGTGATACCGAACAGCCAACTCCTCTACTAGTCAGTGTCACAAAGCTCGTTTGCGAAACTATTGCGTTCGAGGAATAGCCTCAGTGAGTGGATCCGCTGTAATGTTTCTTTCTATGTCTCTCTATATCTCAAGTTCGCGGAGAAAGCCATCTCCCGAAATGAGCAATACCTGTCTTAGAATGTCTGGATGTCTGATGGGACCTAGCTCATAAATGAACTCCAAATCCAAACTTCTTAGGCTGTATCAACAACTGAACTTAATCAGTAACCTGCGCCATGCCTCCCTCAGTATTGCCTTGGACCACCTGTCCAAAATACTGCCCCTCGTCAGAGGGAGAACTATAACTCTGACAACCTTCTTGTCGTCCATGTCACCTTGGAAGCCTGGAGTGATAACCGTCTCCTAAAGGAGGCAGCCGTTATCATATCCCTAGAACATTCACTTATGTTCTAAAACTGCTTCCGACTGTTCCTCCAGGATGGGATCAATATCAACTTATTGCATCTAGTGCAAGAACAACATCTGGTGTGGTAATTGACATCTCATGATTGACTCAATTGCCTAAGCAAGTGATCTGTCAATCATGCGTATCCCTCTCCCCTTTAGTCTGTAAGACACCTTTAGAGAGGGTGACTCCATTACCTGCAGGTGTACTACCGTGCCAGGAGTCGTCCATTCTAAATACTCTTAGAATGCTGTCAAAGTACCCTGATTGGGAAACCACCCAAATCTAGATCTAAAACCATAGATCTAGTAACCAGTATGTCTGATATAATATCCAAGCCCTGTGCGGAGAAACCACTGTGTGACAACCAAAGTATAACCGATCGTAGTATAGGAATATCACTTCCTACTACCTTCTCAACAGATCCATCCCTTATTCTGATGACGTCAAACCTATGACTGTCACATCAGAAATAGATGATCTATCTCCGCTATATCTGCTTTAGTCTATAAATAGACATAAGCATGAAGTCCACCAATGCTTCCGCTGCTCCCACTGACTACGACAACCCTCTGCCAGAGTCATATAGACGTGCACTTCTAAAGCTAGTTTAGAACGACGCTATACTCATCCTCCTGCCGGGTCTCGCAGCCTGGAACAACAACAATGGCAAGTGTGGGTAAACAAGAACTTCCTTGTCACCGTCCTTGAGGCTACCGGAGTACCTCTCGGGTGCCTGAAGTTACCCACCTTATCTGCGGAGTGGCCAATGGAATGTCAAATCAGATTGAATCTTTAGGTTCCTTATTAAATCTTCAGTAATCGTTTGCGGTTCTGGAATCACTTCCAGTTCTACCATACTCCCACTGCTGTTTTTGAAAAAATCCATTTTTAATAAAACTGTGGCGAGTCTAGAACAATATTTCTATTGATCTGCCAGATGGTAGAAAGTCAACCCTCGTCATAGCCTGGGTCAACCCACAAACAGCCATTACAGAAACGTGCCTTGAGTTATCCGGAGTCTGGTTTTAAGCATAAGCCGGACAACTCCCCGTACCTTAACATCGTTAAGATATGAACTGTTCTATATCCAATATAGAACCAGAGGCACTGATTTAATTGAACCAGATTCAAATCATGCAGCTGTCTCCAGTGCATGTCAACTAAATGGAAGGAGGCCGATCAGCGTTACTCAACTTAGGAATGCTTCCAATTATGAGTAACCAGAAAGAGAAGCAATTTCTCTTTATCATTACTATCAACTGAATACCATACACAAGTATCTACATCTTCGATCACTTTGAAGAATCCCGATACTTGCTACACCTGGTTCTCTACTCTATTCAAATACCTATAACTCCTCAAAACTTAGACCCTGTGTTTCTACGAAACACATGTCTAAGAACTAGAGAAGTTAAAAGTAAACAGAATATAGTATGAGGACCAACCCCTCTGTCCTAATGGACACTGGACAACATACAATACTCTGTATAAGTCCGCTGAGTCTGACAACTCTTTCACTGTGCGTCGCAGGTTGAAAACTGTACTTATGGTTAAGAAGAATTACACCGCTGTTTAATGCTCCTTACCTAACCATCCACTGATATAGGTAAATGTCATCGACATAATATCAAAAGGTATATCTCACTATATGAAAATAGACGTACAAATATATCGATTTGAAATTGGTGCACAACAGCGGATATTCAAAACCAAATATTTGCCGACCGGCAAACAACCCAGGTGACTTCCTCAAATATCACCGATTACAACGAATCCCGATATAATGAGGATGATCACCCAATTCCCAATAACTTACTCCCACTCATCATCTGTAAAACCATACAGATGTGAGAATTATTCCTGGCAAATACATACCCTGGAGTAAGTGTCTAATCGGGAAATCAGTTTTCTTTTAACAGTACACAGTGAAACTGAAACATTGTAATGTTTCGATGGGGTATCCTGGTATTCCTAGTAATGCCTCTACCATTATCCAGATTCACAACTATAACCGTATAATTCTTTGCCACCTTTCCAAATCCCTTTATATGTCTTTAGTCATTACCGTCTGCACACCCCTTTAGGCCAAATGGTTTTCTTCCTTCCCTACCGTTCGGCACCAGCCTATGGTTTGGAAGAAGACTATCCAATAAGCATAATGGGTGTACTGTCCTAATCCTAGGAGCACTCGCAAAGCGAGAGAAGGTGAAGATAAAAGACAACCGAATAAACCTTATTCCTATTTCTCCTGGACCAGAATCCATCCCCGAACTGGAACAAGTTCCTTTCGAGTTCGTATATAACCATACGATGGAGTATCCAATAAACTGGGATCTTCGTAGTAATACGGAGTGTCCTGGAGAAATACAAAGGTGATTTAGGATTGGCGAAGAAATACTTGGTTTGGTCGTGAATATCAGTCGCAATTTACTTTGCCCTCCTACTAATCCCTTGCTTTGTCTTAATCTTAGTACCTTCTGCACACCGTTTAGGCTAATTGGTTTTCTTCATTCCCCACCGTTCGGCACCAGCCTAAGGTTTGGAAGAAGACTATCCAATTTGCGTAATAGGTGTACTACTCCTAAACCAAGGAGTACTCGCAACGAGAGAAGGTGAAAAGAAAAGACAACTGAATAAACTTATTCGTTTTCTCCAGAACCAGAAACCATCCTCAAAGTCCTTCGAGTTCGTATATAACCATACGATGGTTTTGTCCAATGGAAGTGGACGTTCGTAGTAATACGGGGTGTCCTGGAGAAAAGGGTAAAAGTAGGAGTGGCAATGAGGTTTGCAACTCTGACAATCCAAAAGCCAGTGTTAAGAAGGTTCGGTCAATTTGGTCACTGAGTCATAGTCCAGGGTCGGGTCAATGGTCGCTGCCAAAGAGAGAGAGAAAAGAAACACTCAGCGTGCACTCTAACCTAGATCAGAATGGTTACCAATTTATCTAATCAGGAAACCTCCCACTGTACCTCAAATTCTCCTCCAAACCTGAAAGAAGAATTAGTCGGGGTAACCCGAGGAGTAAACCAACTCATCAGTGGGAATCGGGATCCAACTATCATCGCATGATAACGTGACGGAATCCATTCACGTCACCACACTCCAGAAGGTATGCGCATACCTGGCAAGTTTCAGTTCTTTTGAAACTCCCGATGTGATTTTTACCCCTAAGACCCAAGTGACCTTGACGAATAATCAACAAATCAAAAGGTCCTAGTCAAGTTCAACCCGTCATTATCTTGATTGCGTTAAACCCACCCGCACGACCCTTGACGAATAATCAACAAAGTCGCACGACTGTCCTAACCAATCCACATATCCATGCGACAGAAAGCATTACAGAGCTACCACACACTACGCCTCGGCGAATAGCAACGACAAACGTAGCGCGAATACTAAGCAATACTAATCCGAAATGACGGAGGGCTACGAATGGTTTCTGGCGAAAACCTTTAACGTAATGAACTTGATATCGTTGAAGGAACTGGATAACTTTTATAAAAATATAGTGACGAAAACCTTTACTAAAGAGGTCGCTCCCGGTGAAGGGATCTCGGCTCTTTCCCCGTAGAATGAGGTGCAGGATATTCCAACTGAATACCACGATGCAAAGCAAAAGTAATCGGCTATAGTGAAGTTAATGCCCTGATGCAAACTTCTGTCCAAGGGGTCACTCCCGGTGAAGGGATCTCGGCCCTTGCCTCGTCGACTGAGGAGCAGGATATTCCAAATGAATACCACTATGCAAAACAAAAGAGAACGTCCTTGCAATAACAGCTTTTTGAAAAAGTGTTCCAACAACATCAGATAAGGTTTGTTTATCTTGCATTGATCCGAATCAACGCAGTCCCATCAATTGATCACACCACAAAGAACGAAAATATACTGACGTACGTATATACCATCCGCATTCGCCACTGGGTCCCGTCATCACCCGTTAGGTTAGCTTACTAACGGCAGAGCGGGGACTGGACTAGCGCGGATGAAAAACATATACAACATCTACTAATATATATACCAATATATAGTATTTCGCTCAAGGCGTGAAAAGAATGCAACATCACAGAAATGTACAGCATCAGAGAACAATACAGATATCTGGAAACCCTGGGTTTCACAGAGCCGCTGCTGAAACCCGACGTTCCCCTGGTCGTGTGGATAGCCTGTGCAATGAAATCCTAGACCCCTACGGGCGCGGCAAGTCACCCGCCAAAACCTGAAGCGAGGCAGCCCCCTTCAGTACCGTGAATGGACCACCCAGCACTTCACGGAATCCGGTAACTTGGGCACCCCTCCAGGGTCAACCTGTACCCCCTACGAGTGCGGCGAATAGCCCGTCAATCCTGGACTGAAGCCTCCTCCGTCTCATTGCCCTGAGATGCGGGCCCGTTGCCCTCCAGAACTCGGCTATCCGTGCACCCCACCGCGGGGCAACCCTAGTACAGAAAGTAAAATATACATACACCGGGTACATCGACCGCAACCAGGTCGTGCCCCAAAAGAATAATACAAACGGGCAGTGACGGTAGTCCACATGTCGGACGCTCGCCCCGCAATATCAAATGTTCATAATACAACACTGTACTAACATTGCAACCAGGCTATCCCCACGACCGATCCGCAACATCACAGCATAAACATAGAACATCAACGCGAAAGTCACGTTCGCAAATCCGTCTAACCGGGCTATAGCAGTTAGACGGGATTTACCGATCGAGTGACATTCACGGTCGCAGATATAATGTAAATACTGTGAAATAATGTGTTTAAAATATCCGATCGATCAAACAATTAACAAGTGGGCCCCCAACCAATACTGTAGCAGTCACAGAAAACCTGGGCCCAAATTTAATATTCCAAAACCCACAAAATTAGTCCAAAAGCCCACTTGAAAAAAAACAACCCACTGATCTCTCCAATCGGCGGCGGAACCGCGGCCCCAAGTAGGGTTCTGCCGCGGTTCCGCGCTACAAAGAAGCGAACAGTGTCTCGTGTTTTCCCAGGTGTCTTAAAATATCATGTACATCAATTTTCTGCCACCTGAAAAATTTTTGGAGACTGAAAAAATTCCACATAAAACTGATGTGAAGCAATACGGGTTTTTGGAACATTCGATCGATCGGAACTGAAAAACACATTACACAAAGCTAGACTAGGTTAATGGCAAGGCTCTGATACCATGTTGCGCCACGGCAGCGCCCCGGCCTCGTACTCGAGGCCAAAAAGCGGAATCAAAAATTTTCCTTACTCGGAAACCGGCGCTACCGCGGACAAAGAAAACCCGGATCGTTTACCATTAACCTAATGCTAGCAATCAAGAGATAGGGTGAGAAGTATACCGAGTGATCCGAGTCCTCCGGTCTTCTCTTCATCGTCCCGATCTCCAGCGGAAAGTCTTGCCTCCACATCATCGCCTCCTCGCCGGAAAGGGCACCACATCGCCTTCGTCTTTTACGGGCTCCCGCCTCAATACCGAGGCAACTCGAGCATGAAGCCGGCAACTCGACATGCTCAAGATTTGCTGTAGAATGGTAGTGTAGAATACGCTTTGTCTCAATGGGGTTGGTTGCCATAGATGGAGGAATGGTGTATAGAGAATTGGTGCTTTCAATTTTCTAACAATGGAATGAGATGAAGAATGATATACACAAAATGAATCACTCTTATTTTTTCTTCCTCTTCCTCAAATGAAGTGGCCGGCCATTCTAATCATGAGAATGGTGGAGCAAAAAACTAATACAAGGGAGGTGATGGTAGGAGCAAAGAAAAGGTGACCACATCCAAACATACACCATGCTTACATTAAATCCAAACCATACCCTTTCAAAATCACATTAATGCAAGCATGGATGAAAGATATCATAATAAATCATTATGCAAATAAAACCTCCACAAAGTGTTATTTGCAAACCTGCAAATAACCCCCTTCCATCGGAAAAGTCCGGCCGGGAAAGAACAAAGGAAAACCGGCCGGAACGGAATGCAAACTGGCAACTCCAGAAAACTGGTCCCGTAATAAATTACAGGAAGACCCCGATACTGTGCATACACACCCGCATCTGTATTCCGTCTGGATACAAATGCAATGAGACAAAATCTACACTGTACTAAACTAGGACCGGCTTAAGCCAAAGCCGGCTAGTAAAATCCGTTCGATCCTGATCCGTGCAATACCGCACGTATCAGATCAAACCCTGCCATATACCTATACGGCTACTAGTACAAACCGTCCGATCCTGATCCGTGCAATACCGCACGTATCTGATCGGACCCTGCCATATCTCCATACGGCCTCTACAGCGTTTCGCCCGAAAGCTGAGTAACTGAAAGTGTGGTGGACTCTAAAGACTCGTCAATACTATGGCTGTGGATTTAACCACTAGCACGTCAGAGGTATAAGCCAATACGTGACGGGCCACCAGCTATTGACTAAAAGGGACGTCGATGAGCGAACTCATCCTGACACCCTACTGAGCCTGTCAGCGACAATATCCGTACAGTCCGGTCCGTTCGTCTATGAGTATCGCATGGCGGGCCTAGGGGGTTGGTAAAAGTCAGACCCCCAAAGGCGGTACAAGTCGTGTCGGAGCGTAGCCCAGAACGCCCTGAGATACTACTGGAATACCTACCAGTAAATCTCCTTCCTCGGCCGAGGGCTTTGCGTAATGGCTCTCCTAGACACAGCGCGACCTCACCCCCAACACCGGGAGAGACGAACCCCTGCAGATCCGCTCACTGCCTCCATGTGGCTCGGGACTGTACCCAACTAAAACCTGTTTGCACGACTCCTTTGAGCCGTGGTAGGGTAGTAATCAAAGCACAGTGGGAACTCACACGAGACAAATGACGATCTCAGGTCGATGAACTAACCTGTACACATGTCACCTGGGAACTGCTATCTGACGTCTGGTATAATCCCAACTAGCAGGTTCCCGGCGAGTCCTGTCCGGTGTACTCATAACCCAATGAGCACCTGTATACATCTTAGGTGAACCAACTGACACCAGTGGCTTGTGAGACCGGCCACCGCCCCTCGTCGGGGCCTCGACTGTATACACTAGTCTACTAATGGAGAATCGATGCCCAGTCTCGAAACTCCCACGACTAGGGACCTTTTAAGGATGTGCTTATAGACCCCAGCTCCCACGTATATGATCGCCATCATACTGCTGGTCGTCAAGCAAGAATCCTAGGGGCTCTATCAACGTGTAATAGCGACATGTCAGGTCACCTAAAGCAGTACACGATGATAAAGATAAACCAGATAGCATACTATCATCTCGAGTAAGACTGTCCTCCTGGGATAGGTCCTCCCTCAATCATTGCAATCACGTGCCTGTGATCCAATAATTGACTCTGAGGGCACTATCTCCAACATACCTAACCCCCACTAGTGTGATTGCCATCAAAACGCTGGTAGTCAAGCAAAGATATTAAGGGCTCTACCAATATGTATAAGCGATATGCTAAAAGAAACAAATGCACATATTGAGGTAGAATCAAATCAAGTAGCGTACTACCATTTTGAGTAACACTGTTATTATAACTGTGAATATCCTAAGCTTCCAAAATGTAATATACAAACTTGTATGATACAATAATGGTCTCTTGGGCATATATCACTTACAATCTCCTACTTGCACTAATGCTATGTATTGGCATATCATAGACCTATTATCTCGATCAGCCTCTCGAACTTTTTTTGAAGGATGGCCTTTGTGAGTGGATCTGCAGTATTGTTCTTTGTCTCTACTCTCTGCACATCGATCTCCCGGCGATCAACGATCTCCCTGATCATATGGTACCGCCTCAACATATGTCTAGACTTCTGATGGGACCTTGGTTCCTTTGCTTAAGCTATAGCCCCATTGTTGTCATAATACGGAGGTATTGGATCAACAATGGATGGAATCACCTGAAGTTTTTCATGAACTTTCTGATCCAGACCGCTTCTTTTGTGGCGTCACATGCAGCGATATACTCCGCTTCCATCGTCGATCAGCAATGGTGTCCTGCTTGGAGGTCTTCCAACAGACCTCCCCATTGAGGGTAAAGACATAACCCGACATGGATCTGGAGTCATCCTTGTCACTCTGGAAGCTGGAGTCGATAAAAGCCTCGATCTGGAGGTCTTCACTGCCGTATACCAAGAATATCTCCTTAGTCTTTCTCAGGTACTTGAGAATGTTCTTAACTGCTGTCCTGTGCTTCTCCCCTGGGTTTGACTGATACTTTCTTAGAACGCTCAGTGCGTAAGCTATATCTGGTCTGGTACACAACATCGCATACATTATAGAGCCTACCATAGAAGCGTAGGGAATATTTTCCATGTGATCCTTTTCCAAATCAGTCTTGGGAGACATATCTTTAGAGAGGGTGACTCTGTAACAAGCTGGTAGATTACCACGCTTTGAATTTTCTATCATAAATCTTTTCAGTATGGTGTCGATGTACCTTGACTGTGAAATTCCTAACATCATCTTAGATCTATCACGATAGATCTGGATCCCTAGAATGTAGGAGGCATCACCCAGGTCCTTCGTGGAGAACCTTTGTGACCAGAACCCTTTGACTGATTGTAGTATATGAATGTCATTTCCTATCAGGAGAATGTCATCCACGTACAAAACGAGGAATATCACAGTTCTCGTTACAATTTTACTATAGATACATAGTTCATCTGGATGTTTGATAAAGTCAGATTCTTGACCATCTCATCAAAACAGATGTTCCAACTCCACAATGCCTTAAGCAACTTGCATACTCTTCCACTGCTCCCACTCTCTATGAAACCCTCCGGCTGATCCATATAAACACACTCTTCCAAATTTCTATTCAGAAAAGCGGTCTTTACATCCATGTGCCAAATTTCATAATCTTGGAAGGCAGTAATGGCAAGAAGGATCCGAATGGATTTGAGCATAGCCACTAGAGAAAAGGTTTCATCATAGTCCAAACCAGTTCTTTGACGAAAACCTTTTGCAAAAAGTCTAGCCATATAGGTCTCAACCTGTCCATCTATACCAATCTTTTTTCTGAAGATCCATTTGCAGCCTACGGGTTTTCCCCTTCTGGAGCAATGTCCAAAGTCCATACTGTTAGTTATATGTATGCCCTAGAGGCCATTACTATACATAAGATGTATATTGTAGTGGATGCTTGGACATATATAGGGAGGACTTTCTTGCTCGACATGATAGTATGCTATCTGGTTGATCTTTACCTTAATGTGTATACTGATTGTCTCTCTGTTACATGTTGGTAAAGCCCTTAGGATGTATACTTGACTACCTGGACTATGATGCAGATCATACTAGTGGGGACAGGGTAGTCCATAAGTACATCCTTCAAGGTCCCTAGTCGTGGGTGTATCAAGACAGGGCATCGACATACCAGAGTAGACTAGCATATACCTTCTCGACCCATACAGATGGGCGATGGATGATCCCATATCCATTGGTGTTTGACATCAGAGATGATATACTGGTGCTCAGTGGAGACTGGGTACACTGGACGGACTCGCCGAGAACTCCCAGATGGTATTATACCTTACGTCAGATGGCAGTTCTCTGGTGACACTGGTACAGAGTAGTCTGTTGACCCGAGATCTTCATAGAGTCTTGTGTGGTTCCCACTGTGCTTTGATTTCCATCTTACCACGTCTAAGAGGGCGTGCAAAACGGTGGTTTTTGGGTACAGTCCCGAATCACATGAAGGCAATGAGCAATAGGAGGGGATTCGTCTCTCCCGGTATAGGGAGTTGATGTTGCGCTGTGTTCGATTGGCTATAACCGGAAATCCCTGGCCAGGGTTGCTGAGATTTACTGGTAATTGTTACCAGTAGTTTCTCGAATTGTTATAGACCTCATATCGACACGACTTATCGAGCTACTGGGGTCTGACGTTTACCACCCCTAGGCGAGATATGCGACATATCAGACGATCAGACCGGACTGTACGGTAAGTGTTACTGGTTAGATTCACAGGAGTATGAGCGGGCTTGCTCGTCGATCTTCTGATCGCTCAATACCCGGGTGGCCGTTACGTTTAGCAGACCGCTTGCGGCTTGTGGGTGTTTGATATGATCATCATCTGCTGCCGGCGTATTGACGAGTCTTTAGAGTCCTACACAGAGGTTTCCTGGCTCAAGCGAAACGAAATAGGAGAGCATATGAGATATGTGTGGGACCGAGAATAATGCGTGTATGTGATACCGTATTCTATTCTCGCGATGAATGTATCGAATGGTTATATGCGATATAACCTAGTTATCGAATCGAGGGTTGATTCGATAAGCCGATACATTGGATACTAGTCGGTTATATGCGATATGACCAGATCGTTAAATCAAGTGTTGATTTAATGATTTAATGTATAATTATATATTTGATATATTACTTTGCATTAACTAGTATTGGTTCACTTTAAATGGATTTTCTCACTTGATGTGCACATTGTATATGTGATATACTTTTGTACACTAGTTTGTATCATGTTTGATGATACTTGCTCACTTGGGTTTGTGTAAAGATTAAACCATGGTTATATGAATGGTTAGGGTTTTGATTATTTACTTAGTTATTTATTTATATATTCATTTTGGAAATTTTTTTAAGGATGGTGGCTTATTTTGTATTTATGTTGAAGCTTCTTGAAGTTTTGATCAAGTCAACCATTCTTATCTCATCCTTAATCCTAACCATTCCAACTAACCTTGCTTTAATCTCTACACTTGACCATGGTTTACATTATGATAAGTATTCATTTTCTTTTCATTTAAAATAACTCATCATAACATACTTCATCTTCTTCTTCTTATTCTTCAAGAAGAAGCTTGCCTCCATCAATGGCAACTTGAGAATATGAGTGAGAAATCCAATTCTAAAGTGAACCCACTTCCTATTTCTTCATCCTCTACCTCTTGCCAAGTAGTATAGGGTGTTTTCCTTCACAAGTTTTCATGGCTTGGTGAAGGTGGAGCTTGATCTAGTGATGCCTCGACGTAGATCATCTTCGGCATCATCGTCGATGACCTAGCCCGTTTTTTCTCCGTTGAAGCCGATGCTAGTGTCATGGTTCGATTTGGACAGCGGAGAGGATTTCATCATGGAGCTATGGAGGTGGAGAAATGGATCTACAAAGGTTGTATTTCCGTTCTTTTAGTTTAGTTGTAAACTAGTTGCTTTGGCTGCCTAGATTTCTAGTTAACGATCCGTATTAGGGTTTCTCGGCACTTGTAAAATTTGAAATTGGCATGGTTGATGCCTTGTGAGACCTCATTGGCGTGCCTAGGAACCCTACAGTGGTATCAGAGCCTAGCTAGAGCCTTAGGCGATGCGTAGACGGATTTAGAAATCCGATCGAACCAAAACCCCATTGCAAAATCTCTCTCTGTACATTTTTCAAAATTGTTGAATTTTGTGAATTAAAAATATGCAGAAAAATAAGCAGGAAAATCTAAGAATTACTGTGAAGTTTGGGCTCCTAATTCCATAATTCGACCGCGGAACGGCAGCCAAACCAGGGGTTTGGCGGCGCTTCCGCGGCCCAAATTTGGACTTAGTCCCTCAAATTTCATATATTTATTCTTAGGTCCATTCTTGGCAAATTTTTATGTGAATTTTTTAATTCCACTCAAGTGTTGAGTTTTCTAGGGTTTTATTGGGGATTCGTTAATTTGATCGGATAATTTAACTTCGTTTATGTTTTTCCGGATATTTTAGAAACTGTTAAAAAGTTCGACTGGATATAAATACCCACTTTTTCCCCTGCCGGAAAAATTCCAAGTGTTGGATTTTTCTATGGTTTAAAGACGTTCTAAGTAGTGCAAGTAACGCGATGGTCCCTCTAGAAGACAACAAAGCTTAACTCGATTATGTGACCGTCTTGAACTGCCCGTTGAACCTTCGGGTTTGGGGCAGTACGGCGTGCCACATGTGAGGCGTTGGCTTGACCCTTCTACGGCTGGACCGTTGGTACTGAGGCATGAACTGGATGTTTTAAACTTATTTCATGTGTTGATCTGTTTCGGAAAACTTGGGTGTTTGATTGTTCGATCGAAAAGTTTAACATTTTCTATTTATCTGGAATGGGATACAACATTTGGAATTCGCAAACAGTTATGAGATAACTGAATGAATGTTATAAATCAAGCACTTTAGTCTCACTTGATCGGTTGCCACGGAATTTTGATGTGATCAAAAGTCTGTCGCAATCACGTAGTGTACGCGGATACTCGCCGGGTAAACTTAATAGACAGCCTCACCCTATAGCCCTGACCAAGTGACTGTAGGAGAACCCCGTCGCCGAAAGCATCCGTTCGGGTGCTCGCGGCAGCGGTGTTCCGCCTTGGTGCACTTTGTCGACGGCGTCGGGGGTGCGGCCGCCTACTAAAGTTTGCGACGAGCATTCGATCAGGATGTCGGGAATCTTGTTGAATTACCCGACTCGATTTTGAAAAGAGTTTTCGATGATGAGACTAAAATGCGAAGTTTATAATTGTTAGGCATGCGATGTCTAAGGAATTCATTTGATTAGGCATGCGATGTCTAAGGAGGTTGCGGATTCCAACTGTTGTAGTTTTACACTTTCTTTTCTGTGACCGTAAGTGTAATATGTGATATCGCCGGTTTCGTTGCTATATGTCAACGACAATTGGGATGGGCATATTTACTTACGTTGATGACATGTGATGTTATGTGTTGCTGGATATGTTATATTGGATCGTCGTGTTTGAATAGCCGGGGGGTTTTTATGTGAGATGAGTGTTTTTCATTTTCATTCATGTAAAAACTTATATGTAATATTCTTTTATTGGGACACTTCCAGGTTGCGGAAGATGTTACCCTTTGTATATTATTTACTTTTCTGCACTAGGATAGACCCAAGGAGGGGAGCACAAGTAACCAGGTTCTAGGGTCCAGTGGGAGACCATCTCGAGGAGTCGAGTCCGGGTCTCCTAACCCAAGAATTGGTAGGGTTGCTTGCCGCTCTCGTAGGGGTCTAGGGGTGTGGGTTTGGCTATTCATCGCGACCATGGAATCCATGTTTTATACTGGCTCGTATTGAAAACACGGACGTCCTAGTATATCCAATATTTCATATGTTTCTTCTGCTGCGATATCTGTGATGTGATCATGTGATGTTCTGTGATAGATACTGTATATAGTATATATGATATATTATATAGACGTTACTTATGTTTTACACCCGCGCTAGCCCTGCCCCGCTCTGCCGTTAGTTACCTAACCTAACGGTGCATGAGGGGACATCGAGGCGAATGCGGATGGCATAAGTGTACGTCGTATTTATCTGTGATGTTTAGGTACTTAAATGATGGGACTTCATTAATGTGATTAATGAAATAAAAGAAACCTAAAGATGTTGTAGAATCGAATTTCAAAAATAAAACAGGTAGCTACAGTTCTTGCTTTGCACAGCGGTATATATGATATATCCTGCACCTTATTCGATGAGGAAAGGACCGAGATCCCTTTACCGGGAGTGACTCCTTTAGCACTAACTGGCAGATGCTACACACTCGGTTTGTCTTTTGATTGCTTTTAAGAGTTTTGCTTTGTACAGTGATATATATGATATATCCCGCACCTTATTCGATGAGGAAAGGACCGACGATCCCTTCACCGGGAGTGACTCCTTTAGCAAAACTACAAAAGCCTCAAAAGCACTCCATTTTAAAATCATTTGATTCTACAACGATATCAAGTTCATTACGCAATAGGTTTTCAGAAAAACCTGTCGTAGCCCTCCGTCATTTCAGATAAGTAGTAGTTAGTATTCATGCTACGTTTGTTGGCCTTTGTCAAGGCGTAGTGTGCGGTAGCTGACTGGTGCTTATCTGCTTATGCATATGATGCAGATTGGGTTAGGGTAGTCGTGTGACCTTGTTGGATTTTGTCAAGGGACGTGCGGGTGGGTTTAATTCAATCAGGAAATGACGGGTTGAACTTGACTAGCATCCTATGGTTTGTTGGCCTTTGTCAAGGTCATAGGAGGTTAGGGGCAAAATATTATCGGGAATTTCAAGTGTTGAAACTTGCAATGAGATTGCATACCTTCTATGAGATAGTTGGATCCCGATACCCGCTGTGAGTAAGAGTTACTCCTGGGAGAGTTTTACACATTACAATTAGCCGATCAAGTAGGTGTCTAGAAAGGTGTCAACGGGGTTACGCCTATGGGAAAACGAGGTTTACATTAATTAGGTTCGTGCGAAAGCACGGGGGACCTCCCTCAAAGTACCGACACTGGCCTGGCTGAAAGATTGGCGAACTTGTAGTTTGTAATTAATCCCGGCTAGTCTTTCCTTTTAGGGTTTGAAGGTAGATTTGATAAAAAGCAGTGGGAGCCATCCTGATTAGATAAAATAATAACCAATCTATTCTTGCAAGAGCGCACGCTGAGTGTTTTCTTCTCTCTCTCTCCTGGTAGCGACCATATCACGCCTTAATCAAGATAATAATACAGAATATTGACCGAACCCGCTTGTTATACTGAGCTGGGGAACGTTGGTCCCGCTCCAACTTATAATTGTTATAAGACAAAGCAGGAAATTAGGGAATACCAGATTTCCCGTGCCGCCCAAACGAAGAGAGTGCATGCTGATGCATCATCTTCGGGTGTGTTCGTTACAAAGAACTGTTTCTCAGTATCCTCTGCGTCCTGGGTATCTGATACCGGAACAGGATCCCAGATATGTAATCTATTACATAGGGCTACAGAAAGGTAGAGAACTGAGAACGGGTGATAAGTTTCATGAGGCAGAAAACGGGGCAAGTGTTGCAGCCAAGTCTGTTGGTCACTGTCACCCTGTATTACCAATACATTGATTCTGAATGAATGTTATTAGATACCGAACCTGATATACAAAATCATATCAGTCTCTTTATTAGTAAAGAAATGATAAAAATTTTGTATTGTTGGATAATGTTTTGAACATTTCCTATATCAAAAGTTGATCGGTTCAGGCACATTATCTAAAATCATTGATGTTCTAAATCAAACTACAGTTCTTAGTATACGGAACACACACAAGAAGAAGAGTTCAGATATGAACGAATTCTTCTTGAAGTATTGTAGACTAGGTCATATCAATGCGACCCGACTAGCTAAAGTTACTAGTAGATGCATATTTAAATCAGTTTGAATTTACATCTTATGAAACTTGCCAGTCATGTCACAGAGATAAGATGACCACAGCTCTGTTTATTGGAAACAGAGAAAGAGTTGGTTAACTCTTGGGACGATACATGTTGATGTATGTAGGTCCCCTGTCTGCACATGCCAAGACTGGTTCTTTGTACTTCGTTACATTCTCTGATAGTCTCTCAAGATTCAGACATATGTTCCTGTTGAAACACAAGTCCGAAGCTTTTGAGATATTCACAGAATATGATTTAGCAGTAGAAAGCCAAAACACAGGTATAAGTATTATGTCCTTTGATGAGATCGAGGACGAGAATACTTGAGCACGGAAATCCTGGATTATTCTAAAGGAGAATGAGATTCTCTCTCAGCATTACTCCTCCGTATACACCATAGCACGATGGTATAACGGGGTGGAGCTATTGCACCCTATATGATAAGGTGTGCTCTATGATGAGTACTATTGAGTTACCTATTTCCTTTTGGGAGTTATGCACTTGAGAAGTTGCATACCTATTGAATAGGGTTCCAATCAAATCAGTAGCCTATCGCTTCATATGTGATATGGAAAGGGAAGAGCCCATATCTTAAGTTAGTTAAGATTTGGGTTGTCCGGCCTATGTCTAAAAGCAAAATCCGGACAAGCTCGAGGCAAGGTCTGTAATGTAGAACTGGAAAGGTTCCAGCTATACAAACTACAGCAGATGATTTGAAAGAACCAAAGGATTCAATAGTTACCAACGAACCTCATCCTCTCCGCCGATCTAGTAGGGTTCCTCACCCACCTGAGAGATATTTCGGTTTCTCTATGACAGTGGGAGCAAGGATTGCGTCATAAGATGATGACCCAACTAGTTTCGAGCTGGACATCAGGAGTGGGACTCTGTAAGAATGGCTGGATGCTTAGCGATCTGAGATGGAATCCATGTACACCAACAAAGTACGGACTTTGGTTGCTATATCTGAAGGGTTAAATCCGTATCAGGAGCAAGTATATCTTGAGAAGATTACTTGGTGTAGATGGAAAAGTTGAGACTTTCAAAGCTAGACTTGTTAAAGCTTTTTGTCATCGACCAGGCGTGGATAATGATGAAACCTTTTCAAGTGGCTATGCTTAAGTCCATCCAGATCCTACTTGCCACGGCTACATACCATGACTACGATATCTGGCGGTTGGGTGCCATGACTGCTTTTCTAAAATGATGTTTTAGAAGAGAACGTCTATAAGTACACAGCCAGAGGGCTTCGTAGACAGTGGGAGCAGCGGAAACGTGTACAAGATGCTTTATAGGATAAAGCAGGTATCGCGGAGTTGGAACATCTGTTTTGATGTCTTAGTCAAAGAGTTTGACATCATCAAAATGGTAGATGAACCTTGTATAAACAAAAAGGTAGTAGGGAGTATAGTAACGATCCTCGTAGAGTACGTGGATGACATGCTCTTGATAGGGAAGGAGTCTTCTATGCTACGCTCGGTCAATCTCCGCTCATCACAATGATTCTCCATATAGGATCAAAGTGATACCTTCTAAATCCTGGGTTTTGGATCTATGAGATAGATCTAATTGGATGTTAGGATTCTCACAGTTGTAGTGAGATGGTATCAACCCATCCAGGGGAGAATCACTGGATGGGTTCCAGGGAGATAAAGACGACTGAATGTCAGTCGCAGGCATTGTCTTTACCCTCAGTAAAGGGACGGTATGTTGGAAGAGTTCCAAGCTAGATACCGTGACATACTAGACGATAAAGGCAGGATACATCGCTACTCAAGATGCTACCAAAGAGGCTGTTTGGGTGTATATTGGTTCATGAGATGAACTACGTTCCTACCATTGTGAGACAATGGAGTTGTGGCTTATGCCAAGGAACGAAGTTCTCATCAGTGATCCAGACATATTCTAAGGCAGTACCACCTGATCATGGAGATGGTTGATCTCCAGGGCGATCGAGGTTAGGAGAGAAGACTCAGAGGACAACACAGCGGATTCACTCACAAAGGCCTGTTCCCAGAGAGAGATTTTTATGGGATGATTGAGTATGAGATACTACAACCACTGCTATCAGATGGCCCTAGTGCAAGTGGGAGATTGTTAGTTATATGTATGCCCTAGAGGCCATTACTATACATAGGATGTATATTGTAGTGGATGCTTGGACATATATAGGGAGGACTTTCTTGCTCGACATGATAGTATGCTATCTGGTTGATCTTTACCTTAACGTGTATACTGATTTTCTCTCTGTTACATGTTGGTAAAGCCCTTAGGATGTGTACTTGACTACCTGGACTATGATGCAGATCATACTAGTGGGGACAGGGTAGTCCATAAGTACATCCTTCAAGGTCCCTAGTCGTGGGTGTATCGAGACAGGGCATCGATATACCAGAGTAGGCTAGCGTATACCTTCTTGACCCATACAGATGGGCGATGGATGATCCCATATCCATTGGTGTTTGACATTAGAAATGATATACGGGTGCTCAGTAGAGACTGGGTACACTGGACGGACTCGCCGAGAACTCCCAGATGGTATTATACCTTACGTCAGATGGCAGTTCTCTGGTGACACTGGTACAGAGTAGTCTGTTGACCCGAGATCGTCATAGAGTCTTGTGTGGTTCCCACTGTGCTTTGATTTCCATCTTACCACGTCCAAAAGGGCGTGCAAAACGGTGGTTTTTGGGTACAGTCCCGAATCACATGAAGGCAATGAGCGATAGGAGGGGATTCGTCTCTCCTGGTATAGGGAGTTGATGTTGCGCTGTGTTCGATTGGCTATAACCGGAAATCCCTAGCCAGGGTTGCTATGATTTACTGGTAAGTGTTACCAGTAGTTTCTCGAATTGTTATAGACCTCATATCGACACGACTTATCGAGCTACTGGGGTCTGACGTTTACCACCCCTAGGCGAGATATGCGACATATCAGACGATCAGACCGGACTGTACGGTAAGTGTTACTGGTTGGATTCACAGGAGTATGAGCGGGCGTGCTCGTCGATCTTCTGATCGCTCAATAACCGGGTGGCCGTTACGTTTAGCAGTCCGCTTGCGGCTTGTAGGTGTTTGATATGATCATCATCTGCTACCGGCGTATTGACGAGTCTTTAGAGTCCTACACAGAGGTTTCCTGGCTCAAGCAAAATGAAATAGGAGCGCATATGAGATTTGTGCGGGACCGAGAATAATGCGTGTATGTGATACCGTATTCTATTCTCGCGATGAATGTATCGAATGGTTATATGCGATATAACCTAGTTATCGAATCGAGGGTTAATTCGATAAGCCGATACATTGGATACTAGTCGGTTATATGCGATATGACCAGATCATTAAATCAAGTGTTGATTTAATGATTTAATGTATAATTATATATTTGATATATTACTTTGCATTAACTAGTATTGGTTCACTTTAAATGGATTTTCTCACTTGATGTGCACATTGTATATGTGATATACTTTTGTACACTAGTTGTATCATGTTTGATGATACTTGCTCACTTGGGTTTGTGTAAAGATTAAACCATGGTTATATGAATGGTTAGGGTTTTGATTATTTACTTAGTTATTTATTTATATATTCATTTTGGAAATTTTTTAAGGATGGTGGCTTATTTTGTTTTTAGGTTGAAGCTTCTTGAAGCTTTGATCAAGTCAACCATTCTTATCTCATCCTTAACCCTAACCATTCCAACTAACCTTGGTTTAATCTCTACACTTGACCATGGTTTACATTATGATAAGTATTCATTTTCTTTTCATTTAAAATAACTTATCATAACATACTTCATCTTCTTCTTCTTCTTCTTCAAGAAGAAGCTTGCCTCCATTAATGGCAACTTGAGAATATGAGTGAGAAATCCAATTCTAAAGTGAACCCACTTCCTATTTCTTCATCCTCTACCTCTTGCCAAGTAGTATAGGGTGTTTTCCTTAACAAGTTTTCATAGCTTGGTGAAGGTGGAGCTTGATCTAGTGATGCCTCGACGTAGATCATCTTCGGCATCGTCGTCGATGACCTAGCCCGTTTTTTCTCCGTTGAAGCCGATGCTAGAGTCATGGTTCGATTTGGACAGCGGAGAGGACTTCATCATGGAGCTATGGAGGTGGAGAAACGGATCTACAAAGTTTGTATTTCCGTTCTTTTAGTTTAGTTGTAAACTAGTTGCTTTGGTCGCCTAGATTTCTAGTTAACGATCTGTATTAGGGTTTCTCGGCACTTGTAAAATTTGAAATTGGCATGGTTGATGCCTTGTGAGACCTTATTGGCGTGCCTAGGAACCCTACACATACTTTGTTGGTGTACATAGACTCCATTTCGGTCATCATTGCATCCAGCTATTTTACCGAGTCTCTGCTCCTGATGGCTTGCTGGAAACTAGTTGGCTCATCTTCGTCGATGATGCAATCCTCTCTATTCCCGTCTATGAGAAAACCGTAGTATCTCTCGGGCGAATAAGACTGCCTACTAATCTTGCGGAGTGGCACGGGGATGTCCAGTTCTTTCAAAACTTTTGGTTCCACCATTCTTTCAGTAATAGCTTATGGTTCTGGAATTTCTTCCAGTTCTATTGCGATCCCACTTATTTCATTTTCAAGAAATTAAGTTTTCAGAAAGTGGGCATGCCGAGAAACAAAGACCTTTTGTTCCTCCGCGTAATAAAAAAGATACCCCCTGGAGTTCTTTGAGTATCCCACAAACTTACACAGTCCTAAGCGTGCTTCAAGCTTATCCGCATACTGCTTTTTTACAAAAGCTAGATATCCCCATATCTTTAGATACTTAAGATAGGATTTCTTCCCACTCTACATTTGATATGGTGTGGTAGGCACTGACTTAGTAGGAACCTTATTCAAAAGATATGCAGCTGATTCTAGTGCATAACCCCGGAAGGATCACGGCAACTCAGCGTTACTCATCACGGACCATACCATATCCAATAAGGTTCTGTTCCGCCTTTCCGATACACCGCTGTGTTGAGGTGTGTGTGGAGGAGTAAGATGAGAGAGAATTCCATTCTCTTTTAAGTAATTCAGGAACTCGGCACTTAAGTATTCACCACCTCGATCAGATCTAAGTGTCTTGATAATTTTGTCAGTTTGTTTTTCCACATCATTCTTGTATTCCTGGAATTTCTCAAAGGCCTTAGATTTAGTTTTCATCTAGAATACATGTCCGTACCTTGAGAAATCATCCGTAAAAGTAATGAAATAGGAAAAACCACTTCTTGCATATGTATACATTGGACCACACAGGTCGCTGTGTTTGAGTCCCAAGAGCTCGCTCGCTCTTACCCCGTGTCCAGTGAACGGAGTCTTTATCATCTTTCCTTTGAGACATGATTGACAAGTTGCATAAGACTGATATTCAAACGGATCAAAATATCCCTATTTATATAACTTTTTCAACCGTGTTTCATTGATGTGAGCCAGTCTACAATACCATAAGAAAGCCTGATTTAATTCTGGAGACTTTCTTTTAAGTGTGTTCTGGATGTTGAAAACCTGAGCTTGATTTAATACGTATATACCGTTGTCTAGTGTACCTGACCCAATCAAAAATTGATTAAGGTGGACGTGGACGACATCGCTTATAAATATAAAATCATAACTTTCTTTAGAAAGTAAAGATACAGAGATGATATTACATGCCAAACTAGGTATACACAAACAGTTACGCAAAATCAAAATCTGCCCACTTGTCAATCCGAGATGATTTTTCCCTACGGATACAACATCCATGCTCATTCTGTTAGCAACCCTGAGAATCATATCACCTGCCATGATAACTCTACGGTTTCTCGGTGCCTGCAGTGAATTACAGATATAATATCCTAATCCGGTATCTAATACCCAGAAAGTAAAGTTAATTGACATACAGTTTTCAATCATAAACACACCTGAATCCGAAGCCACATCGTGCTTCGAATCCTGGTTTTTGGCTTTCCAAGCCCTGCAATCCTTTTTCCAATGCCCTTTCCAGTGACAATAGAAACATTCCCCCTTCCCTATTGTCATCCTCAAAACTTTTGCCCTGTTCTTTCCCTCTACTTTATTGATACCGCCTTTCGTCTTGGTGGAGGCCTTCTTTTTCTTTCCCTTGGCTTTCGTCTCGGATCTAAAAGAGGAAGATTTCCTAATAAGCAGAGCGGGTGTCTCCCTGGTTTTTTACAGGGTGCCCTAAGTGCTCCTCAACATGTTGAGTAGTTCTGGAAGTGAAACTTCCTTCCCTTGAATGTTGAAATTCAAGATAAACTGGGCGTAGATAGAGGGAGTGACTGTAGAATCAAGTCAGTATATAACTTGTTCTCCAAGGTGGTCCCAAGGTCCGCGAGCTCTTCAATATAGCTGATCATCTTAAGGACGTGGTCCTCTACAGATGTCCCGACAGCCAACCTCGCCTGAAACAATTTCTTCGAGGTCTCATATCTTGTGATACGAGATTGCTCTCCATATAAATCTTTGGTATAGAGGAAGATGGAAACTAAGTCCATCTTCTCGTGCGGCCTCTGGTTTTTATTATCCATTGAGGCCAACACAGGGCACTTGGCTCTTACACAATCTATTTCCCATGTCTTATGAATTTCAACATCCGTGACAGTGGAATCTGGACCTAGGGCGTCGGGGGCTTTGGTAGTAAGGAGGTAGCCCAGCTTGTCATAGGTAATGCCCATATGGACATTCCTTAGCCAATCTTTATAATTTTGCCCAGTCAATTTATTATTATCCAGCAGTAACATAAGCCCGGTCATATTGGTCGCAGTAATTAGGAGAGAGAGAAGAAACACTCAGCATGATACTCTTAGAAGTTTAGATTAGTTATTAGTTTATCTAAACAAGTTGGTCCCCACTGTTCCTCGAATCCTCCTTCAAACCATAAAAGAAGAATTAGTCAAGATTAATCTCACCCTACAATTCTTGCATAACCTTTCGGCCAGGCTAGTGTCGATACTTCGAGGGAGGTTTTCCAACACTTTCGCGAAATTACTTAATTACATAACCTTTTTTCCCCGGAGGCGTAGCCCCGCTAACACCATTCTAGACACCTACTTGGTTTATAACATTGATTATGAAGTGAAAAACATTCCGAAGAGTAGCGGATACATACAGTAGGATCGGGATCCAAATATCATCGTGTGACAACTTTGAAGGAATCCTACCAAAATTATCACACTCCAAATGGTATGCAACACTAGCAAGTTTCATTTTCATTAGAAACTCCCGATGTGGATTTTTCCCCGAGGCGCTTATGACCTTGACGAATACCAATATATCATAAGACGCAAGTCAAGTTCTACCCATCATTATCCGGGTTAATTTGAACCCATCCATACAAACCCTTGACGAAGGCCAAAATAGTTGTACGAATGTCCTAAATCAACGCATCTATCTATACTACATATGAATATCCAGCAGCTACCAATCACTATGCCTCGGCGAAGGTCAAAATATATAGCTTGAATACTACTAAATACCCATCTGAAATGACGGAGGGCTATGAATGGTTTTGGCGAAACTATGAACGTAATGAACTTGATATAGTCTAAAAAACTATGATAGCTTTTAAAATGAGTGGTTTAGGCTCCGCATTTAAAAGTTGTTTTTCAAGAAAATCGAGTAGTTTTGAAATTATTCCAATTTAAACTTTGGTTTGCTTTTCTTGTATTAATCAATGTTAATGCGGTCCCATCATTTAACCCTATCATTGCAGAAAAGAAACGAAAATAGATAGTATGCTTATTCCATCTACATTCGCTATGGGGCCTCGTCATGCACCGTTAGGTTACTTAACTAACAGCAGAGCGAGGGCTGGACTAGCGTGGGTGCAAACATAAGCAACGTTTATTTTATATATATATATATATATATATATATATATATATATATATATATATATATATAGTCATTCATCTCACGCAATAATAGGCATTCCAGATCACAACAATCACAAATGAATATATTGGATATACTAGAAATTCCGTGTTTCTTATTAGCCTAGAACGAAAGATGAATTCCACGGTCGTGATGAATAGCTAAACCACACCCTAGACCCCTACGAGTGAGGCAAACCAGCTGCCAAATTCCTGAACTGAAGCAACCTCCCTCAATAAAATGAGTAGGTCACTCGGCACTTCAAGAACCCGGTAGTTTATGCACCCTACCTTGGGTTTATCCTAGGTGCAAGAAACAGTAAATGAAATAATACAACGGTGGCTACAACCTCAACCCAGATGTACCCTACAAAAATAATATTACGTCAATTTACAAATTTATATGAATGAAAGAAAAGAAAACACTCTTCTCACATCCCCCGGCTATTCATCCACGATGATCCAAAACTTCATATACACAAACCATCACAATACTGATATGTGCAACCCTCACTAATCGACATATAGCAATTAGCAGACGTTTAGCAACACAGAATCACAATTAGCCAAGAACTTTAGAATTTCGATCGATAACAATAACTGTGTCTATCCCATGTACAAACCAGTACACAAACAAATCTGGGTAGAAGATACATATGCCAAAACCATAATTCCAAATAGTAGAACACCAGAAAAAAGTTTGGGTGAATCGGCCCCAACTCGGCGGTGGATCCGCGGCCAAATGGCATGTTTAGACGCGATTCCGCGGTCTAGTGGGGGGATTACGATCCCAAAATTTTTCCTTGATCACTAAAATGCTTGCACGTATTTTTAAGGTCACCGAAAAGATTTTTCGAGTAGTTTTGAAAAAAGAAAGAAAGAATGATATTGGAGTTTGATTTCATGCAATTTTCCGTCGATCGAACTTCTAACTACTTGCTAACTACCTAGTTAAGGTTTAGTAGTCTCCGATACAACTGTAAGTCGATGTCGCACACCCCACGCACTTGTGGGGAGGCGGAATTTACAAAAAATGATTTTTCATACTATGCAATACCGACTAAACCTTTAGAATCTTAACAGAAACCTTAACTAGCTATATCTACTAGGAGGTTCTAACTACTATGTTAGGATTATACCTCCTTGTTAACAAGTCCTTTGGGTCGTCTTCTTCTCCTCTCCTTGAGCTCCTCGAAGATCCGGATTGCGCTTGTTCGTCGGCTTCCTCGTGGCGAATATAATCCACCTGAGAGTCTATACCTCAAGCTCCAACCTCTAAACTGAGGTAACCAGGATACCTAGTTTGCTAAGATAGGTAGTCTAGAAGATGTAGAGTATCTAATGGAGTATTTAATCTCACTTGACCCTATGGTTCACAACTCATGTGATGGATTAGGGTCATTGAGAAAGAAGGAGAGAAAATGGAGAGAGAAAGAAAAAATGCAAATAAGCAAAGTCTTGGCCAAGTGAAGAATGACTCCTCTCCTTATCTTACTCAAGCATGCAATATTTTCTAATCGAAAATATCAACCATGCTTGAATAGTGAGTCTAAACCAATAAACAAATACAAATGAGCCATACTTCACCATACCACAAATATCTCCATTTTCCACTTCATTAATCTATTTCCCAAAATAGATAAATCCAAATAATGATGTGTCCCCTTCTAGAAGCATGTCTTGTGAAATTACAAGAATGCCCTCACCGTATATACATACCCGTATTCGTATTCCGAAAAATATGAATACACTAAGATAATAATAATCCAATAATAAAATACTAAGATCCAGCTTAAACCAAAGCCCACTAGTATTATCCTCCCGAACAACATACGTACAGCCAGTGCACGTTGTGATCGAAACCCTGCCGTAAAACCATACAGGCTCTACATCGTTTTGCCCGAAGCAGAGAAACCCTCTATGTGTGACTCTAAAGACTCGACAGTACGCTGGCGGTGGGTTTAACCATAAGTCCGTCAACGGTACTAGCTGCACGTAACGGCTACCCAGGTATCTGTCAATAAGAATTCCAATGAGCAAACTCTTCCAAACTCCTACTGAGCCTATCTGTGACAATCTTTGTATAGTCCGATATTTTCGTCTAAGATACTCGCATATCGGGCCTAGGGGGATGGTAACCGTCAAACCCCTAATAGCATAATAAGTTATGTCGGAGTAGAGCCCAATACACCTTGAGAAACTACTGGAGTACCTACCAGTAAATCTCGCTTGCCTTGGCCAGGGACTTTGTGTAATGGCTTTTTGAACACAGCGCGATATCAACCCCCAATACCGGGAGAGACAAATCCTATCTAACCGCTACTGCCTCCAAGTGCTTCGGGACTACATCCAACCACTACCTGTTTGCATGACTCCTTTGAATCGTGGTAGGGTAGTGATCTAAATGCAGTGGGAACACACTCGAGATGAATAGTGATGTCAAGTCAAGGGACTAACCTGTACTCTTGCCACCTAGGAACTGCTACCTGATGATAGGTATAATACCAACCAGCAGTTCCCATCGAGTCCGTCCAGTGTAACTCATAACCCAATGAGCACCTGTATACTATCTCCGGTACGACGTATCAATGGATGTGGGACAGACCATCTCTTCTGCTGGAATGAGAAGCATATACACTAGTCTACTCTGGAGTATCGATGCCCCGTCTTGATAATCCTACAACTAGACCGGTATAAGGATGTGCTTATAGACTACCCAGCCCCCACTAGTGTGACTGCCATCACAACGCTGGTAGTCAAGCAAAGATCCTAAGGGCTCTACAAATAAGTATAAGCGATATGCTAAAAGAAACATATACACATATTGAGGTAGAATTAAACAAGTAGCATACAACCATTTGAGCAAGACTGTTATTATAACTGTGAATATCCAAGATTCTAAAATATAATATACAAACCAGTATGATACAATAATGGCCTCTAGGGCATATATCACTAACAGGTCAATCACAGAGTCCTGGAATTTTCGCCCGACACTATGAATTTACGAGGAGAGCCGCTGATGAGGCCGCTCGGGTTTTCCCTGCACTGTAACTTCTGCATGTGGGGGTGATTTCTTTAGCACCATCGTTGAGGAGTTTTTGCACACCCACTTAAGCGGATCAAAGTTGTTCCTGGTTGGAACAACAGCGTCGACTTCCACCATTGGAGCCGGTAGGGTGAGTCCAGAGGGGGAGTTGCCTCCAGGTTCTCTCACTCGGCGCCAGTGGGAACGTCGAGCGTGCCTCGCTGAAGTGACCACTTTAGATCTGAAAGCGGCTTTATCACGCCTCTGGTTTTGCTGAGGAGCTACAATTGGCGTCAGCCTGTTGAAGACTGATTAGTCTAAAATATTGCATATTTGAATGAATATTTTCCCTAGTATTGTTAAGTACTAAAAGACATTTATTGTAAATATAGAACATATGTGGGTTTATTTATAAAAAGTTTATTGTCATATGTTTCTACATTATAATTAACATAATTAGGGAAAATATATGCATATAATATTTAAATGAAATATTGTAATTAAAATATGCATATCATATCAAATATTTCTAATCAATATTCTTAAGATTTAATATAATATAAATTGGTTAGGATAATATCTCAAAATAATACCAAATACTACTAACACTATGACTTGAGATATTGTATAGGTCTGGAACCCCAAGATCCGAATCAAATCGGGATGTCGGAATCAAATCTTCCGAAATATTGAAGCAAATCTAATAGATCTAGCAATGATAGAGATTCAGAGTAATATTTCCATGATCTAGACATCGAAGAGATATGCATATGTCAACAACAGAGACCACAAGAAATCCCAACGCAAGATTCCACTATGATACAGTGGAACCGTGGCCAAACAAGCCAATATGCGGTGGTTCCGCGGCATGATTATGGCCGTAAGATGAGAATATTGGTGGATGTGATCGTAACAGCATATCCTAACCTATGAGATCTAGGGTTTCTAGTTTCTATGAGTATTTAAGAGACAGAGAGCTTCACATGAAAAACTATAACCGAAGAGATCAAGAGGTCCAAGACGATCCACGTATCCGAGTGATCATCAACCAGCTATCTACTTCCAACAAGATAGAGATCAAGAGCTGATTGAATGAATTCTCTCGTTGTGTGTGTTAGAAAATGAATATAGAAATCACAACCAAAACTATTTTGACCGTAATAAATAACGGTGTCGAATGTAGCGTGTTAGTAATTGCGGATCGTCCACTGGGAAAGTGTAATCGTTCGTATTACGAATTAGATGAGTCGAAAATTAAAGAAGGAAAGAAAACAATTCAATTCAAGATTTGTAAATTGAAGTTCAAGAATTAGAAAAATCTAGATCTAATAGCAAGAATCAAGAAAACATTAAAAATCAAGAATTGAGAAGTGATGATTTCCAATCCAAATATCAAGAATCGAAGTGAGGCTCGTAGGAATCAATCGAATCTATAGATGTGATGAAATCTAGCGATTACTTATTCTTATCCATCGATGAATTGATACTAGATCAATGATGATCAACGAAAATTAGGGATTTCTTGCGAAACTAGGGTTTCATCATCTATCCCTTGTTCATTCGTTGATTTCATTCAAGTCTAGCCTCTAATAAATTCAAGAATCGATCGTGGATCCCTAATTTCGAGCAAACACAATCAAGAAAGCATCGCATCGAAACTAGGTCATTGATTCTTCAATTTGCTAGGGTTTACAAACTCGTAGGACTTAAGAATTGTTTTAAGATTTGTTACATCATCATTCTATTGATCGTCTCGACTCCTTTACGAGCGGAGTTTTACTCAAACATCACAACAAGAACCACAATCACAAATTGAGATCGAATCATGATGCAAGAATTTAAAGAAAGCAAGATTAAAGAATTTCACCTTTTATTTATCAACAATTCCGTTACAATTCGCTCAAGAACTACAAGAGGAAGAACTCGATCGTCGATTTGGCTTTGCTTTTCTCCTTGAGTCACGGATCGGCTTGGATCACTTGCTCGATTGAAGATCGGCTCCGCTCCTAAAAGGTTAAAGGCTTCTCGCTTGATTTGGTACTCGGGTCTTGAATTTGGCTTTGGAATTTGAATTAGGGTTTACAGGTTGTGTCACTCAACTTGTATGAAGAGTGGAGAGAGAGAAGAAGACCCTTAACCCTAGATCTAGGTTTCCTTTTATAAGCCATCCAAAACCCTAGATCTATAATTCAAATTTCAAATTTCCCTCCAAAAGTTTGTTAAAGAGAGGCTTCTAGAAATAGTTTGTTAGGCCGAGCCTTCTAGATGAAGCCACGTGGCATTCTGGAGTCTTCCGGAAGCTTATACCGTTATTAGAAGGCACGTGCAGATTGAGCTGCTGATGTCATCAAAGCGCCGCAGATCCGCGGCGGGTGTGGGCTATTGGCCGCGGATCCGCGGCCCAAAAGAGGCCTTGGTGTCTAGAACTTTTTATACTGCTTTGGGCTGACTTTGTGACCTTTTTGTGATATGTTGAATCTCATTTTGATTTCTCTATTTCTGCCAGATCTCAAGTCTTAGACTTGACGCAATTTTGATCAGCTCTTTTCACAATTTTGGTTATGTTCCTGCAATTTCCTGCACAATTTCTCGAGACAAGTGGTGCGCTATACAAGGATGATGCGATGCCATGATAAACACTCAATTTCCCTTAAAATGTCAGTTTTAAAGTATATCACATGTTATCTAGTATTTTACGACTGTTTTGCTAATATGTGCTATATGCAAACCGAACACTTATAAATGAGTGCAAATGATAGGGAAATTGACGTGTTATAAATGCAATATTTTCGACTGATCAAATTCCACCAAACTTATTTTCGGTCGTCTCGAACGAACTGTTTTATTAAAAAGAGAAGGAGAAAATAAAGAAAGAGAAAAGCTAACTAGCACACTTTCATAGGCAACACGATTGCACTGAGCACGTGCAACAAGCCTTTAAACCTCTAGGTGTCCCTAGTAGGAGGAGTGTTGTCTCCTGAGGGTTTTCAGCGGATTGCACCCACAAAATCCAATAATAAAAGGAAGACCGTGAAAGTTACATATAGAGACAAGAATTGTAAAAGAAAGATTTTGAAAATTAGAGTTTTCAACTATACTAACTTTTCGGTTGTCATGAGTCCTATCTTAATAGTCATGAAAAGATGTCAGAAATCACATCATCCCTCAATAAAACATCATCTTTATTCTTCATTCCTATCTTTCTTCCAAACATCGATCATATAACCCTACGTGTGTGTAATAGACATCCCTACACCCGGAGAATTCAATTCAAGCTATCATACTCTTATCCATCTGCCTTAGTACTTTTTAATTAATGAATATTTAGATGAATTTGCTCACACACTTTCATGCGACCGTTAATACTTCTTGCTGTACTAACCGACCGATTACTCATGTGCTTTCTTATTAGGTGTATTTTCCTCGTCTTGCACCACCTAAGGCTTAGCAGTGACTCCCAGACCAGTTGGTCTAAGGCACTAAGTAAAGAGGCACCCTCGCTATATTTTTTTATTGCTGATTTGGCGATAACAAAACCAGTGTCCATTTTTTTGCACCATTTTATATTTTATTCATATTTTTTTATTTCCTTCATACTTTGGCTTTTGGACAAGAGCATTTCATGGTATCCTCTACTATCCTGAGTTTCAAGACGTGTGTAAGTGCGAATAGTACGGTGTCAATGTTCAAAATGTTTGGCTTCCAGAATAGGAACTATTTTTCAGACTTATTTTTATCCTCAGATTAGTGACTTCCTTCATCTTACTAACCCTTGGGACAACGGCTCATAACTCCTTATTACTAGTTCGTTTAAGAAAACTTCTAATTTTCTTGTTTTTCTTAAACTTTTCCAATCTTTTGGATGTAATTTTTCACTATCTAATCTTTTATTATCTTATTTATGTACAAAATATTTTTATTTTTTTTAAAAAAAATTATAAATTTTTATAGGTTTTTAGAAAATGTTTTGTGCTTATGCAAAGTATGCGAATGATGCGAAAATAAGCACAAATCTCCCCCGAACTTGTTTTCAACAGTGTCCTCACTGTTGCCATCCGCTAAATCTCGAAAACCTGTAAGCTTGGGAGGAAATTTATTAATGGGGGCAAAATATTTAAGGGAAAATTCTCCCCCAAACTTATTTTTGGCTCATCATTTTGTAAAAATTTTCTTTTCAAGAGCCAGATTATACCCCCCCCCCCAAATTTGAGTTAAGCCATGTTAATCGTTGAAAATCACATGAGGGGGGTCAAACATCAGTGGTCGATGCCAAGCTTTGCAAAGACCGAAAGTTAACACCAACCATTCGAAGATTTTATCAATGTAGTGCTCAGGTTGGTGGAAGAAGAAGTGGGGAACGGGTAAGTGGTGGAATAGAATGTGTTTGCGTCTCATTTTGGAGAGACGATGCAGTGAATGTGATGGATTACTCGCATTCTTTTTACAGCTCAAAAGAATGGGTGGAGGTTCAATTTCATTGATTGGGAGATGATTCATCTCAACACCCGTGTCATTCAGAAATGCGAGTTCATCGGCGAATATTTCCTCAAAAGTTCCATCAATACCCCGAAGAATAATGTCATCACAAAGTGCGGGGTGATCTTCAGACTCCAAAAACAGTTCATAATCAGTGTTAGTTGTTGACCCGGACAACTCGGTAGAAGAGTCCGTATGTGTATGATACATAGTTGGGTCAAACAACAACATATGAAAAGAGTCAAGATCAGTATCATGAGGATAATCAAATTCGCTGCTGTCGACATCCATTAAGTCGACAGAACAGACCTGAGCAGTAGGTTCGGAGGGTACACTTCCCAACTTGTAAATGTTCAGCTCTATTGACCTATTCCCGAAGGATAGGGTCATAGAGCCATTACGACAGTTGATGATAGCGTTGGAAGTGGCCAAAAAGGGGCGACCTAAAATCACCGGAATTTGATTCCGTAGGTTCGCTGCAGGCTGTGTATCAATTACAATAAAGTCCACAGGGAATATAAATTCCCCGATTTTTATTAACACATCCTCCAGTTCACCCCTAGGTTTGGTGATTGATCGGTCAGCCATCTGGAGAGTGCAATGGGCTGGTTTCAACTCTCCGATCCCTAACTGCTGATAGACTGAGAAAGGAAGCAGGTTAACACTTGCGCCAAGGTCGAGTAGAGCACGATTAATGTGTTTTTCCCCGATAGAAATGGAAATCGTAGGATAGCCAGGATCCTTACGTTTCCTTGGTAATTGCTGGGGAAAGGCTGTGTCTACTGTTTTTGCCATGAATATCTTTTTGGGCACTTGAGTCTTCCTCTTTCTAGTGCACAAGTCTTTAAGAACTTTCGCATAAGCGGGGACTTGTTGTATTGCATCTAGAAGAGGGATGTTGATGTTAACCTGTTTAAACATTTCAGTGATTTTCTCCATTTGTGGACTCAGCGTGTTTCCCCTTAACCGATTCGGGTAAGGAGCTTGAGCAATAAGATCAGGGTCCAACATTAGAGAAGATCGTGTGGGTGGAAACGATCTAAGAATAGGAGTGGGGATCATTTTCGGTGAAGAAGAAGAGCTGGGCTAAGGTGTCGAGCCTTGGGAAAAATGGAGAATAGGCTCGGAAGAAGGTGGTGGGGTAGAAGAACTGGGGTCAGAATTAGAAGTAGAAGTGGATGGAAAGGTCTCAGCCGGGGTATCATTGATAGATTTTTCAGTGTCATCAATCTCTTCCCCAATGTGATTGTCAAGCACTCTTCCAGATCTCAACGTGATTGCATTCACATGATGTGAATAGCCAGGATTGGGCAAAGGTTGAGATGGAAGTTTCCCTTTCTCTCTTGCACTCATTTCAGCTTTTAATCGTGCAATTTCTGTTAGTTATATGTATGCCCTAGAGGCCATTACTATACATAGGATGTATATTGTAGTGGATGCTGGGACATATATAGTGAGGACTTTCTTGCTCGACATGATAGTATGCTATCTGGTTGCTCTTTACCTTAACGTGTATACTGATTGTCTCTCGGTTACATGTTGGTAAAGCCCTTAGGATGTGTACTTGACTACCTGGACTGTGATGCGGATCATACTAGTGGGGACATGGTAGTCCATAAGTACATCCTTCAAAGTCCCTAGTCGTGGGTGTATCGAGACGGGGCATCGATATACCAGAGTAGACTAGCGTGTACCTTCTCGACCCATACAGATGGGCGATGGATGATCCCATATCCATTGGTGTTTGACATCAGAGATGATATACGGGTGCTCAGTAGAGATTGGGTACACTGGACGGACTCGCCGAGAACTCCCAGATAGTATTATACCTCACGTCAGATGGCAGTTCTCTGGTGACACTGGTACAGAGTAGTCTGTTGACCCGAGATCGTCATAGAGTCTTGTGTGGTTCCCACTGTACTTTGATTTCCATCTTACCATGTCCAAGAGGGCGTGCAAAACGGTGGTTTTTGGGTACAGTCCCGAATCACATGGAGGCAATGAGCGATAGGAGGGGATTCGTCTCTCCCGGTATAGGGGGTTGATGTTGCGCTGTGTTCGATTGGCTATAACCGGAAATCCCTGGCCAGGGTTGCTGAGATTTACTGGTAAGTGTTACCAGTAGTTTCTCGAATTGTTATAGATCTCATATCGACACGACTTATCGAGCTATTGGGGTCTGACGTTTACCACCCCTAGGCGAGATATGCGACATATCAGACGAACAGACCGGACTGTACGGTAGTGTTACTGGTTGGATTCACTGGAGTGTGAGCGGGCTTGCTCGTCGATCTTCAGATCGCTCAATACCCGGGTGGCCGTTACGTTTAGCAGACCGCTTGCGGGTTGTGGGTGATTGATATGATCATCACCTGCTGCCGGCGTATTGACGAGTCTTTAGAGTCCTACACAGAGGTTTCCTGGCTCAAGCGAAACGAAATAGGAGCGCATATGAGATATGTGCGGGACCGAGAATAATGCGTGTATGTGATACCGTATTCTATTCTCGCGATATATGTATCGATTGGTTGTATGCGATATAACCTATTTATCGATTCAAGCATTGATTCGATAAACCGATACATAGGATACTAGTCGGTTATATGCGATATGACCGGATCGTTAAATCAAGTGTTGATTTAATGATTTAATGTATAATTATATATTTGATATATTACTTTGCGTTAACTTGTATCGGTTCACTTTAAATGGATATTCTCACTCGGATGTGCACATTGTATATGTGATATGCTTTTTGTGCAATTGATTGTATCATGTTTGATGATACATGTTTGCTTTGGTTAAGTGTAAAGAATTAAAACTATGGTTAAGTATATGGTTAGGTTTTTATTTATTTATCCATTAATTTATCTATTTATTTTGGATTAATAAAGAGAGAAGAAAACAAAATGGTTGCATTCTTTCATGAAGTTTCTTGAAGCTTCATTCAACTTTGACCATTTTGTCTTCATCTCCTTAACCTAACCATTCACTAACCCTGGTCTATTCTCTACACCTAACTATGGTTGGAATTATGATAAGGATTGATTTTTCTTTTCAATTTAAATATCTTATCATAATACTAGCTTCTTCTTCTTCATCTTCTTCACTTGAAGAAGCTTGACTTCATCAATGGTGGATTGATGAAACAAGTGAGAAATCCAAATCTAAAGTCTACCCACTTCCTATTTCTTCATCCTCTACCTCTTGCCAAGTAGTAGAGTGTGTTTTCTTCACAAGTTTCATCACTTGGTGAAGTTGGAACTTGATCTAGCGATGCCTCGACGTAGATCATCTTCGGCACGAAGCCGATGACCTTGCCCGCTCTTTCTCCGATGAAGCCGACACTAGAGCCCGGATTTTGATTTGGACAGCGGAGATGACTTCATCACAGAGCCGTGGAGGTGGAGGACCGGATCTACAAAGGTTGTATTTCCGTATTCTTGTAGTTAAGTGTTAACTAGTTTACTTTTCGCCTAAACATCTAACCAACGATCCGTAGTCGGGTTTCTCAGCACCGTTAATTTTTGAAATTGGCATGGTTGATGCCTTGTGAGACCTCATTAGGGTGCCTAGGAACCCTACAGTGGTATCAAAGCCTAGCTAGAGGCTTAGGCGAAGTCTAGACGCGATTTGAAGTCCGATCGAACTGAAATTTAGAACCCAAAATTGCTCTCTGTCCTTTTTTCAAAAACTGGGATTTTTCTAAATTAAAAATATGCAGATAAATCAGCAGGAAATTCTAAGGTATACTGTGAAATTTGTGAACCTAAGTCCACTAAGACAGCGTGGATCCGCGGCATGAGCATGGCTCATGCGGCGGATCCGCGGCCGTACGGCCTCAATATTTAAATAGTTTTACACAGTAATTCTTAGTTTTATGTTCTGGTTTTCCTGGGAATTTTTAATATTTTTCCAGAGCTGAATTTTCTGAGTTGTTTTGGGCATTCGTATGTTCGATCGGATTATCAAATTTTTTCTATGTGGCTTTCGGGATAAATTTTAGAATATGTTAAAAAGTTCGACCGGATATAAATACCCAATTTTTCCCCTGTCGGGAAATTTCCAAGTGTTGGATTTTTCCGTAGTTTAACGACGTTCTAAGTAGTGCAAGTAACGCGATGGACCCTCTAGAAGACAACAAACCTTAACTCGATTATGTGACCGTCTTGAACTGCCCTTTGAACCTTCGGGTTTGGGGCAGTACGGCGTGCCACATGTGAGGCGTTGGCTTGACCCTTCTACGGCTGGACCGTTGGTACTGAGGCACGAACTGAATGTTGTTAGACTTGTTTCATGTGTTGATCTGTATCGGGAAAACTTGGGTGTTCGATTGTTCGATCGGAAAGTTTGACATTTTCTATTTATCCGGAATGGGATACAATACTTGGAATTCACAATAAGTTATGAGATAACTGAATGAATGTTATAAACATAGCAGTTTAGTCTCACTTGATCGGTTGCCACGGAATTTTGATGTGATCAAAAGTCCGTCGCAATCACGTAGCGTACGCGGATACTCGCCGGGTAAACTTAATAGACAGCCTCACTCCATAGCCCCGACCAAGTGACTGTAGGAGAACCCCGTCGCCGAAAGCATCTGTTCGGGTGCTCACGGCAGCGGTGTTCCGCCTTGGTACACTTCGTCGACGGTATCGGGGGTGCAGCCGTCTACTGAAGTTTGCGACGAGTATTCGATCAGGATGTCGGGAATCTTGTTGAATTGCCCGACTTGATATTGAAAAGAGTTTTCGATTTTGAGACTAAAATGCGGAGTTTATAATTGTTAGGCATGCGATGTCTAAGTAATTCATTTGGTCAGGCATGCGATGTCTGAGGAGGTTGCGGATTCCAACTGTTGTAGTTTTACACTTTCTTTTCTGTGACCGTAAGTGTAATATGTGATATCGCCGGTTTCGTTGCTATATGTCAACGACAATTGGGATGCGCATATTTACTTACGTTGATGACATGTGATGTTATGTGTTGCTGGATATGTTATATTGGATCGTCGTGTTTGAATAGCCGGGGGTTTTTATGTGAGATGAGTGTTTTTTCATTTTCATTCATGTAAAAACTTGTATGTAATATTCTTTTATTGGGGCACTTCCAGGTTGCGGAAGTTGTCACCCTTTGTATATTATTTACTTTTCCGCACTAGGATAGACCCAAGGAGGGGAGCACAAGTAACCGGGTTCTGGAGTCCAGTGGGAGACCAACTCGAGGAGTCGAGTCCGGGTCTCCTAAATCTAGAATTGGTAGTGTTGCTTGCCGCTCTCATAGGGGTCTAGGGGTGTGGGTTTGGCTATTCATCGCGACCGTGGAATTCGTGTTTTATACTGGCTCGTATTGAAAACACGGACGTCCTAGTATATCCAATATTTCATATGATTCTTCTGCTGCGATATCTGTGATGTGATCATGTGATGTTCTGTGATAGATACTGTATATAGTATATATGATATATTATATAGGCGTTACTTATGTTTTACACCCGTGCTAGCCCTGCCCCGCTCTGCCGTTAGTTACCTAACCTAACGGTGCACGAGGGGACATCGAGGCGAATGCGGATGGCATAAGTGTACGTCGTATTTATCTGTGATGTTTAGGTACATAAATGATGGGACTTCATTAATGTGATTAATGAATTAAAAGAAACCTAAGATGTTGTAGAATCGAATTTCAAAATAAAACAGGTAGCTACAGTTTTTTGCTTTGCACAGCGGTATATGTGATATATCCTGCACCTTATTCGATGAGGAAAGGACCGAGATCCCTTCACCGGGAGTGACTCCTTTAGCAATAACTGGTCGATGCTACGCCCTCGGTTTGTCTTTTGATTGCTTTTAAGAGTTTTTGCTTTGCACAGTGATATATATGATATATCCCGCACGTCATTCGACGAGGAAAGGACCGACGATCACTTCACCGGGAGTGACTCCTTTAGCAAAACTAGAAAAGCCTCAAAAGCACTCCATTTTAAAATCATTTGATTCTACAACGATATCAAGTTCATTACGCAATAGGTTTTCAGAAAAACCTGTCGTAGCCCTCCGTCATTTCAGATAAGTACTGGTTAGTATTCGTGCTACGTTTGTTGACTATGTTAAGGCGTAGTGTGCGGTAGCTAATTAGTGCTTATCTGCATAAGCATATGATGTGATTGGATTAGGGTAGTCGTGCGACTTTGTTGACTATGTTAAGGGTCGTGCCGGTGGGTTTAATTCAATCGGGAAATGACGGGTTGAACTTGACTAGCACTTATGATTTGTTGACTATGTTAAGGTCATATAGCTGCTAGGGGCAAAATATTATCGGGAATTTCAAGTGTTGAAATTTGCAATGAGATTGCATACCTTCTATGAGATAGTTGGATCCCGATACCCGCTGCGAGTAAGAGTAACTCCTGGGAGAGTTTTATACATTACAATTAGCCGATCAAGTAGGTGTCTAGAAAGGTGTCAACGGGGTTACGCCTCTGGGAAAACGAGGTTTACATTAATTAGGTTCGTGCGAAAGCACGGGGGACCTCCCTCAAAGTACCGACACTGGCCTGGCTGAAAGATTGGTGAACTTGTAGTGTGTAATTAATCCCGGCTAGTCTTTCCTTTTAGGGTTTGAAGGAAGATTTGATAAAAAGGAGTGGGAGCCATCCTGATTAGATAAAATAATAACCAATCTATTCTTGCAAGAGCGCACGCTGAGTGTTTTCTTCTCTCTCTCCAGGTAGCGACCATATCACGCCTTAATCAAGATAATAATATGGATTATTGACCGAACCCGCTTGTTATACTGAGCTGGGGAACGTTGGTCCCGCTCCAAATTATAAATATTATAAGACAGAGCAGGAAATTGGGGAATACCAGATTTCCCGTGCCGCCCAAACGAAGAGAGTGCATGCTGATGCATCATCTTCGGGTTTGTTCATTATACAGAACTGTTTCTCAGTATCCTTTACGTCCTGGGTATGTGATACCAGATCAGGATCCCAGATATGTAATATGTTACATAGGGCTACAGAAAGGTAGAGAACTGAGAACGGGTGATAAGTTTCATGAGGCAGAAAACGGGGCAAGAGTTGCAGCCAAGTCTGTTGGTCACTGTCACCCTGTATTACCAATACATTGATTCTGAACGAATGTTATTAGATACCGAACCTGATATACAAAATCATATCAGTCTCTTTATTAGTAAAGAAAGGATATAATTTTGTATTGTTGGATAATGTTTTGAACATTTCCTATATCAAAAGTTGATCGGTTCAGGCACGTTATCTAAAAGCGTTGATGTTCTAAATCAAACTACAGTTCTTAGTATATGGAACACACATAAGAGGAAGAGTTCAGAAATGAACGGATCCTTCTTAAGGTATTGTAGACTAGGTCAGATCAATGTGACCCGACTAGCTGAAGTTACATGTAGATGCATATTTAAATCAGTTTGAATCTACATCTTGTGAAACTTGCCAGTCATGTCACAAAGATATAATGACACTAGCCCTGTTTATTGGAAACAGAGAAAGAGTTAGTGAACTCTTGGGATGATACATGTTGATGTATGTAGGTCCCCTGTCTACACATGCCAAGACCGGTTCTTTGTACTTCATTACATTCTCTGATAATCTCTCAAGGTTCAGACATATGTTCCTGTTGAAACACAAGTCCGAACCTTTTGAGATATTCATAGAATATAAGTTAGAAGTAGAGAACCAATACGGGTATAAGTATTATGTCCTTTGATGTGATCAAGGAGGAGAATACTTGAGCACGGAAATCCTGGACTATTCTAAAGGAGAATGAGATTCTCTCTCAGCATTACTCCTCCGTATACACCATAGCACGATGGTATATCGGGGTGGAGCAATCACACCCTATATGATAAGGTGTGCTCTATGATGAGTACTACTGAGTTACCTTTTTCCTTAAGGGAGTTGTGCACTTAAGAAGCTGCATACCTATTGAATAGGGTTCCAATCAAATCAATTGCCTACCACTTCATATGTGATATGGAAGGGGAAGAGCCCATATCTTAAGTTAGTTAAGATTTGGGGATTGTCCGGCCTATGTCTAAAAGCCAAATCCGGACAAGCTCGAGGCAAGGTCTGTTATGTAGAACTGGAAATGTTCCAGCTATACAAACTGCAGCTGATAATTTGAAAGAACCAAAGAGTTCAATAGTTACCAACGAACCTCGGCCTCTCCGCCGATCTAGTAAGGTTCCTCACCCACCTGAGAGATACTTCTGTTTCTCTATGACAGTGGGAGCGAGGATTGCATCATGAGATGATGACCCAACTAGTTTCGAGCTGGCCATCGGGGGTAAGACTCTGTAAGAATGGCTGGATGCTTAGCGATCTGAGATGGAATCCTTATACACCAACAATGTATAGACTTTAGTTGCTATATCTGAAGGGTTAAATCCCCATCAGGAGCAGGTATATCTTGAGAAGATTACTTGGTGTACATGGAAAAGTTGAGACTTTCAAAGCTAGACTTGTTAAAGGTTTTTGTCATTGACCAGGCGTGGATAATGATGAAACCTTTTCAAGTAGATATGCTTAAGTCCATTCGGATCCTACTTGCCACGGCTACATACCATGACTACGATATCTTGCGGTTGGGTGCCATGACTGCTTTTCTAAATGATGATTTAGAAGAGTGCGTCTGGAAGTACACAGCCAGAAGGCTTCGTAAACAGTGGGAGCAGCGGAAACGTGTGCAAGATGTTTTATTTGATAAAGCAGGCATCGCGGAGTTGGAACGTCTATTTTGATGTGTTAGTCAAAGAGTTTGACATCATCAAAATGGTAGATAAACCTTGTATAAACAAAAAGGTAGTAGGGAGTATGGTGGTGATCCTCGTAGAGTACGTGGATGACATACTCTTGATAGGGAAGGAGTTTCCTATGCTACGCTCGATCGATCTCCGATTATCACAATGATTCTCCATATAGGATCATAATGATACCTACTAACTCCTGGATTTTGGATCTATGAGATAGATCTAAATGGATGTTAGGATTCTCACTTGTCGAAGTGAGATGGTATCACATGATCCTGGGGAGAATCACTGGAAGGGTTCCAGGGTGATAAGGACGACTGAATGTCAGTCACAGACATTGTCTACACCCTCAGTGGAGGGACGGTATGTTGGAAGAGTTCCAAGCTAGATACCGTAACATACTAGACGATAAAGGCAGGATACATCGCTACTTAAGATGCTACCGAAGAGACTGTTTGGGTGTATATTGGTTCATGAGATGAACTACGTTCCTACCATTGTGAGACAATGGAGTTGTGGCTTATGCCGAGGAACGCCGGTCCCATCAGTGATCCAGACATATTCTAAGGCAGTATCACCTGATCATGGAGATGGTTGATCTCCAGGGAATCGAGGTCAGGAGAGTAGACTCAGAGGACAACACAGCGGATCCACTCACAAAGGCCTGTTCCCAGAGAGAGACTTTTATGGGATGGTTGAGTATGAGATACTTCAAACCACTGCTACAGATGGCCCTAGTGCAAGTGGGAGATTGTTAGTTATATGTATGCCCTAGAGGCCATTACTATACATAGGATGTATATTGTAGTGGATGCTGGGACATATATAGTGAGGACTTTCTTGCTCGACATGATAGTATGCTATCTGGTTGCTCTTTACCTTAACGTGTATACTGATTGTCTCTCTGTTACATGTTGGTAAAGCCCTTAGGATGTGTACTTGACTACCTGGACTGTGATGCGGATCATACTAGTGGGGACATGGTAGTCCATAAGTACATCCTTCAAAGTCCCTAGTCGTGGGTGTATCGAGACGGGGCATCGATATACCAGAGTAGACTAGCGTGTACCTTCTCGACCCATACAGATGGGCGATGGATGATCCCATATCCATTGGTGTTTGACATCAGAGATGATATACGGGTGCTCAGTAGAGATTGGGTACACTGGATGGACTCGCCGAGAACTCCCAGTTGGTATTATACCTCACGTCAGATGGCAGTTCTCTGGTGACACTGGTACAGAGTAGTCTGTTGACCCGAGATCGTCATAGAGTCTTGTGTGGTTCCCACTGTACTTTGATTTCCATCTTACCACGTCCAAGAGGGCGTGCAAAACGGTGGTTTTTGGGTACAGTCCCGAATCACATGGAGGCAATGAGCGATAGGAGGGGATTCGTCTCTCCCGGTATAGGGGGTTGATGGTGCGCTGTGTTCGATTGGCTATAACAGGAAATCCCTAGCCAGGGTTGCTGAGATTTACTGGTAATTATTACCAGTAGTTTCTCGAATTGTTATAGACCTCATATCGACACGACTTATCGAGCTATTGGGGTCTGACCTTTACCACCCCTAGGCGAGATATGCGACATATCAGACGAAAAGACCGGACTGTACGGTAGTGTTACTGGTTGGATTCACTGGAGTGTGAGCGGGCTTGCTCGTCGATCTTCAGATCGCTCAATACCCGGGTGGCCGTTACGTTTAGCAGACCGCTTGCGGCTTGTGGATGATTGATATGATCATCACCTGCTGCCGGCGTATTGACGAGTCTTTAGAGTCCTACACAGAGGTTTCCTGGCTCAAGCGAAACGAAATAGGAGCGCATATGAGATATGTGCGGGACCGAGAATAATGCGTGTATGTGATACCGTATTCTATTCTCGCGATATATGTATCGATTGGTTGTATGCGATATAACCTAGTTATCGATTCAAGCATTGATTCGATAAACCGATACATAGGATACTAGTCGGTTATATGCGATATGACCGGATCGTTAAATCAAGTGTTGATTTAATGATTTAATGTATAATTATATATTTGATATATTACTTTGCGTTAACTAGTATCGGTTCACTTTAAATGGATATTCTCACTCGGATGTGCACATTGTATATGTGATATACTTTTTGTGCAATTAATTGTATCATGTTTGATGATACATGTTTGCTTTGGTTAAGTGTAAAGAATTAAAACTATGGTTAAGTATATGGTTAGGTTTTTATTTATTTATCCATTAATTTATCTATTTATTTTGGATTAATAAAGAGAGAAGAAAACAAAATGGTTGCATTCTTTCATGAAGTTTCTTGAAGCTTCATTCAACTTTGACCATTTTGTCTTCATCTCCTTAACCTAACCATTCACTAACCCTAGTCTATTCTCTACACCTAACTATGGTTGGAATTATGATAAGGATTGATTTTTCTTTTCAATTTAAATATCTTATCATAATACTAGCTTCTTCTTCTTCATCTTCTTCACTTGAAGAAGCTTGACTTCATCAATGGTGGATTGATGAAACAAGTGAGAAATCCAAATCTAAAGTCTACCCACTTCCTATTTCTTCATCCTCTACCTCTTGCCAAGTAGTAGAGTGTGTTTTCTTCACAAGTTTCATCACTTGGTGAAGTTGGAGCTTGATCTAGCGTTGCCTTGACGTAGATCATCTTCGGCACGAAGCCGACGACCTTGCCCGCTCTTTCTCCGATGAAGCCGACACTAGAGCCCGGATTTTGATTTGGACAGCGGAGATGACTTCATCACGGAGCCGTGGAGGTGGAGGACCGGATCTACAAAGGTTGTATTTCCGTATTCTTGTAGTTAAGTGTTAACTAGTTTACTTTTCGCCTAAATATCTAGCCAACGATCCGTAGTCGGGTTTCTCGGCACCGTTAATTTTTGAAATTGGCATGGTTGATGCCTTGTGAGACCTCATTAGGGCGCCTAGGAACCCTACAATTTCTTCTTCCATCGATTTAATAGCCTCGCTTTGGGACGCAAAGTTTTTCTCAATTTTATCGACGGAAGACTTCATCTCAGCCGAAACTTGCATGATATTTGTTAGGACCAAATTCATGTATTGTGCAAAAGAAGAGGATTCATCAGTCCTAGTCAACTGCAAAGGACTAGATGGTGCAAGTGTGTTGACCGGATTTTGGAAGTTTTGTGCTTGGAAGGGGTGCTGACTCAATGGAAGTGGTTGCTGTTGTGGTGGAGGAACCCTTTGGAAATTGTTTTGGGTTGGAACCGTGTTTTGAGATTGTGATTGGTTCCAAGCAAAATTAGGGTGATTCCTCCAACCCTGATTATATATGGAAGAAAATGGATCGTTTCTAGGTCTTTGGAAAGCAGCATTGGTATGCTCCTGACCTTGAAACGGAGAATTCAATCGACATTCTTCCGTCAAATGAGAAGGATCAGAACAACATCCACATACAGTTTTGGAGAGTGACATTTGATTTAGGGCGGCGGCTGAAAATTTGTTTTCCATAGTCTCGAGTTTCTTATGTATAACTAAAATTTCAGCTCTACCTCCTATGGAAACATCCGATTGGTTATTGCCACCCCTAAACGATGGACTCTCCCACTATAAAGATTTTTCAGCGAAATCTTCTAAAAATTTCCAGGCTTCCCCATCATCTTTGGTCATAAAATTGCCTTGACACATGGATTCAAGGGTCTGTTTTGTGTTAGGATTAATGCCCTCATATATGATTCTGCACAGATCCCATCTCGGGATTCCGTGATGTGGACATTGAACTAACAGATCCTTAAAGCGTTCAAGACATTTCGAGAATGTTTCATTGGGAAGCTGGGTGAATTGATTGATTTCGCTACGGACTCGAGCTGTTTTATGATAGGGGTAAAATTTCTTAAGGAATGCTTTGACGAATTCTTCCCAATTTGAAATGGAATGTGCGGTTGTGTTATACAGCCACTTCTCAGCTATATCGCACAAGGTGAATGGGAGAAGACGAAGACACATAGTATCCACAGAAAGCTGTGAAGTACCCATCATAGCGCATACATTTTCAAATTTGGTGATAAAGACATATGCGTCTTCAGACTCGAGACCGTGATATTTGGATAGAAGGTTGATGTATTAGGGTTTAATCTGAAAATTGTCCCCGTTGGCTGGTGGAATTGAGAGACAGGTCGAAAGAGGACCTCGTGTAAGATAGCATCTCTCTTGGAGAAAGATGCGGGGTGGATTCTGTGAACCTGCGGACGGCGACAGAGTAGTGGTAAAGAAGTTCGACGGAGAATCTTCCATCGAAGTGGGTGTGGTGGTGGGTAAAGAAGAGGTAAATGTAGAAATACCGACTTTGGGGTCGATCGGGAGAACGCGGACAAGACAGGCACTAGAATCCCGTGTCCAGCCAAGCTTGCACTAAAAAGGGTTTAGTACAAGTGGCAGCGTGAATATAATTAGGGGAAATGATGTGATTGGTGTTTGTTTTGAAAAAAGAATACGGATTTTTGAAAAAATGATGCAAATCACAACAAATGCAACAAGCAACACTAAATCTAGTGGGGACCTAGATCAAGGCTCTAGGCCGCTCCTAACTGCCAAAAGCCAAGTCGCAGGATCAATCCTCCACTGCCTCTTTGTCTCTCCTGTGGCCAGGTAAGTGCCAGGTAAGTAGGAAGGTACTCCACTACGTAAGTAGTCGGCCTAATTAATAACCACTAGCCTTAGACACACTTGCCTTAGACACCACAAAAGAAACGCGGATAAGCATTGAATTACCCACGGCCTTCTTTTGTCCTAAGTGAGCACGACGGTCCTTAGAGTCATCTCTAGATAATTTTTAGTTAATGAGGGTAATGCGGATGTAAGTTTGTGATTTTTGGGGCTTAGGAAGGGTAATGAACTCCCCACCTAATCTGGATTTGGTCTTTGCCCCTTAATTTGCGTATTAATATGCAAACAACCAAAAATCAAAACACGCACAATTTTTTATTGCTTTTTGCGTCGGTGCGAATTTTGCAAAGAAACCTGCACAAAATTGTTATTGGAGCAGATTGAGAAGGAGATAAGAAAGTAAGAAGATACCTGAGTGAATTTGGTACAGAGATCTGCTTGAACAGCCGCGGAAACGCGGTGGGAGTCGTCTAATGCCGCAGAAACGCGGTGAAGTGAGTTGATCACTGCACAAAAATTTCAACCACTGTTCCTGTTCACCTTCTTAGCTCTCTGGAATTTTCATAAAAAATTTCCTCCAGCTACAATGATTGCAGATTTCCTCGCAAGAAATTTCTCACGACCCGAAAGTACGGAATATGACCGGCACGTAAACTACGAACGTCTCGAGGCGTACGTAATCTAAGTAAACCGAAAACACAGAAATACAAACCAAGAAAAGTAGTAGAGTGAAGGAAAACCAATTTAAACAAGTAGTTTTAATAGCATAAGCCGAATTATGCGGTAAAAAAAAACATCAATATTTCCCGAAAATTTCGGCAGAGTCTCCTTTGTAAATATTGGCTCCCAAACGGAATACAACATGAATAATATACGAAATCAATAAAAGGCATCCCCAAGCGGGAGCTAGCTCTTCGTCAATCGACGGTCACAATCACACAAGCAATAAAATATACAACGCCAACGGCGAGAATCAAAAACTCAAATCCACAAGAAAACCACAGAAATAAAACGCGCGACTCTAAGGTCGAAAGAATAACATCACTGGTCTCTATCTCAAAAATAAACACATGTTTGGTTGATGGAACTTCTAGATACAGCAGAATAATATACAAGATATACAATGGGGGTACGATACAAGTAAACCCACGTACTAGCAAATCACCCGAAGGAAACTATGCCCGCAAGCCGTAATGAAACCTGTACGGCAAACCTGCAAGAAACTGGGGCACAACGGGGGTGAGTTGCCAACTCATGAATAGAAGAACATCTACGCACAGAAATCGCACAAATAACGCAACCTAGGTCAATGATCATAATATATCCTCAAATATATGAATAGCATGCAGCCTATAACAATGGCTAGGGTAATGTCTAACTCGAGTGTGATCTCATGTGCCCATGTCAGTGCCTCAGGTAGCAATATATCATATGAATGAGGTATGAATGCATGAAAACAGAATACATGTAAATGAAGAAACTATTTTCATAAACTAGAGAGATTTCCTTCGTATTTTTAAAATGAGCTATCATAAATGAAATCAGTATCAACAGTGTCTAGCATTGACACAAAACATGAATCTCAATGTCTCAAAACCTCAGGCTCCGGCTATCCGGACTGGCCTGTATCATCAAATCTCAGTACCTCAATATCTAGAAATCTCAATGTCTCAATCTCAATATCTAGGGCGCCGTCAGTCCAAACCGGCCCCCTACCATCCATCTCAAGACCACGACGGTATCCTCCGGATATCCGACGCGTCGGGTAAAATCACCGGTAGGTAGTCTCCCCCTGCCAGGCTCATCATCATCACCACGAGTTTCTTGCCCCGGGGTACCTTACAGGGTCCACCATGTACCCGAAACGGTTCATCCAACTCCTCGAATCGGGTCTTGAAATCCATCAGCAAACTCATGGTGGACGACTCATACATCATGGGAAAAATCGCGTTGTTCATTTAAAAAGAGAAAGAAGAAGTTTGTATATGTTTTGCGGTTTTCCCCAAATCCAGAAAATCTCATGGAAATCCGAATCCAAAACCTCAATAGCACGTAAAAAATGAATATATGCATGAGAGTCCATGAATGCGGCATAACAATGAATAACAGTATGGATGAAGTAGCAGGTAATAACTACAATGTCTAAACTAACATATAAGGCAAGTACACTAATATCATGTATAAACTATTAGCTAACAGGCTATGTCAAGCAATAATATTTTCTAAGGTGTACGTGACATGGCAATTACCGATGAAGATGTGTGTGAGCCGGCAAGTAAGTGTACGTGGTACATACGAGTCATCGGTAATGGTGCTGGTGTCCTAACCACAAGATATCAACAGTAGAATATGAAGCATAATATAAGCATGTGATGCGGAGCGAACAACAATAATGAGCGGGGGCTGAATACTAGACGCAACGATAACTAATCTGCATTAACCTAATATAAGTCCTACAATGGTGCCTTTTGAAATAACCCGAATCGTGGGGTTTTGAAAATAGGGGCTACGGTGTTTTTAAGAAAAGATACGTTTTTTTGAAATATCCGTAGGATCCCTTGACCTGTCTTTTAAAATACGCACGATTCGTAAGCTTTGAAATAGGTAGGAACCGAATCTAATCTAACAACTAACTAAACTCAAGGGCTAAACTACAAGCTAGACTACAGGTAAGGAAACCGCCTAACATCTGAGTCGATACATATACATACCTGTATATATATTAGTCGGTGATCCCGCCTCAATAATATCATATCCGATACCATATCTATAATCAGACATCCCAAGTCAAGAGTGCGGATCAATCATCAAGATATTGCTCGTACGTAAATCCGTCGTACGGTATCCCTAAATCTGGGTACGGGTCAATATCATATTCCTCACAGTATTCCTCTGGTATCCTCCTTATCCAAGATCATAGTCTAGGGTACTGACCTATGTCCAGTACAATACTAATATCCTCAATATACCCATGATCTGACTACTGATCGACAATCTCGTACAAACCGATATCGTCAGCACTTATCATCATCAAGGGGTATACATCGCCCGATACGGCCTAATATCAATATCCTAGCATATCCTGCCTCATATCACGATCACATGTCGACTACATAATGTATATGTCACTATTGCTATGGCATCATCATTCCAAAAATCCTCTAAAGTATCCGGACGTATCTCAATCATGAATCCTATCATATCACCGATATCATAATCCAGATCGAACTCACCGACTCATATCAATTCCAGGTATCATCCTCAAGTCCGTATGTGAACACAAAATCCCAACCCATGGGAACACATATCTATGTAGAATCCCATCTATGCACATATGACGTGAGGATGTAGGCAAGTATGCATGTGTAGTGCACCCACTATCCCAGGGATTCGTAACCATTTACCAATCCAACATACTAATATCCATTTAAACATCAATAATTTATCACAATGAACATAAAATGATTGTTGGTGTGTATACGCATCCGTATACATCACCACGGACTGCGGGGGTGCTATACGCCATCCACCCGACTTCTCCCCGTAGATATAAATCTACTCACCTGGATGCCTCGGCTATTCTGATTCGATTCCAGCTCCGCCATCTCCGCGCCATATGCGACGGCTCTGCACCCGATCCTAGGGATGTGCACAAGGAAAACAAGAGAATAAATATAAATAGTCGCGGACACAATTGACACAAGTCAACAACGCGCGTTAATTAAACGCACACGCACCCGGCGCACAAACGCGCTCGCGACAACGCCAAAACTACAATTAAGGTCACTCTATGTGAATAACACCAAGCCTAAAATCCAATTTGCCTCAATTGCGCATTCACAACACATTTAATATTATAGGAATTAGGTTGTCGGTCATTAAAATTTCAATTAAATTCAAATCGGTTAATTTCCAAAAGTCTAGTAAGCACCCATACACCATTTTAGTTCAAGTCTTGACGTTTTATCAATTCTAATGGTCACATAAATCACACACTAACTTAGTTAATCCATACCAACCTTTTCTAAAATTTTATCTCGCCTAATTACACATCAATTAAGAACCTAGTTAGCAAGGTTATATATTTAGGAAAAATTAGAAGTAACAATTAACAAATTAGCAACTAGACTAGGTTTTTACATGTCTTGAAATATTAATCTACACTTACTAATTTGATTTATTTAAAAAAAAACCCAAAACTCTAGTTCAAACCCTTTCTTGAAATCTAAATCTTAAAATTAAACCCATAATTAAACACTTAATTAGCTTAGATTACAACAATACTAACAAAGTAACAAATTGAGTAAGATTATACCTCACAAATCTTGTAGATCTCATAGTAAACTTAGCCTCTAAAAACCCATCTTGCTCCAAGATCCAAGCTTGATTTGGCCAAGGAAAATTGGTTAAAGGTTAAACTAGGGATTAATGAGACTTGTATTGGTTTTTAATGCAATTTTAGAGATTTTTTGATGAGGCAAAGAGGTGAGGAAATGGGGAGGGCTGCAGCAGGAAGCTCGGCCAGAAGAGGGAGGAAGAGGGGTGTGTGGATGTGTGGGGGAAATTTCTAAGTCAAAGACACCCATACCTCACATGTATACACCTATGCTTAATTTCTTTATTCTATTCTTATCAAATTTCAATTCATTTTAATGAAGTGGGGAAATGAGTGGGGATGTGGGGGCTGCCAAGGCTGCTGGTTCAGCCACTAGGGAAGGTTTTTGGGTGAGTGAGTGAGGAAGTTCCATGCAAAGAAAGCCCAATTCAACATGCTACATACCCCTTTGTTTATTATAATTTATTTAAGCTTTTCTTTTACATTTTCTAACCATCTTGACAAATTTCATTTCATTTCAGAAACAATATTTTCCCCTTTTTTTGTTGGGCTAACCAATGCACCGAGCACATTCATGCGAATGATGACTCAGGTGTTGAACGAATTCACAGGGCTATCACTTTCTTTGGCCAGATTAAATGTATTAGTGACGGCTTAATATAATATTAAAATAATTAATTTCGGAAAATTTTTCAGAAAATTAGAAATTTTACCAGTGGCTCAATAAACACCAAATACTAGTAATTACATAGCTAGAATATGTATACTTAATTTTATATTAGAGATATTTAAATTTTGACTTTTTACGGAAACCCCCTTATTTTACCGATTTTCCGAAATTTCACCGAAACGATTTTCAAAACGCTAAAATCTTCTCCCCTTAAAAAAATTCGGTCCCCGAATTTAAAGTAAAACTCCCCCCAAATACTAAAACATCTAAACCAAAACCATCAAGTCGTCGGGGCTCCGAAATTGTAAATACATAAAACAAATCGTAGCGCAGCGCATGCGCATGAAAAAAATGAGCATATAACTCAAATCAAAACTCCGTCAAGCATCCCGCAATCATCGGAGTCATGGGGAAGACATCAATACCAAATCCAAAGCAAAACCAATATGATATAACTCGAAACTATACATGTAAATATCGAATCTATATATGTAAGTATCTGAAGGAAATGCATGCCAAACCTCTTTAAGTCGCTGTGCAACGGGTATAACACTGCACAGTGGCGGACGTCTATCATAAGAAAATAACTATATACATATATACCTTTGTTTGAAATGTACGTTCTGCCGTTTTGGAAACAATTTAGAAAGGTCTCCTTGTTTTAAACATTTCGTGTCATCTCAGACACGTAGGTAAATGCTGAGGCTATAGCTCGCTTTTTGGAAATCCCTTCAATAACTATCAATGCATGCAAATTATATTCAGGTACTGTCCTCTGACTAGTCCTGCTCAGTATGAAAACACATAGCAATATCATAAAAACATACTGCTCTATAAGAAAAATCAATCCCAAAATACGCGTATGAATACTACGTGCGTCTGGTACGCACGGAAATCAAAATCCAAATATGTGCCATACATATGCACAGAAACAACATCTAAGTGCATCGGGTGTGCACGAAACATCTGTCGTAGGCAACATGTGTGCCTGACAGCAAAATAAGGTGCATTCATCATGCACGAAATCATGAAATCCAATATCAAGTGCCGAATATACGCAAAATCCAATCAGGTGCACAAGGTGCACAAAACAAATATCGAACATCACCATCGAAATCGAAGTCCAGTGCATCTAAATCCACAACATACGCAACACTGCACTGCAAGCATTTATGAACTATACCGAGTGCAAAAACCAAATCGTGTGCGTATATACGCACAAATCAACTCAACTGTATGAAATCCATATAATCACAAACATGAGAACCAAGGCACGAAAACGATATCAAGTGCAACAATCGTGCAAAAATCGTAAATACTCAGCATGTGCAACCATGGTCCATGAAGACAAATATCATGAAACTCAATCGTCAAAATCAATCATGCGAATAAATCGCCCAAAATACGCAAAATCAAGTATGGCGGAATAGTCCCGCTCAAACACATCCTCCAAGAATCTCTGGCCAACTGTCGTGGTCACTCATAGCATATCTCGTTGACGATCCTGAAATCTGGCCTGCTGGTGTGCGTAACATGACCACTCCTGGGTCCGAGTCTTCTCGTAATTTATTCCAAAAAAGTCCCGTCGAGGTCTATCCCAAATCTCGTCTCTGCCGAACTGTCCGGAAGTCATCGTCCTTTATTATATCTGCGTCTTGCTCTGGAACGACTGCATTCTCATCGCGACTCCTCTGGAAGGTATATCCAAGCACAATGCCTCGTCATGCGTATCGCGTCTCTGATTTCGGCGGAGTGGAACGTCGTCTTATCCAGATCTTGTACGGACCTCTTTACTCCACTTTCTCTAATGTCGACTGCTTCGGACTCGTCTCATCGTGGCTACATGGACTGAGCTCCAACGGCTATCCTCGTATCGGGAGTCTCCCAAGAAATGCATCTCACCACCTAGCATCCGAATTAAGTCAAGCCATCCGATCGAGTCGTCAAAACCTCATAATCCCCCAAGAGCTCAATATCTTGGGCACAGTTTAATAGTATCGAGTACATACCACAGCATCGGTGGTCCAGCCGTAGAAGGGCAAACCCAAGCCTCACTAATGGCGCCGTAGAACTGCCGCAAACCCGAAGGTTCCAAGGCTTTCACACGGTCATTAAGTCGAGTTAGGGTTTCATTCTTCTAAGGGGACCATAGAATTGCCTGCATGTCTTTCCGACTATTTTAAACTTGGAATAATAGGTTTCTGACATTCGATCGTCTCTGTCGACTCTCAACGTCTCCGTGTGAATTCTTCTCTAGCTGGAATCAATCTATCTGATGACCTCTCATCGGGTAGGCGAACGAACCACGTGTCCTAGTCATTCATCCTCGGGTGACTAGCGACCTTCTATCATCTCTTAATACGACCTGTACTGCAATAGCTCCAACATATGGGGCGATATCTTGTCGCTCGCAGCAACAACTGGCTCACTCGTCTGCACGCTGAACAGTGCCTCAATCATCATAAGTAAGCAATACACCAACAGTCATCAAAATCTGGCTGGCCTCTATCATTGGCTCAATCCTCTAGTGTCGATCAGCACATCCGAGTAACCTCATAAAGGCGATCCGCCAAACGCTCGTGGCGTGGAAACACAGTAAAAAGACACATCTCCGCAATCGTGTGTCGCCGGAATTTCGCCCTGGTCAGTCCTCGTTCGTGACGAGCTCGTGCTGACCGCAACTCTAGCTGTAGCTCTCCCTGCCCGTAATCGTGGCAGTAAAACCATAACTGGTACTGATGAGGCTAGATCGGAATGAATATACTACTGAACAAAGAAGTGTACATCCTAAAGCTTCTTAAGGGGAGTAGCGTATCGTAAATATGCCGCGGAACATACCTACGGTACGTCACTCTACTTTACTAACCTATTCCATCAACCAAGGGTCATCCTACGCTCCGAAGGTAAAACCTAACGCTCTGATACCAACTTTGTCACGACCCGAAAGTACGGAACATGACCAGCACGTAAACTACGAACGTCTCAAGGCGTACGTAATCTAAGTAAACCGAAAACCCAGAAATGCAAACCAAGAAAAGTAGTAGAGTGAAGGAAAACCAATTTAAACAAGTAGTTTTAATAGCATAAGCCGAATTATGCGGTAAAAAAAACATCAATATTTCCCGAAAATTTCGGCAGAGTCTCCTTTATAAATACTGGCTCCCAAACGGAATACAACATGAATAGTATACGAAATCAATAAAAGGCATCCCCAAGAAGGAGCTAGCTCTTCGTCAATCGACGGTCACAACCACACAAGCAATAAAATATACAACGCCAACGGCGAGGATCAAAAACTCAAATCCATAAGAAAACCACAGAAATAAAACACGCGACTCTAAGGTCGAAAGAATAACATCACTGGTCTCTATCTCAAAAATAAATACATGTTTGGTTGATGGAACTTCTAGATACAGCAGAATAATATACAAGATATACAATGGGGGTACGATACAAGTAAACCTACCTACTAGCAAATCACCCGAAGGAAACTATGCCCGCAAGCCGTAATGAAACCTGTACGGCAAACCTGCAAGAAACTGGGGCACAACGGGGGTGAGTTGCCAACTCGTGAATAGAAGAACATCTACGCACAGAAATCGCATAAATAACGCAACCTAGGTCAATGATCATAATATATCCTCAAATATATGAATAGCATGCAGCCTATAACAATGGCTAGGGTAATGTCTACCTGAGTGTGATCTCATGTGCCCGTGTCAGTGCCTCAGGTAGCAATATATCATATGAATGAGGTATGAATGAATGAAAACAGAATACATGTAAATGAAGAAACTGTTTTCATAAACTAGTGAGGTTTCCTTCGTATTTTCAAAATGAGCTATCATAAATGAAATCAGCATCAACAGTGTCTAGCATCGACACAAAACATGAATCTCAATGTCTCAAAACCTCAGGCTCCGGCTATCCGGACTGGCCTGTATCATCAAATCTCAGTACCTCAATATCTAGAAATCTCAATGTCTCAATCTCAATATCTAGGATGCCGTCAGTCCAGACCGGCCCCCTACCATCCATCTCAAGACCACGACGGTATCCTCCGGATATCCGACGCGTCAGGTAAAATCACCGGTAGGTAGTCTCCCCCTGCCAGGCTCATCGTCATCACCACGAGCTTCTTGCCCCGGGGTACCTTACCGGGTCCACCATGTACCCGAAACAATTCATCCAACTCCTCGAATCGGGTCTTGAAATCCATCAGCAAACTCATGGTGGACGACTCATACATCATGGGAAAAACCGCGCTGTTCATTTAAAAAGAGAAAGAAGAAGTTTGTATATGTTTTGCGGTTTTTCCGAAATCCAGAAAATCTCATGGAAATCCGAATCCAAAACCTCAATAGCACGTAAAAAATGAATATATGCATGAGAATCCATGAATGCGGCATAACAATGAATAACAATATGCATGAAGTAGCAGGTAATAACTACAATGTCTAAACTAACATATAAGGCAAGTACACTAATATCATGTATAAACTATTAGCTAACAGGCTATGTCAAGCAATAATATTTTCTAAGGTATACGTGACATGGCAATTACCGATGAAGATGTGTGTGAGCCGGCAAGTAAGTGTACGCGGTACATACGCGTCATCGGTAATGGTGCTGGTGTCCTAACCACAAGATATCAACAGTAGAATATGAAGCATAATATAAGCATGTGATGCGGAGCGAACAACAATAATGAGCGGGGGCTGAATACTAGACGAAACGATAACTAATCTGCATTAACCTAATATAAGTCCTACAATGGTGCCTTTTGAAATAACCCGAATCGTGGGGTTTTGAAAATAAGGGCTACGGTGTTTTTAAGAAAAGATACGTTTTTTTGAAATATCCATAGAATCCCTTGACCTGTCTTTTAAAATATGCACGATTCGTAAGCTTTGAAATAGGTAGGAACCGAATCTAATCTAACAACTAACTAAACTCAAGGGCTAAGCTACAAGCTAGACTACAGGTAAGGAAACCGCCTAATATCTGAGTCGATACATATACATGCCTGTATATATATTAGTCGGTGATCACGCCTCAATAATATCATATCCAATACCATATCTATAATCAGACATCCCAAGTCAAGAGTGCGGATCAATCATCAAGATATAGCTCGTACGTAAATCCGTCGTACGGCATCCCTAAATCTGGGTACGGGTCAATATCATATTCCTCACAGTATTCCTCTGGTATCCTTCTTATCCAAGATCATAGTCTAGGGTACTGACCTATGTCCAGTACAATACTAATATCCTCAATATACCCATGATCTGACTACTGATCGACAATCTCGTACAAACCGATATCGTCAGCACCTATCATCATCAAGGGGTATACATCGCCCGATACGGCCTAATATCAATATCCTAGCATATCCTGCCTCATATCACGATCACATGTCGACTACATAATGTATATGTCACTATTGCTATGGCATCATCATTACTAAAATCCTCTAAAGTATCCGGACGTATCTCAATCATGAATCCTATCATATCACCGATATCATAATCCAGATCGAACTCACCGACTCATATCAATCCCAGGTATCATCCTCAAGTCCGTATGTGAACACAAAATCCCAACCCATGGGAACACATATCTATGTAGAATCCCATCTATGCACATATGACGTGAGGATGTATAAAAGTATGTATGTATAGTGCACCCACTACCCTAGGGTTTCGTAACCATTTACCAATCCAACATACCAATATCCATTTAAACATCAATAATTTATCACAATGAACATAAAATGATTGTTGGTGTGTATACGCATCCGTATACATCACCACGGACTGCGGGGGTGCTATACGCCATCCACCCGACTTCTCCCCGTAGATATAAATCTACTCACCTGGATACTTCGGCTACTCTGATTCGATTCCAGCTCCGCCATCTCCGCGCCACATGCGACGGCTTTGCACCTGATCCTAGGGATGTGCACAAGGAAAACAAGAGAATAAATATAAATAGTCGCGGACACAATTGACACAGGTCAACAACGCGCGTTAATTAAACGCACACGCACCCGGCGCACAAACGCGCTCGCGACAACGCCAAAACTACAATTAGGGTCACTCTATGTGAATAACTCCAAGCCTAAAATCCAATTTGCCTCAATTGCGCATTCACAACACATTTAATATTATAGGAATTAGGTTGTCGGTCATTAAAATTTCAATTAAATTCAAATCGGTTAATTTCCAAAAGTCTAGTAAGCACCCATACACCATTTTAGTTCAAGTCTTGACGTTTTATCAATTCTAATGGCCACAAAAATTACACACTAACTTAGTTAATCCATACCAACCTTTTCTAAAATTTTATCTCACCTAATTACACATCAATTAAAAACCTAGTTAGCAAGGTTATATAATTAGGAAAAATTAGAAGTAACAATTAACAAATTAGCAACTAGACTAGGTTTTTACATGACTTGAAATATTAATCTACACTTACTAATTTGATTTATTTATAAAAAAACCCAAAACTCTAGTTCAAACCCTTTCTTGAAATCTAAATCTTAAAATTAAACCCATAATTAAATATTTAATTAGCTTAGATTACAACAATACTAACAAAGTAACAAATTGAGTAAGATTATACCTCACAAATCTTGTAGATCTCATAGTAAACTTAGCCTCTAAAAACCCATCTTGCTCCAAGATCCAAGCTTGATTTGGCCAAGGAAAATTGGTTAAAGGTTAAACTAGGGATTAATGAGACTTGTATTGGTTTTTAATGCAATTTTAGAGATTTTTTGATGAGGCAAAGAGGTGAGGAAATGGGGAGGGCTGCAGCAGGAAGCTCGGCCAGAAGAGGGAGGAAGAGGGGTGTGTGGATGTGTGGGGGAAATTTCTAAGTCAAAGACACCCATACCTCACATGTATACACCTATGCTTAATTTCTTTATTCTATTCTTATCAAATTTCAATTCATTTTAATGAAGTGGGGAAATGAGTGGGGATGTGGGGGCTGCCAAGGCTGCTGGTTCAGCCACTAGGGAAGGTTTTTGGGTGAGTGAGTGAGGAAGTTCCATGCAAAGAAAGCCCAATTCAACATGCTACATACCCCTTTGTTTATTATAATTTATTTAAGCTTTTCTTTTACATTTTCTAACCATCTTAACAAATTTCATTTCATTTCAGAAACAATATTTTCCATGTTAGTTTAAAGTGTCATGATGCACAAAATTGTTTCAACTCATTCCAATTTGTAATTTTCCCTAATTAAATGTATTAGTGACGGATTAAAATAATATTAAAATAATTAATTTCGGAAAAATTTTCAGAAAATTAGAAATTTTACCAGTGGCTCAATAAACACCAAATACTAGTAATTACATAGCTAGAATATGTATATTTAATTTTATATTAGAGATATTTACATTTTGAATTTTTACGGAAAACCCCCTTATTTTACCGATTTTTCGAAATTTCACCGAAACGATTTTCAAAACGCTACAAAATCACAACAACATGTTAGTGTATATACCCTAGAGGCCATTACTGTATCATACTAGTTTGTATATTACTTAATGGATGCTTGGGATATTCACCTTGTATATACAGTCTTGCTCAAAATAGTAGTATGCTACTTGGTTTGTTTCTACTTCAATGTGTACTTGTGTTTATTTCAGTATATCACTTATACGCATTAGTGGAGCCCTTAGGATCTTTGTTTGATTACCAGCGTTGTGATGGCAGTCACACTAGTGGGGGCTGGGTAATCTATAAGCACATCCTTATACAGGTCCCTAGTCGCAGGACTATCGAGACAGGGCATCGATACTCCGGAGTAGACTAGCGTATGCGCTTCTCATCCCAGTGTGGGAGATGGTCTGTCCCACAGCCATCAGTACGTCGTACTGGAGATAGTATACGGGTGCTCGTTGGGTTACGAGTACACTGGACAGGACTCGTCGGGAACTGACAGGTTGGTATTATACCTATCGTCAGTTATCAGTTCCCAGGTGACATGAGTACAGCTTAGTCCGCTGACTTGACACTGGCACTTCGCCTCAAGTGTGTTCCCACTGCACTTTGATCACTACCCTACCACGGCTCAAAGGAGTCGTGCAAACGGGTGGTGGTTGGGTGCAGTCCCGAAGCACTTGGAGGCAGTGACGATTAGACAGGATTCGTCTCTCCCGGTATTGGGGGTTGACATCGCGCTGTGTCTAGGAGAGCCATTACACGAATAGTCCCTGGCCAGGGCAAACGAGATATACTGGTAGGTTTCCAGTGTTATCTCAGGGTGTTTTGGGCTTCGCTCCGGCACGACTTGTACCGCTATTGGGGGACTGACGTTTACCACCCCCTAGGCCCGCCATGCGATGTATCAGACGAACAGACCGGACTGTACGGAGACTGTCACATTCAGACTCAGTAGGAGTCCAGATGGGGTTTCACCTCGTCAGCCTTCTTGTCGGCATCTACCTGGGGACCGTTACGCACAGCTAGTGCCGCTTGCGGTCTGTGGTTAAACCCACTGCCAGCATAGTGTCGAGTCTTTAGAGTCCCACACAGAGGGTATTCGCCTCTGGGCAAAACAGAGTAGAGGTCGCATGGTTTTGCGACAGGGTTCGTTCTCATCCGCGCACTTGTGCACGTTTGGAGTCCGGACGGATTATACTGGCAGGCTCTGGTTTGAGCCAGATACCGGTATATGTTTTGAGGGTTGCTTTTATATCTTGGTATTCTTGTTCCTCGGAACGAGAATGCAGGTGTGTATGCACAGTTGCTTGAGGCGGAGGATGAGGTATTTCATTAGGGTTTCGGAACGGGTGCGTATGCACAGTTGACAGTTATCATTTTCCAAACCCTAATGGATTTATGGATTATCTATTTATAATAGTAATTAAATGAGAATTTTGTTATGGTTGATTTTGTTGACTTGTTGACCATGGTTGACTTGTTGACCATGGTTGAATGTTGACCACCATCATGCTTTAAAAAGTCTTCCTTGATTTATGCTTACATTTTTAAATGAAGCATGGTAGTGGTCATTCCAAATTGCCATCAACTATTCTCATTTTCAATTATTATTATTAGATAATTCTTTTCTTTTGCATTATGGTTGCAAGAAAGAAAAAGAATAGCTCATTCTATCATTCTCATTCTCTCTCCTCTCTTCATCTTCTTCTTCCTCTAGCAAAGAGAAACCTTCTCATGAGTTGAGAATCCTTCTCTTTAAAAAGAAAAGCAAACCCTAGTCACTCTCTACTCACTCTAGGATCAAAGGATTAGCAAGCCGGAGATTCTAGTTCACTCCAAGTCCGAGAAAGAGCCCAAGGTCGAACCCTCGAGGTGGATCCATCTTCGACGGAAGAAGGCGACGAAAAAGAACCATCAACCTCTACAAGTTTTCAAGAAGAAGGAGTTCAAGTTTAGGTATAACTTTCATCCGAGTAGCTAACTCCTTTTAGCGTATTTGCTAGTTTAGTTTAGACACGATCCCGACCTTGTTTAGTCCATGTTGCCTCTTGCGATAAAAATTTGTTTTTTATACCGTTTCCGCCTCCCCGTAAGCACCGGGGGTCGCAATATGGACTTACAGTGGTATCAGAGCCTAACTAAACTTAAACTAGCTTGGTAGTGAAGTGTAACGAAGTTCGGAACCGGAAAAATCCAAAAACCAAACTTTTACAAAATCTGAGTTTCTGTTGAAATTTTTTCTGGTCAAAATGAAAAACTTTATACTCCTAAATTCGGCTCAGGGTTTTGTGTGAACACCCAAGAAAAACGATGCAGTAATTCCTCCAATACGCCGCCCATCCGCGGCGTGATCCCTGTATCTGCCGCGGAAGCGCCGCGAGTTGTAGTCTTCTGTGCATCATTTTTCGTGCAGTGTGTGTCTGTGTTGGTTTTGGGATTTTTAAAATATATTATATGTGCCCAGATTTTGCAGAAAAGAAATTTCCTTTTGGGGTCCTATAATTCCGTATTTTTTCCGAACTTCACTACATTTTGACTATGATGGTTATATCTGTGATGTTTGCATGTATTGAACGTCGGCTAATCGCTATAAGACGATTAGTCGGGGTTATACATGATCTGTAATGTGCTGGAATGTGTATATGAATGTGTTGGACTGTCGCGTGTGAATAGCCGGGGTGGATGTGAGATGAGCTTTTGTTTTTCTTTCATTCATTGTAAATGTAAATTGATGTAATAATATTATTTGTTTGGCCGCACAACCGGGTCGGGGTTGTAGCCGTCATTGTATAATTCTTTTTACTGTTTTTGCTCCTAGGATAGACCCATGGAGGGGTGCACAAACTACCGAGGACTTGGTGGGTAGTTTGCCGCACCCGTAGGGGTCTTGGGTGGGGTATTTGGCTATTCACCGCGACCGTGTTATCCGCTTTTCGTTCCAGGCTCGAAAGGATTGCGGATTGCTAGTATATCCAATGTATTCATCTGTGATCTGTAATGTCTATCATTGCTTTCTATTTAGGCGTTGCTTATGTTTTACAGCCGCGCTAGCCCAGCCCCCGCTCTGTCGTTAGTTAAGTAACCTAACGGGTAATGACGGGGCCCCGTGGCGAATGCGAATGGCATAAGCGTACGTCATATTTTGGTTGTTTTCTGCAATGGTAGGATTAAATGATGGGACGCATTAAAAGAACTAATGCAAGAATATCACGCATTAAAAGAACTAATGCAAGATAATAAACCAAGTTTAAGTCGATGGAACACTTTCGAAAAACCACTCGGTTCTTTTCAAAACTAACTTTTAAATGCGGAGCTTGAGCCACTCCTTCTAAAAGCTATCTCGTTCCATCGATTATATCAAGTTCACTACGTTCACGGTTTCGCCAAAACCATCCGTAGCCCTCCATCATTTCAGTTAAATATTCGGTAGTATTCAAGCTATGTATTTTGACCTCACGCCAAGGCATAGTGATTGGTAGCTGCCGGATATTTATCTGTTGCATAGATAGAATGCGTTGGTTTGAGACAGTCGTACTGCCATTTTGGCCTACGTCAAGGGTATGTACGGGTGGATTCAAATTAACCTGGATAATGATGGGACGAACTTGACATGTGACTTATGACATTTTGACCTCACGCCAAGGTCATAAGAGCATGGGGCAAAAATCCACATCGGGAGTTTCATAAGTACTGAAACTTGCTAGATTTGCATACCATTTGGAGTGTGGTGATTCTGGTAGGATTCCTTCAGTTTCGTCACGCGATGATATTTGGATCCCGATCCTACTGTGAGTATATGCTACTCCTCGGGAAATTTCTCACTTAACGATCAATGCTATAAACTTAGTAGGTGCCTAGAAAGGTGTTAGCGGGGTTACGCCCCCAGGGAAAAGAGGTTCTTTAATTAAGGAACTTCGCGAAAGCGTTGGAAAACCTCCCTCGAAGTACCGACACTGGCCTGGCTGAACGGTTAAGCAAGTATTGTACGGTGGGATTGATCCTGACTAATTCTTCCTTTATGGTTTGAGGAGGGATTCGAGAAACAGTGGGAGCCATCCTGTTTAGACAAACTAAAAACCACTCTAAACTTGCAAGAGCATCATGCTGAGTGTTTCTTCTTCTCTCTCCTAATTGCAGCGACCAATCAACATGACTGGACTTAAGTTACTCCTAGATAAAAACAAACTGACAGGGCCAAACTACAAAGATTGGCTCAGGAATGTCAAGATAGCAATCACTTATGACAAGCTGGGGTATCTTCTTACCACCAAAGCTCCCCCTGTCCCTGGTCCAACTTCCAGCGTCGCGGATAAGGAAATCCGCAAGACTTGGGAGATTGATAGCGCGAAGGCCAAGTGCCTCCTGCTTGCCTCGATGGACAACGAACATCAGAGGAGGCATGAGAATATGGACATGGAGTCCATATTGCTCCATACAAAAGAACTGTATGGAGAGCAATCACGTATCGCAAGATACGAAGCGTCGAAAAAGTTGTTTTCGACAAGAATGGCCGTCGGATCATCAGTAGCCGAGCACGTACTAAAGATGATCGGCTACATTGAGGAGCTCGCTGACCTAGGGATCACATTGGAGAGTGAGCTATATACGGATATAGTTCTCCAGTCCCTTCCTTCCACTTACGCCCAGTTTATACTGAACTTCAACCTACAAGAAAAAGAGGTTGAACTATCAGAGCTCCTCAACATGCTGAGGAGCGCAGAGGGCACCCTACAGAAAAGTAGGGATACATCCACTTTGTTTGTAGGAGGATCATCTTCTTCTAGGTCCAAGGCGAAAGCCAAGGGAAAGAAGAAGAAGGCCCCCGCCAAACCAAGGGGCGGTGTTAGTAAAGTGGATACGAAGGGAAAAGGTAAAGCAACAAAGATAGCGGGGAAGCTTGTTGATAAGGAAGAATGCTTCTTTTGTCATAAGAAAGGACACTGGAAGAATGATTGCAGGGCCTGGAAGGCCAGAACACAGGAATTGAAGCAGGTTGCAGCTTCAGCTTCAGGTGTGTATGTTATTGAAAACTGTCTTTCAATAAACTCTACTTCCTGGGTATTGGATACCGGATCAGGATCTCATATCTGTAATTCTTTGCAGGCGTTGAGAAACCGTAGGGATTTGAAGGCAGGTGACATGACCCTCAGAGTTGCGAACGGAGCTAGCATGGATGCTAAAGCCGTGGGGGACTATCACCTGGGAATGTCAGATGGACATGTTTTGGTTTTGCGTAATTGCTTTTTTGTACCCAACGCAACTTGTAATATCATTTCTGTATCTTTAGTTTCTAAAGAAGGTTATGAATTTGCGTTTGTAAGTAATGTTGTAAACATTCACCTTAATCAAGTATTGATTGGGTCAGGTACTCTGAGTAATGGTATATACGTGTTAAACCAACCACAGATTTTTAATGTCCAGAATACACACAAAAGAAAGTCTCCAGAAATAAATCAGACTTTCTTATGGCATTGTAGATTGGGTCACATCAATGAGAGAAGGTTGACTAAGTTGCATACAGAAGGATATTTGAATGCGTTCGAATATCAATCATATGCCACTTGTCAATCTTGTCTCAAAGGAAAGATGACAAAGACTCCGTTTACTGGACATGGAGTAAGAGCGAGCGAGCTCTTGGGACTCGTACACAGTGACGTGTGCGGTCCAATGTCTACACATGCCCGAAGCGGACATTCTTACTTCATTACTTTTACGGATGACTTCTCAAGGTACGGTTATGTCTTCTTAATGAAACATAAGTCCGAGGCCTTTGGAAAATTCCAGGAGTATAAGAATGAAGTAGAGAAACAGACCGGCAAAAGTATTAAGATTCTAAGATCGGATCGAGGTGGAGAATACTTAAGTGCCGAATTCCTGGACTATTTAAAAGAGAACGGAATTCTCTCTCAGCTTACTCCTCCTTACACCCCGCAACATAACGGTGTATCGGAGAGACGGAACCGCACCCTATTGGATATGGTGCGGTCCATGATGAGTAACGCTGAGTTACCGCGATCATTCTGGGGGTATGCGCTAGAATCAGCTGCGTACCTTTTGAACCGAGTTCCGACTAAGACTGTGCCTTCCACACCATATGAAATGTGGAGTGGGAAGAAACCCTATCTTCAATATCTGAAGGTCTGGGGATGTCCGGCTTTTGTCAAAAAGCAGCATGCGGACAAGCTCGAGGCACGCTCAGTACTGTGCAAGTTTGTGGGATACCCAAAGAACACCAGGGGGTATCTTTTCTACTACGCAGAGAAACAAAAAGTCCTTGTTTCTCGTAATGCCCACTTTCTAGAACACCAGTTCTTGGAAAAGGAGATTAGTGGGAGCGCAGTAGAACTGGAAGAAATTCCAGAACCACAGACTATTACTGAAAGGTTAGTGGAACCAGAGGGTTCAACAGAACAGGACATTCCTACGCCGCTCCGCAGGAGTAGTAGGCAGTCTCATCCGCCCGAGAGATACTGCGGTTTTCTCATAGACGGGGATAGAGAGGATTGCATCATAGATTATGATGAGCCTACTAGCTTCCAGCAGGCCGTTCAGAGCGTTGACTCAGTGAAATGGCTGGATGCAATGCGGACCGAAATGGAGTCCATGTACACCAACAAGGTATGGACGTTGGACATTGCTCCAGACGGGGTAAAACCCGTAGGATGCAAGTGGATCTTCAAAAGGAAGATTGGTGTAGATGGACAGGTTGAGACCTATAAAGCTAGGCTGGTAGCAAAGGGTTTTCGTCAAAGACCTGGCTTGGACTACGACGAAACCTTTTCTCCAGTAGCCATGCTGAAATCCATTCGGATCCTTCTTGCCATTGCTGCCTTCCATGATTATGAGATCTGGCAAATGGACGTAAAGACAGCTTTTCTAAATGGAAATTTAGAGGAGTGTGTCTATATGGACCAGCCAGAGGGTTTCATTCAGAGTGGGAGCAGCGGAAAGGTGTGCAAGTTGCTTAAGTCCATCTATGGACTAAAGCAGGGATCGCGGAGTTGGAACATCTGCTTTGATGAGACAGTCAAAGAATTTGGCTTTATCAAAAATCCAGATGAACCATGCATCTATAGTAGATTTGTAGCGAGAACTGTAGTATTCCTCGTTTTATACGTGGATGACATTCTCTTGATAGGAAATGACATTCCTATGCTACAATCTGTCAAGGGGTTCTTGTCACAAAGGTTCTCCATGAAAGACCTGGGTGATGCCTCATACATCCTGGGGATCCGGATCCATCGTGATAGATCCAAGAGGATATTGGGACTTTCTCAGTCCAGGTACATCGACACCATAGTGAAAAGATTCAGTATGGAAGATTCCAAGCGTGGTAACCTACCGGCTTGTCACGGGATCACCCTCTCTAAAGAGATGTCTCCCAAGACTGATTTGGAGAGGGACGCATGTCTATTATACCCTACGCTTCTGCGGTAGGCTCTATAATGTATGCGATGTTGTGTACCAGACCGGATGTAGCTTATGCACTGAGTGTGGTAAGCCGGTATCAGTCTAACCCTGGGGAGAAACACTGGATAGAAGTAAAGAACATTCTCAAGTACCTGAGAAGGACTAAGGAGATGTTCTTGGTGTATGGCGGAAAAGACCTCCAGATCGAGGCCTTTGCTGACTCCAGCTTCCAGAGTGACAAGGATGATTCCAAGTCCATGTCGGGTTTTGTCTTCACCCTCAATGGAGGGGCGGTGTGTTGGAAGAGTTCCAAACAGGAAACCGTTGCAGACTCGACGATGGAAGCGGAATACATCGCTGCATCTGATGCCGCAAAAGAAGCTGTCTGGATGAGGAAGTTCTTGAAAGAACTTCAGGTGGTTCCGTCCATTGTTGACCCAATACCTCTGTATTGCGACAACAACGGGGCTATAGCTTTAGCGAAGGAACCCAGGTCCCATCAGAGATCCAGGCACATCTTGAGGCGGTATCACCTGATCAGGGAGATCGTGGATCGCAAGGAGATCGAGGTTCGGAGGGTTGCTTCAGAAGAGAACACTGCAGATCCATTCACCAAGGCCCTACCCCAGACTCAGTTCGAGCGGCTGATCGAGATGATAGGTCTTCGATACGCCAGTACATGGCCTTAGTGCAAGTGGGAGATTGTTAGTGTATATACCCTAGAGGCCATTACTGTATCATACTAGTTTGTATATTACTTAATGGATGCTTGGGATATTCACCTTGTATATACAGTCTTGCTCAAAATAGTAGTATGCTACTTGGTTTGTTTCTACTTCAATGTGTACTTGTGTTTATTTCAGTATATCACTTATACGCATTAGTGGAGCCCTTAGGATCTTTGCTTGATTACCAGCGTTGTGATGGCAGTCACACTAGTGGGGGCTGGGTAATCTATAAGCACATCCTTATACAGGTCCCTAGTCGCAGGACTATCGAGACAGGGCATCGATACTCCGGAGTAGACTAGCGTATGCGCTTCTCATCCCAGTGTGGGAGATGGTCTGTCCCACAGCCATCAGTACGTCGTACTGGAGATAGTATACGGGTGCTCGTTGGGTTACGAGTACACTGGACAGGACTCGTCGGGAACTGACAGGTTGGTATTATACCTATCGTCAGTTATCAGTTCCCAGGTGACATGAGTACAGCTTAGTCCGCTGACTTGACACTGGCACTTCGCCTCAAGTGTGTTCCCACTGCACTTTGATCACTACCCTACCACGGCTCAAAGGAGTCGTGCAAACGGGTGGTGGTTGGGTGCAGTCCCGAAGCACTTGGAGGCAGTGACGATTAGACAGGATTCGTCTCTCCCGGTATTGGGGGTTGACATCGCGCTGTGTCTAGGAGAGCCATTACACGAATAGTCCCTGGCCAGGGCAAACGAGATATACTGGTAGGTTTCCAGTGTTATCTCAGGGTGTTTTGGGCTTCGCTCCGGCACGACTTGTACCGCTATTGGGGGACTGACGTTTACCACCCCCTAGGCCCGCCATGCGATGTATCAGACGAACAGACCGGACTGTACGGAGACTGTCACATTCAGACTCAGTAGGAGTCCAGATGGGGTTTCACCTCGTCAGCCTTCTTGTCGGCATCTACCTGGGGACCGTTACGCACAGCTAGTGCCGCTTGCGGTCTGTGGTTAAACCCACTGCCAGCGTAGTGTCGAGTCTTTAGAGTCCCACACAGAGGGTATTCGCCTCTGGGCAAAACAGAGTAGAGGTCGCATGGTTTTGCGACAGGGTTCGTTCTCATCCGCGCACTTGTGCACGTTTGGAGTCCGGACGGATTATACTGGCAGGCTCTGGTTTGAGCCAGATACCGGTATATGTTTTGAGGGTTGCTTTTATATCTTGGTATTCTTGTTCCTCGGAACGAGAATGCAGGTGTGTATGCACAGTTGCTTGAGGCGGAGGATGAGGTATTTCATTAGGGTTTCGGAACGGGTGCGTATGCACAGTTGACAGTTATCATTTTCCAAACCCTAATGGATTTATGGATTATCTATTTATAATAGTAATTAAATGAGAATTTTGTTATGGTTGATTTTGTTGACTTGTTGACCATGGTTGACTTGTTGACCATGGTTGAATGTTGACCACCATCATGCTTTAAAAAGTCTTCCTTGATTTATGCTTACATTTTTAAATGAAGCATGGTAGTGGTCATTCCAAATTGCCATCAACTATTCTCATTTTCAATTATTATTATTAGATAATTCTTTTCTTTTGCATTATGGTTGCAAGAAAGAAAAAGAATAGCTCATTCTATCATTCTCATTCTCTCTCCTCTCTTCATCTTCTTCTTCCTCTAGCAAAGAGAAACCTTCTCATGAGTTGAGAATCCTTCTCTTTAAAAAGAAAAGCAAACCCTAGTCACTCTCTACTCACTCTAGGATCAAAGGATTAGCAAGCCGGAGATTCTAGTTCACTCCAAGTCCGAGAAAGAGCCCAAGGTCGAACCCTCGAGGTGGATCCATCTTCGACGGAAGAAGGCGACGAAAAAGAACCATCAACCTCTACAAGTTTTCAAGAAGAAGGAGTTCAAGTTTAGGTATAACTTTCATCCGAGTAGCTAACTCCTTTTAGCGTATTTGCTAGTTTAGTTTAGACACGATCCCGACCTTGTTTAGTCCATGTTGCCTCTTGCGATAAAAATTTGTTTTTTATACCGTTTCCGCCTCCCCGTAAGCACCGAGGGTCGCAATATGGACTTACACAACACATTTAGTGTTTGTGCAAATTTAGATCTAAAAATATATATGGAATAAACTTTTCAGCTCAAATTTCAAAAACAAACGAATTAGAGTACTATCCCCGGCAACGGCTCCATTTGATTGAATGTTTACCGGTGTGTGTGTTAGAAAATGAATATAGAAATCACAACCAAAACTATTTTGACCGCAATCAATAACGGTGTCGAATGTAGCGCGTTAGTAAGTGCGGATCGTCCACAGGGAAAGTGTAATCGTTCGTGTTTCAAATTAGATGAGTCGAAAATTAAAAAAGAAAGAAAACAATTCAATTCAAGATTTGTAAATTGAAGTTCAAGAATTAGAAAAATCTAGATCTAATAGCAAGAATCAAGAAAACATTAAAAATCAAGAATTGAGAAGTGATGATTTCCAATCCAAATATCAAGAATCGAAGTGAGGCTCGTAGGAATCGATCGGATCTATAGATGTGATGAAATCTAGCGATTACTTATTCTTATCCATCGATAAATTGATACTAGATCAATGATGATCAACGAGAATTAGGGATTTCTTGCGAAACTAGGGTTTCATCATCCATCCCTTATTCATTCGTTGATTTCATTCAAGTCTAGCCTCTAGTAAATTCAAGAATCGATCATGGATCCCTAATTTCGAGCGAACACAATCAAGAAAGCATCGCATCGAAACTAGGTCGTCGATTCTTTAATTTGCTAGGGTTTACAAACTCGTAGGACTTAAGAATTGTTTTAAGATTTGTTACATCATCATTCTATTGATCGTCTCGACTCCTTTACGAGCGTAGTTTTACTCAAATATCACTACAAGAACCACAATCACAAATTGAGATCGAATCATGATGCAAGAATTTAAAGAAAGCAAGATTAAAGAATTTCACCTTTTATTTATCAACAATTCCGTTACAATTCGCTCAAGAACTACAAGAGGAAGAACTCGATTGTCGATTTAGCTTCGCTCGTCTCCTTGAGTCGAGGATCGGCTTGGATCACTTGCTCGATTGAAGATCGGCTCCGCTCCTAAATGGTTGAAGGTTTCTCGCTTGATTTGGTACTCGGGATCTTGAATTTGGCTTTGGAATTTGAATTAGGGTTTACAAGTTGTGTCACTCAACTTGTATTAAGAGTAGAGAGAGAGAAGAAGACCCTTAACCCTAGATCTAGATTTCCTTTTATAACCCATCCAAAACCCTAGATCTAGAATTCAAATTTCAAATTTCCCTCTAAAAGTTTGTTAAAGAGAGGCTTCTAGAAATAGTTTGTTAGGCCGAGCCTTCTAGATGAAGCCACGTGGCATTCTGGAGTCTTTCGGAAGCTTATACCGTTATTGGAAGGCACGTGCAGAAAATTAAGCTGCTGACGTCATCAAAGCGCCGCGGATCCGCGGCGGGAGTGGGCTATTGGCCGCGGATCTGCGACCCAATAGAGGCCTTGGTGTCTGGAACTTTTTGTACTGCTTTGGGCTGACTTTGTGACCTTTTTATGATATGTTGAATCTCATTTTGATTTCTCTATTTCTGCCAGATCTCAAGTCTTAGACTTGACGCAATTTTGATCAGCTATTTGCACAATTTTGGTTCTGTTCCCGCAATTTCCTGCACAATTTCTCGAGACAAGTGTTGCGCTATCCAAAGATGATGTGATGCCATGATAAACACTCAATTTTCCTCAAAATGTCGGTTTTAAAGTATATCACATGTTATCTGGTAATTTACGACTGTTTTGCTAATATGTGCTATATGCAAACCGAACACTTATAGATGAGTGCAAATGGTAGGGAAATTGACGTGTTAAAAATGCAATATTTTCGACTGATCAAGAGCAAAAACTAGGGTTCTTGTAATCTATCTTCAAAGAATTTATAAATGCTAAAGTTGATTGATAAAGATAGTTGTTTTATTTAATTCTTTTTGCAATTAATTTCCTCATTTAATTTCTGCATTTAATTTCTACATCTTAATCATATTCTCATTCTTCATCATCTTTTCTAAATCTCAAACCATGTGTGAGTAATTCCTAGCCTGTTAGGGTTCATAGGATTAGGGTAGAACAATGAATAAGAAAATCTCTTAACTTCTTTTATACATTTTAAAGTTTATAAACTTTAGCAAAACAAATGTTAACATCCTTATCGGGCGCGCTATCAATTAATTGATAGTCCCGACCACGATTTGAGATCGGTTAAACAATTGTTTTACCTAAGGCTAGACATGAATAGAGATCAATATAAGGACAAGGGTTAAGAGTGGGAACCCTATTCCCTCCAAAAACCCTAATCAACATTCATCACTATCGATCTAGTTTTAACCTATTAAAAGATAAAAGAAGTCATTTTTAATTAGCCATCCATTACTACTAAGTCCTATGAACCCTACGAGCCTTTTCTTTATAAACTTTACATCCGTATTAAACATAGAGCGATAATCAACCATAACATTTCTTATCAAATCTTCTAAAGCAAGAAAAGGGTTCACGTTTCCCTGCGAACAACCCGTACTCATTGTTGGATATATGTATGCCCTAGAGGCCATTATTTGATAGTGGATGTATTTGTACATGTATATATATTCAGTATGCATTCTTGCTCGACATAATAGTATGCTATCTGGTTCTTCTTTATCTGACATGTTGATTTGATCATGCTTTTATTCATTCATACATGCTGATAGAGCCCTGAGGATATCGGCTTGACTACTCTGATTATGATGGAGATCGTACTAGTGGGACATCTGTAGTCTATAAGCATATCCTGGAAAGTCCCTAGTCGTAGGTATATCGAGACGGGGCATTGATATACCAGAGTAGACTAGCGTATATGATACTAGACCCATACGATGGGCGATGAATGTTCCCACATTCATCGATATTTGACATCAAGATCGTATATGGGTGCTCAGTGGTGACTGAGTACACTAGGCGGACTCACCGAGAACTCCTATATGGAATTATATCTATCGTCGGATAGCAGTTCTCAGATGACACTGGTACAGGTTAGTCTGTAGACCCGAGATCGTCATAGAGTCTTGTGCGCTCTCCCACTGTACTTTGATTGCTACCCTACCATGGCTCTACTGAGTCGTGCAAACAGGTGGCCGTTGGGTACAGTCCCCAGACACACGAAGGCAATGAGCGATAGGAGGGGTTTCGTCTCTCCCGGTATTGGGAGTTGATGCTGTGCTGTGCCCGATTGGTTATATCAGTAAGTCCCTGCCCAGGGCTGCTGAGATTTGCTGATAAGTGTTATCAGTAGTTTCTCAATCTGTTATAGACCATTCACCGGCACGACTTATTGAGTTATTGGGGTCGACGTGACCATCCCTAGGCTCGATATGCAACATATTTGACGAAGAGACCGGACTGTACAGTAGTGTTGCCGGTTGGCTCGATGGGAGTTGTAGCAGGTTCGCTTGTTTTCTTCTGATCGCTCAATACCCGTGTGGCCGTTACGTTTTGCTGACCGCTTGCGGCTTGGGGGTACTTGATATGATCATCACCCTCTGCCGGCGTATTGACGAGTCTTAGAGTCCCACACAGGAGTTACCTAGTTTAGGCGAAACGTTGTGGTGCGCGTATGCGATATGCGCATGGACCCGATTAAAATGCGTGTGTATGATACCGTACATTGATCGGGCGACTTGCTCTTGGTAGGGTCATATGTGATATGGCCGAATTGATAAATCAAGTGTTGATTTATCATTTAACCATTAGTTTTCTCACTTAAAACCTTTTCTTGGATGATGGATGTGTGCATGCATGTATGTTTTTTCTTTCTTTCTTACTAGTTTTGTGCATATATGGATGTGCATACATACATACATACATACACCCATTTATCATGGTTGTTTACACATGGAAATGGTAGCAATATAAGACTCACACCATGGTTGAATATATGGATTATTATTTGATTTATTGTTTAAAACAAAATAGAAAAGATAAGGATAATTCTTGCTTGCTTCTACATTCTTCTTTAAACCTAACCATGCTCACCTACTTCTAACCATGAGTTATCCTTCTCTTTGTGTTTTAAAACTCAAGTTAAATAATGTCTCCATCATTTAACCATGGTTTGTAATGAGAAGAAATAAAATATATAAAGATATATTTCATTTCTTTTCATTGTAATTTTTACTCTTGTTTAAAAAGAAAGCATCCATCTTCTTCCTCCTTCAATATTTGCTCTCTAGTTTCTTCTAGTGAGTAAAATACACATAAAGAAAGGTTTTTGAAGTGAGAATCTTAACCACAACATCATTCTACACAAGTTTAGCCAACTTGTTTAGAGTGTTCTCTTCGATTCTCGAAGTTACGAGCTTGGACGGGGAACTCCGGATGGATCGTCGTGGACGTGAGAGGACTTCAAGAGGACCTTCTTCCAACACCCAAGAGACCAAGGAGTCCAGCAAAAGGGAGCTACAAAGGTTGTAGTCTCGAAACCCTAATTTTTATTAGCTTTAAGTTTTGTAACCCTAATTTTCTAGGATCGATTCCTTTGCATGCTTCTTTAACACCTTCAAAATCCAAACTTTGAGACATGTGATGCTTCAAAACTCATTATAGGGTGCTAGGCAAACCTTTCACTCATCACGGCAAGCTACTAGTGACACCGTCTTGATTGCGGTTATCTACAAAACACTTACTTTCCAAACAACAAATCAAATGGCGCCGTTGCCAGGGAGACGGTCGTAATTTTTTTCTTGCTATTCGGGTTGAATTCTTATTAAATCCATAACATAAAATAAACAAAACCGCATCTTGTGTATTTAACAATTATTGTGCGAGTTTTGCAAGGGAATCTGGAGTAACTGGAATGAGGAAACAGAGATTCAGAGATTTTCAAAGTATCCCAGAAGAGCTTAGGAGGACACTGAAGAAAATTTGGCAATCGATCCCACCTCTTTGCGGTGAAACCACAGTAGAAATGAGGCAATAGCGGCGGAACTGCGGCCCTCTGGTGGAGTTGGGCCCCAAAAATCTTCAGGTAATTTTCTAATATCTTTCTCTCTCCTCTAAGATCTAATAATTTGTTTTTTCTGCAGAATTCTTTGCAAATATCACCGCTCAAAAATCTTTTTGCATGTTTTGATATCTGGTTGTGTTTGCATATTTTTAACCGGACATTAAGGAGCAATAACCCAAATTCAGATTATGTGGGGATTTCATCACCTTTCCTAGGCCCCACAAATCACAAACAAGTATACACATAACCCTACATCAATTAAAAAATATCTAGAACAAGCCTCCAAGGACCGTCGTGAAAGGTTACGCTAGCGCCCCAGCCATCTCCCGTGGCCAAATACGGAACAAAATTTTTTCTACGAACAAAAACTTGGCGCTAGAATAACACTAAACCGGATCTACCATAATACCCAACTAGCAAAAGAGAAGCTATCTACTATGAAAAGTGTTATACCATAAGATTTCAGTCCTTCAGGTCTTCACTCCTCTCCTTTAGCTTGCTCCTAGTGGCCTCCATGATCGAGCTTGATCATTGGCTCCTTGCGTCAAAGATGATCCACCCGAGAGTGTCTACTTTGGGCTCCTTCCTTTAAACTAAGGTAACAAGGTTACTTGGTTTGCTAGTCTAAGTAATCTAGGTGATGTAGAGAGTGTTGATGGAGTGTTTTGTCTCAAGTACCCTAGATTTCTCAACACACGAGACTATAAGGGCTTGAGGTAGAAAAAGAAAAACTAGGAGGAGATGAGAGAGTTGTAGAGAGCAAGCATGAAAAAACACTCAAGTGAATAATGGCTAATCTCTCTCCTAATAATGCAAGCATGCATAGATAATAATGAGAAAAGTCACCATCATAAAAATATCTAGATATTTTCTATAAAATATCTAGATGCCACCTTGCATCAATAGTAAACCCTAACTCACTAAGTGAGTTAACAAATTAGCCATGGTTCACTTAAAGAAAATTCAATCCCTCATACCTCTACCTCATTAACCATTTAACTAAATGGTTAAACCAAATAATGAGGATTCTTCTTCTAAAAGTACTCTTGTAACAAATTACAAGAATACCACTCACCGTATAAACATACCTATATTCGTATTCCAAAAAATACGAATACAAAAGAGACAAAAATAATCCATCAATATAATACTAGGATCCGGCTTAAACCAAAGCCTGCTAGTATTATCCATCCGAACTTCATGCATGCACAAGTACACGTATGTGATCGAACCCTGCCGTAAAACCATACGGCTTCTACATCGTTTTGCCCGAAGCAGGGAAACCCTTTGTGTGGGGTTTTAAAGACTCGACAGTACGCTGGCAGTGGGTTTAACCACAAGCACGTTAGTGGCACTAGCTGTACGTAACGGCTACCCAGATACCTGTCGAAAAGAAAAGCCGACGAGCAAACTCATATGGATCCCTACTAAGCCTATCCGTGACAATCTCCGTACAGTCCGGTCTTTTCGTCTAAAAGTATCGCATACCGGGTCTAAGGGGTGGTAAACGTCAGACCCTAATATCCCAATAACTCGTGTTGATGATGAGGCTCGGGACCAATCCGGGAAACTACTGACCAACCTATCAGTAAATCCCAACCGCCTTGGCCAAGGTCTTATGGTCCTGACCAATCGAATACAGTGCGATCTCGACTCCCAATACCGGGAGAGACGAACCCCCAACAATCACTCACTGCCTCCATGTGGCTCGGGACTGTACCCAACCAAAACCTGTTTCCACGACTCAGTAGAGCCATGGTAGGGTAGTGATCAAAGCACAGTGGGAACACACACGAGATAAATGATCATCTCAGGACCAAAGAATAACCTGTACACATGTCATAAGAGAACCGCTATCTGACGATAGGTATAATACCATGTAGAGGTTCTCAGTGATTCCGTCCAGTGTACTCACCCACAGTAAGCACCTGTATACGGTCTTAGGTGTATCTGACCATTGGCTGAGGGACCAACCATTGCCCCTTGTTGGGGCTAAAAACGTATACACTGGTCTACTCCGGAGTATCAATGCCCAGTCTCGATACTCATGCGACTAGGGACTATTTAAGGATGTGCTTATGAGCTACCTTGCTCCCACAAGTATGCTCGCCATCACAACGTAGGTAGTCAAGTAAAATCCTACGGGCTTTATCAACATGTGGTCGACATATATATAGCATATGCACATGTTAAGATAAAGTCAAACCATAACAGTATACTACTGTATCAAGTCTTTATCAATATGCGCAAGCAATATAATGCATTATAAAAAAATACACATATTCTGATAAAGACAGCTCAAGTAATATACTATATAACTGAGCAAGATTGCCATGTACATACATATCCCTAGCATCCACATGTATACATATACAATAATGGCCTCTAGGGCATACATATCCAACAATGTCCCACTTGCACTAAAGGCCAGTTATTGGCATACCGAATACCCAACGTCTGCGCTAAGGCCAGCTGTTGGCGTACCGCATACCTAATATCTCAAAAAGTCGCTCGAACTGCACTTGAGGGAGAGCTTTTGTAAATGGATCCTCCATGTTCTCTTTAGTGTCCACTCTCTGCACCTCGATCTCCTAGCGATCAATGATCTCCCTGATCAGGTGATACCGCCTTAAGACGTGTCTGGATTTCTGATAGGACCGTAGTTCCTTCGCTAAAGCTATAGCCCTATTGTTATCGCAATACAAAAGTATTAGATTAACAATGGACAGAACCACCTGAAGTTCAGTAATGAACTTCTTCATCCAGACCGCTTCTTTTGCGACATCGCTCACAGCAATGTATTCATCCTCCATTACCGAGTCTGCGACGGTATCCTGTTTGGAACTCTTCCAACACACCGGCCCTCCGTTGAGGGTGAACAAAAAACCCGAGATAGACTTACTATCATCCTTGTCACTCTGAAAGCTGGAATCGGTAAAGGACTCTACCCTGAGGTCTCTATTACTGAAAACCAAGAGCATCTCCTTAGTCTTTCTCACGTATTTGAGAATGTTCTTCACTGCTGTCCAGTGGTTCTCACCTGGGTTCGACTGATACCGGCTCACCACGCTCAGTGCGTAAGCTATATCTGGTCTTGTACATAGCATCGCATACATTATAGATCCTACCGCCGAAGCGTATGGTATAGTGCTCATGCGAACCTTCTTCTCGCCATTCTTGGGAGACATCTCCTTGGAGAGGGTGATTCCGTGCATTGTGTGTATGTTACCGCTCTTGGAATCTTCCACACTAAATCTCTTAGCACGGTTTCATTGTACATGGACTGCGAAGTACGAATAATCTTTTGGATCTATCTCTTTAGATCTTGATCCCCAGAATGTATGAGGCATCACCCAGGTCCTTCATAGAGAACCTTTGTGATAAGAATAGCTTGACCGATTGTAGCATATGAATATCATTTCCTATCAAAAGAATTTCGTCCACGTACAAGACTAGGAATACGACAATTCATCCTACAATCTTCTTATAAATACAATGCTCATCCTCATTTTTTATGAAGTCAAAGTCCTTGACTATTTCATCAAAATAGATGTTCCAACTCCGCGATGCCTGCTTCAATCCATAAATGGATTTGAGCAACTTGCACACCTTCCGGCTACTCCTACTATCTACAAAACCTTCTGGCTGATCCATATAACCGCACTCTTCTAAACTACCATTTAAAAAGCCGTTTTTACATCTATCTCCTAGATTTCATAGTCATGGAAGGCAGCAATGGCAAGTAGGATCCGAATGGATTTGAGCATGGCCACTGGAGAAAATGTTTCATCATAGTCCAACCCTGATCATTGATGAAAACCTTATACAACAAGTCAAGCCTTATAGGTTTCCACCTGTCCATCTACACCAATCTTCTTCTTGTAGATCCATTTGCATCCAACAGGTTTTATCCCAGGTGGAGCAACTTCCATGGTCCACACTTTATTAGCGTATATGGACTCCATTTCGGATCGCATAGCATCCAGCCACTTATCAGAGTCCCTACTGATAATGGCCTACCTAAAACTAGTAGGATCATCTTCTTCCAAGATGCAATCCTCTCGATTCCCGTCTATAAGAAAACCGCAGTATCTCTCGGGCGGATGAGAAATCCTACCAGATCTACAGAGTGGCTGAGGTTCTTTTGGGACTACTGAATCTAGCGGTTCTACCAAATCATAAGTTACATTTTGTGGTTCAGAAATTTCTTCCAGTTCTACCGTACTCTCAGTAGCTTCTTTTGCAAGAAACTCCTTTTCTAAAAAGGTAGCGTGGCGAGATATAAACATCTTCTGTTCCTCAGTGTGATAGAACAGATATCCTAGTGAATTCTTAGGATATCCCACAAATTTACATAGAACTGATCGTACCTAAAGTTTGTCCAGTTTCTGTATTTTTACATAGGCCGGACAACCCCATATCTTAATAAATTTAAGACATGGTATCTTAATACTCCATATTTCATACGGAGTCTTAGGCACGGATTTGGATGGAACTTGATTCAAAAGATATGCTGTTGTCCAAAGCGCGTGTCCCTAAAATGAAAGAGGTAACTCGGCGTTACTCATCATGGAGCGAACCATGTCCAACAAGGTACGGTTCCTCCACTCTGATACACTGTTGTGCTGTGGTGTATACGGAGGAGTAAGCCGAAAGAGAATACCATTCTCTTTTAAGTAATCTAGGAATTCCATGCTTAAGTACTCCCCTCCTCTATCAGATCGGAGGATCTTGATACTTTTGCCATTCTGGTTCTCTACTTCCTTTCTGAATTCTTTGAATTTCTCAAAAGCTTCAGATTTGTATTTCATAAGATACACATATCCAAACCTAGAGAGATCGTCAGTGAATGTGATGAAGTACAAGAACCCACCCCTTGCATATATAGACAGTGGACCACATACATCATTATATATAAGTCCCATGAGCTTTGCTGCTCTTTCTCCATGACCGGTGAACGGAGATTTGGTCATCTTTCCCTTGAGACAAGACTGACAAGTGTCATAAGATGAAAATTTGAACGTATTCAAAAGTCCAACTTTAAGCAATTTACTTAGTCTTTTCTCTCCGATATGACCAAGTCTACAATGCCACAAGTAGGATTCGTTCATATCTGAACTCTTCCTCTTGTGTGTGTTCTGTACATTGAAAACTGCTTTTTTATTTGGAACATAGATACCATTAAACAGTATACCTTCTGCAACCAGTACCTTATCAAGGTAAATGTTCATGATATTTCTATCAAGAACAAAATTATATCCATCTTTATCAAGTAAAGAAACTGATATTATGTTGCAAACCATGGAAGGTACATAGTAGAAATTGTTCAAAATCATAGTATTGTCATTTGGCAACACCAGGTGATATTCACCGACGGCTGCAGCATCAACTTGTGGTCCGTTCCCTATTTTGAGGGACATATCACCAAGTCCAACTATCCTACTTTTTTTCAGTCCCTGCAATAAATTACAAATATGAGATTCTGATCCAATATCTAGTACCCAAGAGGTAGGACTGACCGAAAAACAGTTCTCAATTACAAGAACACCTGAAGTAGATTCAATAATATGCTTCTTCTTCGTTGGAGTCTCCAAGGAATTCAGATTATCCTCTTTCCCTGTCTTATACTTATGACCGCCATCATAAGTAATAGCTAAACCGACGTTCCCCAGCCCCGAATAAGAATTCGGATCGGTCAAGCTATACATATTATTATCTTAATTAGGGCGTGAAATGGTTGCTATCTGGAAAGAGAAAAGAAACACTCAGTGTGCGCTCTTGCAAAATTAGATTGGTTATTAATTTATCTAACCATGATGGATCCCACTGTTTCCTCGAATTCTTCTTCAAACATTAAAATAAGAACTAGTCGGGATTAATCGCACGTTACAATACTTGCTTAACCTTTCGGCCAGGCTAGTGTCGGTACTTCGAGGGAGGTTTTCCCAATATTTTTGCGAAGTTCCTTAATTATGTAACCTCTTTTCCCTGGAGGCGTAGCCTCGCTAACACCGTTCCAGACACCTACTTAGTTTATATTATTGATTGTTAAGTGAAATGATCTCCTAAGAGTAATCCTACTCATCAGTAGGATCGGGATCCAACTATCATTATGTAATGGCCTGGATGGAATCTACTCTAGTCACCACACTCCAGAAGGTATGTTAAATCTGCAAGTTTCCTGAATGTTTGAAACTCCCGATGTGGTTTTTGCCTCTAGGACCCAAGTGACCTTGACGAATAATCAACAAATTAAAAGGTCCTAGTCAAGTTCAACCCATCATTATCCGTATTGCATTAGACCCACCCGCATGATCCTTGACGAATAATAAACAAAATAATGTGACTGTCCTAACCAATCGTATCTATCTATGCAACAGAGAATCATTACTCAGCTACCGTTCACTGTGCCTTGACGAATAATAAACAAACACAACATGAATACTAAGTAGTAATTTTCTGAAACGACGGAGGGCTACGGCTGGGTTTTTGGCAAAAAACCCATTAACGTAATGAACTTGATATCATTGAAGGAACCTGATAGATTTAAAAAGGAGTGGTTTAAGCTCCTCCTTTTGAAAATTTCTGGTTTTGAAGAAAAACCGAGTAATCTATAGCATAAACTTTTGCTCAAGAGGTCATTCCCTGTGAAGGGATCTCGGCTCTTGCCTCGTGGAATGAGGTGCAGGATATTCACAACCGAATGCCACAGAAAATAACTGTAGTTTTTCGAAATTTGTTCCAACAATATCTTTTAGGTTTCTTTTCTTGCATTAATCAAAATTAATGCGGTCTCATCAATTAACCTATCACACAGAAAAGAATGAAATATGATGTACGTATATACCATCCGCATTCGCTACTGGGCCCCGTCATCACCCATTAGGTTACTTAACTAACGACAGAGCGGGGACTGGACTAGCAAGGGTACAAAACATATACAACATCTACTAGTATATATATAAGTATATATAAAATGCAGGGATCCATAGGGCGGCAGCAAGGTTTCCGGAGGCATCGCCCATGCCAATTTCAAATTTTTGCCGTACTAAAGAACCCTAACCTAGAATCTTCACTAGAGAATCATAGGAAAAGAATGTAAACAACTTTACATACAAAGTGAATGAGGAATAAAACCTTTGTAGACCGGTCCTTCACTTCTAAAGCTCCGTGTAATAGTCCCTTCGCTCCAAGTAGTGAACACCCGAACTCTAGTAAGGGTTCACATGAAGAAATGAACAAGCTTGCTCGAAGTCTTCGAGGCCGAAGATGATCTACGTCGAGGAGACTCAAGCTCATGGTACTTCTTCGCTGATGGTAGATTAGTAAAGCAAACACCCTAAACTAAATGGCTAATATAGTAGAGGATGATGAAATAGGAATTTTGCTCACTTTAGATTTATTTTTCTCATAATATTTCTTCACCATTTCAAAAGCTAGAAAGCTTTCTCATGATGAAGAAGAAGATGAAGTGGAGATGAGAATGAAAGTCATTAGGTTAGAAATGCAACCATGGGTGAGTTTATGTCATACACACACTCATGTAGAGAATAAACCATGGCTAATGTTAATGGTTAGGTTAATAAATATCTTAAGCAAAACAAAAAAACTGGACTAAGTCAATGGTTTTACAAGCTTCCACTAAGCACAACCATGACAAATTCCACTAATTTTGAATTACATAATAATAAATATGAAAACCTTACATTAACCTAAGCATGGTGTGAGTCTCATACACCCATGTTGCATGTGTAACCAAGCATGACACGACAATATATATCACATATATATATATTTTGTGTGCAAAAAGAAAACAATACAATTAAAATATATCACATATATATTAAATGTATCATAAGTGAGAAAAAGAAATGCTTAAGTGAGCTAACATTAGTTAATGTACTTAATATATAAAATATATAATTATACATTAAATTATTAAATCAACACTTAATTTAAGAATCCGGCTATATCACATATAACCGACTAATATCAAATGTAAAAACTTATCGAATCAACACTTGATTCGATAACCCGGCTATATCACATATAACCGACCGATGTAACATATCGCGAGAATAGAATACGGTATCACATACGCGCATTAATCTCGGTCCCACACAAATCACATATGTGCTCCTACTCCGTTTCGCATGAACCAGGAAACCTCTGTGTAGGACTCTAAAGACTCGTCAATATGCCGGCAGTAGGCGGTGATCATATCTATTACCCACAAGCCGTCAGCGGTCTGCTAAACGTAACGGCCACCCGGGTATTGAGCGATCAGAAGATCATTGATTGGTTCCTATTTCCGTTGTTGTGTTTTGAAAAGTGTAAAGATCAACCAAAGAAATTTGTAAACTGCAATCAATAATGGTGTCAATTATAGGTTCGTCAGCGAGTGCGGATCGTCCACAGGGAAAGTGAGATTTGATCGTAATTGTTTTGGTTGAGTTGAAAATTAAAGGATAAAAGAAAATTGTTCAAGAATTTTGAAATTTAGTTTCAAGAATTTTCAAGAAAATAAAGATCAAGAATCAAGAATCAAGAATTGTCAAGATGATATCTAAATCGAATGAGTTATCAAGATTTGTAAAAAGGCTCGCAGGAATCGATCCAATCGATAGTGATGATGAAGAATTATGATTACAAATTCTTATCTATTGATGATTTGTTGCTAGATCGATGAAGATCAACGAGGTTTAGGGATCTCTTGAAAAAAATAGGGTTTCTCCATCATCATCCCTTGTCCTTTCGTTGATTAGCATTCAAATTCTCGCATCTAGGAAATTCAATCGTTCATCGTTGATCTCTAATTAAGAGCGAAAACATTCAAGAAAGCATATCGCTCGAAACTAGGCTGTCGATGATTCAATTTCCTAAAGTTTACAAAACTCATAAGACTTAAGAATCGTTCAAGAATTTAATCATCGTCATCTATCCATTTTCTCGATTCCTCCACGAGCGGAGTTTTCACTCAAACATCATGAAAAAGAAAACAATCAAGAATTGAGAACTCTTCATAATTCTCAAATGTAAAGAAAAACAAGATCAAGAATTTTCACCTTTTATTATTCAACGTTTCGTCACAATTCACTTAAAAACTACAAGAATTGAGGAGAGAACTCGATCGTCCAACTAGCTTCGCATCGTCTTCGTGAGTCGTGGATCGTCTTGGATCTCTTGCTCGGATAAAGATCGGCATCACTTCAAAAAGTCTTGTTGAATGCTTGCTTGAATCGGTACTCGATGATCTTGATTTGGATTGTGTCACTCAATTTGTATGGAATTTGATTTGGATCTCACTAGAATTTTACCGTAAAATGATGATCAACCTGGTCATGAAGCCTTGGGTCCCTTTATATAGCCTTCTTCTTTAGCTTCCCCTAGAAGCTTGATCTAGCTTCCTTTAGAAGCTAAGCTAGGCTTAGCTTCTCTTGCAAGCTTGGTAGTTATGAAGGAAGCTTCTAGATTAAGGTAGTTAGTTAGCTTGCTAGAGAAGCTTGGTTGTTGAGGAGAACCTTCTAGATTTAGCTAGCTTGCTTGAGAAGCTTGGAGGTATTAGGCTTGTACAAGAAGCTTGGCTGTTAGGAAAGAAGCATCTGGAGATATCTGGAGACCGAAATGTATTGACGAAGTTTTGATCTTGGAAGGAGAGCTCTGGGAATGTAATCTGCCGATGACAAGTCCACGTGGCCGCGGATCCACCGCGAATAGGCCCATTCGGCCGTGGATCCGCGGCCGTTTGATGGTATTGGTGCATCAAAATTCCAGGTTGATTTGGTGCTGACTTTAGAGATATTTTCTGATGTCTGGAATCTTATAAATCTTTCTTCTTTACTGCCAGATCACAAGTCTTGGACTTGGCGTATTTTATCAGCACTTTTAGCAGTTCCGGTTCTTTTTCCTGGAATTTCCTGCAGACAATCTCGAGACAAGTGTTACGCTATATAAAAGATCATGCGTGCAATAATAAACACTCAATTTCCCTCAAAATGCCGGTTATAATCTATAACACATGTTATTTGGTATTTTACAGACAAATTGCTAATATGTACTATATTTATACCGAACACCTTTAGATGATTGCAAATAGTAGGGTATTTTCGACTGATCAAATTCCCCCAAACTTAATTTTGGTCGTCTAGAGAAAACTTTTTTTATTAAAATGAGAAGGAGAAAATAAAGAAAAGGAAAAACTAACTAGCACACTTTCGTAGGCAACACGATTGCACTGAGCACGTGCAACAAGCCTTTAAACCTCTAGGTGTCCCTAGTAGGAGGAGTGTTGTCTCCTGAGGGATTTCAGCGGTTTGCACCCACAAAATCTAATAATAAAAGAAAGACCGTGAAAGTTACATATAAAGATAAGAATTATAAAAGAAACACTTTGAAAATTAGAGTTTCCAACTACACTAGTTTTTCGGTTGTCATGTGCCCTATCTTAATAGTCATGAAAAGATGTTAGAAATCACATCATCCCTCAATAAAATATCGTCTTTATTCTTCATTCCTATCTTTCTTCCAAACATCGATCATATACCTCTACGTGTGTGTAAAAGACATCCCTACACTCGGAGAATTCAATTCAAGTTATCATACTCTTGTCCATCACCTCATTACTTTTTAATGAAAATTTAGATAGATTTGCTCACACATTTTTCATGCGACCGTTAATACTTCTTGAGGTACTAACCGACCGATTACTTATGTGCTTGCTTATTAGGTGTATTAGTATTTTCCTCGTTTTGCACCACCTAAGGCTTAGCAGTGACTCCCAGACCAGTTGGTCAAGGCACTAGGTGATGAAGCACCCTCGCTATATTTTTTTATTGCTGCCTAGGAGATAACAAAACCAGTGTTTTATCTTTTATTCATTTATTATTTCCTTCATACTTTGGCTTTTAGACAAGAGCATTTCAAGGTATCCTCTACTATCCCGAGTTTCAAGACGTGTGTAAGTGCGTATAGTAGGGTATCAACATTCAAATGTTTGGCTTCCAGAATAGGAACTATTTTTCAGACTTATTTTTATCCTCAGATTAGTGACTTCTTTCATCTTACTAACCCTTGAGACAACGGCTCATAACTACTTATTACTAGTTCGTTTAAGAAAACTTCTAATTTTCTTGGTTTTCTTAAATTTTTCCAATCTTTTGGATGTAATTTTTCACTATCTAATCTTTTATTATAAAATTAAATATTAAATATTTTTATTTTTAAATTTTTATATGTTTTAAATGTTTTATGCTTATGCAAAGTATGATGCAAATGATGCGTAAATAAGCACAAACCTCCCCCAAACTTGTTTTTAACTGTGTCCTCACTGTTGCGATCCGCTAGATCACAAAAAAGCTGTAAGCCTGGGAGGAAATTTATTAATGGGGGCAATAAATATGATCGTGAAAATCCTCTCCCAAACTTATTCTTTTCACTCACCTCCATTCTAAAGATGATACAGTAATTTACAGGACATGGAGGTGAGACGGAGGAAATTTAATCAAGATAAAGTGGCTCCTGTAAAAACAGGAGCACCTCCGTGGGGCCAGTGGAAAAATACGACTTTAATCTATGTCCATTTACTTTGAAAAATGTACCATTTTTAACATTTTCAACCTCAACTACCCGTGCGGGTATACAGACCGCACAACAAAAGGTCATTTCCACCGAGATTTTAACTTACCCGCATGAAGATGGAGTCGTGAATCATAAAGAAGGACTTGTTGACCAGGTGTAAAGTTTTTTTCAAAATATTTTTATCGTGAAATACCTTAGTTCGATTCTTTACAATTACAGCATTATCATAAGCTTCATCGTGGAGTTCGCTTAGCTCGTTTAGTTGCAGCATCCGAAAGTTGCAGGCTTGATTTAAGTCAAAGTTGATTTCTCTAATGGCCCACATTGCTTTGTGCTCAATCTCGACCGAAAGGTGACAGGCATTTCCAAACACTAGTCTATAAGGAGACATACCTAGATCGGTTTTATATGCAGTTCGGAATGCCCAAAAAGCATCCGTAAATTTGGTTGACCAATCTTTTCGATTTTTAGCAACAGTTTTCTCCAAAATTTGTTTAATCTGTCTGTTAGAAACCTCAGCCTGCCCGCTCGTTTGGGGATGATAGGGTGTGGAAAGTTTGTGGTTGATTGCATATTTCCGCATCAAAGTCTCGAAAGACCGATTGCAGAAATATGTCCCGTTATCGCTGATGATAGCGCGTGGGTGTCCAAATCGCGAAAAGATGTTTTCTTTTAAGAACTTAATTACAACCTTTTTATCATTAGTGCGACAAGGAATAGCTTCAACCCACTTCGATACGTAATCAACCGCAAGCAATATGTACAGATTCCCAAAGGAGTTGGGAAAAGGACCCATAAAGTCTATACCCCAAACGTCAAAAATTTCAACCACCAAGATGGGTTGAAGTGGCATTTCATTTCTCTGGGAAATCCTACCCGTGTGTTGACACTGTGCACAAGTTTTGCAATGATCAAATGCATCTTTGAATAAAGTCGGCCAATAAAAACCGCATTTCAAAACCTTCTCCACCGTCTTTCGAGTACCGAAATGACTGCCACGTGCCTGATCATGACAAAAAGATAGAACACTCTTGAATTCATCATTAGGGACACATCGGCGAATGATCTGGTCAGAACAATATTTAAACAGATATGGTTCATCCCAGTAAAAATGTATTACTTGGGATAGAAATTGATGTTTGTCCTGTTTTGACTATTCGCGGGTAATAAGTCTCGTGGCAAGATAATTCACAATATCCCTGAACCAAGGTTCATCGGATACATTCAAGAGTTGTTCGTCCGGAAAAGAATCATTGATCGGCAGGGTCATAGGTGAAGAAGAGATGCGCGAAAGATGATCGGCTACAATATTTTCACATCCTTTTTTATCTTTAATAATAAGATCAAATTCTTGTAATAGAAGGATCCAACGTATTAGCCTACCTTTAGCATCCTTCTTCGCCAAAAGATGTTTCAAGGCGGAGTGGTCAGTGTACACAACAATAGGTGAGCCAATCAAGTAAGGCCTGAATTTTTCTAATGCGAATACAACTGCCAAAAGTTCTTTTTTGGTAGTTGTATAATTAATTTGAGCATCGTTTGGGGTCTTGCTGTTAGTGTATATGCCCTAGAGGCCATTACTGTATCATACTAGTATGTATATTACTTCATGAAAGCTTGGGATATTCACAGTTGTACAGACAATCTTGCTCAATATAGTAGTATGCTACTTGGTTTGTCTCTGCTTTAATGTGTACTTGTGTATTTATTTATTATATCACCTATACGCATTAGTAGAGCCCTTTGGATCTTTGCTTGATTACCGGCGTTGTGATGGCGATCACACTCGTGGGGGCTGGGTAATCTACAAGCACATCCTTATACACGTCCCTAGTCGTGGGAGTACCGAGATAGGGCATCGATACTCTAGAGTAGACTAGCGTATGCGCTTCTCATCCCAGCACGGGAGACAGTCTGTCCCACAGCCGTCGGTACGTCGTACTTGAGATAGTATGCGGGTGCTCGTTGGGTTACGAGTACACTGGACAGGACTCGTCGGGAACTGATGGTTGGTATTATACCTATCGTCAGTTATCAGTTCCCAGGTGACATGAGTACAGCTTAGTCCGCTGACTTGACACTGTCACTTCGCCTCAAGTGTGTTCCCACTGTTCTTTGATTGCTACCATACCACGGCTCTACTGAGTCGTGCAAACAGGTAGTGGTTGGGAGCAGTCCCGAAGCACTTGGAGGCAGTGACGGTTAGACAGGATTCGTCTCTCCCGGTATTGGGGTTGACATCGCGCTGTGTCTAGGAGAGCCATTACACGGGTAGTCCCTGGCCAGGGCAAGCGAGATATACTGGTAGGCTTCCAGTGTTATCTCAGGGTGTTTTGGGCTTCACTCCGACACGACTTGTACCGCTATTGGAGGACTGACGTTTACCGCCCCCTAGGCCCGACATGCGATGTATCAGACGAACAGACCGGACTGTACGGAGATTGTCACATTCAGACTCAGTAGGAGTTCAGATGGGGTTCACCTCGTCAGCCTTCTTGTCGACTTCTACCTGGGGACCGTTACGCACAGCTAGTGCCGCTTGCGGTCTGTGGTTAAACCCACTGCCAGCGTAGTGTCGAGTCTTTAGAGTCCCACACAGAGGGTATTCGCCTTTGGGCAAAACAGAGTAGAGGTCGCATGGTTTTGCGACAGGGTTCGTTCTCATCCGCGCACTTGTGCACGTTTGGAGTCCGGACGGATTATACTAGCAGGCTCTGGTTTGAGCCAGATACTGGTATATATTTTGGGGTTGCTTTTATCTCTCAGTATTCTTGTTCCTCGGATCAAGAATGCAGGTGTGTATGCACAGTTGTTTGAGGCGGAGGAAGAGGTCTTTCATTAGGGTTTCGGAACGGGTGCGTATACACAGTTGACAGTCGTCTTTTTCCAAACCCTAATGGATTTATGAAATATCAATTAATAATAGTAATTAAATGAAATTGTGTCATGGTTGATTTTGTTGACTTGTTGACCATGGTTGACTTGTTGACCATGGTTGAATGTTTGACCATCATCATTGCTTTGCAAGGATACTCCTTGATTCTTGCTTACATTCATTTAATGTAGTGATGGTAATGGTCATTCCAAATACAACCATCAACTATTTCATTTTGATTTATTATTATTAATTAGATAAATCATTTTCCTTTTGTTATGGTTGCAAGAGGAAAATAGCTCATTCTATCATTTGGATTCTCTCTCCTCACTTCATCTTCTTCCTCCTCTTGTTCAAGGAGAACAAATCTCATGTGTTGAGAATCATCTCCTTGAAGATATAACACCCCAAAGCACACTCTACTCACTCTAAGGTAGAAGGTCTAGCAAGCCGAATACCTTAGTTCTCTCAAGATCGAGAAAGGAGCCCAAGGATGAAGCCCTCAGGTGGATCTATCTTCGGCAAAGAGGAGACGAGGAGGGGAAGCCATTCAAGCTACTACAAAGAGCAAGAAAGAAGAAGAACAACAAGAAGAGAAGGAGTTCAAGTTGAGGTATAACCACTTTGCCGATTAGTTAACTCTTCTTTGCAAGTATGCTAGTTTAGTTTAGCAAAGATCCGGCTTTTACGGTCCATGTTACAAAGTTTAGAAATTTTTTTGTTTTACCGTTTCCGCATCGCCGAAAGTACCGGGAGAGGTAACGTGGACCTAACAGTGGTATCAAAGCCTAACTAAACTTAAACTAGCTTGGTAGCGAAGTGTATGGAAGTTCGAAACGGAAAAATCGTAAAACCGGAAAATCAAAAACTCTAAGTTTCTGTTGAAATTTTTTGTGCTCTAAATGTAAACTTTTTTACTCCTAAAATCGGCTCAGGGTTTTGTGAGAACACCCACCAAAAACGATACCATGAATCCCTCAAAGCGCCGTGGATCCGCGGCCATTGCTATTCATGTCGCCGCGGATCCGCCGCCGTTTGGGCTCTTCATGTGATCGTGTTTTGTGCAGTGTTCTTCTGGTAGGGTTTTGGGATTTTTCAAATATGTTATATGTGCCCAGATTTTCTAGAAAAGAAATTTACTTTTGGGGTCCTATAAATCCGTATTTTTTTCGAACTTCGCTACACTTTGGCTATATTGGTTATATCTGTGATTTTTGAATGTATTGAACGTCGGCTAATCGCTATATGTCGATTAGTCGGGGTTATACATCTATGTGATCTGTGTTTGATATTGGAATGTGTATATGAATGTGTTGGACTGTCGCGGGTGAATAGCCGGGGTGGATGTGAGATGAGCTTTTGTTTTTCTTTCATTCATTTGTAATATGTAAATTGATGTAATAATATTATTTGTATGGCCGCACAAGCGGGTCGGGGTTGTAGCCGTCATTGTATAATTCTTTTTACTGTTTTTGCTCCTAGGATAGACCCATGGAGGGGTGCACAAACTACCGGGTACTTGGCGGGTAGTTTGCCGCATCCGTAGGGGTCTTGGGTGGGGTTTTGGCTATTCACCGCGACCGTGTAATCCGTTTTTCGTTGCAGGCTCGAACGGATTGCGGGTTCCTAGTATATCCAATGTATTCATCTGTGATCTGTAATGTCTATCATTGCTTTATATTTAGGCGTTGCTTATGTTTTACAGCCGCGCTAGCCCATCCCCCGCTCTGTCGTTAGTTAAGTAACCTAACGGGTGATTACGGGACCCCGTGGCGGATGCGAATGGCATAAGCGTACGTCATATTTTGGTTGTTTTCTGCAATGGTAGGATTTAAATGATGGGACGCATTAAAAGAACTAATGCAAGAAAATAAACCTAAAAGATGTTGTTGGAACAATTTTTCAAAAAGCTGCTATTGCAAGGACGTTCATTTTTGTTTTGCATCGCGGTATTTGGTTGTGAATACCCAGCACCTCAGTCGACGAGGCAAGGGCCGAGATCCCTTCATCGGGAGTGACCCCTTGGACAAAAGTTTGCGTCAGCGTAATAACTTCACTATAGTCGATTATTCTTGCTTTGCATCGAGGTATTCATTTTGGAATATCCTGCACCTCATTCGACGAGGAAAGAGCCGAGATCCCTTCACAGGGAGTGACCTCTTTAGCGAAAGTTTTCGCCACTATATTTTCAAAAGAATACCAGGTTCCTTCAACGATATCAAGTTCATTACGTTAACGGGTTTTTCGCCAAAAGCCCAGCCTGTTGGAGATAGTGCCCTCAGAGTCAATTATTGGATCACAGGCACGTGATTGCAATGATTGAGGGAGGACCTATCCCGAGACGACAGTCTTACTCGAGATGATAGTTTGCTATCTGGTTTACCTTTATCATCGTGTACTGCTTTAGGTGACATGACATGTCACTATTGCACGTTGATAGAGCCCTAGGATTCTTGCTTGACTACCGGCAGTATGAGGGCGATCATATACGTGAGAGCTGGGGTCTACAAGCACATCCTTAAAAGGTCCCTAGTCGTAGGAGTTTCGAGACAGGGCATCGATTCTCCAGAGTAGACTAGTGTATACAGTCGAGACCCCGACGAGGGGCGGTGGCCGGTCTCACAAGCCACTGGTATCAGTTGGTTCACCTAAGATGTATACAGGTGCTCATTGGGTTATGAGTACACCGGACAGGACTCGCCGGGAACATGCTAGTTGGTCTTATACCTGACGTCAGATAGCAGTTCCCAGGTGACATGTGTACAGGTTAGTTCATCGACCTGGGGATCGTCATTTGTCTCGTGTGAGTTCCCACTGTACTTTGATTACTACCCTACCACGGCTCAAAGGAGTCGTGCAAACAGGTTTTAGTTGGGTACAGTCCCGAGCCACATGGAGGCAGTGAGCGGATCTTCGGGGGTTCGTCTCTCCCGGTATTGGGGGTGAGGTGTAAGTCCACGTTGCGACCCCCGGTTCTTACGGGGAGGCGGAAACGGTATAAAAATCAAATTTTTAGTGCAAGAGGCAACATGGACTAAACTAGGTCGGGATCGTTACCTAAACTAAAACTAGCATACTAAGCTAAAGAGATTTAGCTACTCGGATAGAGATGGTTATACCTAAACTTGAACTCCTTCTTCTTCAAACTTTGTGGAGGTTGATGGTTCTCTTCTCTTGTCGCCTTCTTCCGTCGAAGATGGATCCACCTCGAAGGCTCGACCTTTGGGCTCTTTCTCGAACTTGGAGTGAACTAGAATCGCCGGCTTGCTAAACCCTTGATCCTAGAGTGAGTAGAGAGAGTGTCTAAGGGTTGCTTTTGTTTTAAAGAGAAGGATTCTCAACACATGAGAAGGTTTCTCTTTTGCTAGAGGAAGAAGAAGATGAAGAGAGGAGAGAGAATGAGAATGATAGAATGAGCTATATTTTTCACTTCTTGCAACCATAATGCAAAAGAAAAATATTATCTAAATGATAATAATTGAAAATGAGAATAGTTGATGGTAGTATTTGGAATGACCACAACCATGCTTCATTTAATAAAAAGTAAGCATGAATCAAGGAAGACTTTCAAGGCATGAAAGTGGTCAATGGTCAACAAGTCAACCAAGGTCAACAAGTCAACAAAAAACAACCATAACATAATTCTCATTTAATTATTATTATTAATAGATAATATATAAATCCATTAGGGTTTGGAAAATGAAGACTGTCAACTGTGCATACGCACCCGTTCCGAAACCCTAATGAAAAACCTCATTCTCCGCCTCAAGCAACTGTGCATACACACCTGCATTCTCGTTCCGAAAAACAAGAATACCAAGATATAAAAGCAACCCCCAAAACATATACCAGTATCTGGCTCAAACAAGAGCCTGCCAGTATAATCCGTCCGGACTCCAAACGTGCACAAGTGCGCGGATGAGAACGAACCCTGTCGCAAAACCATGCGACCTCTACTCTGTTTTGCCCAGAGGCGAATACCCTCTGTGTGGGACTCTAAAGACTCGACACTACGCTGGCAGTGGGTTTAACCACAGACCGCAAGCGGCACTAGCTGTGCGTAACGGTCCCCAGGTAGATGCCGACAAGAAGGCTGACGAGGTGAAACCCCATCTGAACTCCTACTGAGTCTGAATGTGACAGTCTCCGTACAGTCCGGTCTGTTCGTCTGATACATCGCATGGCGGGCCTAGGGGGTGGTAAACGTCAGTCCCCCAATAGCGGTACAAGTCGTGCCGGAGCGAAGCCCAAAACACCCTGAGATAACACTGGAAACCTACCAGTATATCTCGTTTGCCCTGGCCAGGGACTACTCGTGTAATGGCTCTCCTAGACACAGCGCGATGTCAACCCCCAATACCGGGAGAGACGAATCCTGTCTAACCGTCACTGCCTCCAAGTGCTTCGGGACTGCACCCAACCACCACCTGTTTGCACGACTCCTTTGAGCCGTGGTAGGGTAGTGATCAAAGTGCAGTGGGAACACACTTGAGGCGAAGTGCCAGTGTCAAGTCAGCGGACTAAGCTGTACTCATGTCACCTGGGAACTGATAACTGACGATAGGTATAATACCAACCTGTCAGTTCCCGACGAGTCCTGTCCAGTGTACTCGTAACCCAACGAGCACCTGTATACTATCTCCAGTACGACGTACTGATGGCTGTGGGACAGACCATCTCCCATACTGGGATGAGAAGCGCATACGCTAGTCTACTCCGGAGTATCGATGCCCTGTCTCGATAGTCCTGCGACTAGGGACCTGTATAAGGATGTGCCTATAGATTACCCAGCCCCCACTAGTGTGACTGCCATCACAACGCTGGTAATCAAGCAAAGATCCTAAGGGCTCCACTAATGCGTATAAGTGATATACTGAAATAAACACAAGTACACATTGAAGTAGAAACAAACCAAGTAGCATACTACTATTTTGAGCAAGATTGTATATACAAGGTGAATATCCCAAGCATCCATTAAGTAATATACAAACTAGTATGATACAGTAATGGCCTCTAGGGCATATACACTAACAATCTCCCACTTGCACTAAGGCCATGTACTGGCGTATCGAAGACCTATCATCTCGATCAGCCGCTCGAACTGAGTCTGGGGTAGGGCCTTGGTGAATGGATCTGCAGTGTTCTCTTCTGAAGCAACCCTCCGAACCTCGATCTCCTTGCGATCCACGATCTCCCTGATCAGGTGATACCGCCTCAAGATGTGCCTGGATCTCTGATGGGACCTGGGTTCCTTCGCTAAAGCTATAGCCCCGTTGTTGTCGCAATACAGAGGTATTGGGTCAACAATGGACGGAACCACCTGAAGTTCTTTCAAGAACTTCCTCATCCAGACAGCTTCTTTTGCGGCATCAGATGCAGCGATGTATTCCGCTTCCATCGTCGAGTCTGCAACGGTTTCCTGTTTGGAACTCTTCCAACACACCGCCCCTCCATTGAGGGTGAAGACAAAACCCGACATGGACTTGGAATCATCCTTGTCACTCTGGAAGCTGGAGTCAGCAAAGGCCTCGATCTGGAGGTCTTTTCCACCATACACCAAGAACATCTCCTTAGTCCTCCTCAGGTACTTGAGAATGTTCTTTACTGCTATCCAGTGTTTCTCCCCAGGGTTAGACTGATACCGGCTTACCACACTCAGTGCATAAGCTACATCCGGTCTGGTACACAACATCGCATACATTATAGAGCCTACCGCAGAAGCGTAGGGTATAATAGACATGCGATCCCTCTCCAAATCAGTCTTGGGAGACATCTCTTTAGAGAGGGTGATCCCGTGACAAGCCGGTAGGTTACCGCGCTTGGAATCTTCCATACTGAATCTTTTCACTATGGTGTCGATGTACCTGGACTGAGAAAGTCCCAATATCCTCTTGGATCTATCACGATGGATCCGGATCCCCAGGATGTATGAGGCATCACCCAGGTCTTTCATGGAGAACCTTTGTGACAAGAACCCCTTGACAGATTGTAGCATAGGAATGTCATTTCCTATCAAGAGAATGTCATCCACGTATAAAACGAGGAATACTACAGTTCTCGCTACAAATCTACTATAGATGCATGGTTCATCTGGATTTTTGATAAAGCCAAATTCTTTGACTGTCTCATCAAAGCAGATGTTCCAACTCCGCGATACCTGTTTTAGTCCATAGATGGACTTAAGCAACTTGCACACCTTTCCGCTGCTCCCACTCTGAATGAAACCCTCTGGCTGGTCCATATAGACACACTCCTCTAAATTTCCATTTAGAAAAGCTGTCTTTACGTCCATTTGCCAGATCTCATAATCGTGGAAGGCAGCAATGGCAAGAAGGATCCGAATGGATTTCAGCATGGCTACTGGAGAAAAGGTTTCGTCGTAGTCCAAGCCAGGTCTTTGACGAAAACCCTTTGCTACCAGCCTAGCTTTATAGGTCTCAACCTGTCCATCTACACCAATCTTCCTTTTGAAGATCCACTTGCATCCTACGGGTTTTACCCCGTCTGGAGCAATGTCCAACGTCCATACTTTGTTGGTGTACATGGACTCCATTTCGGTCCGCATTGCATCCAGCCATTTCACTGAGTCAACGCTCTGAACGGCCTGCTGGAAGCTAGTAGGCTCATCATAATCTATGATGCAATCCTCTCTATCCCCGTCTATGAGAAAACCGCAGTATCTCTCGGGCGGATGAGACTGCCTACTACTCCTGCGGAGCGGCGTAGGAATGTCCTGTTCTGTTGAACCCTCTGGTTCCACTAACCTTTCAGTAATAGTCTGTGGTTCTGGAATTTCTTCCAGTTCTACTGCGCTCCCACTAATCTCCTTTTCCAAGAACTGGTGTTCTAGAAAGTGGGCATTACGAGAAACAAGGACTTTTTGTTCCTCTGCGTAGTAGAAAAGATACCCCCTGGTGTTCTTTGGGTATCCCACAAACTTGCACAGTACTGAGCGTGCCTCGAGCTTGTCCGCATGCTGCTTTTTGACAAAAGCCGGACATCCCCAGATCTTCAGATATTGGAGATAGGGTTTCTTCCCACTCCACATTTCATATGGTGTGGAAGGCACAGTCTTAGTCGGAACTCGGTTCAAAAGGTACGCAGCTGATTCTAGCGCATACCCCCAGAATGATCGCGGTAACTCAGCGTTACTCATCATGGACCGCACCATATCCAATAGGGTGCGGTTCCGTCTCTCCGATACACCGTTATGTTGCGGGGTGTAAGGAGGAGTAAGCTGAGAGAGAATTCCGTTCTCTTTTAAATAGTCCAGGAATTCGGCACTTAAGTATTCTCCACCTCGATCCGATCTTAGAATCTTAATACTTTTGCCGGTCTGTTTCTCTACTTCATTCTTATACTCCTGGAATTTTCCAAAGGCCTCGGACTTATGTTTCATTAAGAAGACATAACCGTACCTTGAGAAGTCATCCGTAAAAGTAATGAAGTAAGAATGTCCGCTTCGGGCATGTGTAGACATTGGACCGCACACGTCACTGTGTACGAGTCCCAAGAGCTCGCTCGCTCTTACTCCATGTCCAGTAAACGGAGTCTTTGTCATCTTTCCCTTGAGACAGGATTGACAAGTGGCATACGATTGATATTCGAACGCATTCAAATACCCTTCTGTATGTAACTTCGTCAACCTTCTCTCATTGATGTGACCCAATCTACAATGCCATAAGAAAGTCTGATTTATTTCTGGAGACTTTCTTTTGTGTGTATTCTGGACATTGAAAATCTGTGGTTGGTTTAACACGTATATACCATTACTCAGAGTACCTGACCCAATCAATACTTGATTAAGGTGAATGTTTACAACATTACTTACAAACGCAAATTCATAACCTTCTTTAGAAACTAAAGATACAGAAATGATATTACAAGTTGCGTTGGGTACAAAAAAGCAATTACGCAAAACCAAAACATGTCCATCTGACATTCCCAGGTGATAGTCCCCCACGGCTTTAGCATCCATGCTAGCTCCGTTCGCAACTCTGAGGGTCATGTCACCTGCCTTCAAATCCCTACGGTTTCTCAACGCCTGCAAAGAATTACAGATATGAGATCCTGATCCGGTATCCAATACCCAGGAAGTAGAGTTTATTGAAAGACAGTTTTCAATAACATACACACCTGAAGCTGAAGCTGCAACCTGCTTCAATTCCTGTGTTCTGGCCTTCCAGGCCCTGCAATCATTCTTCCAGTGTCCTTTCTTATGACAAAAGAAGCATTCTTCCTTATCCACAAGCTTCCCCGCTATCTTTGTTGCTTTACCTTTTCCCTTCGTATCCACTTTACTAACACCGCCCCTTGGTTTGGCGGGGGCCTTCTTCTTCTTTCCCTTGGCTTTCGCCTTGGACCTAGAAGAAGATGATCCTCCTACAAACAAAGTGGATGTATCCCTACTTTTCTGTAGGGTGCCCTCTGCGCTCCTCAGCATGTTGAGGAGCTCTGATAGTTCAACCTCTTTTTCTTGTAGGTTGAAGTTCAGTATAAACTGGGCGTAAGTGAAAGGAAGGGACTGGAGAACTATATCCGTATATAGCTCACTCTCCAATGTGATCCCTAGGTCAGCGAGCTCCTCAATGTAGCCGATCATCTTTAGCACGTGCTCGGCTACTGATGATCCGACGGCCATTCTTGTCGAAAACAACTTTTTCGACGCTTCGTATCTTGCGATACGTGATTGCTCTCCATACAGTTCTTTTGTATGGAGCAATATGGACTCCATGTCCATATTCTCATGCCTCCTCTGATGTTCGTTGTCCATCGAGGCAAGCAGGAGGCACTTGGCCTTCGCGCTATCAATCTCCCAAGTCTTGCGGATTTCCTTATCCGCGATACTGGAAGTTGGACCAGGGACAGGGGGAGCTTTGGTGGTAAGAAGATACCCCAGCTTGTCATAAGTGATTGCTATCTTGACATTCCTGAGCCAATCTTTGTAGTTTGGCCCTGTCAGCTTGTTTTTATCTAGGAGTAACTTAAGTCCAGTCATGTTGATTGGTCGCTGCAATTAGGAGAGAGAAGAAGAAACACTCAGCATGATGCTCTTGCAAGTTTAGAGTGGTTTTTAGTTTGTCTAAACAGGATGGCTCCCACTGTTTCTCGAATCCCTCCTCAAACCATAAAGGAAGAATTAGTCAGGATCAATCCCACCGTACAATACTTGCTTAACCGTTCAGCCAGGCCAGTGTCGGTACTTCGAGGGAGGTTTTCCAACGCTTTCGCGAAGTTCCTTAATTAAAGAACCTCTTTTCCCTGGGGGCGTAACCCCGCTAACACCTTTCTAGGCACCTACTAGGTTTATAGCATTGATCGTTAAGTGAGAAATTTCCCGAGGAGTAGCATATACTCACAGTAGGATCGGGATCCAAATATCATCGCGTGATGAAAATGAAGGAATCCTACCATAATCATCACACTCCAAATGGTATGCAAATCTAGCAAGTTTCAGTACTTATGAAACTCCCGATGTGGATTTTTGCCCCATGCTCTTATGACCTTGGCGTGAGGTCAAAATGTCATAAGTCACATGTCAAGTTCGTCCCATCATTATCCAGGTTAATTTGAATCCACCCGTACATACCCTTGACGTAGGCCAAAATGGCAGTACGACTGTCTCAAACCAACGCATTCTATCTATGCAACAGATAAATATCCGGCAGCTACCAATCACTATGCCTTGGCGTGAGGTCAAAATACATAGCTTGAATACTACCGAATATTTAACTGAAATGATGGAGGGCTACGGATGGTTTTGGCGAAACCGTGAACGTAGTGAACTTGATTTAATCGATGGAACGAGATAGCTTTTAGAAGGAGTGGCTCAATCTCCGCATTTAAAAGTTAGTTTTGAAAAGAACCGAGTGGTTTTTCGAAAGTGTTCCATCGACTTAAACTTGGTTTATTATCTTGCATTAGTTCTTTTAATGCGTGATATTCTTGCATTAGTACTTTTAATGCGTCCCATCATTTAATCCTACCATTGCAGAAAACAACCAAAATATGACGTACGCTTATGCCATTCGCATTCGCCACGGGGCCCCGTCATTACCCGTTAGGTTACTTAACTAACGACAGAGCGGGGGCTGGGCTAGCGCGTCTGTAAAACATAAGCAACGCCTAAATAGAAAGCAATGATAGACATTTCAGATCACAGATAAATACATTGGATATACTAGCAATCTGTAATTTGTACGAGCCTGTAACAAAAACAGATAACACGGTCGCGGTGAATAGCCAAATCCCCACCCAAGACCCCTACGGGTGCGGCAAACTACCCGCCAAGTCCTCGGTAGTTTGTGCACCCCTCCATGGGTCTATCCTAGGAGCAAAAACAGTAAAAAGAATTATACAATGACGGCTACAACCCCGACCCGGTTGTGCGGCCAAACAAATAATATAATTACATCAATTTACATTTACAATGAATTGCAAGAAAAGAAAACTCTCGTCTCACAACCCCCGGCTATTCACCCGCGACAATCCAACATATTTATATACACATTCCAGCACATTACAGATCATGTATAACCCCGACTAATCGTCTTATAGCGATTAGCCGACGTTCAATACATGCAAACATCACAGATATAACCATCATAGTCAAAGTGTAGTGAAGTTCGGAAAAAAATACGGAATTATAGGACCCCAAAAGGAAATTTCTTTTCTGCAAAATCTGGGCACATATAATATATTTCAAAAATCCCAAAACCAACACAGACACACACTGCACGAAAAACGATGCACAGAAGACGACAAGTCGCGGCGGTTCCGCGGCGGATGCTTACCTTACGCGGCGGAAGGGCGGCGGCTTAGACGAGTTACTGTATCGTTTTTCTTGGGTGTTCACAGAAAAGCCTGAGCCGAATTTACATGTATAAATTTTTTCATTTTGAGCCAAAAAATTTTCAACAGAAACTCAGGTTTTGAAATTTTCCGGTTTTGTGATTTTTTCGGTTCCGAACTTCGTTACACTTCACTACCAAGCTAGTTTAAGTTTAGTTAGTCTCTGATACCACTGTAAGTCCACGTTGCGACCCCCGGTTCTTACGGGGAGGCGGAAACGGTATAAAAATCAAATTTTTAGTGCAAGAGGCAACATGGACTAAACTAGGTCGGGATCGTTACCTAAACTAAAACTAGCATACTAAGCTAAAGAGATTTAGCTACTCGGATAGAGATGGTTATACCTAAACTTGAACTCCTTCTTCTTCAAACTTTGTGGAGGTTGATGGTTCTCTTCTCTTGTCGCCTTCTTCCGTCGAAGATGGATCCACCTCGAAGGCTCGACCTTTGGGCTCTTTCTCGAACTTGGAGTGAACTAGAATCGCCGGCTTGCTAAACCCTTGATCCTAGAGTGAGTAGAGAGAGTGTCTAAGGGTTGCTTTTGTTTTAAAGAGAAGGATTCTCAACACATGAGAAGGTTTCTCTTTTGCTAGAGGAAGAAGAAGATGAAGAGAGGAGAGAGAATGAGAATGATAGAATGAGCTATATTTTTCACTTCTTGCAACCATAATGCAAAAGAAAAATATTATCTAAATGATAATAATTGAAAATGAGAATAGTTGATGGTAGTATTTGGAATGACCACAACCATGCTTCATTTAATAAAAAGTAAGCATGAATCAAGGAAGACTTTCAAGGCATGAAAGTGGTCAATGGTCAACAAGTCAACCAAGGTCAACAAGTCAACAAAAAACAACCATAACATAATTCTCATTTAATTATTATTATTAATAGATAATATATAAATCCATTAGGGTTTGGAAAATGAAGACTGTCAACTGTGCATACGCACCCGTTCCGAAACCCTAATGAAAAACCTCATTCTCCGCCTCAAGCAACTGTGCATACACACCTGCATTCTCGTTCCGAAAAACAAGAATACCAAGATATAAAAGCAACCCCCAAAACATATACCAGTATCTGGCTCAAACCAGAGCCTGCCAGTATAATCCGTCCGGACTCCAAACGTGCACAAGTGCGCGGATGAGAACGAACCCTGTCGCAAAACCATGCGACCTCTACTCTGTTTTGCCCAGAGGCGAATACCCTCTGTGTGGGACTCTAAAGACTCGACACTACGCTGACAGTGGGTTTAACCACAGACCGCAAGCGGCACTAGCTGTGCGTAACGGTCCCCAGGTAGATGCCGACAAGAAGGCTGACGAGGTGAAACCCCATCTGAACTCCTACTGAGTCTGAATGTGACAGTCTCCGTACAGTCCGGTCTGTTCGTCTGATACATCGCATGGCGGGCCTAGGGGGTGGTAAACGTCAGTCCCCCAATAGCGGTACAAGTCGTGCCGGAGCGAAGCCCAAAACACCCTGAGATAACACTGGAAACCTACCAGTATATCTCGTTTGCCCTGGCCAGGGACTACTCGTGTAATGGCTCTCCTAGACACAGCGCGATGTCAACCCCCAATACCGGGAGAGACGAATCCTGTCTAACCGTCACTGCCTCCAAGTGCTTCGGGACTGCACCCAACCACCACCTGTTTGCACGACTCCTTTGAGCCGTGGTAGGGTAGTGATCAAAGTGCAGTGGGAACACACTTGAGGCGAAGTGCCAGTGTCAAGTCAGCGGACTAAGCTGTACTCATGTCACCTGGGAACTGATAACTGACGATAGGTATAATACCAACCTGTCAGTTCCCGACGAGTCCTGTCCAGTGTACTCGTAACCCAACGAGCACCCGTATACTATCTCCAGTACGACGTACTGATGGCTGTGGGACAGACCATCTCCCACACTGGGATGAGAAGCGCATACGCTAGTCTACTCCGGAGTATCGATGCCCTGTCTCGATAGTCCTGCGACTAGGGACCTGTATAAGGATGTGCCTATAGATTACCCAGCCCCCACTAGTGTGACTGCCATCACAACGCTGGTAATCAAGCAAAGATCCTAAGGGCTCCACTAATGCGTATAAGTGATATACTGAAATAAACACAAGTACACATTGAAGTAGAAACAAACCAAGTAGCATACTACTATTTTGAGCAAGATTGTATATACAAGGTGAATATCCCAAGCATCCATTAAGTAATATACAAACTAGTATGATACAGTAATGGCCTCTAGGGCATATACACTAACATGAGGTCGCGCTGTGTCTAGGAGAGCCATTACACAAAGACCTTGGCCAAGGCAGGAGATTTACTGGTAGGTATTCCAGTAGTATCTCAGGGTGTTCTGGGCTACACTCCGACACGACTTGTACCGCTTTTGGGGGTCTGACTTTTACCCACCCCCTAGGCCCGACATGCGATGCTCATAGACGAACGGACCGGACTGTACGGATATTGTCACTGACAGGCTCAGTAGGGTGTCAGGATGAGTTCGCTCATCGACATCCCTTTTAGTCAATAGCTGATGGCCCGTCACGTATTGGCTTATACCTCTGACGTGCTAGTGGTTAAATCCACAGCCATAGTATTGACGAGTCTTTAGAGTCTACCACACTTTCAGTTACTCAAGCTTTCGGGCGAAACGCTGTAGAGGCCGTATGGAGATATGGCAGGGTTCGATCAGATACGTGCGGTATTGCACGGATCGTGATCGGACGGTTTTTACTAGCCGGCTTTGGCTTAAGCCGGATCTTAGTATTTGATAGAGTAGTTTTTGTCTTTTTGCATTTGTATCCGGACGGAATACAGATACGGGTGTGTATGCACAGTATCGGGGTTTTTCTGTAATTTATTACGGGACCAGTTTTCTGGAGTTGCCAGTTTGCATTCCGTTCCGGCCGGTTTTCCTTTGTTCTTTCCCGGCCGGACTTTTCCGATGGAGGGGGTAATTTGCAGTTTTGCAAATTACTTTTGAGGAGGGGGTTTCTTGCATATGTGGGTTTTTGATTTGACCATCACCATTCTCTTTACCATCACTTGCATTAATTTGACATGATAGAGTATGGGGTTTGGTTTTGGCCGGCACTGTTTGGGAATGGAGTGGGGGTTATTTTTTGGTGGCATATTTCTTTGCTTAATTTCGTGGGCCCCCTCTTCTATGTGTGTGTGTGTGCTGTGGAGAATTATTTTCTTTGCATGGTTTTTAATTAATGAGTTCACCCATAAAGAATTCAACAGAGCACCTAAATACTTGGACTTCTTTTTTTCCAGAGAGCAATTTTTTCTTTGGCCGAGCTCCTTCATTTTCATTGCAAAGCTCCATTGATTTTTCCTTGCAAGCATCCATGGAAAATTCTTGTGCAAAATTCCCTCCATCATGGCAACTATCATAAACCCCAAGAGACAAGTTTCCTACACTTCCTACAGCATATCTTAGACGCGTCGATTCGCCAGCTTCGCGCCCGAGTTGCCTCGGTATTGAGGTGGGAGCCCGTAAAAGCTACAGGCGATGTGGTGCCCTTTCCGACGAGGAGGAGACGGACGGAGATCCCGCGAGGAGATCGGAGTGGAGATGAAGACCGGAGGACTCGGATCAGTCGGTATATCTCTTCCCTTTCTTGTTAGTAGCTTAGACTTGTTAATGGTTACGATCCGGAGTTTAGTGCGCGGTGGTGCCGGTTTGCAAAGTCCGCAAAAATTAAAGTTTATCACCGCTTCCGCATTCCGGCGTCGGATTGACGGCCGGGGCGCCGCCGTGCACTTACAGTGGTATCAGAGCCTCGCCATTAACATAGTCTAGCTTTGTGTAATGTGTTTTGCAGTTCCGATCGATCGAAATGTCCAAAACCCGTATTTAGTTCACATCAGTTTTCTGTTGATTTTTTCCAGTCTCCAAAAATTTTTCAGGTTGCGAAAAAGTGATGTACTGGCAACCCTAAGACTACTGTAGAAATCCGAGTCATTGATCTTCCATAAAGAGCGCGGAACCGCGGCCAATACCCACTTTGGGCCGCGGTTCCGCCGCAACATGAGAAGATCAATGGGCCAGTTTTTTATAGTGGGCTTCTGGGTTGATTTTAGGGGTTTTGGAAGGTTAATATTGGGCCCAGAATTTCTTTAACTGCTACAGTATTGTTTTGGGGCCCACTTGTTATAATTTGATCGATCGGATATTTTAAACACATTTTTCACAGTATTTACATTATATCTGCGACCGTGAATGTCACTAGATCGGTAAATCCGGTCTAACTGCTATAGCCCGGTTAGACGGATTTGCGAACGTGACCTTCACGTTGATGTTCTATGTATTTGCTGTGTTGTTGCGGATCGGTCGTGGGGGATAGCCTGGATGCAATGCTAGTACAGTTTCGGTTGTATTATGTACATTTGATATTGCGAGGCGAGCGTCCGACATGTGGACTGCCGTCACTGCCTGTTTGTATTATTCTTTTGGGGCACGACCTTGTTGCGGTCGATGTACCCGGTGTATGTATATTTTACTTTCTGTACTAGGATTGCCCCGCGGTGGGGTGCACGGATAGCCGGGTTCTGGAGGGCATCGGGCCCGCATCTCATGGCATTGGGATGGAGGGGGCTTCAGTCTGGAATTGGCGGGCTATTCGCCGCACTCGTAGGGGGTACAGGTTGACCCAGGAGGGGTGCCCAAGTTGCCGGATTCCGTGAAGTGCTGGGTGGTCCATTCACGGTGCTGAAGGGGGCTGCCTCGCTTCAGGTTTTGGCGGGTGACTTGCCGCGCCCGTAGGGGTCTAGGTTTTCATTGCACAGGCTATCCACATGACCAGGGGAACGTCGGGTTTCAGCAGTGGCTCTGTGAAACCCGGGGATCCCAGATATCTGTATTGTTCTGTGATGCTGTACATTTCTGTGATGTTGCATTTTATTCACGCCTTGAGCGAAATACTATATATTGGTATATATTAGTAGATGTTGTATATGTTTTTCATCCGCGCTAGTCCAGTCCCCGCTCTGCCGTTAGTTAGCTAACCTAACGGGTGATGACGGGACCCAGTGGCGAATGCGGATGGCATATACGTACGCCAGTATATTTTCGTTCTTTGTGGTGTGATCATTTGATGGGACTGCGTTGATTCGGATCAATGCAAGTTAAACAAACCTATTCTGATGTTGTTGGAACACTTTTCAAAAAGCTGTTATTGCAAGGACGTTCACTTTTGTTTTGCATCGTGGTATTCATTTGGAATATCCTGCTCCTCAGTCGACGAGGCAAGGGCCGAGATCCCTTCATCGGGAGTGACCCCTTGGACAGAAGTTTGCGTCAGGGCATTAACTTCACTATAGCCGATTACTTTTGCTTTGCACCGTGGTATTCAGTTGGAATATCCTGCACCTCATTCTACGGGGAAAGAGCCGAGATCCCTTCACCGGGAGTGACCTCTTTAGTAAAGGTTTTCGTCACTATATTTTCTAAAAAGCTATCCGTTCCTTCAACGATATCAAGTTCATTACGTTAAAGGTTTTCGCCAGAAACCATTCGTAGCCCTCCGTCGTTTCATATGGATAGTCAATAGTATTCAAGCTGTGTATGTTGGCCAAAGTCAAGGCACAGTGTTTGGTAGCTGTTGGGTATTCATATGCAGCATAGATAGATGCGTTGGTTTGGGACAGTCGTACTGCCATTTTGGCCAAAGTCAAGGGTATGTACGGGTGGACTCAAATTAACCTGGAGAATGACGGGTTGAACTTGACATGTGACTTATGATATGTTGGCCAAAGTCAAGGTCATAAGAGCATGGGGTAGAAATCACATCGGGAGTTTCAAAAGTACTGAAACTTGCCAGATATGCGCATACCTTCTGGAGTGTTATACCGTGAGCGGATTCTGTCACGTTATCATGCGATGATAGTTGGATCCCGATTCCTACTGATGAGTTGGTTTACTCCTCGGGTGACCCCGACTAATTCTTCTTTCAGGTTTGGAGGAGAATTTGAGGTACAGTGGGAGGTTTCCAGATTAGATAAATTGGTAACCATTCTGATCTTGGTTAGAGTGCACGCTGAGTGTTTCTTTTCTCTCTCTCTTGGCAGCGACCATTGACCCAACCCTAAGACTATGACTCAGAGACCAAGTTACCGAACCTTCTTTACACTGGCTTTTGGATTGTCAGAGTTGCAGACCTCATTGCCACTCCTACTTTTACCCTTTTCTCCAGGACACCCCCGTATTACTACGAACGTCCACTTCCATTGGACAAAACCATCGTATGGTTATATATGAACTCGAAGGAATTTATTCGAGGATGGTTTCCGGTTTTGGAGAAAACGGATAGGATTATTCAGTTGTCTTTTCTTTTCACCCTCTCTCAGGTTGCGAGTACTCCTTAGTTTAGGAGTAGTACACCTATTATGCAAATTGGATAGTCTTCTTCCAAACCATAGGCTGGTGCCGACCGGTAGGGAATGAAGAAAACCAGTTAGCCTAAACGGTGTACAGAAGGTATTAAGTTCAGACAAAGCAAGGATTAGTAAGAGGGCAAAGTAAATTGCGACTGATATTCACGACCAAACCAAGTACTTCTTCGCCAATCCTAAATCACCTTTGTATTTCTCCAGGACACTCCGTATCACTACGAAGATCCACAGTTTATTGGATACTCCATCGTATGGTTATATACGAACTCGAAAGGAACTTGTTCCAGTTCGGGGATGGATTCTGGTCCAGGAGAAATAGGAATATGGTTTATTCGGTTGTCTTTTATCTTCGCCTTCTCTCGCATTGCGAGTGCTCCTAGGATTAGGACAGTACACCCTTTATGCTTTTTGGATAGTCTTCTTCCAAACCATAGGCTGGTGCCGAACGGTAGGGAAGGAAGAAAACCATTTGGCCCAAAGGGGTGTACAGAAGGTAATGACTAAAGACATATGAAGGGATTTGGAGAGGTGGCAAAGAATTATACGGTTATAGTTGTGAATCTGGATAATGGTAGAGACATTACTAAGAATACCGGAATACCCCACCGAAACATTACAATGTTTCAGTTTCACTGTGTACTGTTAAAACAAAACTGATTTCCCGATTAGACACTTACTCCAGGGTATGTATTTACCAGGTATGATTCTCACATCTGTATGGTTTTACAGATGATGAGTGGAAGTAAGTTATTGGAAATTGGGTGATCATCCTCATTATATCGGGATTCGTTGTAATCGGTGATATTTGAGGAGATCACCTGGGCTATTTGCAGGTCGGCAAATATTTGGTTATGAATATCCGCTGTTGTGCACCAATTTCAAATTGATATATCTGTACGTCTATTTTCATAGAGTGAGATATACCTTTTGATATTATGTCGATAACATTTACCTATATCAGTGGATGGTTAGGTAAGGAGCATTAAACAGCGGTGTAATTCTTCTTAACTATAAGTACAGTTTTCAACCTACGACACACAGTGAAAGAGTTGTTAGACTCAGCGGACTTATACAGAGTATTGTATGTTGTCCAGTGTCCATCAGGACAGAGGGGTTGGTCCTCATACTATATTCTGTTTACTTTTAACTTCTCTAGTTCTTAGACATGTGCTTCGTGGAAACACAGGGTCTAAGTTTTGAGGAGTTATAGGTATTTGAATAGAGTAGAGAACCAGGTATTGCAAGTATCGGGATTCTTCATAGTGATCGAAGATGTAGATACTTGTGCATGGTATTCAGTTGATAGTAATGATTAAGAGAACTTGCTTCTCTTTCGGGTTACTCATAATTGGAAGCATTCCTAAGTTGAGTAACGCTGATCGGCCTCTCTCCATTTAGTTGACATGCACTGGAGACAGATGCATGATTTGAATCTGGTTCAATTAAATCAGTGCCTCTGGTTCTATATTGGATATAGTACAGTTCATATCTTAACATTGTTAAGGTACGGGGAGTTGTCCGGCTTATGATTAAAACCAGACTCTGGATAACTCAAGGCACGTTTCTGTAATGGCTGTTTGTGGGTTGACCCAGGCTATGACGAGGGTTGACTTTCTACCATAAGAAAAATCAATAGTGATATTGTTCTGGACTCACCACAGTTTTATTAAAAATGGATTTTTTTCAAAAACAGTAGTGGGAGTATGGTAGAACTGGAAGTGATTCCAGAACCGCAAACGATTACTGAAGATTTGATAAGGAACCTAAAGATTCAATCTGATTTGACATTCCATTGGCCACTCCGCAGATAAGGTGGGTAACTTCAGGCACCCGAGAGGTACTCCGGTAGCCTCAAGGACGGTGACAGGGAAGTTCTTGTTTACCCACACTTGCCATTGCTGTTGTTCCAGGCTGCGAGACCCGGCAGGAGGATGAGTATAGCGTCGTTCTGAACTAGTTTCAGAAGTGTACGTGTATATGACTCTGCCAGAGGGTTGTCGTAGTCAGTGGGAGCAGCGGAAGCATTGGTGGACATCAGGCTTATTTCTATTTATAGACCAAAGCAGATGTAGCGGAGATAGATCATCTATTTCTGATGTGACAGTCATGGGTTTGACGTCATCAGAATAGGGGATGGATCTGTTGAGAAGGTAGTAGGAAGTGATATTCCTATACTACGATCGGTTATACTTTGGTCGTCACACAGTGGTTTCTCCACAAGGGACTTGGACACAATATCAGACATACTGGTTACTAGATCTATGGTTTTGGATCTAGATTTGGGTGGTTTCCCAATCAGGGCACTTTGACAGCATTCTAAGAGTATTTAGAATGGACGACTCCTGGCACGGTAGTGTACCTGCAGGTAATGGAGTCACCCTCTCTAAAGGTGTCTTATAGACTAAAGTAGAGAGGGATGCACATGATTGGCAGATCACTTGTTTAGGCAATTGAGTCAATCATGAGATGTCAAGTACCACACCAGATGTTGTTCTTGCACTAGATGCAATAAGTTGATATTGTTCCAATCCTGGAGAAACAGTCGGAAGCAGTTTTAGAACATAAGTGGACGTTCTAGGGATATGATAACGACAGCCTCATTCGGGAGAAAGTTATCATTCCAGGCTTCCAAGGTGACATGGACGACAAGGAGGTTGTCAAAGTTATATTTTTCCTTTAGACGAGGGGCAGTATTTTGGACAGGTGGTCCAAAGGAATACTGAGGGAGGCATGGCGCAGGATACTGATTAAGTTCAGTTGACGATACAGTCTAAGAAGTTTGGATTTGGAGTTCATTTATGAGCTCGGTCCCATCAGACATCCAGACAGTCTAAGACAGGTATTGCTCATTTCGGGAGATGGCTTTCTCCGCGAACTTGAGATAGAGAGAGATATAGAAAGAAACTTCAGAGCGGATCCACTCGCTGAGGCTATTCCTCGAACGCAATAGTTTCGCAAACAGGCTTTGTGCGACTGACTGGTAGAGGAGTTGGGTGTTCGGTATCACACGGGCTGTGAGTATGCGACATCGCAATAATTAGCCTTGAGTGCAAGTGGGAGATTGTTGGAGATAGTGCCCTCAGAGTCAATTATTGGATCACAGGCACGTGATTGCAATGATTGAGGGAGGACCTATCCCGAGACGACAGTCTTACTCGAGATGATAGTTTGCTATCTGGTTTACCTTTATCATCGTGTACTGCTTTAGGTGACATGACATGTTACTATTGCACGTTGATAGAGCCCTAGGATTCTTGCTTGACTACCGGCAGTATGAGGGCGATCATATACGTGAGAGCTGGGGTCTACAAGCACATCCTTAAAAGGTCCCTAGTCGTAGGAGTTTCGAGACAGGGCATCGATTCTCCAGAGTAGACTAGTGTATACAGTCGAGACCCCGACGAGGGGCGGTGGCCGGTCTCACAAGCCACTGGTGTCAGTTGGTTCACCTAAGATGTATACAGGTGCTCATTGGGTTATGAGTACACCGGACAGGACTCGCCGGGAACATGCTAGTTGGTCTTATACCTGACGTCAGATAGCAGTTCCCAGGTGACATGTGTACAGGTTAGTTCATCGACCTGGGGATCGTCATTTGTCTCGTGTGAGTTCCCACTGTACTTTGATTACTACCCTACCACGGCTCAAAGGAGTCGTGCAAACAGGTTTTAGTTGGGTACAGTCCCGAGCCATATGGAGGCAGTGAGCGGATCTTCGGGGGTTCGTCTCTCCCGGTATTGGGGGTGAGGTCGCGCTGTGTCTAGGAGAGCCATTACACAAAGACCTTGGCCAAGGCAGGAGATTTACTGGTAGGTATTCCAGTAGTATCTCAGGGTGTTCTGGGCTACACTCCGACACGACTTGTACCGCTTTTGGGGGTCTGACTTTTACCCACCCCCTAGGCCCGACATGCGATGCTCATAGACGAACGGACCGGACTGTACGGATATTGTCACTGACAGGCTCAGTAGGGTGTCAGGATGAGTTCGCTCATCGACGTCCCTTTTAGTCAATAGCTGGTGGCCCGTCACGTATTGGCTTATACCTCTGACGTGCTAGTGGTTAAATCCACAGCCATAGTATTGACGAGTCTTTAGAGTCTACCACACTTTCAGTTACTCAAGCTTTCGGGCGAAACGCTGTAGAGGCCGTATGGAGATATGGCAGGGTTCGATCAGATACGTGCGGTATTGCACGGATCGTGATCGGACGGTTTTTACTAGCCGGCTTTGGCTTAAGCCGGATCTTAGTATTTGATAGTGTAGTTTTTGTCTTTTTGCATTTGTATCCGGACGGAATACAGATGCGGGTGTGTATGCACAGTATCGGGGTTTTCCTGTAATTTATTACGGGACCAGTTTTCTGGAGTTGCCAGTTTGCATTCCGTTCTGGCCGGTTTTCCTTTGTTCTTTCCCGGCCGGACTTTTCCGATGGAGGGGGTAATTTGCAGTTTTGCAAATTACTTTTGAGGAGGGGGTTTCTTGCATATGTGGGTTTTTGATTTGACCATCACCATTCTCTTTACCATCACTTGCAATAATTTGACATGATAGAGTATGGGGTTTGGTTTTGGCCGGCACTGTTTGGGAATGGAGTGGGGGTTATTTTTTGGTGGCATATTTCTTTGCTTAATTTCGTGGGCCCCCTCTTCTATGTGTGTGTGTGTGCTGTGGAGAATTATTTTCTTTGCATGGTTTTTAATTAATGAGTTCACCCATAAAGAATTCAACAGAGCACCTAAATACTTGGACTTCTTTTTTTCCAGGGAGCAATTTTTTCTTTGGCCGAGCTCCTTCATTTTCATTGCAAAGCTCCATTGATTTTTCCTTGCAAGCAATCATGGAAAATTCTTGTGCAAAATTCCCTCCATCATGGCAACTATCATAAACCCCAAGAGACAAGTTTCCTACACTTCCTACAGCATATCTTAGACGCGTCGATTCGCCAGCTTCGCGCCCGAGTTGCCTCGGTATTGAGGTGGGAGCCCGTAAAAGCTACAGGCGATGTGGTGCCCTTTCCGACGAGGAGGAGACGGACGGAGATCCCGCGAGGAGATCGGAGTGGAGATGAAGACCGGAGGACTCGGATCAGTCGGTATATCTCTTCCCTTTCTTGTTAGTAGCTTAGACTTGTTAATGGTTACGATCTGGAGTTTAGTGCGCGGTGGTGCCGGTTTGCAAAGTCCGCAAAAATTAAAGTTTATCACCGTTTCCGCATTCCGGCGTCGGATTGACGGCCGGGGCGCCGCCGTGCACTTACACAGCCGTAGCCCTCCTTCGTTTCGGATAATTAATACTTAGTATTCTTGCTGTGTTTGTTGATTATTCGTCAAGACACAGTGAACGGTAGCTGAGTAATAATTTTCTGTTGCACTGATAGATGCGATTGGTTAGGACGGTCGCATGATTTTGTTGATTATTCGTCAAGGATCATGCGGGCGGGTCTAATGCAATCCTGGATAACGACGGGTTGAACTTGACTAGGACCTTTTGATTTGTTGATTATTCGTCAAGGTCACTTGGGTCCTAGGGGCAAAAACCACATCGGGAGTTTCAAAAGTACTGAAACTTGCAGATTTAGCATACCTTCTGGAGTGTGGTGACTAGAGTGGATTCCATCTAGATCATCACACAATGATGGTTGGATCCCGATCCCACTGATGAGTTGGATTACTCTCGGGAGATTATTTCACTTAACGATCAATGCTATACACTTAGTAGGTGTCTAGAAAGGTGTTAGCGGGGTTACGCCCCCAGGGAAAAGAGGTTCTTTAATTAAGGAACTTCGCGAAAGCGTTGGAAAACCTCCCTCGAAGTACCGACACTAGCCTGGCTGAAAGGTTAAGCAAGTATTGTGACGTGAATTAAAACCCGCTAGTTCTTCTTTTAAAAGGTTTTAAGAAGAATTTGAGTAAACAGTGGGAGACATCCTGGTTAGATAAATTAATAAACCAATCTAATCTTGCAAGAGCATACGCTGAGTGTTTCTTTTCTCTCTCTCCAGGCAGCAACCTTTTCACGCCCTAATCAAGATAATAAAATGTATCGCTTGACCGATCCGAATTCTTATTCGGGACTGGGGAAAGTTGGTTCAGCTCTAACTTGTGACAACAGTCATGAGTATGAGAATAAGAAAGGGGATTGTATGGATTTCCAGAGTACCCAGTCGAAGAAGAAGCATGGTTTTGCGTCTACTTCAGGTGTTCTTATAATTGAGAACTGTTTTACGGTCAGCCCTACCTCCTGGGTACTTGATACCGGATCAGGATCTCATATCTGTAATTTATTACAGGGACTGAGAAAAAGTAGGAAAGTTGCACCGGGTGATATTGTAGCGTCTTGAAAAGTCGTTTTGGTGTTTTCCTGAAAATCGGTGAAAATTCGGTATTTTTCCGAAAACCGTCTTTTTTGTTATTTTGCAGTTTAGGGCTAATTATACCTAAAATGGATAGGTAATTGCTTATTTTTAGTAGCTAATGAGTTACTTATGAAATTCTGGTCGTTTAAAAAATTTTCCCTAATTTTTCAATTTTTTAATATTATTTTAAGCCGGTAAGAAAATACATTAAATTAGCGATAAATACAAATTTTTCCGGGCTAATTTTAATCTTTAAAATTATGATAATTAAAATCTAGTTGCAACATAAATTTTTAGTATTTTATTTTGATTTTTAACTAATTTTTATTATAGGAAACGAAATTTATTGAATTTAAGCTTAAACTTGCAATTTTTGACTTGTAGGGGGTCTTTTTGCATAAAAAAAATTTTTTGCACTCTCACTCACTTTTCCCTCACCCTTGGCCGGCCCACCACAGCAGGAACTTCTCTCTTTCTTTTTTTTTTTTTGGGTCTTCACTCTTGTGAGCATTATGATATGTGAATAGATTAAATTATATTAATTTGTAAGTATGTTGTACTTGGGAATGGTTGGCTTTGACCTTGGAAAAAATTTCCACAACACCACACCATTCTCCCCCTTTCCCTCAAGGCCGAGAGCACCTCCTACTTCTGTCCCAATATTTTTTCCTCTCTTTTCACATCAAATTTCTTCACAATATCCATCAAAAATCAACAATTTTCTTCACAAATTCAACACAAAACCTTATTCTACCTCTTTTCAAGCCCAAATTGGTTTAAATCTTGGAGAAAAATGGCATCTTTGGAGGCAAATTATTCTTGCTAGATCTTGAGGTATAATTTCCATCAAGTTAATTTCTTTTGGCTAAATTCCTTTAATTATATGGTTTTAGTGTTAAAAGTTTAGCTAATTTCTAATCTAGTTTATAAAAGAGTAGTTTGTTTTAAACTAGGGTTTGTTAGCACACCATTATGTGGTTAATTAAATTTATTTTGCTTGCTAGTTCCTACACAACCAAATCAAAGAAGTTACCTTGTTTATGTGGTCTTCAAATTATGCTAATTTAGTTAATTTTAAAAGTTTGATTTTGGTTGTAAATTGTTGTTTTAGGAAATTCAAGAGAGGGTTTATGTATGGAAAATGGGTTGTGAAGCATGATAAATGAGTTGAAATAGGGTTTAGAAACCATTATTTAGTTGATTAAATCTAATTTGTTATCTAGTTGTTTTGCTAACCTAATCTAGAAGGTTAACTTGCTAATTGAGTTATAAATTAGTGTTAATTTAAGTTTTTCATATATAGTTTGGATTAAGAATTGCTAGGTTATATAATTCAAGTAATGGTTGTTTATGGAAAATAGGTTTTGAATCTTTGCTAATGTGTAGTAATTATAGTGTTTGTAGATTGCTTGTTGTGTGGTTGGATATTGTGTTGGATTATGATAACCGTATCGCTAATTTTCGATATTTGCACCAAAATTACTAGTTTGTGCTTACTAGGTTTTTATTAAAATTATTTGGTGAATTATTTATGATACCTTGGGGATGTTTTTAGCATCTCCTATGACGTTTAGGATGCGTGAGCGCGGAGTTTTGAGTAGTCGGGTTTTAGTTTTGCCGGGCGACCAAATCGGCGATTTTTGGCAGTTTTTTTGATTTTCACGTATGTTCCGTGCACCCTGCGCACGTTGTACCTAGCTAGTGAACTTTAGTAGTTTCGTTGGGTTTTGCGTCGTTCTTGATAAGTAACCTTATGTTTGGTATTGATGTAAATTCCAGGTTCGGTCGCGGAGACGTCAGACGCGGCGCGAAAGGGGAAAGCGGTGATTGGACACAGCTAGCCAGGGATTCCAGTGAGTAGATGTAACATCTACGGGGGACTATCGTTGGATGGCGCAAGCCGCCCGATAGTTTTAGTAACTTACAAGATTCTTAGTGATGTTAGTAATTAGGGGTGAAATACTTATATGATTATTTGCTGCATCCATGCATTATATTGACATACATATGCGAAACCGTTTTATAGGACACCTGCACCATTGCCAGGGTTTTTATATGCAGCACGAGCACTATTCATGCTTACACACACACCCTGGTAATTGCCATGCCACCACACTAGATAACCTATAATTTGAAACCTTTTACTAATTGATGCTTAAACCTGTGCTATTGCCTTTAATTCCATAAAATGAAATCGTAGGATTGCCATTCATGTGCATGTACCTCATCATATTATTTGTTCATGCCTTGTCTATTAATCATACATCGTAGCTTAATTATTGATACCATATCCATTCATCACCATTGATATATGCACTTATGAGGATTTCTTGAGATTTTATGATATTTCTGGATTTCGGGGGAAAGCCGCAAAATTTCTAAACTTATTATGTTTTTAAAATATGTAATTGCGGTTTTCTAGTGATGTAAAGTGTCGTCCACCATGAGTTTGTTGTGGTTTTCGAGATCCGTGTCGAGGAATGGAGGAACCGTCACGGGTACATGGTGGGCCCGGTAAGGTACCCCGGGGCAAGAGGAATGTGGTGTTGACGTTGAGCCTGGCAGGGGACGGATTACCTACCGGTGACTGTTTGGCACGGCGGATATCCAGAGGATACCGACCGTGGCCGCGAGATGATGAGATTTTGATATTGAGCTGGGTCAGCCGGATGGCTGAGGCCAGAGACACTATGACATGGATTTATGAGATTTGAGACAGCTTTTGGGTGTCGTTGCTGGACACCGGTTCTCGTCGATTCTTTGAATATTATGCTGGCATTCTAAAAGAGTTTCAAAAACAAAAAGAGATAAAATGTTTCTTATATATACCTATTGAGACCTCAGATATTCATGTTGCATACATATTCGTACACTGATGTTGTATACACACCTGCTAGTGCATCCAGTCATACCTGTATTTTAGATACTAGGATGCTTGTGTGCATGCATACGATAGCCTTTGTAGGTGTTATTTATTACTCACGAGTTGGCAACTCACCCCCGTTGTACCACAGCCTTTTTCAGGTCCGCTCCATCAGTACAGTAGCGACTGGCGCACTTGTTCTTTTGCCTCCTTTGCCTGGACTCGAGGTTTTGCTCCTAGGTGGGTTATATCATTATTTTTGTACCACCTTGTATATTCTTGGTATCTAGTACACTCCATCTACTGTATTTACCAGCATTATTGTATATTGACCTAGAGATGAGACTGTGAGATTTGTAGACTTTTATGCTGTATTTTGGGGTCGAGCTCACTTGAGTCGACATGCTGTTTTCTTATGCTTCATTATGATTATTTTGCTTGTTGTCATTTTATATTGCATGGGATTTGTGACCGCCTTGTGGCGAAGAGCTAGCTCCCCCTTGGGGATGCCCTATTTTGTTGGATTCATATATATTTTGTTGTACCCATTTTGGGGGCCAGTATTTACAAAGGAGACTCTGCCGAAATTTTCGGAAAAATTGGTATTGTTTTTAAAAAAGGGTTTTACATGACTTATTTGATAAACTCGCTTTCAATTGATTGGGTTTTCTTCACTCTTTTGCTTAATTGGTTTTGTTTTCTGGGCTTTGGCTTACTTATTTTACGGACGTCTTTAGACGTTTCGTAAACTTAAGTGCCAGTCACGTTCCGTACCCTGCGGGTCGTGACAAAGTTGGTATCAGAGCGATAGGTTTTACCTTTTTGAGTGTAGGATGACCCTTGGTAGATGGAGTAAGTGACTTAAGTAGGGTAACGTAGCGTGTGTATGTCCGCGGCATACTTACGATACGGTACTCCGCCTAAGTGACTTTAGGATATACTTGCTTGAAAATTCCTTCTTCAATTCCGTGTATCCTATGATCCTATTGCACTGTTCTTACTATCCGTTTTCCTGTAACAGCCACTATGCCGCCGAAGGCTACGAGGGCACAGAGGGCTGCCGCCAGAGACGAGATTCGAGCTGGCTCGTCCGAGACTAGGACTGAGCAGGGTGGTATGCCTACGCCGCAGGGACAGACCGATCCACCTTCCCCAGGCCGTATGGATAGGCTCGAGACTGGTATGGAGGAGTTACGACAGATGATGGGAGGCATGCAGGAGCTACGTCAGATGGTAGGATCCCTAGTTGCAGCCAGTCGTACACCAAGGCCGGATGACGTACCTACTACATCACAGACGACCATGATACCTGCTCCTACTACTACCACCATGGCCATTCCGGTTTCGCTACAGGATTTCATGAGGCTGAGACCTCAGTATTCACCGGCACCGAGGCAGCGGAGGACCCACAGACGTTCCTTGACAGTTTAGCCAGGATCTGCCGTTCGCTGAGATGTTCGGATGATCGATGGGTAGAGCTTGCGAGTTTCCGACTAGAGGGTCTCGCACAGACATGGTGGGAGTCAGTCTTGAGAGGTCGAGCTGCAGGTCTACCGCCTATGACTTGGGCCGAGTTTACAGCGGTCTTTCTAGCTCGTTTCCTCCCAGAGAGCGTTCGTGACGCCAGAGCTCGCAGCTTCGAGGCCTTAGTCAAGACACCTGGGATGACGGTGTCTGAGTATGACATCCAGTTTACACAGTTATCCCGATATGCTCAGTATTTGGTGGATACCGAGGAGAAGATGGTGAAGAGGTTCGTACAGGGACTTGATGCCCAGCTATATCTTGCCATTGGTGCCCAGCACTACGACACTTATTCAGCTGCTATGGATACGGCATTGCGGATGGAGGCACGCATATCATGGACTTCGGCCGTTTCTGGGCCGAAGAGGATTCGCACCGATGTACCGTCTCAGAGGCAGCGCGCCAGATTCTTTCCGAGAGATAGGCCTGGCAGAGGATTTGGGCGGGGACAGTTATATGGTTCTTATCCCCAGGGGCAGCAGCCGTCGCCAGGGTGTTTTGGGTGCGGGAGTTTGCACCATCTTGTCAGAGACTGTCCGGCGAGGCGACAGGGAGCAGCGACAGTTCCGCATGTGACCCTACCACCATCACCACCCCCTCCTCAGAGAGCCCTACTTCCTACCAGAGGCGATGCTCCACGCCAGTTAGGTGCACCCAGAGGCCGTGGACGCAGCGGTCCTGTTCAGAGAGGATGAGGAGGCAGAGGCCGAGGTCGAGGTCAGCCTGCTATCGGTGGAGGACAGGCTCGAGTATTTGCTTTGACACCGCAGGATGCGCAGGCATCCAATGCCGTTGTGACAGGTACCTTGCCAGTTTGTTCTTTCGACGCCCGGGTATTATTTGACCCAGGTTCCACACATTCGTACGTCTCTACACACTTTGCACCGATGTTGGGCCGTGAGTCGTCGTCGTTAGATCATCTGCTTGTTGTTGTTACTCCGGTAGGCGAGTCGTTTGTCGCTCGTTTTGTATTTCGTTTGTGTTCCGTTCGTATCGGGGAGAGGGATTCATCAGTTGATTTGATACTCCTCGATATGTTGGACTTTGATGTGCTTCTGGGCATGGATTGGCTAGCCACTTGTTATGCTTCGGTGGACTGCCGTGAGAAGGCAGTCAGATTTAGCTTTCCGGGAGAGCCAGTCCTCGTTATTCAGGGAGACCGCAGTGTCACCCTTCCCAGCTTAATTTCGTCTCTTCGCGCTGGTCAGCTCTTGCGGAGGGGATGTCAGGGATTCTTAGCATTTATTTGTGATACTCGAGCTGCAGAGGTTCCGTTAGACCGGGTCCCGGTAGTTTGTGAGTTCCTTGATGTTTTCCCTGATGAGCTACCTGGGCTACCGCCTGAGCGCGATGTTGAGTTCTGCATTGATTTGATTCCCGGCTCGGGGCCTATTTCTATACCGCCTTATCGGATGGCCCCGGCAGAGCTTCGAGAGCTGAAGGATCAGCTGCAGGATTTGTTAGATAAGGGGCTTATTCGACCGAGTGTTTCTCCGTGGGGTGCTCCGGTCCTGTTTGTCAAGAAGAAGGATGGAAGTTTGCGCTTATGTATCGACTACCGCCAGCTGAACAAAGTTACCGTTCGGAACAGATATCCGTTGCCGCGCATTGATGATTTTTTCGACCAGCTTCAGGGTGCGGGGTATTTTTCGAGGATCGACTTGCGATCAGGATATCATCAGCTGCGAGTTCGACAGGAGGATATACCGAGGACAGCTTTCCGCACGCGCTACGGCCACTACGAGTTTTTGGTGATGTCGTTCGGACTCACCAACGCCCCAGCAACATTCATGGATTTGATGAACCGTACATTCAGGCCGTATCTTGACTTGTTCATCATCGTGTTTATCGACGATATCTTGGTGTACTCCCGGAGCAGGGAGGAGCACGAGCAGCACTTGCGGATTACGTTACAGACTCTGAGGGAGCACCAGCTGTTCGCAAAGTTCTCCAAGTGTGCATTCTGGCTGGACAGCGTCGGATTCTTGGGTCACGTGGTTACGAGAGACGGCATTTGTGTGGACCCGAAGAAGATTGAGGCTGTTCAGCAGTGGCCCCGACCTACATCGGTTACTGAGATCCGTAGTTTTCTAGGCCTGGCGGGCTACTACAGGCGTTTTGTTCAGGACTTCTCCCGTATAGCTGCACCTTTGACCGGTTTGACCCGGAAGGGAGTTCCTTTCGTTTGGACAGAGGAGTGCGAGCGCAGTTTTCAGCAGCTACGGACTTGTTTGACTACGGCGCCGGTATTATCTTTGCCTTCGGGATCAGGCAGATTCATGGTCTACTGTGATGCTTCGCGAGTGGGATTAGTATGCGTATTGATGCAGCATGGCCGGGTGATCGCTTATGCTTCTCGGTAGTTGAAGAAGCATGAACAGAACTACCCCACTCATGATTTGGAGATGGCTGCAGTGGTCTTTGCACTGAAGATTTGGCGACATTACCTATACGGCGAGTCGTGTCAGATATTCACCGATCACAAGAGCTTAAAGTACATATTTCAGCAGCGAGACCTGAACCTCAGACAGCGTCGTTGGATGGAGTTGGTGAAAGACTACGACTGCGAGATCTTATATCACCCCGGCAAGGCAAATGTGGTGGCAGATGCGTTGAGTAGGAGGCCCGGGGGTAGTCTATCCTTTTTGCGCGCAGTGCAGAGGCAGTCGTCAGCAGATTGGCAGATGTTATGCGACAGCCGAGTTGAGTTCGAGTTCACTCAGACAGGGGGACAGCTCGCGCATGTTCGTGCACGCCCACAGTTGCTTGACCGTATATATGAGGCACAGCGCAGTGACGACCGTTGCTCAGAGATCATGGCACAGATGGGACAGGGCAGATTTTCCGAGTTCATGATTGACGATCAGGGGATTTTACGATATGGATCTAGACTGTGCGTACCAGATGCTGATGGATTGTGGCACGACATTCTTGAGGAGGCACACCGATCAGTGTATAGTGTCCACCCCGGTTCCACCAAGATGTACCATGATATGAGAGAGACCTACTGGTGGGACGGGATGAAGAGGGACATTGCGAGTTCGTTTCGAGATGCCTGACTTGTCAGCAAGTCAAGGCCGAGCACCAGAGGCCCGCAGGAGAGCTACAGCCGTTACCCATTCCGGAGTGGAAATGGGAGCAGATTTCGATGGACTTCGTTGTGGGTCTACCCAGGACCAGTCGAGGGTACGACTCCATCTGGGTGATCGTGGATAGATTGACGAAAGCGGCTCACTTCCTGCCAGTGAAGACGACTTTCAGCTTCGCTCAGTATGCTCAGCTCTATATTGACGAGATCGTGCGACTACACGGCGTACCGACTTGTATCGTGTCAGATCGAGGCACTCAGTTCACCAGCCGACTTTGGCAGAGACTTCAGGAGGCTTTGGGCACTCGTTTGAGCTTCAGCACAGCGTTTCATCCGCAGACCGACGGACAGTCAGAGCGGACCATTCAGACTCTCGAGGACATGCTCAGAGCGTGCGTTTTAGACTTTGGTGGTAGCTGGGATCGTCATTTACCTCTAGTGGAGTTCTCCTACAACAACAGCTTCCAGGATACTATTCAGATGGCACCTTTCGAGGCATTGTATGGGAGGAGATGCAGATCGCCCGTCTATTGGACAGAGCTCAGCGAGAGCAGCATTTTGGGGCCGCAGCTTGTTGAGGAGACGACAGCGAAGATACAGTTGATCCGAGACCGGATGAGAGCGGCTCAGAGCAGACAAAAATCCTATGCAGACAGGCGCCGTCGCAGATTAGAGTTCGCAGTTGGCGACCATGTTTTTCTGAAAGTCTCTCCGATGAAGGGCGTGATGCGTTTTGGGCGAAAGGGGAAGCTTAGCCCTAGATTCGTAGGTCCCTTCGAGATCCTCGAGCGTGTCGGCGCTGTTGCATATCGTTTGGCTCTTCCTCCCAGCTTTCCCGATGTTCACCCCGTCTTCCATGTTTCGATGCTCCGCAAGTACCTTCACGACCCTTCGCATGCGATTCAGCACCCGACAGTCCAGCTAGAGCGCGACCTTTCTTTTGCAGAGCAGCCGGTGGCCATCCTGGATCGGCAGGTGAAGAAGTTGAGATCGAAGATTATACCAACTGTCAAGGTCCGTTGGCGTAGCCCGAGCAGCGAGGAGGTCACCTGGGAGACCGAGGGCGAGATGAGAAAGAAATATCCCCATCTCTTTGAAGGTACGCGTAGTTATATTTTTAAATTCGGGGACCGAATTTCTTTAAGGGGGAAGATTGTAGCGTCTTGAAAAGTCGTTTTGGTGTTTTCCTGAAAATCGGTGAAAATTCGGTATTTTTCCGAAAACCGTCTTTTTTGTTATTTTGCAGTTTAGGGCTAATTATACCTAAAATGGATAGGTAATTGCTTATTTTTAGTAGCTAATGAGTTACTTATGAAATTCTGGTCGTTTAAAAATTTTCCCTAATTTTTCAATTTTTTAATATTATTTTAAGCCGGTAAGAAAATACATTAAATTAGCGATAAATACAAATTTTTCCGGGATAATTTTAATCTTTAAAATTATGATAATTAAAATCTAGTTGTAACATAAATTTTTAGTATTTTATTTTGATTTTTAACTAATTTTTATTATAGGAAACGAAATTTATTGAATTTAAGCTTAAACTTGCAATTTTTGACTTGTAGGGGGTCTTTTTGCATAAAAAAATTTTTGTGCACTCTCTCTCACTTTTCCCTCACCCTTGGCCGGCCCACCACAGCAGGAACTTCTCAATTTCTTTTTTTTTTTGGGTCTTCACTCTTGTGAGCATTATGATATGTGAATGGATTAAATTATATTAATTTGTAAGTATGTTGTACTTGGGAATGGTTGGCTTTGACCTTGGAAAAAATTTCCACAACACCACACCATTCTCCCCCTTTCCCTCAAGGCCGAGAGCACCTCCAACTTCTGTCCCAATATTTTTTTCTCTCTTTTCACATCAAATTTCTTCACAATATCCATCAAAAATCAACAATTTTCTTCACAAATTCAACACAAAACCTTATTCTACCTCTTTTCAAGCCCAAATTGGTTTAAATCTTGGAGAAAAATGGCATCTTTGGAGGCAAATTATTCTTGCTAGATCTTGAGGTATAATTTCCATCAAGTTAATTTCTTTTGGCTAAATTCCTTTAATTATATGGTTTTAGTGTTAAAAGTTTAGCTAATTTCTAATCTAGTTTATAAAAGAGTAGTTTGTTTTAAACTAGGGTTTGTTAGCACACCATTATGTGGTTAATTAAATTTATTTTGCTTGCTAGTTCCTACACAACCAAATCAAAGAAGTTACCTTGTTTATGTGGTATTCAAATTATGCTAATTTAGTTAATTTTAAAAGTTTGATTTTGGTTGTAAATTGTTGTTTTAGGAAATTCAAGAGAGGGTTTATGTATGGAAAATGGGTTGTGAAGCATGATAAATGAGTTGAAATAGGGTTTAGAAACCATTATTTAGTTGATTAAATCTAATTTGTTATCTAGTTGTTTTGCTAACCTAATCTAGAAGGTTAACTTGCTAATTGAGTTATAAATTAGTGTTAATTTAAGGTTTTCATATATAGTTCGGATTAAGAATTGCTAGGTTTTATAATTCAAGTAATGGTTGTTTATGGAAAATAGGTTTTAAATCTTTGCTAATGTGTTGTAATTATAGTGTTTGTAGATTGCTTGTTGTGTGGTTGGATATTGTGTTGGATTGTGATAACCGTATCGCTAATTTTCGATTTTTGCACCAAAATTGCTAGTTTGTGCTTACTAGGTTTTTATTAAAATTATTTGGTGAATTATTTGTGATACCTTGGGGATGTTTTTAGCATCTCCTATGACGTTTAGGATGCGTGAGCGCGGATTTTTGAGTAGTCGGGTTTTAGTTTTGCCGGGCGACCAAATCGGCGATTTTTGGCAGTTTTTGCGATTTTCACGTATGTTCCGCGCACCCTGCGCACGTTGTACCTAGCTAGTGAACTTTAGTAGTTTCGTTGGGTTTTGCGTCGTTCTTGATAAGTAACCTTATGTTTGGTATTGATGTAAATTCCAGGTTCGGTCGTGGAGACGTCAGACGCGGCGCGAAAGGGGAAAGCGGTGATTGGACACAGCTAGCCAGGGATTCCGGTGAGTAGATGTAACATCTACGGGGGACTATCGTTGGATGGCGCAAGCCGCCCGATAATTTTAGTAACTTACAAGATTCTTAGTGATGTTAGTAATTAGGGGTGAAATACTTATATGATTATTTGCTGCATCCATGCATTATATTGACATACATATGCGAAACCGTTTTATAGGACACCTGCACCATTGCCAGGGTTTTTATATGCAGCACGAGCACTATTCATGCTTACACACACACCCTGGTAATTGCTATGCCACCACACTAGATAACCTATAATTTGAAACCTTTTACTAATTGATGCTTAAACCTGTGCTATTGCCTTTAATTCCTTAAAATGAAATCGTAGGATTGCCATTCATGTGCATGCACCTCATCATATTATTTGTTCATGCCTTGTCTATTAATCATACATCGTAGCTTAATTATTGATATCATATCCATTCATCACCATTGATATATGCACTTATGAGGATTTCTTGAGATTTTATGATATTTCTGGATTTCGTGGGAAAGCCGCAAAATTTCTAAACTTATTATGTTTTTAAAATATGTAATTGCGGTTTTATAGTGATGTAAAGTGTCGTCCACCATGAGTTTGTTGTGGTTTTCGAGATCCGTGTCGAGGAGTGGAGGAACCGTCACGGGTACATGGTGGGCCCGGTAAGGTACCCCGGGGCAAGAGGAATGTGGTGTTGACGTTGAGCCTGGCAGGGGACGGATTACCTACCGGTGACTGTTTGGCACGGCGGATATCCAAAGGATACCGACCGTCGCCGCGAGATGATGAGATTTTGATATTGAGCTGGGTCAGCCGGATGGCTGAGGCCAGAGACACTATGACATAGATTTATGAGATTTGAGACAGCTTTTGGGTGTCGTTGCTGGACACCGGTTCTCGTCGATTCTTTGAATATTATGCTGGCATTCTAAAAGAGTTTCAAAAACAAAAAGAGATAAAATGTTTCTTATATATACCTATTAAGACCTCAGATATTCATGTTGCATACATATTCGTACACTGATGTTGTATACACACCTGCTAGTGCATCCAGTCATACCTGTATTTTAGATACTAGGATGCTTGTGTGCATGCATACGATAGCCTTTGTAGGTGTTATTTATTACTCACGAGTTGGCAACTCACCCCCGTTGTGCCACAGCCTTTTTCAGGTCCGCTCCGTCAGTACAGTAGCGGCGGGCGCACTTGTTCTTTTGCCTCCTTTGCCTGGACTCGAGGTTTTGCTCCTAGGTGGGTTATATCATTATTTTTGTACCACCTTGTATATTCTTGGTATCTAGTACACTCCATCTACTGTATCTACCAGCATTATTGTATATTGACCTAGAGATGAGACTGTGAGATTTGTAGACTTTTATGCTGTATTTTGGGGTCGAGCTCACTTGAGTCGACATGCTGTTTTCTTATGCTTCATTATGATTATTTTGCTTGTTGTCATTTTATATTGCGTGGGATTTGTGACCGTCTTGTGGCGAAGAGCTAGCTCCCGCTTGGGGATGCCCTATTTTGTTGGATTCATATATATTTTGTTGTACCCATTTTGGGGGCCAGTATTTACAAAGGAGACTCTGCCGAAATTTTCGGAAAAATTGGTATTGTTTTTAAAAAAGGGTTTTACATGACTTATTTGATAAACTCGCTTTCAATTGATTGGGTTTTCTTCACTCTTTTGCTTAATTGGTTTTGTTTTCTGGGCTTTGGCTTACTTATTTTACGGACGTCTTTAGACGTTTCGTAAACTTAAGTGCTAGTCACGTTCCGTACCCTGCGGGTCGTGACAGATATGTCGCTCAGAGTAGCGAACGGAGCACAAGTTAATGCGGCAGCCGTCGGTGAATATCACCTAGTATTGCCAAATGGCAAGACTATGATTTTGAACGATTGCTACTATGTACCCTCCATGGTTTGCAACATCATATCAGTTTCTTAACTCGATAAAGATGGATATAACTTTGTTCTTGAAAAGAATATCATGAACATTTACCTTGATAAGGTACTGGTTGCAGAGGGTACACTGTGTAATGGTATCTACGTTCTAAATCAGAATACAGTTCTCAATATACAAAACACACGCAAGAGGAAGAATTCAGATACGAATGAATCCTACTTGTGGCATTGTAGACTTGGTCATGTCGGAGAGAAAAGACTGAGTAAGTTGCATAAAGATGGACTCTTGGATGCGTTCGAGTTTTCATCTTATGAAACTTGTCAGTCTTGTCTCAAAGGGAAGATGACCAAATCTCCGTTCACCGGACATGGAGAAAGAGCAGCAGAGCTCTTGGGACTCGTACATAGTGATGTATGTGGTCCGATGTCTATACATGCAAGGGGTGGGTTCTCGTACTTCATCACATTCACTGACGATCTCTCTAGGTTCGGATATGTGTATCTATTGAAACACAAATCTGAAGCTTTTGAGAAATTCAAGGAATTCAGAAAGGAAGTAGAGAACCAGACAGGCAAAAGTATCAAGATCCTCCGGTCTGACAGGGGAGGGGAGTACTTAAGCACGGAATTCCTAGATTACTTAAAAGAGAATGGTATTCTCTCTCAGCTTACTCCTCCTTATACACCACAGCACAACGGTGTATCGGAGCGGAGGAATCGTACCCTATTGGATATGGTTCGCTCCATGATGGGTAGTGCTGAGTTACCTCTTTCATTCTGGGGACATGCGCTTCAGACAGCGGCATACCTCTTGAATCAAGTTCCGTCCAAATCTGTGCCTAAAACTCCGTATGAAATATGGAGCAGTAAGAAACCATGTCTGAAGTTTATTAAGATATGGGGTTGTCCGGCCTATGTGAAAACACAGAAACCGGACAAGTTAGAGGCACGGTCAGTTCTCTGTAAATTTGTGGGATATCCTAAAGACTCACTAGGATATCTGTTCTACCACACTGAGGAACAGAAGGTGTTTGTATCTCGCCACGCCACCTTCTTAGAAAGGGAGTTTCTTGCAAAAGATACTAGTAGGAGTTCGGTAGAACTGGAAGAAATTCAGCGACCACAAAATGTAACTGAAAATTTGGAGGAACCGCTAGATTCTATAACCCCAGAAGAACCTCAGCCACTCCGCAGATCTGGTAGGATTTCTCATCCGCCCGAGAGATACTACGGTTTTCTCATAGACGGGGATCGAGAGGATTGCATCTTGGAAGAAGATGACCCTACCAGTTTCAGGCAGGCCATTATCAGTAGGGACTCTGATAAATGGCAGGAAGCAATACAATCCGAAATGGAGTCCATGTACGCCAATAAAGTGTGGACCTTGGATATTGCTCCACCTGGGGTAAAACCCGTTGGATGCAAATGGATCTATAAAAGGAAACTTGGTGTAGATGGGCAGGTGGAAACCTATAAAGCTAGACTCGTTGCAAAAGGTTTTCGTCAAAGACCTGGTTTGGACTATGATGAAACCTTTTCTCCGGTGGCTATGCTCAAATCCATTCGGATCCTACTTTCCATTGCTGCCTTCCATGACTATGAAATCTGGCAGATGGATGTTAAAACGGCTTTCCTAAACGGTTGTTTGGAAGAGTGCGTTTATATGGATCAACCAGAAGGTTTCGTAGACAGTGGGAGCAGCGGAAAGGTATGCAAGTTGCTTAAATCCATTTATGGATTAAAGCAGGCATCGCGGAGCTGGAACATCTGTTTTGATGAGGCAATCAAGGAATTTTATTTCATCAAGAACGAAGATGAACCCTGTGTATATAAGAAGATTGTAGGACGAACTGTCGTATTCCTAGTCTTGTACGTGGACGACATTCTTTTGATAGGAAATGATATTCCTATGCTACAATCGGTCAAGCTATTTTTGTCACAAAGGTTCTCCATGAAGGACCTGGGTGATGCCTCGTACATTCTGGGGATCAAGATCTATAGAGATAGATCCAAGAAACTATTGGGACTTTCGCAGTCCAGGTACATAGAGACCGTACTAAAGAGATTTAGTATGGAGGGTTCCAAGCGCGGTAACATACCCGCATTGCATGGAATTACCCTCTCCAAGAAGATGTCTCCTAAGACTGACGAGGAGAGGGTTCGCATGAGCACTATACCCTACGCTTCGGCGGTAGGATCTATAATGTATGCGATGCTATGTACAAGACCAGATGTAGCTTACGCGTTGAGCACGGTAAGCCGGTATCAGTCAGACCCAGGGGAGGACCACTGGACAGCAGTGAAGAACATTCTCAAGTACCTGAGAAGGACTAAGGAGATGTTCCTGGTTTACGGTAATGGAGACCTCAGGGTCGAGTCCTTTACCGATTCAAGCTTCCAGAGTGACAAAGATGACAGCAAGTCTGTCTCGGGTTTTGTGTTTACCCTCAACGGAGGGGCGGTATGTTGGAGGAGTTCCAAGCAGGATACCGTCGCAGACTCGATGATGGAGGCTGAATACATTGCTGCAAGCGATGCCGCAAAAGAGGCGGTCTGGATGAAGAAGTTCATTTGTGAACTTCAGGTGGTTCCGTCCATTGTTGACCCAATACCTTTGTATTGCGATAACAATGGGGCTATATCTTTAGCGAAGGAACCAAGGTCCCATCAGAAATCCAGGCACATCTTAAGGCGGTATCACCTGATCAGGGAGATCATCGATCGACAGGAGATCGAGGTGCGGAGAGTGGACACAAAGGACAACACTGCGGACCCATTCACAAAGGCTTTACCCCAGACTCAGTTCGAGCGGCTGATCAAGGTGATAGGTCTTCGATACGCCAGTACATGGCCTTAGTGCAAGTGGGAGATTGTTAGTGTATATGCCCTAGAGGCCATTACTGTATCATACTAGTATGTATATTACTTGATGGAAGCTTGGGATATTCACAGTTGTACAGACAATCTTGCTCAATATAGTAGTATGCTACTTGGTTTGTCTCTGCTTTAATGTGTACTTGTGTGTTTATTTATTATATCACCTATACGCATTAGTAGAGCCCTTTGGATCTTTGCTTGATTACCGGCGTTGTGATGGCGATCACACTCGTGGGGGCTGGGTAATCTACAAGCACATCCTTATACATGTCCCTAGTCGTGGGAGTACCGAGATAGGGCATCGATACTCCGGAGTAGACTAGCGTATGCGCTTCTCATCCCAGCACGGGAGACAGTCTGTCCCACAGCCGTCGGTACGTCGTACTTGAGATAGTATGCGGGTGCTCGTTGAGTTACGAGTACACTGGACAGGACTCGTCGGGAACTGATGGTTGGTATTATACCTATCGTCAGTTATCAGTTCCCAGGTGACATGAGTACAGCTTAGTCCGTTGACTTGACACTGTCACTTCGCCTCAAGTGTGTTCCTACTGTTCTTTGATTGCTACCATACCACGGCTCTACTGAGTCGTGCAAACAGGTAGTGGTTGGGAGCAGTCCCGAAGCACTTGGAGGCAGTGACGGTTAGACAGGATTCGTCTCTCCCGGTATTGGGGTTGACATCGCGCTGTGTTTAGGAGAGCCATTACACGAGTAGTCCCTGGCCAGGGCAAGCGAGATATACTGGTAGGCTTCCAGTGTTATCTCAGGGTGTTTTGGGCTTCACTCCGACACGACTTGTACCGCTATTGGGGGACAGACGTTTACCGCCCCCTAGGCCCGACATGCGATGTATCAGACGAACAGACCGGACTGTACGGAGATTGTCACATTCAGACTCAGTAGGAGTTCAGATGGGGTTCACCTCGTCAGCCTTCTTGTCGACTTCTACCTGGGGACCGTTACGCACAGCTAGTGCCGCTTGCGGTCTGTGGTTAAACCCACTGCCAGCGTAGTGTCGAGTCTTTAGAGTCCCACACAGAGGGTATTCGCCTTTGGGCAAAACAGAGTAGAGGTCGCATGGTTTTGCGACAGGGTTCGTTCTCATCCACGCACTTGTGCACGTTTGGAGTCCGGACGGATTATACTAGCAGGCTCTGGTTTGAGCCAGATACTGGTATATGTTTTGGGGTTGCTTTTATCTCTCAGTATTCTTGTTTCTCGGATCAAGAATGCAGGTGTGTATGCACAGTTGTTTGAGGCGGAGGAAGAGGTCTTTCATTAGGGTTTCGGAACGGGTGCGTATGCATAGTTGACAGTCGTCTTTTTCCAAACCCTAATGGATTTATGAAATATCAATTAATAATAGTAATTAAATGAAATTGTGTCATGGTTGATTTTGTTGACTTGTTGACCATGGTTGACTTGTTGACCATGGTTGAATGTTTGACCATCATCATTGCTTTGCAAGGATACTCCTTGATTCTTGCTTACATTCATTTAATGTAGTGATGGTAATGGTCATTCCAAATACAACCATCAACTATTTCATTTTGATTTATTATTATTAATTAGATAAATCATTTTCCTTTTGTTATGGTTGCAAGAGGAAAATAGCTCATTCTATCATTTGGATTCTCTCTCCTCACTTCATCTTCTTCCTCCTCTTGTTCAAGGAGAACAAATCTCATGTGTTGAGAATCATCTCCTTGAAGATATAACACCCCAAAGCACACTCTACTCACTCTAAAGTAGAAGGTCTAGCAAGCCGAATACCTTAGTTCTCTCAAGATCGAGAAAGGAGCCCAAGGATGAAGCCCTCAGGTGGATCTATCTTCGGCAAAGAGGAGACGAGGAGGGGAAGCCATTCAAGCTACTACAAAGAGCAAGAAAGAAGAAGAACAACAAGAAGAGAAGGAGTTCAAGTTGAGGTATAACCACTTTGCCGAGTAGTTAACTCTTTTTTGCAAGTATGCTAGTTTAGTTTAGCAAAGATCCGGCTTTTACGGTCCATGTTACAAAGTTTAGAAATTTTTTTGTTTTACCGTTTCCGCATCCCCGAAAGTACCGGGAGAGGTAACGTGGACCTAACACTTGCTTGCATAATAGATCACGTGCGGCATCTTTTCAATGTGCTGTCCTAAGATTGCGCCAACTGCAAAATCTGATGTATCACACATAAGCTCAAAAGGGTGGTTCCAATCTGGAGATGATAAAACGGGGGCTGTAGTGAGAGAGTGTTTGAGTGAGTCAAATGCTGCCTCACAATCCGAGTCAAAAAGAAAGGTTGTGTCCTTGGCCAAGAGAAGAGTTAAGGGTCTAGAAATTTTGCTAAAATCCTTAATGAATCTCCTGTAAAAGCCTGCATGGCCAAGAAAAGATCGTATATCCTTGACGCATTTAGGATGAGGAAGGTTTTGAATGACATTAATTTTGGGTTTGTCAACCCCAATGTCTTTTCGTGAAATAACATGTCCAAGCACAATTCCCTCTTGGACCATGAAATGGCATTTTTCCCAATTCAAGGTTAAGTTCTTCTCCTTACAACGAGTAAGAACTGTGTCAAGATGAGATAGGCAGTCAGAAAAAGAATCTCCGAATATCGAGAAATCGTCCATGAACATCTCCAAAAAATTCTCGACCATTTCTGAGAATATCCCCATCATACACCGCTGAAATATAGCGGGAGCATTGCATAACCCAAAGGGCATGCATCTATAAGCAAAGCTACCAAAAGGATAAGTAAATGTGGTTTTGTTTTGATCCTTTTTGGTAATAAAGACCTGGTTTTAGCCAGAGTATCCGTCCATGAAGCAGTAATATTCACGTCCAGCTAAGCGTTCTAGCATCTGGTCAATGAAAGGTAGAGGAAAGTGGTCTTTCCTCGTTGCGGCATTGAGTTTTCTATAATCAATACATACACGCCACCCAGCTTGAGCGCGTGTCTGGATTAACTCGTTAGCCTCATTGGTAATGACTGTGATGCCAGATTTCTTAGGGACGACATGAATTGCACTTACGCATTGGCTATCGGAGATTGGGTAAATGATACCATTGTCAAGGCATTTGACGATTTCTTTCTTCACCGCATCCTTCATGACGGGGTTCAACCGTCTCTGTGGTTCTCGGGTTGGCTTGGGTTCATCCATCAGATGTATATGATGTTCAACAATCAAGGGACTAATCTCTTTGATGTCAGCCATAGTCCAACCAAATGCCTGCCTATTAGATCTTAATACCGTCAAAAGCGCACTCTCTTGCTCTGAGGCTAGAGAAGCGGATATGATCACAGGTAAAGACTGATTCTCACCTAAATGTGCATATTTAAGATGAGAAGGTAAAAGTTTGAGATCTAATGCTGGTGGAGAAACTATAGAAGTTGTGGTCATCGAATGATATTCAGAGTTACAAAGAAGCTCATTGCCTGCATAGGATATAGACTCGGAAGGTGATGAGTCAAGAGTGTCAGGCTCAAGCGTGGAAAGAGTGTCCTCACTAAGATGTGCAAGATCAAACATTGATGTGCTAGTGTCGTCGAGATCTTCAAAGCAAAGTTCATCAACTTCGCAATTTTCGGGAGCAATCTCGTGGACAGAACAAACATCAAGTATGTGAGCAGAGGGTTCAGATGGCTGACTTCCACTTTTGTAGATGTTCAGTTCAATTTTCATTTTTCCAAAATATAGGCTCATTGAACCGTTTCGACATTTAATGACAGCATTGGAAGTGGCAAGGAATGGTCGACCCAAAATCACCGGAATTTGGTTCCGTGGGTTTGCTATAGGTTGTGTATCGAGAACAATAAAGTCCACAGGGAATACAAATTCCCCGAATTTTATCAACACATCCTCCAGTTCACCCCTAGGTTTGGTGATTGAACGGTCTGCCATTTGGAGAGTGCAATAAGCTGGTTTCAACTCTCCAATCCCTAACTGCTCGTAGACAGAGTATGGAAGCAGGTTAACACTTGCGCCCAGGTCAAGTAAAGCACGGTTGATGTTTTTACCCCCAATAGAAATTGATATCATAGGTCATCCTGGGTCCTTTCGTTTCTTTGGTAACTGTGGGGTAAAAGCAGTGCTAACATTATTTGTCATGAAGACCTTTTTAGGCACTTGAGTCTTCTTCTTCCTAGTGCACAAGTCTTTGAGAATTTTTGCATAAGCAGGGACTTGTTGAATAGTATTTAGGAGAGAGATGTTGATGTTAACCTGTTTAAACAATTCCATAATCTTCTCCATATGTGGACTCGATTTGTTACCCCTTAACCGATTCGGATAAGGAGCTTTAGCAATAAGAGCTGGGTCCATCATTGGAAAAGGTGTTGTGTGTGGACGTGATCCCAAAATAGGAGTGGGGATCATCTTTGGTGGACTAGAAGAGGTTTGCTGAGGTGTCGAGCCTTGGGGGAAACGAAGAATAGGCTCGTAAGAAGGTGGTGGGGTAGATGAACAAGGATCAGAAGTAGAAGTGTGTGTGAAAGGAAAGGTCTCAGCCGGGGTATTATTGATAAATTTTTCATGATCATCAATTTCTTCCCCAACATGATTGTTCAGCACTCTTCTTGATCTCAACGTTGTGATGGCATTCACATTGTAATGCCCAGGATTCGGTAAGGGTTGAGACGGAAGTTTCCCTTTCTCTCTCGCACTCATTTCGGCTTTTAATTTTACAATTTCTGCTTCCATCGATTTTATACTCTCAGCTTAGGAGGTGGAGTTTTTCTTTATATCATCGACAGAAGACTGAATCTCAGCCGATACTTGCATGAAATTTTTCAGAATCAAATTCATGGTTTGTGCGAGTGAAGAGGATTCATCAGAACCGGCCAGCTGCAAAGGATTATACTGTGCAGGTGTATTGACTGGATTTTGAAAGTTTTGTGATTGGTAGGGGTGCTGACTCAGTTGAAGTGGTTGCTGTTGTGGTTGAGGAGCCCTTTGGAAATTATTTTGATTTGGAACCGTGTTTTGAGTTTGTTGTTGGTTCCAATCAAAGTTAGGGTGATTCCTCCAACCCTGATTATAAGTGGAAGAATACGGGTCGTTTCTAAGTCTTTGTTGAAAAGTTGGTATACTCTTGACCTTGAAACAGAGAATTTAAAGGACATTCTTCCATAAGATGTGATGGATCAGAACAGCATCCACAGACAGTTTTAGGGAGTGACATCTGATTTAGGGAGGCTGCTAACAATTTATGTTCCATAGCTTCGAGTTTCTTTTGCATTGCTGCCATTTCAGCTCTAACTCCTATGGAAACATCAATTTGGTGAATGCCGCCCCTAGACGATGACTGGTTTACACTCTCCCACTGTAAAAACCTTTCAGCGAAATATTCTAAGAATCTCCAGGCTTCACCATCATCTTTAGTCATGAAAGTGCCTTGGCACATGGATTCAAGGTTCTGTTTTGTTGTAGGATTAATGCCCTCATATATAATTCTGCACAGATCCCATCTAGGAATTCCATGATGTGGACATTGAACTAACAGATCCTTGAAGCGTTCAAAACACTTCGAGAATGGTTCATTTGGGAGCTGGGTGAATTGATTTATTTCGCTACGGACTCGAGCTGTTTTATGATTGGGGTAGAATTTCTTTAGGAAAGCTGCGACGAATTCTTCCCAGTTTGAAATAGAATGTGCGGCTGTGTTATAAAGCCACTTCTCGGCTATATCGCACAAAGTGAATAGGAGAAGACGTAGACGCATAGCATCCACAGAAAGCTGTGAAGTACCCATCATCGCGCATACATTTTCAAATTTGGTAATAAAGACATATGCGTCTTCAGACTCGAGACCATGATATTTAGGTAGAAGATTGATGTATTGGGGTTTGATTTCAAAATTTTCCCCATTGGCTGGTGGAATGGTGAGACAGGTCGAAAGAGGACCTCGCATAGGATAGCATCTCTCTTGGAGAGAGATGCAGGCTGGATTCTGCGCACCAGCAGACGGTGGCAGAGTAGTGTTAAAGAAGTTCGAAGGAGAACCGTCTATCGAAGTGGGTGTGGTGGTGGATAAAGAACAAGTAGACGTAGAAATACCGACTTCGGAGTCAATAGGAGGAACGCGGACAAGATGGGCACTAGAATCCCGTCTCCAGCCGAGCATGCACTAAATGGTTTAACACATGTGGCAGCATTGTGATAATTAAGGAAAATGTGGATTGGTGTTTGTTTTGAAAAAGATACGGATTTCTGAAAAATCACACAAACAATGCACAAGCAACCCTAAATCTAGTGGTCACCTAGGTCAAGTATCTAGACCCTCCTAGACTTCCAGAAGACAAATCGCAAGATAGATCCTCTACTGCCTCTTTACCCTTCCTGTGGCCAGGTAAGTACCACGTAAGTAGGAGGTTCTCCACTACGTAAGTAGTGGGCCTAATTAAGTAACCACTTGCCTTGGACACACTTGCCTTAGACACCATAAAAGAAACGCGGATAAGCAATAGATTACCCACGACCTCCTTCTGTCCTAAGTAAGCGCGACGGTCCTTAGAGTCATGTCTAGATTTTTTTTAGTTAATGAGGGTGATGCGGATGCAAATTTCGTGATTTTTGGGGCTTAGGAAGGGTAATGAACTCCCCACCTAATCTGAATTTGGTCTTTGCCCCTTAATTTCCGTATTAAAAATGCAAACAACCAAGATCAAACACACAACAATTTTTGTTTTTACGGCGCTGCGAATTTTTGCAAAGAAACCTGCAGAAATTGGTTAATAGACAGAGCAGGGAGGAGATAAGAAAGTACAGAAGATACTAGAGAATTTTCATGCACTGAAACCCTAACTACACCGCGCTTCTGCCGCGATAAGGCTACAAGGACCGCGGTTCCGCCGCAGTTCAGAGAAATTCCTGCACAAAACTTTCAGGAACTGTTCCTGTTCACTCACTGAACTCTCTAGAATGTTCAAAAAAAATTTCCTCTTGCTTCACTGATTCCAGATCTCCTTGCAACAAATCACAACAAATCGTTTAGTGGTTGTGCGAATTTTGATCTAAAAATTTTGATGGATTAATAAATCTTTCAACTCAAATTTCAAAAATGAACAAATTAGTACACTATCCTCGGCAACGGCACCATTTGATTGATCTTATTTCCGTTGTCGTGCTTTTAAAAGTGTAAAGATCACAACCAAAGAAATTTGTAAACCCCAATCAATAACGGTGTCAATTGTAGGTTCGTTAGCGAGTGCGGATCGTCCACAGGAAAAGTGAGATTTGATCGTAATTATTTTAGTTGAGTTGAAAATTAAAGGATAAAAGAAAATTGTTCAAGAATTGTGAAATTTAGTTTCAAGAATTTTCAAGAAAATAAAGATCAAGAATCAAGAATCAAGAATTGTCAAGATGATATCCAAATCGAATGAGTTATCAAGATTTGTAAAAAGGCTCGTAGGAATCGATCCAATCGATAGTGATGATGAAGAATTATGATTAAAAATTCTTATCTATTGATGATTTGTTGCTAGATCGATGACGATCAACGAAATTTAGGGATCTCTTGAAGAAACTAGGGTTTCTCCATCATCATCCCTTGTCCTTCCGTTGATAAGCATTCAAATTCTAGCCTCTAGGAAATTCAATCATCGATCGTTGATCTCTAATTAAGAGCGAAAACATTCAAGAAAGCATCTCGCTCGAAACTAGGTTGTCGATGATTCAATTTCCTAAAGTTTACAAAACTCATAAGACTTAAGAATCGTTCAAGAATTTAATCATCGTCATCTATCCATTTTCTCGATTCCTCCACGAGCGGAGTTTTCACTCAAACATCATGAAAAAGAAAACAATCAAGAATTGAGAACTCTTCAAAATGCTCAAATGTAAAGAAAAACAAGATCAAGAATTTTCACTTTTTATTATTCAACGTTTCGTTACAATTCACTCAAAGACTACAAGAATTGAGGAGAGAACTCGATCGTCCAACTAGCTTCGCATCGTCTTCATGAGTCGTGGATCGTCTTGGATCTCTTGCTCGGATAAAAATCGGCGTCGCTTCAAAAAGGCTTGTTGAATGCTTACTTGAATCGGTACTTGATGATCTTGATTTGGATCAAATTGTGTCACTCAATTTGTGTGGAATTTGATTTGGATCTCACTAGAATTTTACCCTAAAATGATGAACAACCTGGTCATGAAGCCTTGGGTCCCTTTATACAGCCTTCTCCTTTAGCTTCCCCTAGAAGCTTGATCTAGCTTCCTTTAGAAGCTAAGCTAGGCTTAGCTTCTCTTGCAAGCTTGGTAGTTATGAAGGAAGCTTCTAGATTAAGGTAGTTAGTTAGCTTGCTAGAGAAGCTTGGTTGTTGAGGAGAACCTTCTAGATTTAGCTAGCTTGCTTGAGAAGCTTGGAGGTATTAGGCTTGTACAAGAAGCTTGGCTGTTAGGAAAGAAGCTTCTGGAGATATCTGGAGACCGAAGTGTATTGACGAAGTTTTGATCTTGGAAGGAGAGCTCTGGGAATGTTATCTGCCGATGACAAGTCCACATGGCCGCGGATCCGCCACGAATAGGCCCATTCGGCCGTGGATCCGCGGCCGTTTGATGGTATTGGTGCATCAAAATTCCAGGTTGATTTGGTGCTGACTTTAGAGATGTTTTTTGATGTCTGGAATCTTATAAATCTTTCTTGTTTACAGCCAGATCACAAGTTTTGGACTTGGCGTATTTTATCAGCACTTTTAGCAGTTTCGGTTCTTTTTCCTGGAATTTCCTGCAGACAATCTCGAGACAAGTGTTGCGATATACAAAAGATCACGCATGCAATAATAAACACTCAATTTCCCTCAAAATGCCGGTTATAATCTATAACACATGTTATTTGGTATTTTACAGACAAATTGCTAATATGTGCTATATTTATACCGAACACCTTTAGATGATTGCAAATAGTAGGGAAATTGATGTGTTAAAAATGCAATATTTTCGACTGATCAATCATCAAGCATGCGTGCTCATATTTCTGTGAATCCAATCAGAAACACCACCATACAGTCTGATTTCTTCATCTGATATGTGGCATAACCAGCCTGGGGGTAGTAAACGTCAGACCCCAATAGCCCGATAAGTCATGCCGATATAAGGCACATAACGGGTCGAGAAACTACTGATAACACTTACCAGTAAATCTCATAACAGCTCTGGCCAGGGACTTCTTTTTATAGCCAATCGAGCATAGCGCAACATCAACCCCCAATACCGGGAGAGAAGAAATCCACTCCTATCGCTCATTGCCTCCATATGACTCGGGACTCTACCTAAAAACAACCGTTTTGCACGTTCTCTTGAACGTGGTAAGGTGGAAATCAAAGCACAGTAGGAATCACACAAGACTCTATGACGATCTCGGGTCGACAGACTAACCTGTACCAGTGTTACCAGAGAACTGCTATCTGACGTAAGGTATAATACCATCTAGGAGTTCTCGGCGAGTCCTGTTCAGTGTACCCAATCTTCATTGAGCACCCGTATACTATCCTTGATGTCAAACACCAATAGATGTGGGATCATCCATCGCCTATCATATGGGTCAAGATACGTATACGCTAGTCTACTCTGGAATATCGATGCCCCGTCTTGATACTCCCATGACTAGAAACAATTAAAGGATGTACTTGCCGACTACCCTTGCCCCACTAGTATGATCTGCATCATAATCCTAGTAGTCAAGTACACATCCTAAGGGCTTTACCAACATATCACAGAGAGACAACATAAGTGCACATGTTAAGATAAAGAGCAACCAGATAGCATACTATCATGTCGAGCAAGAAAGTCCTCCATATATATGTCCCAGCATCCACTATAATATACATCACATGTACAATAATGGTCTCTAGGGCATACATACAACTAACAATCTCCTACTTGCACTAAGGCCAGTTGTTGTAGTATCTCATACCCAACGTCCCGTAAAAGTCTCTCATGGGAAAGGCCTCGGTGAGTGGATCCGCTGTGTTATCCTTCACGTCAACTCTCCTGACCTCGATCCCCTGGAGATCAACCATTTCCCTGATCAGGTGATGCTGTCTCAGAATATGTCTGGATCGCTGATAGGACCTAGGTTCCAAGGCCAAAGCTACAACTCCATTGTCACACAATGATAGGAACCGTGTTCATCTCATGAACAAGAATACCCAGACAACCTCTTTGGTAGCATCGTTGGTAGCGATGTATTCAGCCTTTATCGTCTAGATTGCCACGGTATATAGCTTGGAACTCTTCCAACATACCGTCTCTCCACTTAGGGTAAAGACAAAGCCTGAGACTGAATATCAGTTGACCTTATCACTCTGAAAGCTTGAACTAAGAACATTCTTTTAGTGCTTCTCAAGTACTTAAGAACGTCCTTCACAGCTATTCAATGATTCTCCTAAGATCCGATTGATTCCTGATCACTACACCTGGTGAGTTAGCTACATCTGGTCTGGTACATAACATCGCATACATAATAGAGCTTACTGTTGAAGCATAGGATATCCCTTGCACGCGACTTCTTTCCAAATCATTCTCGGGAGACTTCTTTTTGGAGAGAGTGATTCTTGAGTAAGTGGGCGAACCACTATGCTTAGAATCTTCCATACTAAACCCTTTAGTACGGTGTTAATGTACCTGGATTTGTTAAACTCCCAACATCCGCTTAGATCTATCTCTATAGATCTTAATCCCCAAGATGTAGTAAGTATCAACCAGATCTGTCCTGGAGAATCCTCGTGATAAGAGTAGCTTGACCGAGCGTAGCATAGGAAACCCCTTTCCTATCAAGAGTATGCCATCTACGTACAATACGAAGACAACAGTCTTACTCTCTACTACCTTCTTGTATATACAAGGTTTATCTATCCTTTTGATTAAGTCAAACCCTTTGACTATCATATCAAAACAGACGTTCCAACTCCGCGATGCATGCTTCAACTAAGTAGCTTATACACCATATCTGCTGCTCCCACTAGTCTACGAAGCCTTCTGGCTGTCATGCATATGCTCTCTTTTAAATCACATTTAGAAAAGCGGTCATGACGTGCAACTGCAGATATCGTAGTCATGGTATGCAGCGATGGCAAGTAGGATCCGGATGGTCTTAAGCATAGCTACTGGAGAAAAGGTTTCATCATTATCCACACCTAGTTGTATGATGAGAACCTTTTACTATAAATCTAGCTTTGAAAGTCTCAACTTTTCCATCTACACTAAGTATCTATCTCATAGATCCACTTGCTCCCGTTGGGTTTTACCCCTTCAGGAGCAACATGCAAAGTCCATACTTTGTTGGTGTATATGGATTCCATCTCAGATCTCATTGCATCCAGACGTTTTACAGAGCCCCCACTCGTGAAGGCCTGCTGAATCAAGTTGGGTCATCATCAACCATGATGCAATCCTCGCTCTGACTATCACTGAAAATAATCGGATTATCTCTCAGGTGGGTGAGAAACCCTACCAAATTCACGAAGAGGCTGAGGTTCGTTGGAGACTATTAAATTCTCCGGTACCATTAAATCATCAGTCGTAGTTTGTATAGCTGGAAATCCTTTCTGTTCAACCTCATGTGCTGGGTTCCCTAGCACGACAGCGAGGTTTCAGGAGGCATCGTCCATGCCAATTTCAAATTTTGTTATACTAAAGAACCCTAAGCTAAGGATGTTTAACTAGAATCATACGAAACAACAATGTAAACAACTTTACATCCAAAGTGAATGAGGAATACAACCTTTGTAGACCGGTCCTTCACTTCTAAAGCTCCGTGTAGTAGTCCCTTCACTCCAAGTAGTGAACACCCGAACTTTAGTAAGGGTTCACATGAAGAAATGAACAAGCTTCCTCGATGTCTTCGAAGTCGAAAACGATCTACGTCGAGGAGACTCAAGCTCATGCTACCTCTTCACTAATGGTAGAATTAGTAAAGCAAACAACCTAAACTAAAAGGCAGCACTAGTAGAGGTTGATGAAGTAGGAATTTTGCTCACTTTAGATTTATTTTTCTCACAATATTTCTTCATCATTTGAAAAGCTAGAAAGCTTTCTCATGAGGAAGAAGAAGATGAAGTGGAGATGAGAATGAAACTCATAAGGTTAGAAATGCAACCATGGGAGAGTTTATGTCATACACTAACTCATGTAGAGACTAAACTATGGTTATTGGATAATGGTTAGGTTAATAAATATCTTAAGAAAAACAAAACAAGTGGACTAAGTCAATGGTTCTACAAGCTTCCACTAAGCTCAACCATGACAAATTCCACTAATTTTGAATTACTTAATAAATATAAACCTTAACATTAACCTAAGCATGGTGTGAGTCTCACACACCCATGTTGCATGTGTAACCAAGCATGACACAACAATATATATCACATATATATTTTGTGTGCAAAAAAGAAAACAATACAATTAACATATATCACATATATATTAAATGTATCATAAGTGAGAAAAAGAAATGCTTAAGTGAGCTAATATTAGTTAATGTAAATTAATATATCAAATATATAATTATACATTAAATTATTAAATCAACATTTGATTTAATAATCCGGCTATATCACATATAACCGACTAATATCATATGTATCAATTTATCGAATCAACACTTGATCCGATAACCCGGCTATATCACATATAACCGGCAGATATAACATATCACAAGAATAGAATATGGTATCACATACGCGTATTAATCTCGATCCTGCACATATCACATATATGGTCCTACTTCGTTTCGCCTGAGCCAGGAAACCTCTGTGTAGGACTCTAAAGACTCGTCAATTCACCGGCAGTAGGTGATGATCATATCAAACACCCACAAGCCGCAAGCGGTCTGCTAAACGTAACGGCCATCCGGGTATTGAGCGATCAGAAAATCATCAAGCATGCCTGCTCATACTCCAGTGAATCTAATCAGTAACACTACCGTATAGTCCGGTCTCTTCGTCTGATATGTTACATATCCAGCCTGGGGGTGGTAAACGTCAGACCCTAATAGCCCGATAAGTCGTGCCGATATGAGACTCATAACAGGTCGAGAAACTATTGATAACACTTACCAGTAAATCTCATAACAGCCCTGGCCAGGGACTTCCTGTTATAGCCAATCGAGCACAGCGCAACATCAACCCCAAATACCGGGAGAGAGGAAATCCCCTCCTATCGCTCATTGCCTCCATGGGACTCGGGACTGTACCCAAAAAACACCGTTTTGCACATTCTCTTGAACGTGGTAAGGTGGAAATCAAAGCACAGTGGGAATCACACAAGACTCTATGACGATTTCGGGTCGACAGACTAACCTGTACCAGTGTCACCAGAGAACTGCTATCTGACGTGAAGTATAATATCATTTAGGAGTTCTCGGCGAGTCTTGTTCAGTGTACCCAATCTCCACTGAGCACCCGTATACTATCCTTGATGTCAAACACCAATGGATGTGGGATCATCTATCGCCTATCATATGGGTCAAGATACGTATACACTATTCTACTCTGGAATATCGATGCCCCGTCTCGATACAACCACGACTAGGAATAATTGTAGGATGTACTTACAGACTATCCTTGCGTCACTGGTATGATCTGCATCATAATCCTGGTAGTCAAGTACACATCCTAAGGGCTTTACCAACATGGCACAGAGAGACAATATAAGTGTACATGTTAAGATAAAGAGCAACCAGATATCATACTATCATGTCGAGCAAGAAAGTCCTCCCTATATATGTCCCAGCATCCACTATAATATATATCATATATACAATAATGGCCTCTAAGGCATACATACAACTAACAATCTCCCACTTGTACTAAGGCCAGTTGTTGTAGTATCTCATACCCAACGTCCCATAAAAGTCTCTCGTAGGAAAGGCCTTGGTGAGTGGATCCGCTGTGTTATCCTTCCCGTCAACTCTCCTGACCTCGATCCCTTAGAGATCAACAATCTCCCTGATCAGGTGATACCGCCTCAGAAAATGTCTGGATCGCTGATGGGACCTAGGTTCCTAGGCCAAAGCCACAACTCCATTGTCACACAATGGTAGGAACCATGTTCAACTCATGAACAAGAAATACCCAGACAACCTCTTTGGTAGCATCGTTAGTAGCGATGTATTTAGCCTTTATCGTCTAGATTGCCACGGTATAGCTTGGAACTCTTCCAACATACCGTCCCTCCACTGAGGGTAAAGACAAAGCCTGAGACTGACTATCAGTCGACCTTATCACTCTGGAAGCTCGAACCAAGAACATTCTTTTAGTGCTTCTCAAGTACTTAAGAACATCCTTCATAGCTGTCCAGTGATTCTCCCAAGATCCGATTGATTCCTGATCACTACACCTAGTGAGTTAGCTACATCTGGTCTGGTACATAACATCGCATACATGATAGAGCCTACTGCCGAAGCATAGGGTATCCCTTGTACGCGAGCTCTTTCCAAATCAGTCTCGGGAGACATCTTTTTAGAGAGAATGATTCCTGAGTAAGTGGGCGAACCACTATGCTTAGAATCTTCCTTACCCCTTTAGTACTGTCTTAATGTACCTGGATTTGGGACACTCCCAGCATCCTCTTAGATCTATCTCCATAGATCTCAATCCCCATCATGTAGTAGGTATCAACCAAATCTATCCTGGAGAATCCTTGTGATAAGAGGAGCTTGACCGAGCGTAGCATAGGAAACCTCTTGTAAGTCTACGTTAGCGCCCCGGCAGTCTACAGACGCCAATTGCGGAATAAAACTTTTTAACTTGGCGCTATCGTATACTTTAACCCGGATCTGCCATAATTGCTAAACTAACAAACAGTAAAGAGTGTAGAAATGTTGTACCGACTGATCCGAGTCCTCCGGTCTTCATCTCCACTCCGATCTCCTCGCGGGATCTCCGTCCGTCTCCTCCTCGTCGGAAAGGGCACCATATCGCCTGTAGCTTTTACGGGCTCCCACCTCAATACCGAGGCAACTCGGGCGCGAAGCTGGCGAATCGACGCGTCCAAGATTTGCTGTAGGAAGTGTAGTGTAGAGGCTACTTGTCTCTTTGGGGTTTGTTGCCTTTGGATGGAGGAATGAAGATTGAACTTTGGAGGGAAATGAAGCAACCATTTTGCAAGCCAAATGAGATGAACAAAATGAAGCACAAAATGAATCTCTCAATTTTTCTCTCCTCCTCATCAAGTGGCCGGCCATTTCAATAATGAAATGGTGGAGGGAAAGAATGGATATATATGATGAAGGGAGGTGAGTGTAGGAGTGAAGAAGGGGGTGACCACATCAAGGGACAAACAAGCATGCTTCACTTTAATCAAACCATACCTTCATCAAATCACATAAATGCAAGCATGGTGCAATAGATAACAATCCTATCATAATCAAGACAAGTGCAAGAAACCCCCTCCTCAAAGATTATTTGCACAATTGCAAATAACCCCTTCCATCGGAAAAGTCCGGCCGGGAAAGAACAAAGGAAAACCGGCCGGAACGGAATGCAAACTGGCAACTCCAGAAAACTGGTCCCGTAATAAATTACAGGAAAACCCCGACACTGTGCATACACACCCACATCTGTATTCCGTCCGGATACAAATGCAAAGAGACAAAATCTACACTGTACTAAACTAGGACCGGCTTAAACCAAAGCCGGCTAGTAATATCCGTTCGATCCTGATCCGTGCAATACCGCACGTATCTGATCGAACCCTGCCATATAACTATACGGCTACTAGTACAAACCGTCCGATCCTGATCCGTGCAATACCGCACGTATCTGATCGGACCCTGCCATATCTCCATACGGCCTCTACAGCGTTTCGCCCGAAAATTGAGTAACTGAAAGTGTGGTAGACTCTAAAGACTCGTCAATACTATGGCTGTGGATTTAACCACTAGCACGTCAGAGGTATAAGCCAATACGTGACGGGCCACCAGCTATTGACTAAAGGGGACGTCGATGAGCGAACTCATCCTGACACCCTACTGAGCCTGTCAGTGACAATATCCGTACAGTCCGGTCCGTTCGTCTATGAGCATCGCATGGCGGGCCTAGGGGGTTGGTAAAAGTCAGACCCCCAAAAGCGGTACAAGTCGTGTCGGAGTGTAGCCCAGAACACCCTGAGATACTACTGGAATACCTACCAGTAAATCTCCTGCCTTGGCCAAGGACTTCGTGTAATGGCTCTCCTAGACACAGCGCGACCTCACCCCCAATACCGGGAGAGACGAAACCCCCGAAGATCCGCTCACTGCCTCCATGTGGCTCGGGACTGTACCCAACTAAAACCTGTTTGCACGACTCCTTTGAGCCGTGGTAGGGTAGTAATCAAAGCACAGTGGGAACTCACACGAGACAAATGACGATCCCCAGGTCGATGAACTAACCTGTACACATGTCACCTGGGAACTGCTATCTGACATCAGGTATAAGACCAACTAGCATGTTCCCGGCGAGTCCTGTCCGGTGTACTCATAACCCAATGAGCACCTGTATACATCTTAGGTGATCCAACTGACACCAGTGGCTTGTGAGACCGGCCACCGCCCCTCGTCGGGGTCTCGACTGTATACACTAGTCTACTCTGGAGAATCGATGCCCTGTCTCGAAACTCCCACGACTAGGGACCTTTTAAGGATGTGCTTGTAGACCCCAGCTCCCACGTATATGATCGCCATCATACTGCCGGTAGTCAAGCAAGAATCCCAGGGGCTCTATCAACGTGCAATAGTGACATGTCATGTCACCTGAAGCAGTACACGATGATAAAGGTAAACCTGATAGCATACTATCATCTCGAGTAAGACTGTTCTACCGGGATAGGTCCTCCCTCAATCATTGCAATCACGTGCTTGTGATCCAATAATTGACTCTGAGGGCACTATCTCCAACAATCTCCCACTTGCACTCAAGGCTAATTATTGCGATGTCGCATACTCACAGCCCGTGTGATACCGAACACCCAACTCCTCTACAAGTCAGTCTCACAAAGCTCGTTTGCAAAACTATTGCGTTCGAGGAATAGCCTCAGCGAGTGGATCCGCTCTGAAGTTTCTTTCTATGTCTCTCTAAATCTCAAGTTCGCGGAGAATGCCATCTCCCGAAATGAGCAATACCTGTCTTAGAGTGTCTGGATGTCTGATGGGACCGAGTTCATAAATGAACTCCAAATCCAAACTTCTTAGACTGTATCGTCAACTGAACTTAATCAGTATCCTGCGCCATGCCTCCCTCAGTATTGCCTTGGACCACCTGTCCAAAATACTGCCCCTCGTCAGAGGGAAAACTATAACTCTGACAACCTCCTTGTCGTCCAGGTCACCTTGGAAGCCTGGAATGATAACTGTTTCCCGAATGGGGCTTTCGCTATCATATCCCTAGAACAGCCACTTATGTTCTAAAACTGCTTCCGACTGTTTCTCCAGGATTGGATTAATGTCAACTTATTGCATCTAGTGCAAGAACAACATCTGGTGTGGTACTTGACATCTCACGATTGACTCAATTGCCTGAGCAAGTGATCTGCCAATCATGCCCGTCCCTCTCCCCTTTAGTCTGTAAGACACCTTTGGAGAGGGTGACTCCATTACCTGCAGGTACACTACCGTGCCAGGAGTCGTCCATCCTAAATACTCTTAGAATGCTGTCAAGTACCCTGATTGGGAAACCACCCAAATCTAGATCTAAGACCATAGATCTAGTAACCAGTATGTCATATATAAAATCCATTTCCTTTGTGGAGAAACCACTGTGTGACGACCAAAGTATAACCGATTGTAGTATAGGAGTTTCTTTTCCTACTTTGTGTATGTCATCCAAAACCCGGATATCACACCCTACTATCTTCTCAACAGATCCATCTCCTATTCTGATGACGTCAAACCTATGACTGTCACATCAGAAACAGATGATCTATCTCCGCTATATCTGCTTTAGTCTATAAATAGACATAAGCCTGATGTCCACCAATGCTTCCGTTGCTCCCACTGACTACGACAACCCTCTGGCAGAGTCATATAGACGTGCACTTCTAAAGCTAGTTTAGAATGACGCTATACTCATCCTCCTGCCGGGTCTCGCAGCCTGGAACAACAACAATGGCAAGTGTGGGTAAACAAGAACTTCCCTGTCACCGTCCTTGAGGCTACCGGAGTACCTCTCGGGTGCCTGAAGTTACCCACCTTATCTGCGGAGTGGCCAATGGAATGTCAAATCAGATTGAATCTTTAGGTTCCTTATCAAATCTCCAGTAATCGTTTGCGGTTCTGGAATCGCTTCCAGTTCTACCATACTCCCACTACTGTTTTCTGAAAAATAACCATTTCTTTTTAAAACTGTGGCGAGTCAAGAACAATATCACTATTGATCTTTCTTATGGTAGAAAATCAACCCTCATCATAGCCTGGGTCAACCCACAAACAGCCATTACAGAAACGTGCCTTTAGTTATCCAGTGTCTGGTTTTAATCATAAACCGGACAACTCCCCGTACCTTAACATCGTTAAGATATGAACTGTTCTATATCCAATATAGAACCAGAGGCACTGATTTAATTGAACCAGATTCAAATCATGCAGCTGTCTCCAGTGCATGTCAAAAAAATGGAGAGAGGCTAATCAGCGTTACTTAACTTAGGAATGCTTCCAATTATGAGTAACCTGAAAGAGAAGCAATTTCTCTTTATCATTACTATCAACTGAATACCATGCACAAGTATCTACATCTTCGATCACTTTGAAGAATCCCGATACTTGCTATACCTGGTTCTCTACTCTATTCAAATACCTATAACTCCTCAAAATTTAGACCCTGTGTTTCCACGAAGCACATGTCTAAGAACTAGAGAAGTTAAAAGTAAATAGAATATAGTAAGAGGACCAACCCCTCTGTCCTAATGGACAGTGGACAATATACAATACTCTGTATAAGTCCGCTGAGTCTAACAACTCTTTCACTGTGTGTCGTAGGTTGAAAACTGTATTTATAGTTAAGAAGAATTACACCGCTGTTTAATGCTCCTTACCTAACCATCCACTGATATAGGTAAATGTCATCGACATAATATCAAAAGGTATATCTCACTCTATTCAAATAGACGTACAGATATATCAATTTGAAATTGGTGCACAACAGCGGATATTCATAACCAAATATTTGCCGACCGGCAAACAGCCCAGGTGATTTCCTCAAATATCACCGATTACAACGAATCCCGATATAATGAGGATGATCACCCAATTCCCAATAACTTACTCCCACTCATCATCTGTAAAACCATACAGATGTGAGAATCATACCTGGTAAATACATACCCTGGAGCAAGTGTCTAATCGGGAAATCAGTTTTCATTTAACAGTGCACAGTGAACTGAAACATTGAAATGTTTCGATGGGGTATCCTGGTATTCCTAGTAATGCCTCTTCCATTATCCAGATTCACAACTATAACCGTATAATTCTTTGCCACCTCTCCAAATCCCTTTATATGTCTTTAGTCATTACCTTCCGCACACCCCTTAGGCCAAATGGTTTTCTTCCTTCCCTACCGTTCGGCACCAGCCTATGGTTTGGAAGAAGACTATCCAATAAGCTTAATGGGTGTACTGTCCTAGTCCTAGGAGCACTCGCAATGCGAGAGAAGGTGAAGATAAAAGACAACCGAATAAACCTTATTCCTATTTCTCCTGGACCAGAATCCATCCCCGAACTGGAACAAGTTCCTTTCGAGTTCGTATATAACCATACGATGGAGTACCCAATAAACTGTGGATCTTCGTAGTGATACGGAGTGTCCTGGAGAAATACAAAGGTGATGTGGGAGTGGTAACGAAATATTTGGTTTGGTCGTGAATATCTGTTGCAATTTACTTTGCCCTCTTACTAATCCCTTGCTTTGTCTGAACTTAATACCTTCTGCACACCATCGTTATGCTAATTGGTTTTCTTCATTCCCTACCGGTCGGCACCAGCCTAAGGTTTGGAAGAAGACAATCCAATTTGCGTAATAGGTGTACTACCCCTAAACCAAGGAGTACTCGTAACCTGAGAGAGGGTAAAAAGAAAAGACAACTGAATAATCCTATCCGTTTTCTCCAGAACCAGAAACCATCCTCGAATAAATTCTTTCGAGTTCGTATCTAACCATACGATGGTTTTGTCCAATGGAAGTGGACGTTCGTAGTAAAACGGGGTGTCCTGGAGAAAAGGGTAAAAGTAGGAGTGGCAATGAGGTTTGCAACTCTGACAATCCAAAAGCCAGTGTTAAGAAGGTTCGGTCAACTTGGTCACTGAGTCATAGTCTTAGGGTCGGGTCAATGGTCGCTGCCAAAGAGAGAGAGAAAAGAAACACTCAGCGTGCACTCTACCCTAGATCAGAATGGTTACCAATTTATCTAATCTGGAAACCTCCCACTGTACCTCAAAATTCTCCTCCAAACCTGAAAGAAGAATTATTCGGGGTCACCCGAGGAGTAAACCAACTCATCAGTGGGAATCGGGATCCAACTATCATCGCATGATAACGTGACGGAATCCGCTCACGCTATAACACTCCAGAAGGTATGCGCATATCTGGCAAGTTTCAGTTCTTTTGAAACTCCCGATGTGATTTCTACCCCATGCTCTTATGACCTTGACTATGGCCAACAAATCATAAGTCACATGTCAAGTTCTACCCGTCATTATCCAGGTTGATTTGAACCCACCCGTACAAGCCCTTGACTAGGGCCAACAAGGCTATACGACTGTCCCAAACCAACGCATCTATCTATGCTGCATATGAATAACCAACAGCTACCAAACACTGTGCCTTGACTATGGCCAACAAACACAGCTTGAATACTATTGACTATCCATATGAAACGACGGAGGGCTACGAATGGTTTCTGGCGAAAACCTTTAACGTAATGAACTTGATATCGTTGAAGGAACGGATAGCTTTTTAGAAAATATAGTGACGAAAACCTTTACTAAAGAGGTCACTCCCGGTGAAGGGATCTCGGCTCTTTCCCCGTAGAATGAGGTGCAGGATATTCCAACTGAATACCACGGTGCAAAGCAAAAGTAATCGGCTATAGTGAAGTTAATGCCCTGACGCAAACTTCTGTCCAAGGGGTCACTCCCGGTGAAGGGATCTCGGCCCTTGCCTCGTCGACTGAGGAGCAGGATATTCCAAATGAATACCACGATGCAAAACAAAAGTGAACGTCCTTGCAATAACAGCTTTTTGAAAAGTGTTCCAACAACATCAGAATAGGTTTGTTTAACTTGCATTGATCCGAATCAACGCAGTCCCATCAATTGATCACACCACAAAGAACGAAAATATACTGACGTACATATATGCCATCCGCATTCGCCACTGGGTCCCGTCATCACTCGTTAGGTTAGCTTACTAACGACAGAGCGGGGACTGGACTAGCGCGGATGAAAAACATATACAACATCTACTAATATATATACCAATATATAGTATTTCGCTCAAGGCGAGAATAAAATGTAACATCACAGAAATGTACAGCATCACAGAACAATACAGATATCTGGGATCCCCGGGTTTCACAGAGCCACTACTGAAAACCCGACGTTCCTCTGGTCGTGTGGATAGCCTGTGCAATGAAAACCTAGACCCCTACGGGTGCGGCAAGTCACCCGCCAAAACCTGAAGCGAGGCAGCCCCCTCCAGCGCCGTGAATGGACCACCCAGCACTTCACGGAATCCGGTAACTTGGGCACCCCTCCTGGGTCAACCTGTACCCCCTACGAGTGCGGCGAATAGCCCGCCAATTCCAGACTGAAGCCCCTCCGTCTCAATGCCCTGAGATGCGGGCCCGTTGCCCTCCAGAACCCGGCTATCCGTGCACCCCTCCGCGGGGTAACCCTAGTACAGAAAGTAGAATATACATACACCGGGTACATCGACCGCAACCAGGTCGTGCCCCAAAAAAATAATACAAACAGGCAGTGACGGCAGTCCACATGTCGGACGCTCGCCCCGCAATATCAAATATACATAATACAACAACACTGTACTAGTATTGCATCCAGGCTATCCCCCACGACCGATCCGCAACATCACAGCAAATACATAGAACATCAACGTGAAAATCACGTTCGCAAATCCGTCTAACCGGGCTATAGCAGTTAGACCGGATTTACCGATCGAGTGACATTCACGGTCGCAGATATAATGTAAATACTGTGAAAACTAACGTGTTTAAATTTCGATCGACAAAATATCAAGAAGTGGGCCCCACGACTTACTGGTGAACAGTAACAAAATCTGGGCAAAAATGATATATATCAAAAACCCCAAAAACCCACATAGAACAACCTGACAAAATTTGGGAGCACGTGCTCCCCACGTGGCCGCGGTTGCGCGGCCAAACCATGGGTTTGGCCGCGCTTCCGCGGCAGTTTGGGGGGATCACGACCCCAAATTTTGTCGGGTGTCTTATATGTTCCTGCTATGATTTTTAAGACATCCAGAAATAATTTTTGAGACCGTTTAAAAACAACAGAAACTGTCGGCTTGGATTTTTGTAGTTTTCGATTTCCGGTCGGATCGAAGTTTTAAACGCGTTAGCACAAGTTAGCATAGCAAAATGGTGAGGCTCTGATACCACTGTAAGTCTACGTTAGCGCCCCGGCAGTCTACAGACGCCAATTGCGGAATAAAACTTTTTAACTTGGCGCTATCGTATACTTTAACCCGGATCTGCCATAATTGCTAAACTAACAAACAGTAAAGAGTGTAGAAATGTTGTACCAACTGATCCGAGTCCTCCGGTCTTCATCTCCACTCCGATCTCCTCGCGGGATCTCCGTCCGTCTCCTCCTCGTCGGAAAGGGCACCACATCGCCTGTAGCTTTTACGGGCTCCCACCTCAATACCGAGGCAACTCGGGCGCGAAGCTGGCGAATCGACGCGTCCAAGATTTGCTGTAGGAAGTGTAGTGTAGAGGCTACTTGTCTCTTTGGGGTTTGTTGCCTTTGGATGGAGGAATGAAGATTGAACTTTGGAGGGAAATGAAGCAACCATTTTGCAAGCCAAATGAGATGAACAAAATGAAGCACAAAATGAATCTCTCAATTTTTCTCTCCTCCTCATCAAGTGGCCGGCCATTTCAATAATGAAATGGTGGAGGGAAAGAATGGATATATATGATGAAGGGAGGTGAGTGTAGGAGTGAAGAAGGGGGTGACCACATCAAGGGACAAACAAGCATGCTTCACTTTAATCAAACCATACCTTCATCAAATCACATAAATGCAAGCATGGTGCAATAGATAACAATCCTATCATAATCAAGACAAGTGCAAGAAACCCCCTCCTCAAAGATTATTTGCACAATTGCAAATAACCCCTTCCATCGGAAAAGTCCGGCCGGGAAAGAACAAAGGAAAACCGGCCGGAACGGAATGCAAACTGGCAACTCCAGAAAACTGGTCCCGTAATAAATTACAGGAAAACCCCGACACTGTGCATACACACCCACATCTGTATTCCGTCCGGATACAAATGCAAAGAGACAAAATCTACACTGTACTAAACTAGGACCGGCTTAAACCAAAGCCGGCTAGTAATATCCGTTCGATCCTGATCCGTGCAATACCGCACGTATCTGATCGAACCCTGCCATATAACTATACGGCTACTAGTACAAACCGTCCGATCCTGATCCGTGCAATACCGCACGTATCTGATCGGACCCTGCCATATCTCCATACGGCCTCTACAGCGTTTCGCCCGAAAATTGAGTAACTGAAAGTGTGGTAGACTCTAAAGACTCGTCAATACTATGGCTGTGGATTTAACCACTAGCACGTCAGAGGTATAAGCCAATACGTGACGGGCCACCAGCTATTGACTAAAGGGGACGTCGATGAGCGAACTCATCCTGACACCCTACTGAGCCTGTCAGTGACAATATCCGTACAGTCCGGTCCGTTCGTCTATGAGCATCGCATGGCGGGCCTAGGGGGTTGGTAAAAGTCAGACCCCCAAAAGCGGTACAAGTCGTGTCGGAGTGTAGCCCAGAACACCCTGAGATACTACTGGAATACCTACCAGTAAATCTCCTGCCTTGGCCAAGGACTTCGTGTAATGGCTCTCCTAGACACAGCGCGACCTCACCCCCAATACCGGGAGAGACGAAACCCCCGAAGATCCGCTCACTGCCTCCATGTGGCTCGGGACTGTACCCAACTAAAACCTGTTTGCACGACTCCTTTGAGCCGTGGTAGGGTAGTAATCAAAGCACAGTGGGAACTCACACGAGACAAATGACGATCCCCAGGTCGATGAACTAACCTGTACACATGTCACCTGGGAACTGCTATCTGACATCAGGTATAAGACCAACTAGCATGTTCCCGGCGAGTCCTGTCCGGTGTACTCATAACCCAATGAGCACCTGTATACATCTTAGGTGATCCAACTGACACCAGTGGCTTGTGAGACCGGCCACCGCCCCTCGTCGGGGTCTCGACTGTATACACTAGTCTACTCTGGAGAATCGATGCCCTGTCTCGAAACTCCCACGACTAGGGACCTTTTAAGGATGTGCTTGTAGACCCCAGCTCCCACGTATATGATCGCCATCATACTGCCGGTAGTCAAGCAAGAATCCCAGGGGCTCTATCAACGTGCAATAGTGACATGTCATGTCACCTGAAGCAGTACACGATGATAAAGGTAAACCTGATAGCATACTATCATCTCGAGTAAGACTGTTCTACCGGGATAGGTCCTCCCTCAATCATTGCAATCACGTGCTTGTGATCCAATAATTGACTCTGAGGGCACTATCTCCAACACCTCTTTCCTATCAAGATAAAGACAGTCTTACTCTCTACTACCTTCTTGTATATACAAGGTTCATCTACCTTTTGATAAGGTCAAACTTTTTGACTGTCATCAAAATAGACGTTCCAACTCCGCGATGCATGCTTCAACTAAGCAGCTTGCACATCTTTCCACCACTCCCACTTGTCCACGAAGCCCTCTGGCTGTCATGCACACGCTCTCTTCTAAATCACATTTAGAAAAGCGGTCATGACGTGCAACTGCCAGATATCGTAGTCATGGTATGCAGCGATGGAAAGTAGGATCCGGATGGTCTTAAGCATAGCCACCGGAGAAAAGGTTTCATCATTATCCACATCTGGCTGTATGACGAGAACCTTTTGCTAAAAGTCTAGCTTTGAAAGTCTCAACTTTTCCATCTGCACCAAGTATCTATCTCATAGATCCACTTGCTTCCGTTGGGTTTTACCCCTTCAAGAGTAACATGAAAAGTCCATACTTTGTTGGTGTATATGGATTCCATCTCAGATCTCATTGCATCCAGCCGTTTCATAGAGTTCCTACTCGTGAAGGCCTGCTGAATCTAGTTAGGTGATCATCAACCATGATGCAATCCTCGCTCCCACTGTCATCGAGAATAATCATATCACCTCTCAGGTGGGTGAGGAACCCTACCAAATTCGTGGAGAGGCTGAGGCTCGTTGGAGACTATTGAATCCTCCGGTTTCACTAAATCATCAGTCGCAGTTTGTATAGCTGGAACCTTTCAAGTTCTACCTCATGACCACTAATTTGTTTTTCAAGAAATTCCTTTTTCTAAAAAGGTGGCATGTTGAGAAACGAAACATCTTTTGTTCCTCGGTTTGGTAGAAGATATTCCCTCACGTATGTTTGGGATAGCCAACAAACTTGTAGAACTGACCTTGCCTCGAGTTTGTCCGGATTTTGCTTTTCAACATAGGCCGGACAACCCCATATCTTAACTTGCTTAAGACATGGTCTCTTCCCATACCATATCTCATATGGAGTGGTAGGCTCTGATTTGGTGGAAACCCTATTCAATAGGTATGCAGCTTCTCAAGTGCATAACTCCAAAAAAGAAATAGGCAACTCAGCAGTACTCATCATAGAGCGCACCATATCTCATAGGTTGTGATTGCCCCGCCCCGACACACCGTTGTGCTATGGTGTATACGGAGGAGTAATGCTGAGAGAGAATCTCATTCTCTTTTAGATAGTCCAGGAATTCAATGCCCAAGTATTCTCCTCCCTGATCACATCTAAGGATTTAATACTTTTATCCGTCCGGTTCTCAACTTCATGCTTATATTCTTTGAATTTCTCAAAAGCTTCAGACTTGTGTTTCAACAGGAACACACATCTGAATCTTGAGAGATGGTCAGTGAATATAATAAAGTATGAGAAACCAACCCTGGCATGTGTAGACATGGATCGAATACATCAACATGTATCAATCCCAAGAGTTCAGCAACTCTTCCTCCGTTTCCAGCAAAAGGAGTATTGGTCATTTTACTTTTGAGACATGACTGGAAAGTATCATAAGATGAAAATTTGAACGGATTCGAATATTCATCCATATGTGCTTTAGCTAGTCGTGTCGCATTTATGTGACCTAGTCTACAATGCCACAAGAAGGATTCGTTCATTTCTGAACATGTCCTCTTGTGTGTGTTCCGTATACTTAGAACTGTGATTTGATTTAGAACGTCTATGCTATTTTATAACGTGTCTGATCAAATCAACTTTTGATTCAGGAAAATGTTCACAAAATTATCCTGCAATACAAAATCATATCCTTCTTTATCAAATAAATAGACTGATATAATTTTGTATATCAGATTCGGTATGTAATAACATTCGTTAAGAATCAATATATTTGGTAATACAAGGTGATATCTGCCAACTGACTTGGCTGCAACAATTGCACCATTCACTACACTTTAAAGAAATATCACCCAATCCCAGTTCTCTACCTATCTATAGCCTATGTAAAAAATTACATTTGTGGGATCCTGATCCGATATCACATACCCAGGACGTAGAGTATACTGAGAAACAGTTCTTGGTAACGAACATACCTGAAGAAGATGCATCAACATGCTTCTTCTTCGATCGAGTGGCATAGGAATTCTGGCATTCCCCTATTTCCTGCTCAGTCTTATAACAATTATAACAAAAGAACGGAACCAACGTTCCCCAGCACAGTATAATGAGCAGGTTCGGTCAAAACATCCATATTATTATCTTGATTAAGGCGTGATATGGTCGCTACCAGGAGAGAGACAAGAAAACACTCTGCATGCGATCTTACAAGATTAAATTGGTTATTATTTTATCTAATCAGGATGGCTCCCACTGTTTTTATCAAGTCTTCCTTCAAACTCTAAAAGGTAAGACTAGCCGAGATTAATTACACCCTACAAGTTCGCTAACCGTTCAGCCAGACCAGTGTCGGTACTTTAAGGGAGGTTCCCCATGCTTTCGCACGGACCTAATTAAAGTAAACCTCGTTTTCCCAGAGACGTAAACTCATTGACACCTTTCTAGACACCTAATAGGTTAGCTAATTGTAAAGTACAAAACTCTCCTAGGAGTAACGCTTACTCAAAGTGGGATCGGGATCCAACTATCTCATAGAAGGTATACAATCTCATTGCAAATTTCAACACTTGAAATTCCCGATATATTTTGCCCCAAGCAATCTATGACCTTGACATGGTCAACAAACTATAGATCGCAAGTCAAGTTCAACCCGTACATTTCATGATTGAATTAAACCTACCCGCACGACCCTTGACAAGGTCAACAAGGCCGCACGACTACCTTAATCCAATCGCATCTCATGCTTAAGCAGATAAGCACTAATCAGCTACCGCACACTACGCCTTGACAAGGTCAACAAACGCAGCACGAATACTAAATAGTCCTTATCTGAAATGACGGAGAGCTACGATAGGTTTTTAAGAAAACCTTTTGCGTAATGAACTTGATATCGTTGCGGAATCGAGTGATTTTGAAAAGGAGTGTTTTTGAGGCTTTTACTAGTTTTGCTAAAGAGGTCACTCCCGGTGAAGGGATTTCGGCTCTTTCCTCATCAATTGAGGTTCTAGATATTCTACAATATCACTATGCAAAGCAAGAAATAAAAAAGCAATCAAAAACAAAACCGAGCTGATTGGAGCATCTGCTAATTTCGCTAAAGAGATCACTCCCGGTGAAGGGATCTCGGCTCTTTCCTTATCAAATAAGGTGATGGATATTCTACAAGAAATACCACTATGCAAAGCAAGAACTAGAGCTACCCTTTTTTAAAATTTGATTCCACAGCATCTTTAGGTTTCTTTTAATTCATTAATCTCATTAATGAAGTCCCATCATTTTTGCTTCCTAAGCATCACAGAAGAAACGAAAGAAGCAATAGTTATTATATATCATATATATAATATAAGCATTCGTCTCAACATATTAAGTGATCACATCACAGATATACAGCAGCAGAAGATAACATATAAAATATTAGATATACTAGGATTTCCGTGTTTTATATCAAGCCAGTAAAAAACGCAGATTATACGGTCACGATGAATAGCCAAACCTACATCCCTAGACCCTACGAGAGCGGCAAGCAACCCTCCCTATTCTAGGGTTAGGAGACCCGGTCTCGACTCCTCGAGATGGCCTCCCACTGAACCTAGAACCCGGTTACTTTTGCTCTCCACCTTGGGTCTATCCTAATGCGGAAAAGTAAATAATATACATCAATGGTGATATCATCCTCAACCCGGAAGTGCCCCAATAAAAAAATATTACATACAATAAATTTTACATGAATGAAAATGAAAAACTTTCATCTCACATAAAACCCCAGCTATTCAAACACGACGATCCAATATAACATATCACAGCAACACATAACATCACATGTCATCACCGTAAGTAAAATGCATATCCCAATTGTCGTTGACATATAGGAACGAAACCGGCGATACACCACATATTACACTTACAGACGCAGAAAAGAAAGTGAAAAACTACAACAATTGGAATCTTCACTACCCTTAGACATCATAAACCCGAAATATCACATATTCTGGATTTCATGCCTAACAATGCAGATTTTACATTTGGGTCTCATCTATGAAAACACTTTTCAAAGGAAGTCGGGTAATTCAACATGATTCCCGATTCCACCCGAAGCCGAAATGTTAAACTTGCAAGCAACTAATTACTTTTCATAAAACTAATTAGTGTAGATTCTAATTATTGTATCACAATCACAGTTAGCTAGACGATATTAAACTTTTCGATCGAATAAACAAACACCCAAAATTTCCCAAAGAGCTCAACACTTGAGCGGAGTTTAAAAGATACCCAGGACATGCCACAGCACCTATGGTCCAGCCATAGAAGGGCCAACCCTTACCTCGCCTATGGCACTGCGGAACTACCACAAACCCTAGGGTTTGGTAGCGGTTCCGACGGTAAAAGAATCGAGTTAGGGTTTCGTTCTTCTAGAGGGTCCACAGAATCACCTGTATAATTTTCTGAATATTTTAAACTTGGAAAAATCCAACTCTTGGAAAATTCGCAGCAAGGGAAAAATTGGGTTATTGATATTCGTTCGAACTTTTTAACGTCGTCAAGAATACCCGAAACGATTTTAGAATTACGATTATGAAACACTCCGAATTGCCTTTACATAAAGTTAACATCTTATAAAATTTCAATAAAAACAAGCAACACCTGAAACACCAAAACCCAGAGACTGGAACGCCCCAAAAATTTGAAGCCAAAATCCCACAACGAAACCGGTGAGCTCAGAAATTCCATGAATGTGGCCGGCCAAAATCCGACCAAGTGCTCTCAAATTTCTGTGGTGTTCATGTTATATCACATACAACATTCTGCAGTTGCTAAAATAATTTTTAGAGGCCATTTTAAAAACGACAGAAACTAGGTTTTCTTGTTTCAAGTTTCGGAGTAGTTTCGGTTTCGTAATCTAAAAAACATCGTCTAATTCTCTAGTTTGGCTCTGATACCACTGCTGGGTTCCCTAGCACGACAGCGAGGTTTCGGGAGGCATCGTCCATGCCAATTTCAAATTTTGCCGTACTAAAGAACCCTAAGCTAAGGATGTTTAACTAGAGAATCATACGAAAAAACAATGTAAACAAAATTACATCCAATGTGAATGAGGAATACAACCTTTGTAGACCGGTCCTTCACTTCTAAAGCTCCGTGTAGTAGTCCCTTCACTCCAATTAGTGAACATCAGAACTCTAGTAAGGGTTCACATGAAGAAATGAACAAGCTTGCTCGATGTCTTCGAGGACGAAGATGATCTATGTTAAGAAGACTCAAGCTCATGCTACCTCTTCACTAATGGTAGAATTAGTGTAGCAAACAACCTAAACTAAAGGGCGGCTCTAGTAGAGGTAGATGAAGTAGGAATTTTGCTCATTTTAGATTTATTCTTCTCACAATATTTCTTCATCATTTGAAAAGCTAGAAAGCTTTCTCATGAGGAAGAAGAAGATGAAGTGGAGATGAGAATGAAACTCATGAGCTTAAAAATGCAACCATGGGTGAGTTTATGTCATACACTAACTCTTGTAGAAACTAAACTATGGTTATTGGATAATGGTTAAGTTAATAAATATCTTAAGAAAAACAAAACAAGTGGACTAAGTCAATGGTTCTACAAGCTTCCACTAAGCTCAACCATGACAAATTCCACTAATTTTGAATTACTTAATAAATATAAACCTTAACATTAACCTAAGCATGGTGTGAGTTTCACACACCCATGTTGCATGTGTAACCAAGCATGACACAACAATATATATCACATATATATTTTGTGTGCAAAAAAGAAAACAATACAATTAACATATATCACATATATATTAAATGTATCATAAGTGAGAAAAAGAAATACTTAAGTGAGCTAATATTAGTTAATGTAAGTTAATATATCAAATATATAATTATACATTAAATTATTAAATCAACACTCTATTTAATAATCCGGCTATATCACATATAACCGACTAATATCATATGTATCAATTTATCGAATCAATTTATCGAATCAACACCTGATCCGATAACCCGGCTATATCATATATAACCGGCCGATATCACATATCCCGAGAATAGAATACGGTATCACATGCGCGTATTAATGTCGGTCCCGCATATATCACATATGTGTTCCTACTTCGTTTCGCCTGAGCCAGGAAACCTCTGTGTAGGACTCTAAAGACTCGTCAATACGCCGGCAGTAGGTGATAATCATATCAACCACCCACAAGCCGCAAGCGGTCGGCTAAACGTAACGGCCACCCGGGTATTGAGCGATCAGAAGATCATCAAGCATGCCTGCTCATACTCCTGTGAATCCAATCAGTAACACTACCGTACAGTCCAGTCTCTTCGTCTGATATGTCACATATCCAGCCTGGGGGTGGTAAACATCAGACTACAATAGCCTGATAAGTCGTGCCGATATGAGGCTCATAACGGGCCGAGAAATTGCTGATAACACTTACCAGTAAATCTCAAAACAGCCATGGCCAGGGACTTACTATTATAGCCAATCGAGCACAGCGCAACATCAACCCCCAATACCGGGAGAGACGAAATCACCTCCTATTGCTCATTGCATCCATGTGACTTGGGAGTGTACCCAAAAACCCCTGTTTTGTAAGTTCTTTTGAACATGGTAAGGTGGAAATCAAAGCACAGTGGGAATCACACAAGACTCTATGACGATCTCGGGTCGATAGACTAACCTGTACCCGTGTCACCAGAGAACTGCTATCTAACGTGGGGTATAATACCATCTAGGAGTTCTCGGCGAGTCATGTTCAGTGTACCCAGTCTCCACTGAGCACCCGTATACTATCCTTGATGTCAAACACCAATGGATGTGGGATCATCCATCGTCCATCATATGGGTCAAGATACGTATACGCTAGTCTACTCTGGAATATCAATGCCCCGTCTCGATACTCCCACGATTAGGAACAATTGTAGGATGTACTTACCGACTACCCTTACCCCACTAGTATGATCTGCATCATAATCCTGTAGTCAAGTACACATCCGAAGGGCTTTACCAGTATGCCACAGAGAGACAATATAAGTGTACATGTTAAGATAAAGCGCAACCAGATAGCATACTATCATGTCGAGCAAGAAAGTCCTCCCTATATATGTCCCAGCATCCACTATAATATATATCATATGTACAATAATGGCCTCTAGGGCATACATACAACTAACATCATGACCACTTAACTGTTTTTCAAGAAATTCCTTTTTCTAAAAAGGTGGCATGTTGAGAAACAAAACACTTTTGTTTCTCGGTTTGATAGAAGATATTTCCTTACAAATGTTTGGGATATCCAAAAAATTTTCAAAACTGACCTTGCCTCTAGTTTATCCATATTTTTCTTTTCAACATAGGCCAGACAACCCCATATCTTAACTTACTTAAGACATGGTCTCTTCCCATACCATATCGCATATGGAGCGGTAAGCACTGATTTGGTGGAACCCTATTCAATAGGTATGCATCTTCTCAAGTGCATAACTCTAAAATGAAATAGGTAACTCAGCAATACTCATCATAGAGCGCACCATATCTCATAGGGTGCGATTGCCCCGCCCCGACACACCGTTGTGCTGTGGTGTATACGGAGGAGTAATGCTGAGAGAGAATCTCATTCTCTTTTAGATAAACCAGGAATTACATGCCCAAGTATTTTTCTCCTCGATCAAATCGAAGGACTTAATACTTTTACCCATTCGGTTCTCAAGTTCATGCTTATATTCTTTGAATTTCTAAAAAGTTTCAGACTTGTGTTTTAAAAGGAACCCACGTCGGAATCTTGAGAGATAGTCAGTGAATATAATAAAGTACGAGAAACCAACCCTGGCATGTGTAGACATGGATCGCATACATCAACATATATCAATCCCAAGAGTTCAGGAACTCTTTCTCCATTTCTACTGAACGGAGTATTGGTCATTTTACATTTGAGACATGACTGGAAAGTATCATAAGATGAAAATTTGAACGGATTCAAATATTCTTCCTTATGTGCCTTAGCTGGTCGTGTCGTATTGATATGACCTAGTCTACAATGCCACAAGAAGGATTCGTTCATTTCTGAACTTGTCCTCTTGTCTGTGTTACGTATACTTAGAACTGTTGTTTGATTTAGAACGTATATGCTATTTCATAACGTGCCTGATCCAATCAACTCTTGATTCAGGACAATGTTCATAACATTATCCTGCAATACAAAATCATATCCTTCTTTATCAAATAAAGAGACTGATATAATTTTGTATATCAGGTTCGGTATGTGATAACATTCGTTCAGAATTAATGTATTTTGTAATACAATGTGATATTTGCCAACTTACTTGGCTGCAATAATTGCAATATCACGTAATCCCAGTTCTCTACCTATCATAAGCCCATATAATCATATTACATATGTGGGATCCTAATCCGGTATCAAATGCCCAGGACATAGAGGATACTGAGAAACAGTTCTTGGTAATGAACACAAATGAAGAAGATGCATCAACATGCATCTTCTTCGATCGGGTGGTATGCGAATTCTGGTATTCCCCTAATTCCTGCTCAGTATTATAACAATTATATGAAAGAACGGAACCAATGTTCCCCAGCTCAGTATAATAAGGAGGTTCGGTTAATGCATCCATATTATTATCTTGATTTAGGCGTGACATGGTCGCTACCTGGAGAGAGAGAGAAGAAAATACTATGTGTGCGCTTTTGCAAGATTAGATTGGTTATTATTTTATCTAATCAGGATGGCTCCCACTGTTTTTATCAATTTTTCCTTCAAACCCTAAAAGGTAAGACTAGCTGAGATTAATTACACCCTACAAGTTCGCTAACCGTTCAGCCAGGCCAGAATCGATACTTTGAGGGAGGTTCCCCGTGCTTTCGTACAGACCTAATTAAAGTAAACATCGTTTTCCCAGAGGCATAACCCCGTTAACACATTTCTAGACACCTAATGGGTTAGCTAATTGTAAAGTGCAAAACTCTCCCAGGAGTAACACTTACTCACAGCGGGATCGGGTTCCAACTATCTCATAGAAGGTATGCAATCTCATTGCAAGTTTCAACACTTGAAACTCCCGATATATTTTACCCCAAGCAATCTATGACCTTGACAAGGTCAACAAACCATAGATCGCAAGTCTAGTTCAACCTGTACATTTCATGATTGAATTAAACCCACCCGCATGACCCTTGACAAGGTCAACAAGGCCGCACGACTAGCCTAATCCAATCGCATCTCATGCTTAAGCAGATAAGCACTAATCAGCTACCGTACACTACGCCTTGACAAGGTCAACAAATTCAGCACGAATACTAAATAGTCCTTATCTGAAATGACGGAGGGCTACAACGGGTTTTTAAGAAAACCTTTTGCGTAATGAACTTGATATCGTTGCGGAATCGAGTGATTTTGAAAAGGAGTGTTTTTTAGGCTTTTACTAGTTTTGCTAAAGAGGTCACTCCCGATGAAGGGATCTCGGCTCTTTCCTCGTCGAATGAGGTGCTGGATATTCTACAAGGAATACCGCTATGCAAAGCAAAAACTAAAAAAGCAATCAAAAATGAAACCGAGCTGGTTAGAGCATCTGCTAGTTTTGCTAAAGAGGCCACTCCATGTGAAGGGATCTCGGCTCTTTCCTTATCGAATAAGATGCTGGATATTCTATAAGAAATACCGCTGTGCAAAGCAGGAAATAGAGCTACCCTTTTTGAAAATTTGATTCCACAACATCTTTAGGTTTCTTTCTTTTCATTAATCTCATTAATGAAGTCCCATCATTTATGCTTCCTAAGCATTCTAGAAGAAACGAAAGCAGCAATAGTTATTATATATCAGATATATAATATAAGCATTCGTCTCAATAAAACATAGTGATCACATCACAGAGCAGCAGAAGATAACATATGAAATATTGGATAAACTAGGATTTTCGTGTTTTATATAAGCCAGTAAAAAACGCGGATTTCACGGTCGTGATGAATAGCCAAACCCACATCCCTAGATCTCTGCGAGAGCGGCAAGCAACCCTCCCAATTCTAGGGTTAGGAGACCCGGTCTCGACTCCTCGAGATGGCCTCCCACTGGACCCTAGAACCCGGTTACTTATGCTCCACTCCTTGGGTCTATCCTAATGTAGAAAAGTAAATAATATACATCAATGGTGACATCATCCTCAACCCGGAAGTGCCCCAATAAAAGAATATTATATTCATAGAATTTTACATGAATGAAAATGAAAAATTCTCATCTCACATAAAACCCCCGGCTATTCAAACACGACGATCCAATATATTATATCACAGCAACACATAACATCACATGTCATCAACGTAAGTAAATATGCGTATCCCAATTGTCGTTGACATATAGCAACGAAACCGGCGATACACCACATATTACACTTACGGTCGCAGAAAAGAAAGTGAAAAACTACAACAATTGGAATCGTCACTGTCCTTGGACATCATAAACCTAGAATATCACATATTCTGGATTTCATGCCTAACAATTCAAATTTTACATTTAGGTCTCATCTATGAAAACACTTTTCAAAAGAAGTCCGGTAATTCAACAATATTCCTGATTTCACCCGAGACCGAAGTGTTAAACTTGCACGCAACTAATTACTTTTCACAAACTAATTAGTGTAGATTCCGATTATTGTATCACATTCACAGATAGCTAGACGATATTAAACTTTTCGATCGAATAAACAAACACCTAAAATTTCCCAAAGAGCTCAACACTTGAGCGGAGTTTAAAAAGTACCCAGGACATGCCACAGCACTTATGGACCGGCCGTAGAAGGGTCAACCCTTGCCTCACTTATGGCACCGCGGAACTACCACAAACCCTATGGTTTGGTGGCGGTTCCGACGGTCACAGAATCGAGTTAGGGTTTCGTTCTTCTAGAGAGTCCACAGAAACACCTGCATGATTTTCTGAATATTTTAAACATGAAAAAAAATCCATCTCTTGGAAAATTTCCAGCGAGGGAAAAATTGGGTTATTGATATCCGTTTGAACATTTTAACGTCGTCTAAACTTACCCAAAACGATGTTAGAATTACGAATACGAAACAGTCCGAATTGCCAATACAGTAAGACCACATCACATGCAATCTTAGAAAAAACAAGCAACACCTGAAACACTAAAACTCAGAGACTGGAACACTACAAAAATTTGAAGCCAAAATTCCACTATAGAACAGAGAAACTCGGGTTTTATCTTAATTTGGCCTGCCAAAATCCGACCATATTGCCTCAAATTTCTGTGGTGTTCATGTTATATCACATACAACATTCTGCAATTGCTAAAAAAATTTTTAGAGCCCGTTTAAAAAGACAGAAACTAGATTTTCTTGTTTCAAGATTCGGAGTAGTTTTGGTTTCATAATCTAACAAACATCGTCTAATTCTCTAGCATGGCTCTGATACCACTGCTGGGTTCCCTAGCACGATAGCAAGGTTTCGGAAGGAATCGCCCATGCCAATTTCAAATTTTTGCCGTACTAAAGAACCCTAACCTAGAATCTTAACTAGATAATCATACGAAAAGAATGTAAACAACTTTACATACAAAGTGAATGAGGAATACAACCTTTGTAGACCGGATCTTCACTTCTAAAACTTTGTGTAGTAATCCTTTCGCTCCAAGTAGTGAACATCCGAACTCTAGTAAGACTTCACATGAAGAAATGAGAAAGCTTGCTCGAAGTCTTCGAGGCCGAAGATGATCTAAGTCGAGGAGACTCAAGCTCATGCTACTTCTTCACTAATGGTAGATTAGTGAAGTAAATACCCTAAACTAAATGGCTAATATAGTAGAGGATGATGAAGTAGGAATTTTGCTCACTTTAGATTTATTTTTATCATAATATTTCTTCACCATTTCAAAAGCTAGAAAGCTATCTCATGAGGAAAAAGAAGATGAAGTGGAGATGAGAATGAATTCATTAGGTTAGAAATGCAACCATGGGTGAGTTTATGTCATACACACACTCATGTAGAGAATAAACCATGGCTAATGTTAATGGTTAGGTTAATAAATATCTTAAGCAAAACAAAACAAGCGGACTAAGTCAATGGTTCTACAAGCTTCCACTAAGCTCAACCATGACAAATTCCACTAATTTTGAATTACTTAATAATAAATATGAAAACCTTACATTAACCTAAGCATGGTGTGAGTCTCATACACCCATGTTGCATGTGTAACCAAGCATGACACAACAATTTATATCATATATATATATTTTGTGTGCAAAAAGAAAACAATACAATTAACATATATCACATATATATTAAATGTATCATAAGTGAGAAAAAGAAATGCTTAAGTGAGCTAATATTAGCTAATGTAATTTAATATATCAAATATATAATTATACATTAAATTATTAAATCAATACTTGATTTAATAATACGGCTATATCACATATAACCAACTAATATCAATTGTAACAACTTATCGAATCAGCACTTAATTCGATAACCCGGCTATATCACATATAACCGACCGATGTCACATATCGCGAGAATAGAACACGGTATCATATACGCGCATTAATCCCGGTCCCGCACATATCACATTTGTGCTCCTACTCCGTTGCGCATGAACCAGGAAACCTCTATGTAGGACTCTAAAGACTCGTCAATACGCCGGCAGTAGGTGGTGATCATATCAGTCATCCACAAGCCGTCAGCGGTCTGCTAATGTAACGGCCACCCGGGTATTGAGCGATCAGAAGATCATCTAGCATGCCTGCTCATACTCCTATGAATCCAATCAGTAACACTACCGTACAGTCCGGTCTCTTCGTCTGATATGTCGCATATCCAGCCTGAGGGTGGTAAATGTCAGACCCCAACAGCCCGATAAGTCATGCCGATATGAGGCTCATAACGGGTCGAGAAACTACTGATAACACTTACCAGCAAATCTCATAGCACCTCTAGCCAGGGACTTCCTGTTATAGCCAATCGAGCATAGCGCAATATCAACCCCCAAAACCGGGAGAAACGAAATCCCCTCCTATCGCTCATTGCCTCTATGTGACTCGGGACTGTACCCAAAAACCACCGTTTTGCACATTCTTTTGAACATGGTAAGGTGGAAATCAAAGCACGGTGGGAATCACACAAGACTCTATGATGATCTTGGGTCGACAGACTAACCTGTACTAGTGTCATCAGAGAACTTCTATCTGACATAAAGTATAATACCATCTATGAGTTCTCGGCGAGTCCTGTTCAGTGTACCCAGTCTCTACAGAGCACCCGTATACTATCCTTGATGTCAAACACTAATGGATGTGGGATCATCCATCGCCCATCATATGGGTCAAGATACATATACGCTAGTCTACTCTGGAATATCGATGCCCCGTCTCGATACTCCCAAGACTAGGAACATTTAAAGGATGTACTTGCCGACTACCCTTTCCCCACTAGTATGATCTGCATCATAATCCTGGTAGTCAAGTACAAATCCTAAGGGCTTTACCAACATGTCACAGAGAGACAATATAAGTGCGTATGTTAAGATAAAGAGCAACCAAATAGCATACTATCATGTCGAGCAAGAAAGTCCTCCCTATATATGTCCCAGCATCCACTATAATATATATCACATGTACAATAATGGTATCTAGTGTTGGTTGTATTGCCCTTAAGGCAATTATCATAGTCGCGGACTTGTGATTATGATGATTGAGTGAGGACCTATACCGATAAAATAGTCTTACTCAAGATGATAGTATGCTATCCGGTTTGTCTTTATCATCATGTACATGTTGATAGAGCCCATAGGATTCTTGCTTGACTGCCAGCATTGTGATGGAAATCACACACGTGGGAGCTGGGGTCTATAAGCATATCCTTAAATGTCCCTAGTCGTAGGAGTATCGAGACCGGGCATCGATTCTCCAGTGTAGACTAATGTATACTGATCGATACCCCGACGAGGGGCGGTGGCCAGGTCTCACAAGCCATTGTTATTAGTTTGTTCACCTAAGATAGTATACAGGTGCTCATTGGGTTATGAGTACACTGGACGGACTCACCGGGAACCTGCTAGTTGGTATTATACCTATTGTCGGATAGCAGTTCCCAGGTGACATGTGTACAGGTTAGTTTGTCGATCTGAGATCGTCATTTGTCTCGTGTGAGTTCCCACTGTGCTTTGATTACTACCCTATCACGGCATAAAGGAGTCGTGCAAACAGGTTTTAGTTGGGTACAGTCCCGAGCCACATGGAGGCAGTGATCGGATCGTCGGGGATTCGCCTCTCCCGGTATTGGGGGTTGATGTCGCGTTGTGTACGGATGGCCATCACCAAAAATCCGTGGCCACGGTGGACGAGTATTATCGATCCAGGATCGATAGTTTCTCTGGTGGTGATGGGGTTTCATACTGACACTAAATGTCGCGTTGTTAGGGGTCTGACTTTATCCACCCCTTTAGACTCGATATGCGATACTCTTAGACGAACAGACCGGACTGTATGGATATTTTCACTGTCAGGCTCAGTAGGGGTTCTGCATGAGTTTGCTCGTCGGCCTTCCTTTCGCTCAATACCTGGGTAGCCGTTACGTACAGCTAGTGCTGCTGACGTGCTTGTGATTAAACCCACTGCCAGCGTATTGACGAGTCTTTAGAGGCCCACACAGAGGGTTTTCACGGTTCAGGCGATATGGTGTAAATGAGGTATGTTGATACATACAGGTGTCCGATTAAATATGTACACATGCTGGGCAGACTTTAATCGGACGGTTGATAATACTAGCGGCTTAGGATTAAGCCGGATTATTAAATCGAGTTTTGATTTAATAATTTATATATGTATTTGTATATACGTTTTCTAGTATTATTGTTCACTATTCGTTTTCTCTCTTGGCTATTCGTATTTTTGTACGAATATGCGTATATGTATTTCGATACATGTACCGGGAAGTATTCCGTATTTTCTACGGATAGCTTCTAGAAGGTGCTACATCATTTGTATGAATTTCCATTTATGGAAATTCATTTGTTTAACAAATGATGTGGAGGGTGTGAGGTGGCAAAGGCATGGTCTTGGACATGGTTCAAGTTATGGTTGGATTTGTTTATTCATTAGTTGGTAAGACTTTTTTTAGAGGGAATGAGAGAGGGGGGGCCGGCCACATTAGGGTGGTGATTGGTTTCATTTTTGTAGAGTTTTTTACACTTGCAAAAAAAACTCCCACTCTCTCAAGTTCACCAAAAAAAGCCTTAGCTATTTTAGCTCATGCAAGAAGTTTTGCTCACCTCTTTCATCTTCTTCTTGAATTGCTCATTGAGCATATGTGTTGAGAGAAAATTGTAGTGACACTTTCATACACCCCCACTCTCCATTGCTAGCAACTTTGGAGCGTCAGTTGCCTCGTTCGACGAGGTTGGAGCTTACGCCGTTTTCCTCAGGTGGATCATCGGAGATGGAGGAAGACCGGCAACCAAATATCATCAAAGGATCACTAGGAGGTTGGAATGAAGACCGAAGGACACGGATCAACTCGGTATAATGATTCTAACTCTTAGTTAGTTTGCTAGTTTAGGGTTTAAGGTCGATCAGTAAATCAGGTAACGGTAGCGCCGGTTTAATAAATTTTTGTTCCGCATTTTGGCCGCGTTTCGATTGCCGGGACGCTGCCGCAACCCTTCATCTAGGGCATACATACAACTAACATAACATTCGTCCCAAGCATGATAAAAAGCAACATCACAGAATCTCAGCCAATAATACATAATGGTGGATAATCTCGGAGCTCCGGGTTTCATTTGAGCGGCAAATAAAACCCGACGTTCCCGGTAGTATGGATAGCCTATGCAATGAAAACCTGGACCTCTACGAGTGCTGAAAAGTTACCCGCCAATCCCAAGAGTGAGGCAACCCCATTCATCAAAGTGAATGGGCCATCCAGCACTTCACGGAATCCGGTAACTTGGGCGCCCCTCCTTAGGTCAACCTATACCCCCTACGAGTGGGCGAATAGCCCGCCAATTCTAGAGTGAAGCCCCCTTCGCCTCAACGCCATGAGATGCGGGCTTGTTGCCTTCTAGAACCCAGCTGTTCATGCACTCCACCACGAGCTAATCCTAGAACAGAAAATGAAAATAATATGTACAAATGGTGACATCGACCTCAACCCGGTCGTGCCCGAAACAAATAATATACAACATGGAAAATACGGCAGTCCACATTTAGGACGATCGCCCTGCAATATGAATATACAAATGAATCTTTAACTGTACTACAAACATTGCACCGCAATCTATCCACCATGACTATCCAACCACAATCACAGAACAAACACAGAACATCAACGTGAATGTCATGTTCGCAAACCCGTCTAAAAGAACATATAGCAATTAGATAAGTTATACCGATCAAATGATATTCACGGTCGCAGATAAAAGTAAATGTACTGAAACTAAACGCATTTAAAATTTCGATCGACAAAAACTTTCCGTATTGACCCCAAGTGGAATCCAGTACTCAAAAAAATATGGGCCAGAAACAAAACATTTCAAAAATCACAATTCCCCATTCCAGAACACTACATGAAATTTTGTGCACAGAAGACCCAACTCCGCCGCGGAACCGTGGCCAATAAGGCTATTTTACGGTGGCTCCGCGGTGGAATTAGAATATTAGGTGCTCAAATTTCTTGTGATTTCCTAAAAATCCCTGCACGTATTTTTAAGCCACTGGAAATAATTTTTTGAACACTTAAAAAAATCGACAGAAACCGCAAGTATTGAATCGTGATTTCGGAAATACATTTCGATCAAACTTTTAAGCATGTTAGAAGTAGCTAGTTTAGGTTTTATGGTTGTCTTTGATACCATGATAGGTTACGCTAGCGCCCCAACCATCTCCCGTGGCAAAATCCGGAACAAATTTTTTTGTACGAACAAAAACTTGGCACTAGAATAACACTAAACCTGATCTCCCATAATACCCAACTAGAAAAAGAGAAGCTATCTGCTATGAAAAGAGTTATACCATAAGATTCGAGTCCTTCGGGTCTTCACTCCTCTCCTTTAGCTTGCACCTAGTGGCCTCCATGTTCAAGCTTGATCGTCGGCTCATTGCGTCAAAGATGATCCACCCGAGAGTGCCTACTTTTGGCTCCTACCTTTAAACTAAAGTAACTAGGTTACTTGGTTTGCTAGTCTTAGGAACCTAGGCGATGTGGAGAGTGATGATTGAGTGTTTTGTCTCAAGAACCCAAGATTTCTCAACATATGAGACTATAAGGGTTTGAGGTAGAAGAAGAAAAACTAGGAGGAGATGAGATAGTTGTAGAGAGAAAGCATGAAAAAAAACTTAAGTGAATAATGGCTAATCTGTCTCCTAATAATGCAAGCATGCATAGATAATGATGAGAAAAGTCACCATCACAAAAATATCAAGATATTTTCTACAAAATATCTAGATGCCACCTTGCATCAATAGTAAACCCTAACTCACTAAGTGAGTTAACAAATTAGCCATGGTTCACTTAAAGAAAAGTCAACCCCTCATACTTCCATCTTATTAACCATTTAACTAAATGGTTAAACCAAATAATGAGGATTCTTCTTCTAAAAGTACTCTTATAACAAATTACAAGAATACCCCTCACCGTATATACATATCCGTATTCGTATTCCGAAAAATACGAATACAAAAAAGACAAAAATAATCCATCAATATAATACTAGCATCCGTCTTAAACCAAAGCCCACTGGTATTATCCGCCCGAACATCATGCGTGCACAAGTACACGTATGTGATCGAACCCTGCCATAAAACCATACGGGCTCTTCATCGTTTCACCCGAAGTAGGGAAACCCTTTGTGTGGGACTTTAAATGTTAGTTATATGTATGCCCTAGAGGCCATTACTGTACATTGGATGTATATTGTAGTGGATGCTGGGACATATATAGGGAGGACTTTCTTGCTCGACATGATAGTATGCTATCTGGTTGATCTTTACCTTAACGTGTACACTGATTGTCTCTCTGTTACATGTTGGTAAAGCCCTTAGGATATGTACTTGACTATCTAGACTATGATGCAGATCATACTAGTAGGGACATGGTAGTTCATAAGTACATCCTTCAAAGTCCCTAGTCGTGGGTGTATCGAGACGGGGCATCGATATACCAGAGTAGACTAGCGTATACCTTCTCGACCGATACAGATGGGTGATGGATGATCCCATATCCATTGGTGTTTGACATCAGAGATGATATACGGGTGCTCAGTGGAGACTGGGTACACTGGACGGACTCGCCGAGAACTCCCAGATGGTATTATACCTTACGTCAGATGGCAGTTCTCTGGTGACACTGGTACAGAGTAGTCTGTTGACCTGAGATCGTCATAGAGTCTTGTGTGGTTCCTACTGTGCTTTGATTTCCACCTTACCACGTCCAAGAGGGCGTGCAAAACGGTGTTTTTTGGGTACAGTCCCGAGTCACATGGAGGCAATGAGCGATAGGAGGGGATTCGTCTCTCCCGGTATAGGGGGTTGATGTTGCGCTCTGTTCGATTGGCTATAACCAGAAATCCCTGGCCAGGGTTGCTGAGATTTACTGGTAAGTGTTACCAGTAGTTTCTCGAACTGTTATAGACCTCATATCGACACGACTTATCAAGCTATTGGGGTCTAACGTTTACCACTCCTAGGCGAGATATGCGACATATCAGACGACGAGACCGGACTGTACGGTAAGTGTTACTGGTTGGATCACAGGAGTGTGAGCGGGCTTGCTCGTCGATCTTCTGATCGCTCAATACCCGGGTGGCCGTTACGTTTAGCAGACCGCTTGCGGCTTGTGGGTGCTTGATATGATCATCATCTGCTACCGGCGTATTGACGAGTCTTTAGAGTCCTACACAGAGGTTTCCTGGCTCAAGCGAAACGATATAGGAGCGCATATGAGATATGTACGGGACCGAGAATAATGCATGTATGTGATACCGTATTTCATTCTCGCGATGAATATGTCGAATGGTTGTATGCGATATAACCTAGTTATCGAATCAAGGATTGATTCGATAAATCGATACATTGTATACTAGTCGGTTGTGTGCGACATGACCGGATCATTGAATCAAGTGTTGATTTAATGATTTAATGCATAATTATATATTTGATATATTACTTTGCATTAACTAGTATTGGTTCACTTTAAATGGATTTTCTCACTTGAAGTTCACAAGTTGTATATGTGATATACTTTTGTGCACTTGATTGTATCATATTTGATGATACATGCTTACTTGAGTTTGTGTAAAGATTAAACCATGGTTATTTAAATGGTTAGGGTTTTGTTTTTCATATCTATTTATTCATTTATTTATTCATTTCTTTTTGGCAAAAGAAAAGGGAAAATGGTGGCTTTGTTTGTTTGTATATTGAAGCTTCATGAAGCTTTGACTAAGTGACCATTTTGTCTCATGATTAACCCTAACCATTCCCACTAACCCTAGTTTAGTCTCTACACTTGACCATGGTTGGTATATGATAAGTATTCTTATTATTTTCATTTTACAAAAAACTTATCATATCATCATCATCTTCTTCTTCTTCAAAGATGAAGAAAGCTTGCTCCATCAATGGCAACTTGAGCAAAAGAGTGAGAAATCCAATTCTAAAGTGAGCCCACCTCCTATTTCTTCATCCTCTACCTCTTGCCAAGTAGTATAGGGTGTTTTCTTCACAAGTTTCATGACTTGGTGAAGTGGGAGCTTGATCTTGTGATGCCTCGACGTAGATCATCTTCGGCATCGAAGTCGACGACCTAGCCCGCCCATTTTTCCGATGAAGCCGACGCTAGAGCCCGGGATTCCATTTGGACAGCGAGGAGACTTCATTGCGGAGCTATGGAGGTGGAGGACCGGATCTACAAAGGTTGTATTTCCGTTCTTTTAGTTAAGTTGTTAACTATTCGCATTTGTTTCGCCTAAAATTCTAGTTAACGATCCGTATTAGGGTTTCTCGGCACCCGTAAAATTTGAAATTGGCATGGTTGATGCCTTGTAAGACCTCATCAGCGTGCCTAGGAACCCTACAGTGGTATCAGAGCCTAGCTAGAGCTTTAGGCGATGCGTAGACGAAGTTTGAAACCGGATCGAACCCGAAACCCTAAAATTTCTTGCTCTCTGGACTTTTTCTGAAAAAGTGGTTTTTTCCAGATTAAAAATTCTTTAAAAATTCAGCAGGAAAAACTAAGAATTACGATGCAAAATTTTTCGAGTGACTATGCTACAGTGCGGCGGAACCGCGGCATAAGCTTGGCTTATGCGGTGGTTCCGCGGCCAATAAAAATGATAACTGTTTAATTTTTGCACAGTAATTCATGTTTTCAGGTGTTGAGTTTTCTGGGAATTTTTAATATTTATTCAAGAGTTGAATTTTCTGGGGTTGTTTTGGGGATTCGATGATTCGATCGGATTATCTGATTTTGTCTATGTGGCTTCCGGATAATTTTTGAATATGTTAAAAAGTTCGACCGGACATAAATACCCACCTTTTCCCCTGTCGAGAAATTTCCAAGTGTTGGATCTTTCCGTGGTTTAATAACGTTCTAAGTAGTGCAAGTAACACGATGGTCCCTCTAGAAGACAACAAACCTTAACTCGATTATGTGACCATCTTGAACTGCCCTTTGAACCTTCGGGTTTGGGGCAGTACGGCGTGCCACATGTGAGGCGTTGGCTTGACCCTTCTACGGCTGGACCGTTAGTACTGAGGCACGAAGTGAATGTCTTTGAACTTATTTCATGAGTTGAGCTGTTTCGGGAAAACTTGGGTGTTCGAATGTTCGATCGGAAAGTTTAACATTTTCTAATTATCTGGAATGTGATACAATAATTGGAATTCACAAGTTGTTATGAGATAACTGAATGAATGTTATAAACATAGCAGTCTAGTCTTACTTGATCGGTTGCCACAGAATTTTGATGTGATCAAAAGTCCGTCGCAATCACGTAGCGTACGCGGATATTCGCCGATAAACTTAATAGACAGCTACACCCCTTAGCCCCGACCAAGTGACTGTAGGAGAACCCCGTCGCCGAAAGCATCCGTCCGGATGCTCGCAGTAGCGGTGTTCCGCCTTGGTGCACTTCGTCGACGGTATCGGGGTGCGGCCGCCTACTAAAGTTTGCGATGAGCATTCGATCAGGATGTCGGGAATCTTGCTGAATTGCCCGACTTGATATTGAAAAGTGTTTTCGATAATGAGACTAAAATGCGGGGTTTATAATTGTTAGGCATGCGATGTCTAAGAAATTCATTTATTTAGGCATGCGATGTCTAAAGGGATTGCGGATTCCAACTGTTGTAGTTTTACACTTACTTTTCTGTGACCGTAAGTGTAATATGTGATATCGCCGGTTTCGTTGCTATATGTCAACGACAATTGGGATGTTCATATTTACTTACGTTGATGACATGTGTTGTTTTGTGTTGCTGGATATGTTATATTGGATCGTCGTGTTTGAATAGCCGGGGGTTTTTATGTGAGATGAGTGTTTTTCATTTCCCTTCATGTAAAAACTTGTATGTAATATTCTTTTATTGGGACAGTTCCAGGTTGCGGAAGATGTCACCGTTTGTATATTATTTACTTTTCCGCACTAGGATAGACCGAAGGAGGAGAGCACAAGTAACCGGGTTCTGGAGTCCAGTGGGAGACCAACTCGAGGAGTCGAGTCCGGGTCTCCTAACTCTAGAATTGGTAGGGTTGCTTGCCGCTCTCGTAGGGGTCTAGGGGTGTGGGTTTGGCTATTCATCGCGACCGTGGAATCCGTGTTTTATACTGGCTCGTATTGAAAACACGGACGTCCTAGTATATCCAATATTTCATATGTTTCTTCTGCTGCGATATCTGTGATGTGATCATGTGAAGTTCTCTGATAGATACTGTATATAGTATATATGATATATTATATAGGCGTTACTTATGTTTTACACCCGCGCTAGCCCTGCCCTGCTCTACCGTTAGTTACCTAACCTAACGGTGCACGAGGGGACATCGAGGCGAATGCGGATGGCATAAGTGTACGTCGTATTTATCTGTGATTTTTAGGTACTTAAATGATGGGACTTCATTAATGTGATTAATGAAATAAAAGAAACCTAAAGATGTTGTAGAATTGAATTTCAAAAATAAAACAGGTAGCTACAGTTCTTGCTTTGCTCAGAGGTATATGTGATATATCCTGCACCTTATTCGATAAGGAAAGGACCGAGATCCCTTCACCGGGAGTGACTCCTTTAGCAATAACTGGCAGATGCTACACAGTCGGTTTGTCTTTTGATTGCTTTTAAGTGTTTTTTCTTTGCACAGTGATATATATGATATATCCCGCACCTCATTCGACGAGGAAAGGATCGACGATCCCTTCACCGGGAGTGACTCCTTTAGCAAAACTAGAAAAGCCTCAAAGACACTCCATTTCAAAATCATTTGATTCTACAACGATATCAAGTTCATTACGCAATAGGTTTTCAGAAAAACCTGTCGTAGCCCTCCGTCATTTCAGATAAGTGGTAGTTAGTATTCGTGCTACGTTTCTTGCCCTGCGTCAAGGCGTAGTGTGCGGTAGCTAACTAGTATTTATCTGCTTATGCATATGATGCAGATTGGATTAGGGTAGTCGTGCGACTTTGTTGGCCTGCGTCAAGGGTCGTGCGGGTGGGTTTAATTCAATCAGGAAATGACGGGTTGAACTTGACTAGCGCACTATGGTTTGTTGGCCTGCGTCAAGGTCATAGGACGCTAGGGGTAAAATTATCGGGAATTTCAAGTGTTGAAATTTGCAATGAGATTGCATACCTTCTATGAGATAGTTGGATCCCGATACCCACTGCGAGTAATTGTTACTCCTGGGAGAGTTTTACACATTACAATTAGCCGATCAAGTAGGTGTCTAGAAAGGTGTTAACGGGGTTACGCCTCTGGGAAAACGAGGTTTACATTAATTAGGTTCGTGCGAAAGCACGGGGGACCTCCCTCAAAGTACCGACACTGGCCTGGCTGAAAGATTGGCGAACTTGTAGTTTGTAATTAATCCCGGCTAGTCTTTCCTTTTAGGGTTTGAAGGAAGATTTGATAAAAACAGTGGGAGCCATCCTGATTAGATAAAATAATAACCAATCTATTCTTGAAAGAGCGCATGCTGAGTGTTTTCTACTCTCTCTCTCCAGGTAGCGACCATATCACGCCTTAATCAAGATAATAATACGGAATATTGACTGAACCCGCTTGTTATACAGAGCTGGGGAACGTTGGTCCCGCTCCAACTTATAATTGTTATAAGACAGAGCAGGAAATTAGGGAATACCAGATTTCCCGTGCCGCCCAAACGAAGAGAGTGCATGCTGATGCATCATCTTCGGGTGTGTTCGTTACAAAGAACTGTTTCTCTGTATCCTCTACGTCCTGGGTATGTGATACCAGATCAGGATCCCAGATATGTAATCTATTACATAGGGCTACAGCTAGGTAGAGAACTGAGAACGGATGATAAGTTTCATAAGACAGAAAACGGGGCAAGTGTTGCAGCCAAGTCTGTTGGTCACTGTCACCTTGTATTATCAGTACATTGATTCTGAACGAATGTTATTAGATACCGAACCTGATATACAAAATCATATCAGTCTCTTTAGAAGTAAAGAAATGATAAAATTTTGTATTGATGGATAATGTTTTGAACATTTCCTATATCAAAAGTTGATCGGTTCAGGCGCGTTATCTAAAAGCATTAATGTTCTAAATCAAACTACAGTTCTTTAGTATACGGAACACACACAAGAGGAAGAGTTCAGAAATGAACGAATCCTACTTGAGGCATTATAGACTAGGTCATATCAATGTGACCCGACTAGCTGAAGTTACATGTAGATGCATATTTAAATCAGTTTGAATTTACATCTTGTGAAACTTGCCAGTCATGTCACAGAGATAAGATGACCATAGCTCCGTTTACTGGAAACAGAGAAAGAGTTAGTGAACTCTTGGGATTGATACATGTTGATGTATGTAAAGTCCCCTGTCTATAAATGCCAAGACCGGTTCTTTGTACTTCATTAAATTCTCTGATGATCACTTTTGATTCAGACGTATGTTCCTGTTGAAACACAAGTCCGAACCTTTTGAGATATTCACAGATTATAAGTTAGAAGTAGAGAACCAAAATACGGGTATATGTATTATGTCCTTTGATGAGATCAAGGAGGAGAATACTTGAGCACGAAATTCTTGGACTTTTCTAAAGGAGAATGAGATTCTCTCTCAGCATTACTCCTCCGTATACACCATAGCACGATGGTATATCGCGGTGGAGCGATAACACCCTATGTGATTAGGTGTGCTCTATGATGAGTACTACTGAGTTACCTATTTCCTTTTTAGGAGTTATGCGCTTAAGAAGCTGCATACCTATTGAATAGGGTTCGAATCAAATCACTTGCCTACCACTTCATATGTGATATGGAAAGGGAAGAGCCCATATCTTAAGTTAGTTAAAATTTGGGTTGTCCGGCCTATGTCTAAAAGCAAAATCCGGACAAGCTCGAGGCAAGATCTGTTATGTAGAACTGGAAAGGTTCCAGCTATACAAACTGCAGCTGATGATTTGAAAGAACCAAAGGATTCAATAGTTACCAACGAACCTCAGCCTCTCCGCCGATCTAGTAGGGTTCCTCACCCACCTGAGAGATACTTTGGTTTCTCTATGACAGTGGGAGCGAGGATTGCATCATGAGATGATGACCCAACTAGTTTCGAGCGGGCCATCAGGAGTGGGACTCTGTAAGAATGGCTGGATGCTTAGTGATCTGAGATAGAATCCATGTACACCAACAAAGTATGGACTTTGGTTGCTATATCTGAAGGGTTAAATCCCCATCAGGAGCAAGTATATCTTGAGAAGATTACTTGGTGTAGATGGAAAAGTTGAGACTTTCAAAGCTAGACTTGTTAAAGTTTTTCGTCATCGACCAGGCGTGGATAATAATGAAACCTTTTCAAGTGGCTATGCTTAAGTCCATCCAGATCCTACTTGCCACGGCTACATACCATGACTACGATATCTGGCGGTTGGGTGTCATGACTGCTTATCTAAATGATGTTTTGGAAGAGAGCGTCTATAAGTACATAGCCAGAGGGCTTCGTAGACAGTGGGAGCAGCGAAAACGTGTGCAAGATGTTTTATGTGATAAAGCAGGCATCGCGGAGTTGGAACATCTATTTTGATGAGTTAGTCAAATAGTTTGACATCATCAAAATGGTAGATGAACTTTGTATATACAAGAAGGTAGTAGGGAGTATGGTAGTGATCCTCGTAGCGTACGTGGATGACATACTCTTGATAGGGAAAGAGTTTCCTATGCTACACTCGGTCAATCTCCGCTTATCACAAGGATTCTCCATATAAGATCAAAGTGATACCTCCTAAATCCTGGGTATTGGATCTATGAGATAGATCTAGCTGGATGTTAGGATACTCACTAGTTGCAGTGAGATGGTATCGATTGATCCTAGGGGGAATCACTGGAAGTGTTCCAGGGTGATGAGAACGACTGAATGTCAGTCACAGGCATTGTCTTTACCCTCAGAACAGGGACGGTATGTTGGAAGAGTTCCAAGCTAGATACCGTGGCATGCTAGACGATAAAGGCTCGATACATCGCTACTTAAGATGCTACCAAAGAGGCAGTCTGGATGTATATTTGTTCATGAGATGAACTAAGTTCCTCCCATTGTGTGACAATGGAGTTGTGGCTTATGCCAAGGAACGTCCGTCCCATCAGTGATCCAGACATATTCTAAGGCAGTATCACCTGATCATGGAGATGCATGATCTCCAAGGGATCGAGGTTAGGAGAGTAGACGCAGAGGACAACACAGCGGATCCACTCACAAAGGCCTTTTCCCAGAGAGAGACTTTTATGGGATGGTTGAGTATGAGATACTACAACCACTGCTAACAGATGGCCCTAGTGCAAGTGGGAGATTGTTAGTTATATGTATGCCCTAGAGGCCATTACTGTACATTGGATGTATATTGTAGTGGATGCTGGGACATATATAGGGAGGACTTTCTTGCTCGACATGATAGTATGCTATCTGGTTGATCTTTACCTTAACGTGTACACTTATTGTCTCTCTGTTACATGTTGGTAAAGCCCTTAGGATGTGTACTTGACTATCTGGACTATGATGCGGATCATACTAGTGGGGACATGGTAGTCCATAAGTACATCCTTCAAAGTCCCTAGTCGTGGGTGTATCGAGACGGGGCATCGATATACCAGAGTAGACTAGCATATACCTTCTCGACCCATACAGATGGGCGATGGATGATCCCATATCCATTGGTGTTTGACATCAGAGATGATATACGGGTGCTTAGTGAAGACTGGGTACACTGGACGGACTCGCCGAGAACTTCCAGATGGTATTCTACCTTACGTTGGATGGCAGTTCTCTGGTGACACTGGTACAGAGTAGTCTGTTGACCCGAGATCGTCATAGATTCTTGTATGGTTCCCACTGTGCTTTGATTTCCACCTTACCACGTCCAAGAGGGCGTGCAAAACGGTGGTTTTTGGGTACAGTCCCGAGTCACATGGAGGCAATGAGCGATAGGAGGGGATTCGTCTCTCCCGGTATAGGGGGTTGATATTGCGCTGTGTTCGATTGGCTATAACCAGAAATCCCTGGCCAGGGTTGCTGAGATTTACTGGTAAGTGTTACCAGTAGTTTCTAGAACTGTTATAGACCTCATATCGACACGACTTATCAAGCTATTGGGGTCTGACGTTTACCACTCCTAAGCGAGATATGCGACATATCAGACGACGAGACCGGACTGTACGGTAAGTGTTACTGGTTGGATTCACAGGAGTGTGAGCGGGCTTGCTCGTCGATCTTCTGATTGCTCAATACCCGGGTGGCCGTTACGTTTAGCAGACCGCTTGCGGCTTGTGGGTGCTTGATATGATCATCATCTGCTACCGGCGTATTGACGAGTCTTTAGAGTCCTACACAGAGGTTTCCTGGCTCAAGCGAAACGAAATAGGAGCGCATATGAGATATGTGCGGGACCGAGAATAATGCGTGTATGTGATACCGTATTTCATTCTCGCGATGAATGTGTCGAATGGTTGTATGCGATATAACCTAGTTATCGAATCAAGGATTGATTCGATAAATCGATACATTGTATACTAGTCGGTTGTGTGCGACATGACCGGATCATTGAATCAAGTGTTGATTTAATGATTTAATGCATAACTATATATTTGATATATTACTTTGCATTAACTAGTATTGGTTCACTTTAAATGGATTTTCTCACTTGAAGTTCACAAGTTGTATATGTGATATACTTTTGTGCACTTGATTGTATCATGTTTGATGATACATGCTTACTTGAGTTTGTGTAAAGATTAAACCATGGTTATTTAAATGGTTAGGGTTTTGTTTTTCATATCTATTTATTCATTTATTTATTCATTTCTTTTTGGCAAAAGAAAAGGGAAAATAGTGGCTTTGTTTGTTTGTATATTGAAGCTTCATGAAGATTTGACTAAGTGACCATTTTGTCTCATGCTTAACCCTAACCATTCCCACTAACCCTAGTTTAGTCTCTACACTTGACCATGGTTGGTATATGATAAGTATTCTTATTATTTTCATTTTACAAAAAACTTATCATATCATCATCATCTTCTTCTTCTTCAAAGATGAAGAAAGCTTGCTCCATCAATGGCAACTTGAGCAAAAGAGTGAGAAATCCAATTCTAAAGTGAACCCACCTCCTATTTCTTCATCCTCTACCTCTTGCCAAGTAGTATAGGGTGTTTTCTTCACAAGTTTCATGACTTGGTGAAGTGGGAGCTTGATCTTGTGATGCCTCGACGTAGATCATCTTCGGTATCGAAGTCGACGACCTAGCCCGCCCATTTTTCCGATGAAGCCGACGCTAGAGCCCGGGATTTCATTTGGACAGCGAGGAGACTTCATTGCGGAGCTATGGAGGTGGAGGACCAGATCTACAAAGGTTGTATTTCCGTTCTTTTAGTTAAGTTGTTAACTATTCGCATTTGTTTCGCCTAAAATTCTAGTTAACGATCCGTATTAGGGTTTCTCGGCACCCGTAAAATTTGAAATTGGCATGGTTGATGCCTTGTAAGACCTCATCAGCGTGCCTAGGAACCCTACACTAAAGACTCGAAAGTACGCTGGCAGCGGGTTTAACCACAAGCACGTCAGCGGCACTAGCTGTACGTAACGGCTACCCAGGTACCTGTCGAAAAAGAAAGCCGACGAGCAAACTCATCTGGATCCCTACTGAGCCTATCCGTAACAATTTTCATACTGTCCGGTCTCTTCGTTTAAGAGTATCACATACCGGGTCAAGGGGGTGGTAAACGTCAGACCCTAATATCCCGATAATTCATGTTGATGATGAGGCTCGGGACCAATCCAGGAAACTACTGATCAACCTATCAGTAAATCCCAACTTCCTTGGCCAAGGTCTAATGGTCCTGACCAATCGAACACAGTGCGATCTCGACTCCCAATACTGGGAGAGACAAATCCCCAACAATCACTCACTGCCTCCATATGGCTCAGGACTTTACCCAACCAAAACCTATTTGCACGACTCAGTAGAGCTGTGGTAGGGTAGTGATCAAAGCACAGTAGGAACACACACGAGACAAATGACATTATCAGGTCTAAAGACTAACCTGTACACATGTCACAAGAAAACCACTATCTGACGATAGGTATAATACCATCTAGAGGTTCTCAGCGAGTCCGTCCAGTGTACTCATCCCCAGTGAGCACCTGTATATGATCTTAGGTGCATCTGACCATTGGCTGCGGGACCAACCATTGCCCCTTGTTGGGGCTAGAAATGTATATACTAGTCTACTCCGGAGTATCAATGCCCAGTCTCGATACTTACACGACAAGGGACTATTTAAGGATGTGCTTATGAACTATCCTGCTCCCACAAGTATGCTCTCCATCACAATGCAGGCAGTCAAGTAAGATCCTACGGGCTTTATCAACATGTGGTCGACATATATATAGCTTATGCACATGTTAAGATAAAGTCAAACCATAATAGTATACTACTGTATCAATTCTTTATCAATATGCGCAAGCAATATAAAGCATCATAAGAAAAAAATACACATATCCTGATAAAGACAACTCAAGTAATATACTATATAACTGAGCAAGATTGTCCTGTACATACATATCCCTAGCATCCACATGTATACATATACAATAATGGCCTCTAGGGTATACATATCCAACAATCTCCCACTTGCACTAAAGGCCGGTTATTGGCATACTGAATACCAAACGTCTGTGCTAAGGCCAGCTGTTGGCGTACCGCATACCCAACATCTCAAAAAGTCGCTCGAACTGCGCTTAAGGGAGGGCCTTTGTAAATAGATCCGCCGTGTTCTCTTTAGTGTCCACTCTCCGCACCTCGATTTCCTGGCGATCAATGATCTCCCTGATCAGGTGTTACTGTCTTAAGACGTGTCTGGATTATTGATGGGACCGTGGTTCCTTAGCTAAAGCTATAGCCCTATTGTTATCGCAATACAAAGGTATCAGATCAATAATGGACGGAACCACCTGAAGTTCAGTAATGAACTTCTTCATGCAGACCGCTTCTTTTGCGGTATCGCTCACAGCAATGTATTCAGCCTCTATCGTCGAGTCTGCGACGGTATCCTGTTTGGAACTCCTTCAACACACCGGCCCTCCGTTGAGGGTAAACACAAAACCCGAGACAGAATTATTATCATCCTTATCACTCTAAAAGGTGGAATCGGTAAAGGACTCGACCTTGAGGTCTCCATTGCCGAAAACCAAGAACATCTCCTTAGTCCTTCTCAGGTACTTGAGAATGTTCTTCACTGCTGTCCAGTGGTTCTCACCTGGGTTCGACTGATATCGACTCACCACGCTTAGTGCGTAAGCTACATCTGGTCTTGTATATAGCATCACATACATTATAGATCCTACCGCCGAAGCGTAGGATATAGTGCTCATGTGAACCCTTTTCTCGTCAGTCTTGGGAGACATCTCCTTGGAGAGGGTGATTCTGTGCAATGCGGGTATGTTACCGCGCTTGGAATTTTCTATACTAAATCTCTTTAGCACGGTCTCTATATACCTGGACTGCGAAAGTCCCAATAATCTCTTGGATCTATCTCTGTAGATCTTGATCCCCAGAATGTACGAGACATCACCCAGGTCCTTCATAGAGAACCTTTGTGACAATAAAAGCTTGACGATTGTAGCATAATAATATCATTTCCTATCAAAAGAATGTTGTCCACATACAAGACTAGGAATACGACAGTTCATCCTACAATTTTCTTATAAATACATGGCTCATCCTCGTTTTTTATGAAGTCAAAGTCCTTGACTGTTTCATAAAAACAGATGTTCCAACTCCGCGATGGCTGCTTCAATCCATAAATGGATTTGAGCAACTTGCACACATTCCTGCTGCTCCTACCGTCTACAAAACCTTTTGGCTGATCCATATAAACGCACTCTTCCAAACTACCGTTTAGAAAAGACGCTTTTACGTCTGATTGTCACGAAAAGGTTTGTTTGTAGTTTAACCGCAATCAATAACGGTGTCGCGTGTAGCTAGACCGAGATGAGTACGGGTCGTCCTCTGGGAAACGTTGAACCCTTTATTTTTACTTTAGATGTGTTGAGAAAAAGAGGAGGGATAAAGAATTTTATAGAATGGTTTCTAGATCTACGTTAAATAAGAATGTAAAATATAGATCTAGATTATTTTAAAGATATAGTTAATATAATAAGAGGGCTTGTAGAGTTCGTTAGGATTTAGTAGTCATGGATGATTAATTAAAAGTTACCATTTTTATCCATTAATAGATTTAAAACTAGAACGACGGTGATGCGTGTAGATTAGGGTTTCTGGAGGGAAAAGGAATCCCACTCTTAACCCTTATCTTGACACGGAACTCCGTTCATATCTAGCCTTTACCAAAATAATCATTAATCTAATCTCTAATCGCGGTCGGAACTAACAAAGAATTGTTAGCGCGCCCGATTAGGATGTTAATGATTCTTTTGATAAAGATCATAAACTTTATAGGACTTAAAAAGGGTTTAGAGATGTTCATCATTCATTAGCCTATCCTAATCCTACGAACCCTAACAAGTGGAGAATTACTCGCGCATGTTAGGAGAAAAAGAGATGGAAAGAAATTGCATAATTAAACTACGAAGAAATAGAATAAGAAAAAGAAAGCTACCTTTATTAATCAACAAAATTCATTACACTTGAATCCTTAGAAAATGATTACAAAGACTAGTTTGCTTCTCGATCTCTTCCAAGGAGGTAGATGAACCGTTGATGATCAGCCTAGATGCATGAGCCGTCTTGGACTTCGTGATCTCGTCGGCTTGATAAATTTTTTCAAGAGGCTCTCGGTCTTTATTTATTGTCCCAAAGCCAGAACCTTTGCTTCCAAATATGGGAGTTTAACAGCAAAGATTCACACCCAAAAATCTCTAACTCTATCTCCTCTAAACTGCCGCGGATCCGTGGCCAACAGGGGGGTTTGGCCGCGGATCCGCGGCCAAGGGTGGGGATTGCTTCATCAAAAGTTTAGGGCTTCATCCTGGTGACATGTGTATATCTCTGGTATCTTTGGAAATTTGAAATCTTTTCTTTTCATCTGCCAGACTTGATTTCTTCATTTTGATTTCTTAATTAGGCAGGTTTCCTTCAACAACTTGATTTCCTTGATTTAAGACCTGAAAATTCTGCACAACAGCTCAACAAATAATATTTAGTAGATTTAGTTCTACTAGGATTAGGTCAATGATATTATTTGCATATATTTTCCTACCAAATGCTAATTATAATATATCAACACATGGAAATTAGTATTTTTACACATAAACCCTCATATGTATGATATATTATAATAAAGACCTTTTTTAATATGAAAATGGTAGGAAAAATGTAATAACAATTGTGCAGTTTTATCAACTGAACAAATACCCCCAAACTTATCTTTGATCGTCCCGAGCAAACTATTTTATTCAAGAGAAGAAAAAGAAAGGAGAAAACTAAGTACACTTTCGTAGGCAGACACGATTGCACTGAGTACGTGCAACAAGCCGTTAAACCTTTAGGTGTCCCTAGTAGGAGGAGTGTTGTCTCCTAAGGGTTTTCAGCGGATTACACCCACAAAATCCTATATTAAAAGAGAGATGGTGAAATTTACATATAAAGATAAGAACAATAAAAGAAAGACTTTGAAAATAAGAGTTTCCAACTACACTAGCTTTTCAGTTGTCATGAGCCCTATCTTAATGGTCATGAAAAGATGTTAGAAATCATATTATCCCTCAATAAAACATCGTCTTTATTCTTCATTCCTACCTTTCGTCCAAACATTGATCATATACCCCTACGTGTGTGTATAGAACATCCCTACACTCGGAGAATTCAATTCAAGCTATCATACTCTTGTCCATCTACCTTAGTACTTTTTAATTTGATGAATACTTAGGCTTGCCCACACATTTTCATGCGACCGTTAATACTTCTTGAGGTACTAACCGACCGATTACTCATGTGCTTGCTGATTAGGTGTTAATATTTTCCTCGTCTTGCACCACCTAAGACTTAGCAGTGACTCCCAGACCAGTTGGCCTTAGGGCACTAGGTGAAGAGGCACCCTCGCTATATTTTTTTTATTGCTGCCTTGGCGATAACAAAACCAGTGTTCATTTTTTTCTTTTCGCCATTTTTATATTTTCTTCATTTATTTTTTTTTCATTTCCTTCATACTTTGGCTTTTAGACAAGAGCATTTCAAGGTATCCTCTACTATCCCGAGTTTCAAGACGTGTGTAAGTGCATATAGTAGGGTATCAATATTAAAATGTTTGGCTTCCAGAATAGAAACTATTTTTCAGACTTATTTTTATCTTCAGATTAGTGACTTCCTTCATCTTACTAACCCTTGGGACAACGGCTCATAACTACTTATTACTATTTTGTTTAAGAAAACTTCTAATTTTTTTAGTTTTCTTAAACTATTCCTATCTTTTGGATGTAATTTTTCACGTTCTACTCTTTTGTTATAAAAGATTTTTTTTTAAAAATTTTTGAAAATGTTGTGCTTATGCAAAATATGATGCAAAGTATGCGTAAATAAGCACAAACCTTTAATACCCCCAAACTTGTTTTCAACAGTGTCCTCACTGTTGCTATCTGCTGGATCACAAAAATCTGTAAGCTTGGGAGGACATTATTAATGGGGGCAAGAATATGAAAGTGAAAATGGTCCCCCAAACTTATTTTTGGCTCACAAATTTGAGGACAAAAGTTATGATCAAGAGCTAAAAATATACCCCCGCTCAAACATGAGTTAGACAATACGAAGCATTTTAAGAGGGGGTGAGTCATTTGGTCAAAGTAGGACTTTACAAAGACCAAAAGTTAACACCAACCATTCAAAGATTTTATCAGTACATCGTATAGGTTGGTGGAAGAATGTGTTGTATCGAGTCAAGAAAAAGTGGGGAAGGGATAAGAGGTGGTCTGGAAAGGGTTTGAAATTAGAGAAAAGAAAGAATGAGGATGAATGTGAATGATTAGGAAGAAGGAATGGTGACGGTTCAACTTCTATAAGTAGAGATTGATCAATCACAAAATCCGTATTTTTTAAAAAGTCAAGTTCGTCAGCAAAAAGTTCTTCAAAACTTTTATCAATGGTGTGATTGAACATTTTGCTGTCAAAGAGTTTTGTGTCAGAATTTATCCTACTTGATTCAAAAATTATGGAGGTAGAGGACTCGAAAAACTCATCTACCTCATTTTCAAAAATATCCAAATCAAGTTGAATTTCTGGTATAATTGAACTTGAATTAACTGATTGTGATTCATCAAAACTCACTGAAACTATAGAAACAGAAGAAGAACCGGAGAAAGTAGAAGGTGAAATGGGTAAACAAATTGGTGTGTCGAGTGTTGCTGAACCAGATGTGGAAGATGGAGGCTGTATTTCGGTCTGATCTTTGGGTATACCATTATCATCAACTTCAAGACATATTTGGGGTTCGGGAAGAATTAAAGGCTCAAGATGATGACCACAAGGAAGTGAAAGGATTTGATAAATTGGTGGGAGAAAATCATCCAAAATTTCGGGTTCATCAATCAATATATCCCCAACGTCAATCACCTCATTCAAGTGAACGTTAAAATTCTTAAACACCTCATCAAAAGTATAGTTTTCAATTAGTTTTGGTTCAAGAGTGGAGCTGTAGAGATCACAAGGGTTGGGTATGGTTTCACCTGAAATGGACCCTTCACAGTCGGGTAAATCAAACACTACAATGTCACACAACTTATCAGACATTCTATCTTCAATTGATGAATCATTTGGTGTAATTGATGAATCTATGAAACTAGAGTTGTGGATTTCAGTTTGGAAATGGAAGGTTTGATTAAGAAGGGTGTATAATTATGTCTCTCTACCCAAATTCTCATTTTTTCCGATGCCCATATTATATACTGAAAAATTTTGGGCTGGTTCAGAACTCGTTGCCCTTTCATATTTAGCCATGCTTTCCTTCCATTCCTCTCTAATGCGGTTCATCATCACTATACCTTCTTCTAATTTCCGCTCAAGACTAGACTTTGGTTGATAAGGGGTTTCAGTATAAGATTGAAATTCCTGTGGATAATTAAAACTCCCAAATGACTGATTAGAAGAACTGTCTAGAGAAGGTGGAAAAGTCGGATTGGATTGATAGGAATAGAATGGTTGCGAAAATTGGGTAGGAGTACGATCAATATTATGATAAGAAGAATATTGATATGGGTTGGTCGGTTGGCTATCAAACTCTTCTTTGGAAAGTGGAGGTGATGGTTGATATTGGTCCGGGTTGAAACTTTGGCCTCTAGACCTAGCTATGTGCTCAGCAATGGACATTCGTCTAGGGGCTTCCTCACTCTGGGTATGAACTGAAACAGGTGTAGGATTAGGATACGGTTGATAAGACCTAGACTGAGGTGCCCAACTGTTTCTTCCTGCTTGTTCTATATGATCTCTTAAGGACATGGAAGAGCCGGATGGTATACCGAAAGGATTACGAAAACAAGAGATATCTGGTTATGGACAGCAAAGCTCGGCAAGTGTTCTTCTGTTTGGGTCACCCATTATAAGAAGAGAAGAAGGGGAAAGGGGTAAAAAGGGGAGAAAATAATTGGTTTGTTTTGAAAAATTACGGATTTAGACAAATCACACAAAAATGCACAAACAACCCTAGAACTATGGTTACCTAGGACCAGTCTCTAGACCGCTCCTAGGCTTCCAAATAACAAGCCGCAGGATTAATCCTCTACCGCCTCCGTACTACCCTTGTAGCCAGGTAAGTGCTAGGTAAGTGTGAAGGAACCACAGTAGTGGGCCTAATTAAAAAACACTAGCCTTTGTCACACTTGCCTAGACACTACAAAAGTAATGCGGATAAACGATAGATTACCCACGACCTTCCTCTGTCCTTATTGAGCGCGACAGTCCTTAGAGTCTGGTCTAGATATTTTTTAAATTAATGTAGGGTTGATGCAAATGCTCGGTTTGTGATTTGTGGGGCTTAGGAAGGGTGATGAAATCCCCACCTAATCTGAATTTTGGTCTTGCCCTTTAAAAATCCGTATTAAAATATGCAAAAACAAACCGCAAAACAAAACTTTGCAAAAAGATTTTTTTGAGCGGCAATATTTTGCAAAGAATCCTGCAGAAAAGATATTTTATTGGATTTGAGAGGAGAGAGAAGGAGTTAAGAAAGATACCAGAGAAATGTGAAACCCTAGATCTCCTGTTTCCTCAAGTCCGTGACTCCAGATTCCCTCGCAAAATTCACACACAAATCATTAAATATGCAATTTGCAGTTTTGTTTTAATAATGATATGAATCGTCTAAGAATTCAACACAAATAGCAAGAATAAAAAAATACGCACGTATCCCCGACAACGGCGCCATTTGATTGTCACGAAAAGGTTTGTTTGTAGTTTAACCGCAATCAATAATGGTGTCGCGTGTAGCTAGACCGAGATGAGTACGGGTCGTCCTCTGGGAAACGTTGAACCCTTTATTTTTACTTTAGATGTGTTGAGAAAGAGAGGAGGGATAAAGAATTTTATAGAATGGTTTCTAGATCTACGTTAAACAAGAATGTAAAATATAGATCTAGATTATTTTAAAGATATAGTTAATATAATAAGAGGGCTTGTAGGGTTCGTTAGGATTTAGTAGTCATGGATGATTAATTAAAAGTTACCATTTTTATCCATTAATAGATTTAAAATTGTTAGTTATATGTATGCCCTAGAGGCCATTACTATACATAGGATGTATATTGTAGTGGATGCTGGGACATATATAGGGAGGACTTTCTTGCTCGACATGATAGTATGCTATCTGGTTGATCTTTACCTTAACGTGTACACTGATTGTCTCCCTGTTACATGTTGGTAAAGCCCTTAGGATCTGTACTTGACTACCTGGACTATGATGCGGATCATACTAGTGGGGACATGGTAGTCCATAAGTACATCCTTCAAAGTCCCTAGTCGTGGGTGTATCGAGACGGGGCATCGATATACCAGAGTAGACTAGCGTATACCTTCTCGACCCATACAGATGGGCGATGGATGATCCCATATCCATTAGTGTTTGACATCAGAGATGATATACGGGTGCTCAGTAGAGACTGGGTACACTGGACGGACTCGCCGAGAACTCCCAGATGGTATTATACCTCACGTCAGATGGCAGTTCTCTGGTGACACTGGTACAGAGTAGTCTGTTGACCCGAGATCGTCATAGAGTCTTGTGTGGTTCCCACTGTGCTTTGATTTCTATCTTACCACGTCCAAGAGGGCGTGCAAAACGGTGGTTTTTGGGTACAGTCCCGAGTCGCATGGAGGCAATGAGCGATAGGAGGGGATTCGTCTCTCCCGGTATAGGGGGTTGATGTTGCGCTGTGTTCGATTGGCTATAACAGGAAATCCCTGGCCAGGGTTGCTGAGATTTACTGTTAAGTGTTACAAGTAGTTTCTCGAATTATTATAGACCTCATATCGACACGACTTATCGAGCTATTAGGGTCTGACGTTTACCACCCCTAGGCGAGATATGCGACATATCAGACGATCAGACCGGACTGTACGGTAGTGTTACTGGTTGGATTCACAGGAGTGTGAGCGGGCTTGCTCGTCGATCTTCTGATCGCTCAATACCCGGGTGGCCGTTACGTTTAGCAGACCGCTTGCGGCTTGTGGATGCTTGATATGATCATCATCTGCTGCCGGCGTATTGACGAGTCTTTAGAGTCCTACACAGAGGTTTCCTGGCTCAAGCGAAACGAAATAGGAGCGCATATGAGATATGTGCGGGACCAAGAATAATACCAGTATGTGATACTGTATTCGATTCTCGCGATTTGTGACATTGATCGGTTATATGCGATATAGCCGGGTTATCGGATCAAGTGTTGATTCGATAAGTTGTTACTGTTGATATTAGTCGGTTATATGCGATATGACCGGATCATTAAATTAAGTGTTGATTTAATGATTTAATGCATAATTATATATTTGATATATTACTTTGCATTAACTAGTATCGGTTCACTTTAAATGGATTTTCTCACTCGGGTGTGCGCATTGCATATGCGATATGATTTTGTGCACTTGATTGTATCATGTTTGATGATACATGTTTTATGGTTAAGTGTAAAGTATTAAACTATGGTTAAGTGGATGATTAGGGTTTTACTTATTCATTTATTTATTTCATTTATTCTTTTTGGAAAATAAAATGCAAAGAGAAAAATGGTGGAATTCTTTTGTTCATTCATGAAGCTTCATGAATACTTTGACTTAGTCACCATTTTTGTCTTCATACCTAACCTAACCATTCACTTAACTTGAGTTTAGTCTCTACACATAACCATGGTCATGTTATGATAAAGATTTGATTATTCTTTTCTTTTTAAAAAAACTTATCATAACAATTAGCTTCTTCTTCTTCATCTTCTTCAAGGAAGAAAAGCTTACTTCATCAATGGTGGATTGATGAAAAGAGTGTGAAATCCAAATCTAAAGTCTACCCACTTCCTATTTCTTCATTCTCTACCTCTTGCCAAGTAGTAGAGTATGTTTTCTTCACAAGTTTCTTGACTTGGTGAAGTTGGAGCTTGATTTAGCGATGCCTCGACGTAGATCATCTTCGGTATGGACATCGATGACCTAGCCCGTCCATTCTCCGATGAAGCCGACGCTAGAGCCCGGGACTTGTTATGGACAGCGAGGAGGCTTCATTGCGGAGCTATGGAGGTGGAGAACCGGATCTACAAAGGTTGTATTTCCGTATCTCTTAGTTAAGTGTTAACTAGTTTACTTTTTCGCCTAGACATCTAGCCAACGGTCCGTAGTCGGGTCTCTCGGCACCTAGATTTTTTGAAATTGGCATGGTTGATGCCTTGTGAGACCTCACTAGAGTGCCTAGGAACCCTACAGTGGTATCAGAGCCTAGCTAGAGCCTTAGGCAAAGTCTAGACGGAATTTGAAACCCGATCGAACCGAAACCCAACCCGGAATATGCTCTCTGGACTTTTTCCGAAAATGCGGATTTTTGTGTATTAAAAATGCCTAAAAAATTCAGTAAATAATTATAAGAATTACTGTGCAAACTCAGGAGAAAGCTTCATCTAAACGGGGGCGGAACCGCGGCAGAAGCCCAGCTTCTGCGGCGGTTCCGCGGTCCCCTGGTGACGTCATCACATCTTTTCTGCACAGTAATTCCTATTTAATTATTCTGGATTTTCTGGGAATATTTAAAATTTATTCCAGAGTTGAATGTTCTGGGTTGTTTTGGGGATTCGATTGTTCGATCGGATTATCAGATTTTGTCTATGTGGCTTTTCGGATATTTTACAATATGTTAAAACGTTCGACCGGATATAAATACCCAATGTTTCCCCTGACGGAAAATTTCCAAGTGTTGGATTTTTCCGAGGTTTAAAGACGTTCTAAGTAGTGCAAGTAACGCGATGGTCCCTCTAGAAGACAACAAACCTTAACTCGATTATGTGACCGTCTTGAACTGCCCTTCGAACCTTCGGGTTTGGGGCAGTACGGCGTGCCACATGTGAGGCGTTGGCTTGACCCTTCTACGGCTGGACCGTTGGTACTGAGGCATGAACTGAATGTTTTAAAACCTGTTTCATGTGATGAGCTGTATCGGGAAAACTTGGGTGTTCGATTGTTCGATCGAAAAGTTTAACAGTTTCTATTTATCCGGAATGTGATACAATAATTGGAATTCACAATAAGTTATGTGATAACTGAATGAATGTTATAAACATAGCAGTTTAGTCTCACTTGATCGGTTGCCACGGAATTTTGATGTGATCAAAAGTCCATCGCAATCACGTAGCGTACGCGGATACTCGCCGATAAACTTAATAGACAGCCTCACTCCATAGCCCCGACCAAGTGACTGTAGGAGAACCCCGTCGCCGAAAGCATCCGTTCGGGTGCTCGCGGTAGCGGTGTTCCGCCTTGGTGCACTTTGTCGTCGGTATCGGGGGTGCAGCCGCCTACTAAAGTTTGCGACGAGCATTCGATCAGACTGTCGGGAATCTTGTTGAATTGCCCGACTCGATATTGAAAAGTGTTTTCGATAATGAGACTGAAATGCGGGGTTTATAATTGTTAGGCATGTGATGTCTAAGTAATTCATTTGGTCAGGCATGCGATGTCTGAGATGGTTGCGGATTCCAACTGTTGTAGTTTTACACTTTCTTTTCTGTGACCGTAAGTGTAATATGTGACATCGCCGGTTTCGTTGCTATATGTCAATGACAATTGGGATGCGCATATTTACTTACGTTGATGACATGTGATGTTTTGTGTTGCTGGATATGTTATATTGGATCGTCGTGTTTGAATAGCCGGGGGTTTTTATGTGAGATGAGTGTTTTTCATTTTCATTCATGTAAAAACTTGTATGTAATATTCTTTTATAGGGGCGCTTCCAGGTTGCGGGAGTTGTCACCTGTTGTATATTATTTACTTTTCCGCACTAGGATAGACCCAAGGAGGGGAGCACAAGTAACCGGGTTCTGGAGTCCAGTAGGAGACCAACTCGAGGAGTCGAGACCGGGTCTCCTAACTCTAGAATTGGTAGGGTTGCTTGCCGCTCTCGTAGGGGTCTAGGGGTGTGGGTTTGGCTATTCATCACGACCGTGGAATCCGTGTTTTATACTGGCTCGTATTGAAAACACGGACGTCCTAGTATATCCAATATTTCATATGTTTCTTCTGCTGCGATATCTGTGATGTGATCATGTGATGTTCTGTGATAGATACAGTATATAGTATATATGATATATTATATAGGCGTTACTTATGTTTTACACCCGTGCTAGCCCTGCCCTGCTCTGCCGTTAGTTACCTAACCTAACGGTGCATGAGGGGACATCGAGGCGAATGCGGATGGCATAAGTGTACGTCGTATTTATCTGTGATGTTTAGGTACTTAAATGATGGGACTTCATTAATGTGATTAATGAAATAAAAGAAACCTATGATGTTGTAGAATCGAATTTCAAAAATAAAACAGGTAGCTACAGTTTTTGCTTTGCACAGAGGTATATGTGATATATCCTGCACCTTATTCGATAAGGAAAGGACCGAGATCCCTTCACCGGGGGTGACTCCTTTAGTAATAACTGGCAGATGCTACACACTCGGTTTGTCTTTTGATTGCTTTTAAGTATTTTTGCTTTGCACAGTGATATATATGATATATCCCACACCTAATTCGATGAGGAAAGGACCGACGATCCCTTCACCGGGAGTGACTCCTTTAACAAAACTAGAAAAGCCTCAAAAACACTCCATTTTAAAATTATTTGATTCTACAACGATATCAAGTTCATTACGCAATAGGTTTTCAGAAAAACCTGTCGTAGCCCTCCGTCATTTCAGATATGTACTAGTTAGTATTCGTGCTGCGGTAGTTTGGCATTCGTCAAGGCGTAGTGTACGGTAGCTAACTAGTATTTATCTGCTTGAGCATATGATGCGATTGGATTAGGGTATTCGTACGGCGTTGTTTGGCATTCGCCAAGGGTCGTGCGGGTGGGTTTAATTCGATCAAGAAATGTACGGGTTGAACTTGACTAGTGGACTATGGATTGTTTGGCATTCGTCAAGGTTATAGAACACTAGGGGCAAAATATTATCGGGAATTTCAAGTGTTGAAATTTGCAATGAGATTGCATACCTTCTATGAGATAGTCGGATCCCGATACCCGCTGCGAGTAATTGTTACTCCTGGGAGAGTTTTACATATTACAATTAGCCGATCAAGTAGGTGACTAGAAAGGTGTTAACGAGGTTACGCCTCTGGAAAACGAGGTTTACATTAATTACGTTCGTGCGAAAGTACGGGGGACCTCCCTCAAAGTACCGACACTGGCCTGGCTGAAAGATTGGCGAACTTGTAGTGTGTAATTAATCCCGGCTAGTCTTTCCTTTTAGGGTTTGAAGGAAGATTTGATAAAAAGCAGTGGGAGCCATCCTGATTAGATAAAATAATAACCAATCTATTCTTGCAAGAGCGCACGCTGAGTGTTTTCTTCTCTCTCTCCTGGAAGCGACCATATCACGCCTTAATCAAGATAATAATACGGATTATTGACCGAACCCGCTTGTTATACTGAGCTGGGGAACGTTGGTCCCGCTCCAACTTATAATTGTTATAAGACAGAGCAGGAAATTGGGGATTACCATAATTCCCGTGCCGCCCAAACGAAGAGAGTGCATGCTGATGCATCATCTTCGGGTGTGTTCATTACAAGAATTGTTTCTCAGTATTCTTTACGTCCTGGGTATGTGATACCAGATCAGGATCCCAGATATGTAATCTGTTACATAGGGCTACAGAAAGGTAGAAAACTGAGAACGGGTGATAAGTTTCATGAGGCAGAAAACGGGGCAAGTGTTGCAGCCAAGTCTGTTGGTCACTGTCACCCTGTATTATGAATACATTGATTCTGAACAAATGTTATTAGATACCGAACCTGATATACAAAATCATATATATCTCTTTATCAGTAAAGAAATGATAAAATTTTGTATAGTTGGATAATGTTTTGAACATTTCCTATATCAAAAGTTAATCGGTTCAGGCACGTTATCTAAAAGCATTGACGTTCTAAATCAAACTACAGTTCTTTAGTATACAGAACACACACAAGAGGAAGAGTTCAGAAATGAACGAATCCTTCTTGAGGTATTGTAGACTAGGTCATATCAATACGACCCGACTGGCTGAGTTACATTTAGATGCATATTTAAATCAGTTTGAATTTACATCTTGTGAAACTCGCCAGTCATGTCACAAAGATAAGATGACCATAGCTCCGTTTACTGGAAACAGAGAAAGAGTTAGTAAACTCTTGGGATGATACATGTTGATGTATAAAGGTCCCCTGTCTACATATGCCAAGACCGGTTCTTTGTACTTCATTACATTCTCTGATAATCTCTCAAGATTCAGACATATGTTCCTGTTGAAACACAAGTCCGAACCTTTTGAGATATTCACAGAATATGATTTAGAAGTAGAGAACCAATATACGGGTATAAGTATTATGTCCTATGATGAGATCAGGGAGGAGAATACTTGTGCATGGAATTCCTGGACTATTCTAAAGGAGAATGAGATTCTCTCTCAGCATTACTCCTCTGTATACACCATAGCACGATGGTATATCGGGGCGGAGCAGATACACCCTATTTGATATGGTGTGCTCTATGATGAGTACTACTGAGTTACCTATTTCTTTTTGGGAGTTATGCACTTGAGAAGATGCATACCTATTGAATAGGGTTCAAATCAAATCAGTTGCCTACCGCTTCATATGTGATATGGAAAGGGAAGAGCCCATATCTTAAGTTGGTTAAGATTTGGAGTTGTCCGGGCTATGTCTAAAAGCAAAATCCGGACAAACTCGAGGCAAGGACTGTTATGTAGAACTGGAAATGTTCCAGCTATACAAACTGCAGCTGATGATTTGAAAGAACCAAAGGATTCAATAGTTACCAATGAACCTCAGCCTCTCCGCCGATCTAGTAGGGTTCCTCACCCACCTGAGAGATACTTCGTTTTCTCTATGACAGTGGGAGCGAGGATTGCATCATGAGATGATGACCCAACTAGCTTCGAGCAGGCCATCGAGAGTAAGACTCTGTAAGAATGGCTGGATGTTTAGCGATCTGAGATGGAATCCTTATACACCAACAAAGTATGGACTTTGGTTGCTATATCTGAAGGGTTAAATCCCCATCAGGAGCAAGTATATCTTAAGAAGATTACTTGGTGTAGATGGAAAAGTTGAGACTTTCAAAGCTAGACTTGTTAAAGGTTTGCATAATTGACCAGATATGGATCATAATGAAACCTTTTTCTAAGGATCTATGCTTAAGTCCATCCAGATCCTACTTGTCACGGCTACATACCATGACTACGATATCTGGTGGTTGGGTGTCATGACTGCTTTTCTAAATGATGTTTTAGAAGAGTGCGTCTATAAGTACACAGCCAGAGGGCTTCGTAGACAGTGGGAGTAGCGGAAACGTGTGCAAGATGCTTTATAGGATAAAGCAGGCATCGCGGAGTTGGAACATCTGTTTTGATGAAATAGTCAAAGAGTTTGACATCATCAAAATGGTAGATGAACCTTGTATATACAAAAAGGTAAGAGGGAGTATGGTGGTGATCCTCGTAGAGTACGTGGATGACATACTCTTGATAGGGAAGGAGTTTCCTATGCTACGCTCGATCAATCTCCGCTTATCACAATGATTCTCCACATAGGATCAAAGTGATACCTACTAAATCCTGGATTTTGGATCTATGAGATAGATCTAATTGGATGTTACGATTCTTACTAGTTGTAGTGAGATGGTATCAATCGATCCTGGGGAGAATCACTGGAAGGGTTCCAGGGTGATAATGACGACTGAATGTCAGTCGCGGCATTGTCTTTACCCTCAGTAAAGGGACGGTATGTTGGAAGAATTCCAAGCTAGATACCGTGACATACTAGACGATGAAGGCAGGATACATCGCTACTTAAGATGCTACCAAAGAGGAAGTCTAGGTGTATAAAAGTTCATAAGATGAACTTTGTTCCTACCATTGTGTGACAATGGAGTTGTGGCTTATGCCAAGGAACGCAGGTCCCATCAGTGATCCAGACATATTCTAAGGCAGTGTCACCTGATCATGGAGATGCTTGATCTCCAAGGGATCGAGGTTAGGAGAGTAAAGTCAGAGGACAACACAGCGGATCCACTCACAAAGGCCTGTTCCCAGAGAGAGATTTTTATGGGATGGTTGAGTATGAGATACTACAACCACTGCTATCAGATGGCCCTAGTGCAAGTGGGAGATTGTTAGTTATATGTATGCCCTAGAGGCCATTACTATACATAGGATGTATATTGTAGTGGATGCTGGGACATATATAGGGAGGACTTTCTTGCTCGACATGATAGTATGCTATCTGGTTGTTCTTTACCTTAACGTGTACACTGATTGTCTCCCTGTTACATGTTGGTAAAGCCCTTAGGATGTGTACTTGACTATCTGGACTATGATGCGGATCATACTAGTGGGGACATGGTAGTCCATAAGTACATCCTTCAAAGTCCCTAGTCGTGGGTGTATCGAGACGGGGCATCGATATACCAGAGTAGACTAGCGTATACCTTCTCGACCCATACAGATGGGCGATGGATGATCCCATATCCATTGGTGTTTGACATCAGAGATGATATACGGGTGCTCAGTAGAAACTGGGTACACTGGACGGACTCGCCGAGAACTCCCAGATGGTATTATACCTCACGTCAGATGGCAATTCTCTGGTGACACTGGTACAGAGTAGTCTGTTGACCCGAGATCGTCATAGAGTCTTGTGTGGTTCCCACTGTGCTTTGATTTCCATCTTACCACGTCCAAGAGGGCATGAAAAACGGTGGTTTTTGGGTACAGTCTCGAGTCGCATCGAGGCAATGAGCGATAGGAGGGGATTCGTCTCTCCCGGTATAGGGGGTTGATGTTGCGCTGTGTTGATTGGCTATAACAGGAAATCCCTGGCCAGGGTTGCTGAGATTTACTGGTAAGTGTTACCAGTAGTTTCTCGAATTGTTATAGACCTCATATCGACACGACTTATCGAGCTATTGGGGTCTGACGTTTACCACCCCTAGGCGAGATATGCGACATATCAGACGATCAGACCGGACTGTACGGTAGTGTTACTGGTTGGATTCACAGGAGTGTGAGCGGTCTTGCTCGTCGATCTTCTGATCGCTCAATACCCGGGTGGCCGTTACGTTTAGCAGACCGCTTGCGGCTTGTGGATGCTTGATATGATCATCATCTGCTGCCGGCGTATTGACGAGTCTTTAGAGTCCTACACAGAGGTTTCCTGGCTCAAGCGAAACGAAATAGGAGCGCATATGAGATATGTGCGGGACCGAGAATAATACCAGTATGTGATACTGTATTCGATTCTCGCGATTTATGACATTGATCGGTTATATGCGATATAGCCGGGTTATCGGATCAAGTGTTTATTCGATAAGTTGTTACTGTTGATATTAGTCGGTTATATGCGATATGACCGGATCATTAAATTAAGTGTTGATTTAATGATTTAATGCATAATTATATATTTGATATATTACTTTGCATTAACTAGTATCGGTTCACTTTAAATGGATTTTCTCACTCGGGTGTGCGCATTGCATATGCGATATGATTTTGTGCACTTGATTGTATCATGTTTGATGATACATGCTTTATGGTTAAGTGTAAAGTATTAAACTATGGTTAAGTGGATGATTAGGGTTTTACTTATTCATTTATTTATTTCATTTATTCTTTTTGGAAAATAAAATGCAAAGAGAAAAATGGTGGAATTCTTTTGTTCATTCATGAAGCTTCATGAATACTTTGACTTAGTCACCATTTTTTTCTTCATACCTAACCTAACCATTCACTTAACTTGAGTTTAGTCTCTACACATAACCATGGTCATGTTGTGATAAAGATTTGATTATTCTTTTCTTTTTAAAAAAACTTATCATAACAATTAGCTTCTTCTTCTTCATCTTCTTCAAGGAAGAAAAGCTTGCTTCATCAATGGTGGATTGATGAAAAGAGTGTGAAATCCAAATCTAAAGTCTACCCACTTCCTATTTCTTCATCCTCTACCTCTTGCCAAGTAGTAGAGTGTGTTTTCTTCACAAGTTTCTTGACTTAGTGAAGTCGGAGCTTGATTTAGCGATGCCTCGACGTAGATCATCTTCGGCATGGACATCGATGACCTAGCCCGTCCATTCTCCGATGAAGCCGACGCTAGAGTCCGGGACTTGTTATGGACAGCGAGGAGGCTTCATTGCGGAGCTATGGAGGTGGAGAACCGGATCTACAAAGGTTGTATTTCCGTATCTCTTAGTTAAGTGTTAACTAGTTTACTTTTTCGCCTTGACATCTAGCCAACGGTCCGTAGTCGGGTCTCTCGGCACCTAGATTTTTTGAAATTGGCATGATTGATGCCTTGTGAGACCTCACTAGAGTGCCTAGGAACCCTACAAAAACTAGAACGACGGTGATGCGTGTAGATTAGGGTTTCTGGAGGGAAAAGGAATCCCACTCTTAATCCTTATCTCGACACGGAACTCCGTTCATATCTAGCCTTTACCAAAACAATCATTAATCTAATCTCTAATCGCGGTCGGAACTAACAAAGAATTGTTAGCACGCCCGATTAGGATGTTAATAATTCTTTTGATAAAGTTCATAAACTTTATAGGACTTAAAAAGGGTTTAGAGATGTTCATCATCCATTAGCCTACCCTAATCCTACGAGCCCTAACAAGCGGAGAATTACTCGCGCATGTTGGGAGAAAAAGAGATGGAAAGAAATTGCATAATTAAACTACGAAGAAATAGAAAAAGAAAAAGAAAGCTACCTTTATTAATCAACAAAATTCATTACACTTGAATCCTTAGAAAATGATTACAAAGACTAGTTTGCTTCTCGATCTCTTCCAAGGAGGTAGATGAACCGTTGATGATCAGCCTGGATGCGTGAGCCATCTTGGATTTCGTGATCTCGTCGGCTTGATAAATTTTTCCAAGAGGCTCTCGGTCTTTATTTATTGTCCCAAAGCCAGAACCTTTGCTTCCAAATATGGAAGTTTAACAGCAAAGATTCACACCCAAAAATCTCCAACTCTATCTCCTCTATACTGCCGCGGATCCGCGGCCAACAGGGGGGTTTGGCCGCGGATCCGCGGCCAAGGGTGGGGATTGCTTCATCAAAAGTTTGGGGCTTCATCCTGGTGACATGTGTATATCTCTGGTATCTTTGGAAATTTGAAATCTTTTCTTTTCATCTGCCAGACTTGATTTCTTCATTTTGATTTCTTAATTAGGCAGGTTTCCTTCAACAACTTGATTTCCTTGATTTAAGACCTGAAAATTCTGCACAACAACTCAACAAATAATATTTAGTAGATTTAGTTCTACTAGGATTAGGTCAATGATATTATTTGCATATATTTTCCAACCAAATGCTAATTATAATATATCAACACATGGAAATTAGTATTTTTACACATAAACCCTCATATGTATGATATATTATAATAAAGACCTTTTTTAATATGAAAATGATAGGAAAAATGTAATAACAAATGTGCAGTTTTATCAACTGAACAACGTCCATCTGCCAGATTTCATAGTCATGGAAGGCGGCAATGGCAAGTAGGATCCGAATGGATTTGAGCATAGCCACTGGAGAAAAGGTTTCATCATAGTCCAATCCTGGTCTTTGACGAAAACATTTTGCAACAAGTATAGCCTTATAGGTTTTCACCTGTCCATCTACACCAATCTTCTTCTTGTAGATCCATTTGCATCCAATGGGTTTTACCCCAGGTGGAGCAACTTCCAGAGTCCACACTTTATTAGCGTACATGGACTCCATTTTGGATCGCATAGTATCCAGCAACTTATTAGAGTCCCTACTGATAATGGTCTGCCTGAAACTGGTAGGATCATCTTCTTCCAAGATGCAATCCTCTCAATCCCCGTCTATGAGAAAACCATAGTATCTCTCGGGTGGATGAGAAATCCTACCAGATCTACAGAGTGGCTGAGGTTTGTCATGGACTACTGAATCTAGCGGTTCTACCAAATCTTCAGTTACATTTTGTGGTTCAGAAATTTCTTCCAGTTCTCCCGTACTCCCACTAGCTTCTTTTGCAAGAAACTCCCTTTCTAAAAAGGTAGCGTGGCGAGATATAAACAACTTCTGTTTCTCAGTGTGGTAGAACAGATATCCTAGTGAATCCTTAGGATATCCTACAAATTTACATAGAACTGATTGTGCCTGAAGTTTGTCCAGTTTCTGTATTTTCACATAGGCCGGACAAACCCATATCTTAATAAATTTAAGACATGGTATCTTACTACTCCATATTTCATATGGAGTCTTAGGCACGGATTTGGATGGAACTTGATTCAAAAGATATGCCGTTGTCAAAAGCGCATGTCCCCAAAATGAAAGAGGTAACTCGGCGTTACTCATCATGGAGCGAACCATATCCAACTGGGTATGGTTCCTCCACTCCGATACACTGTTGTGCTGTGGTGTATAAGGAGGAGAAAGCTGAAAGAGAATACCATTCTCTTTTAAGTACTCTAGGAATTCCATGCTTAAGTACTCCCTTCCTCTATCAGATCGGAGGATCTTGATACTTCTGCCAGTCTGGTTCTCTACTTCCTTTCTGAATTCTTTGAATTTCTCAAAAGTTTCAGATTTGTGTTTCATAAGATACACATATCCGAACCTAAAGAGATCGTCAGTGAATGTGATGAAGTACAAGAACCCACCCCTTGCATGTATAGACATTGGACTACATACATCACTGTGTATGAGTCCCAAGAGCTCTGCTGCTCTTTCTCCGTGTCCGGTGAACGGAGATTTGCTCATCTTTCTCTTGAGACAAAAATGACAAGTGTCATAAGATGAAAACACAAAGCCGAAATGACAGCGATGCAAAGGAAACTCGAAGCTATAGAAAACAAATTCTCATCGGCCTCCCTAAACCAAGTTACTCCCCCCAAAACTATGTATGGTTGCTGTTCCGACCTATCACATTTAACGGAAGAATATCCTTTGAATTCTCCGTTTCAAGGTCAAGAACAAACTAATGCTACTTTTCAGCAACAACCTAGAAACGATTCTTATTCTTCCACATACAATCAGGAATGGAGGAATCACCCTATTTTGGCTTGGAACCAAAACCAAACTCAAACTCAAAATCCATTCCCAAGCCAAAATAACTATCAAAGGCCTCCTCCACAGCAACAGTAGCCACCACAATAGAGTCAGCACTCCTTTCAACCACAATCTTTTCAAAATCCGACCAACAATTTTGTACCTTATAATAATTCTTTCCCAACAGCCGGTACCGAAAAATCCTCTGCACTCGAACGAAGCTTAGAAACGTTTATTGAACATTCCACGCAAACGACGGCTAATTTAACATCTTCTATCCAAACATTAGTACAACACACCACTTCCCATGGTAAAAGCATAAAATCGATAGAAGCACAACTTGCATAGTTAAATGTCATGATAAGTGATAGAGAGAAAGGGAAACTTCCATCTCAACCTCTACCGAATCTTGGCCACTCACAAAGTGATAATGTGAGTGTTGTAACCACGTTGAGATCTGGAAGAGTGCTGAACAATCATGTCGGTGAACAGGTTAATGACGATGAATCTAATGAAACCCCGGCTACTGCTTCTAACCTTAATTCATCTAGTCCATCAACTTCTTCGGAGCCTATTCTCCGTTCTTCACTAGGCTTGAATCCTCAGCTCATATCTTGTTAGAAATATGTATGCCCTAGAGGCCATTATTGTACATTATTGTATATTATAGTGGATGCTTAGACATATATATAAAGGACTTTCTTGCTCGACGGGATAGTATACTATCTGGTTGCCCTTTATCTTAACATGTACACTAGTATTATTATATTTTCTCTCTTACATATTGATAAAGCCCTTAGGATAATAACTTGACTATCAGGACTATGATGTGGATCATACTACTGGGACCTGGGTAGTCCACAAGCACATCCTTCAATTGTTCCTAGTCGAGGGTATATCAAGACAAGGCATCAATATTCCAGAGTAGACTAGTGTGTACGTTTCTTGACCCTGTATAAGGGCGATGGTTGATCCCATAGCCATTGGTGTTTGACATCAAAGATTGTACACAGGTGCTCATTAGAGAATGGGTACACTGAACAGGACTCGTCGAGAACTCCTAGATAGTAATATACCTATCGTCAGATAGAAGTTCACTGGTGACACTGGTACAAGTTAGTCTGTAGACTCAAGATCGTCATAGAGTCTTGTGTGGCTCCCACTGTGCTTTGATTTTCTCCCTACCACAGCTCAAAGGAGTCGTGCAAACAGGTGGATTTTAGGTACAGTCCCGAGTGGCATGGAAGCAATGAGCGATAGGAGGGGTTTCGTCTCTCCCGGTATAGGGAGTTGATGTTGCGCTATACTCGATTGGCTATAACTGGAATCCCCTGGCCAGGGCTGCTGGTAAGATTTACTGGTAAGTGTTATCAGTAGTTTCTCGAACCGTTATGAGCCATATATCGGCATGACTTATCAAGTTACTAGGGTCTGACGATTCCACCCCTAAACTCGATATGCGACATATCAGACGAAGAGACCCGACTGTACGGTAAGTGTTACTTAAAGGCTTCATGAGATTTTGGACAAACTTGCTTGTTGATCTTCTAATCGCTCAATACCTGGGTAGCCGTTACGTCCAGCTAGTACCGCTGACGGCTTATGGTTAACTGATGTGATCATTACTTACTGCTGGCGTATTGACGAGTCTTTAGAGTCCCACACAGAAGTTTCCTAATTCAAGCGAAACGAAGTAGGGCGTATATGTTGATATGTGCGGGGGCCTGATTAAATACGAGTATGTGATACCATATTATAATCTGGCGGTTATTTGTTATCAGTTAGGTTATATGTGATATAACCGAATTATCGAATCAAGTGTTGATTTAATAATGTGATATACAGATAAATGATATTAGTCGGTTATATGTGATATAACAGGATTATTAAATCAAGTGTTGATTTAATAATATGATATATATTTATATTTGATATAATTATATATTAACTAATATTATTAGCTCACTAATTATTTTCTTTTCTTTATATATATATATATATATATATATATCAAGCACGATGGATTTTCTATTTTTGGAAAATAAAAAAAGAGGTGGAAATTGGAGTGATGTTTATGGTATGAGCATGGCATGGCAGTTATCATTGTTTATTTGTCTTGACTCACTATTCAAACATGGTTGCAATTTATTATTGCAATTTATTCCATGCTTGAATGAGTGAGGTCAAGAGTTACCCATCCATTCCACACTTCATCATTCTTCACTTGAGTTTTTACTTAGCCATTTTTTGAGAGCTCTCTCCATTTTCCTTCTTCTCCCTCTTGCTTCAACAAAACCCTAACCCTCATATGCGAAGTGAATCATAGGGTTTTGTAGAAATTCTAGTGAGCAAACAAAACCCCTACTTCACCATCCTACACTTGATTAGCAATCAAGTGTAGTGTGTTTCTTTCACTAAAGATAATATAGTGAAGAGGTAGCTTGTGCTAGTGGGACTTCGGGTGGATCATCTTCGGCACAAAGATCGCAAAGGAGGCTCGATCCAACTTCAAGTGGAGCCTAGTGGAGTCACGTAGACTACTACCCGGAGCATTTGAAGAGAAGGACATGTTCTACAAAGGTTGTAGCCTCCTTCCCTTCTCTTAGTTTTTCATATCATCATTGTTAAACCCTAACTATCTAGTTAGATCTTGGTTAGTGTTGATTAGCACCATAAAATTTTTGAAAATGACATGCTTGGTGCCCGTTTAAACCCCGTCGCGGTGCTAGTAAACACTTTCATATCATTGAAGGAATCACCATCTAAGATCATCCCAAATCCGATTTTGGGATCTATTCCATCCCCACAACTTCTTTTCAAATGTTGGACCCAATCCTTATTGATAAAGCTCCTTTTCCACATAGGTTAAGAGCCAACAGACCAAATCCCCAAATGGAGAAGATTGTAGAAATTTTTAAGGAGTTAACATAAATATTCCTCTCCTAGATGCAATCAAACAAGTTCCATCCTATGCGAAAATTCTAAAGGACTTGTGCACTAGAAAAAGGAAAATTCAAGTGCCTAAAAAAGTTTTCTTAGCGAGTAATATGAGCAATTCTCTTACCCAATTGGTGCCCACGAAACGTAAGGACCCCAGTTATCCTACAATATCTATCACTATTGGGGGTAGAATTATCAATCGTGTTCTACTCGATTTAGGTGCTAGTGTTAACTTGCTACCGTATTATGTCTATGAGCAGTTAGGCATATGAGAGTTGAAGCCTGCACACTGCACTCTCCAGATGGCCGATCGATCTATCACCCAATATAGAGGTGAGCTAGAGGACGTGTTAATCAAAGTCAGGGAATTTATATTCCCTATTGACTTTATAGTTATAGATACATAGCCTATAGAAAACCCACGGAACCAAATCCCAGTGATTCTAGGTCGACCTTTTCTAGCAACTTCCAACGCGGTAATCAATTATCGTAACGGTTCAATAAACATGTCCTTTGGGAAGATGACAAATGAGCTTAACATCTACAAGTTAGGAAGTCAACCCTCCGAACCTTATGCTCATGCATGTTCTGTCGAAAAGATAGATTCCGATAGTTGTGAATTTGAGAAGCTTCAAGATACTGATCTAGACTCCACTAGTGCGTTATTGTTTGATCTTACTATTTATTATCTACATGAGGACCCTTCTATCAACAAGTCCACACATACGTCTGAATCCTTTGACTTGTCGAATGAGTTAGTAGAACTGTCCAGGTCAACATCTAACGCTAAATATGAACCTTTTATAGAGTCCGAGTATCATACATTTCTTTCCGATGAGATTATCATTTAGAATGTCAATGAAATTTTTGAAGACATTTTTGCCGAAGAACTAGCATTCCTAGAAGACACGGGAGTTGTGATGAATCAACCCCCACCCAAAGAAGATGAACCGCCACCCCTTCTTTTTATCAAGAACGAGAATGCGAATATTCCACCGTCACTATTTTTTCTCTACAAACCGAGATGTAAACCATATGTATTACGCCTCTTATCTCCCTACTTCTTCATGTCTATAGGTGACATGATCTTCTACCAACCATGGTGTTACATTGATAAAATATTTAAATGGTTGGTATTGACTTTTGGTCTTTGTAAAGCTTTATATAGACCAATGATATTTCACCCCCTCTTATAATTTTAAATACTTAATATTGTTTAACTCAAGTTTGGGGGAGATAAATATATATTTTGGCTCTTGATAGAAAAGAATTTTTATACGACTGTGAGCCAAAAATAAGTTTGGGGGAGGATTTCACTGTCATTAATTCTTGTTCCCTCTAATAACTTTTCATCCCAAGTCTATAAGTTTTAATCTTAAAAGATGGCATCAGTAAGGACACTGCTGCAAATAGGTTTAAGGGAGGTTTGTGCTTATATACGCATCATTTTATATTATACTATATACAAGAACAAAAAAATTTCTTTGATAATAAAAATTAGAAAGTGAAAAATACATATGAAAAATATGAAAATATTTATAAAAAAAAGCAAGAAAGTTAGATATTTTAAAAAAGCTACTAATAGGTAGTCATGAGCTGTTGTCCCAAGGGTTAGTAAGATAAAGGAAACTACTAATTTAAGGATAAAAATAAGTCTGAAAAACAGTCCCTATTCTTGAGGCCAAACATCTGAACGTTGATACCCTACTATATGCACTTGCACACATCTTGAAACTTGGGATAGTAGAGGATACCTTGAAATGCTCTTGTCTAAAATCCTTAGTATGAAGAATATATATATAAATGACGCATAAATGGTGAAGAAAAATTAACACTGGTTTTGTAATTACTTAAGACAGCATAAAAAAATATAGCGAGGGTGCATTATCACCTAGTGCTTTAGACCAACTGGTTTGGGAGCCACTGCTAAACCTTAGGTGTTGCAAGACTAGAATATTGCTAATTATGCCTAAAAGAGTGAGCATATTTGGTAATCGGTTGGTTAGTATCTCAAGAAGTATTAACGGTCGCATAAAGAATGTGTGGGCATTTCCATCTTAAACATTCACTGACTAAAAAGTACTAAGGCAGATGGACAAGAGTATGATAGCTTGAATTGAATTCTCCAAGTGTAAAGATATCTTTTAAACATACGTAGGGGTATATGATTGATGTTTGGAAGAGAGGTAAGAAGGAAGACTAAAGACGATGTTTTATTAAGGGATGATGTAATTTTTGACATCTTTTCAAGACCATTAAGATAGGACTCATGGAAACTAAAAAGTTAGTGTGGTTTGAAACACTTATTTTCAAGTTCTTTCATTTATATATGTTCCTTATCTTTGTATGTAACTTTCAAATTCTTTTTATTATTATAGGATTTTGTGGGTGGAATCTACTGAAAACCCTCAAGAGACAACACTCCACCTACTAGGGATACGTAGAGGTTTAAAAGCTTGTTGCACGTGCTCAGTACAATCGTGTTGCCTACGAAAGTGTGCTAGTTAATTTTTTCTTTTTCTTCTTTTTCTTATTTTAATAACTAGTTTGCTCAGGACGATCAAAATTAAGTTTAGGGGTATTTGATTAGTCTAAAATATTGCACATTTGAATGAATATTTTCTCTACTATTGTTAAGTACTAAAAGGTGTTTATTGTAAATATAGAACATATATGGGTTTATTTGTAAAAAGTTTATTGTCATATGTTTCTACATTATAATTAACATAATTAGGGAAAATATATGCATATAATATTTAAATGAAATATTGTAATAAAAATACGCATACCATATCAAATATTTCTAATCAATATTCTTAAGATTTAATATCATATAAAATGATTATGATAATATCTCAAAATAATACCAAATACTACTAACACGATGATTTGAGATATTGTGCAGATATTGTACAGGTTTGGAATCCCCAAGATCCGAATCAAATTAGGCTGTCGGAATCAAATCTACCGAAATATTGAAGCAAATCAAATAGATCTAGCAACGGTAGAGATTCAGGGTAATATTTCTATGATCTAGATATCGAAGAGATCTCTACATGTCAACAACAGAGACCACAAGAAATCCCAATGCATGATTCCACTATGATGTGGCGGAACCGCGGCCAAACAAACCAATATGCGGTGGTTCCGTGGCATGATTATAGCCGTAGGATGAGAAATTAGTGGATGTGATCGTAACAACATATCCTAACCTATAAGATCTAGGGTTTCTGGTTTCAATGACTACTTAAGAGACATAGAGCTTCACATTAAAAACTTTCACTGAAGAGATCAAGAGGTCCAAGACAATCCACGTATCCGAGTGATCATCAACTAGCCATCTACTTCCAACAAGATAGAGATCGAGAGAAAAAACTAGGGTTCTTGTAATCTACCTTCAAAGGATTTGTAAATGCTATAGTTGATTAATAAAGGTAGTTGTTTTATTTAATTCTTTTTGCAATTAATTTCCTCATTTAATTTCTGCATTTTATTTCTGCATCTTAATTATGTTCTCATTCTTCATCCTCTCTTCTAAATCTCAAACATGAGCGAGTAATTCCTAGCCTGCTAGAGTTCGTAGGATTAGGATAGAACAATGGATGAAAAAATCTCTTAACTTCTTTTATAAATTTTAAAGTTTATAAGCTTTAGCAAAACAAATGTTAACATCCTTATCGGGCGCGCTATCAATTAATTGATATTCTCGACCACGATTTGAGACCGGTTAAACAATTGTTTTGCTAAATGCTAGACATGAATAGAGATCAATACAAGGATAAGGGTTAAGAGTGGGAACCCTATTCCCGCCAAAAATTCTAATCTACATTCATCACTATCGATCTAGTTTTAAACTATTAAAAGATAAAATGAGTCATTTTTAATTAGTCATCCATTACTACTAAGTCCTATGAACCCTACGAGCCTTTTCTTTATAAACCTTACATCCGCATTAAACATAGAGCGATAATTAACCATAACATTCCTTATCAACTCATCTAAAGCAAGAAAAGGGTTCATGTTTCCCTGTGGATGACCCGTACTCATCGCGGCTAGTTACTAGTGACACCGTCTTGATTGCGGTTATCTATAAAACACTTACTTTCCAAATGACAAATCAAAGACTGACGCCCTTGTTAAAGTTTGAGGAGGGTCTGTCAATCTTTCGAAGACCGACTTTCTGGTAGGGGAAGCACTTTTGACGGCTTCGCCTGTAGTAGGAGTAGGGAGGGCTAGCCGTTTTAAGGTATCCCTTTCAGGTATCACGAGCTTCTTTGCGAACCCGTTTGAGTTCTTGCTCAGCCTGTTGAAGACTGAGACGCCAGATTTGGACGGTTCTTCGAGAGAGGCTGTTATGGTTGCAAGTCGATCGAAGGCCGACCTTTTGGGAGCTTCTTTTTGTGGTACTGAAGCACCAAAAGTCGCCGGTGGAAGCATGGTCCCGAAGAAAAATCCAGTAGTGGCTTGTGTGACGTGCCCCACTAGCATTGAGAAAATAGAGGCCGCGTTGAGCCCATAGGTCACTCCTCTGGTTAGGGTGGAGCAGGAGTTGCTGTTGCAAGCAGTGTAGTTGAAAGTCATTGATTTTCTGCACAGGAGCAAGACACCAAGTTTTAGTACCTCGAATCCAAGGGCAACTATAGAGAACCGCAATTTTTTTCGCGAAACACGACACACGAAGTGTGGAGTGAAAAGAAGAAAACGTCCTACCGAGCATGCCAGGATCTGTTTTCGCCCAAAACCGGGACTGAGATGTTGGGACGTCTAGCCTGAATTTAGGGGCAGATGCTATTTGGACATATCCAACCACCTCACCGAAGATACCAAGTTAATTTATGGCACCGTATATCGGAGGTTTAGATAGATGCGACCGTTGTAGCAGACTCATCAGATTCCCTCTCATTTGTGAGGGATTTTTGATTGTGGGGACGCTTTTCCCTGCAAGCACAAGCCCCTGCAATTAATTACGTTACAGCATTGCGATAACCACTTTCTCCTTCTCCAGCAGTTCACTTCATGTCGTGTGTTATTTTTTTTTATATAGTTGCCCGTGGATTGTATACGGAGACTAATTTATGTCGTCGCCCGTAGGGCGCGGATCAGTCTAAATCCATATATTTTAGATTTGGATTTGTTTTATTTAAGGACCGTTAATCTAGTTTGAGATTAAAATCAACTTAAATATATGAGCATTTGGGCTCAATTTATTTTTAATTAAGGAGACGTTAGTCTTATTTGAGATTAAGGTCAACTTAGCAATATTTTTAGGATCATTTTTATTTAAGATCTAATAACAAAGCATTTGGGCATGGCTGTAAGAAACTTTTCAGAGAGACTTAGCCAATTTAAGCTTAAGTTTGTTCGGTCTTTTTTTATTCAAAAGTGCTAAGAACTTATTTAGGCTCTGTTTGTTCAGCCCCCCATTTTTTTTATGCAAAAGTGCTAAGCACTTGTTTAAAGCTCTGGTACTCACATAGGTATCATGTGAAGCCTTAAGTTATGGGCGTTGCCCAATCAGTGCTAAGCACTAAGTTATTTTGACTGAATATATATACATATATATATATATATATATATATATATATATATAGTGCTAAGCACTTTTTATATGGCGTTCATATGAGGAGCACGGGCGGCGCTAGACACTGCCCAATCAGTGCTAAGCACTCAGCCATTTTGGCTATATATGAAGTGATAAGCACTTCTGTATGACGTCCATATAAGGAGCACGTGAGGCGCTGGGCGCTGTCTAATCAGTGCTAAGCACTCAACCGTTTTGGCTGTATATGAAGTGTTAAGCACTTCTGTATGGCGTCCACGTGATGAGCACGTAAGGTGCCGGGTGCTGCCCAATCAGTGCCAAGCACTTAGCCATTTTGGCTGTATATGAAGTGTTAACACTTTCAATCAGCGCTTACGTGTATTTCACGTGAGACGCTGGCCTTTTGCGTTGGGCGCTCGTGTTTTTTTTCACATGGGGTGATGGGCGCTGTTGGGAGGGCGCCCACGTGGAAAACACGTAAGGCGCTAAGTTCTTTTCTTTTCCAGACATTGAATCTCTGTTAATGGTATTTTGACTATTAATGATCACCAAGATCTTTGTTTTGAAGCTTTAGGATCATATTTTCTTTAAGAACCAAGTTCTTTTATAAGAACTAAGTTTTTTTTAGGGTTAGACCCTACTTTCTGAGGAATTAAATTCCCATAGGATAGGTTCTTTTCTCTTTTTTTTTCTTTTTAACCTAGTTCTTTTCTGAATCTTTTATTCTCAAGAACAAGATCTTCCCGATGAGAATTAAATTCTCAACTTGTGGGAGACTTGTTTTGTGGAAAGATTAAACCCTTGGATATGCTATGATAGATAAAGAAGATATTTTGATCTATATGGTTTCTTTACCTAGGGTTTGAGAAGAAAAGGATCTTCTTCTCTATTGAGAATTAAATTCTCTGTTGTTTTTTAGAGCCTTATGTATTTTTTTACAGAACCTTATAGGTGGTTCTCTCTATCTAAGACTTGAAGTCTCGGGTCATTTATATAGTAGAGGCAAATTGTTAATTAGTTTTGAGAAAATCTATCATTGAGAGATTCCAATTTGTTCAGGGGATTTTACCCACCATTGGATCTTTGATCCAATGATTCTGTTTTACAGAATGTATTTTCTTGTTTTAAACAAAATTAGGAAAACATTTTCCCATGTACAGCATTTTATTCTGTAAAACGGTGATTTTTAATCACCATTGGACTTTAATCCAACGGCTCTCTGTTTTTTAGAAAACAATCTTTCTTTGTTTAGAAAGATTTGGGAAATGTATTCCCAAAATAGAATTTTATTCTATCATTGGATCTTTGATCCAACCTAGAGTATATTTCTCCCTTAGAAAGGTTTAGGAGATATTTTCTCCTAATAGAATCTAATTCTATATTCTGATGATTTATCATCTCCATTGGATATTTGATCCAACGGCTCTGTTTAACAGAGAGTATCCTAGTTTTTAGGGAAATATCTCCCTGTAGAATTTAATTCTACTTGATTTTAACTTGGGCGCTGGCGCTCACGTGTCATGCATGTGGGCGCCACTTAAGAATTTAATTCTTATACATGATAGGTGCTCCTGTGCTTTGTACTTTGGCGCCCACATGAGCTTCACGTGCGGCGTCACAATAAGATTTAATCCTAAGGCGCTGGCGCTAGCACCCGCATGGGGAGCACGTGAGGCGCTGCCTCATTAAATTTTAACAGAGCTTAGCTCTTCAGTTACGTTCAAATTTTGGGGGAACACCATTATTGTATATATATATAGTGGATGCTTAGACATATGTATGTACAGGACAATCTTGCTCGATATGATAGTATACTATTTGGTTTGTCTTTATCTCAACATGTGTATATGTTTTACGTGTTATTACGTATCATTAATACATGTTGATAAAGCCTATAGGATTATTGCTTGACTACCGGCGTTATGACGACGATCATATATGTGAGGGCTGGATAGTCCATAAGCACGTCCTTAAATGTCCCTAATCGTGGGAGTATCGAGACTGTGTATCGATATTCAAGAATAGATTGGTGCATATGTTTCTAAACCCCGACGATGGGCGATGGTTGGTCCCACATCCATTGGTCTTTGGCACCTAAGATCGTATACAGGTGCTCGTTGGGGGTGAGTACATTGGACGAACTCACCAAGAACTTCTAGATGGTACTATACCTATCCTCATATAGCAGTTCTCAGGTGACATGATTACAGGTTAGTCTCTAGACCTGAGATCAACATTTGTCTCGTGTGAGTTCCCACTGTACTTAGATTACTACCCTACCACGGCTCTACTGAGTCATGCAAACATGTTTTAGTTGGGTACAGTCCCGAGCCACATGGAGGAAGTGAGAAATTGTAGGGGATTCGTCTCTCCGGGTTTATAGAGTCGATATCGCACTGTGTTCGGTTGATTAGCACCATAAGACCTTAACCAAGGCAGTTGAGATTTACTGATAGTTAGATCAGTAGTTTCTCAGATTGTTCATGAACCACATCGGTACGAATTATCGGGTTATTAGGGTCCGATGTTTACCACCCCTAGACCCGGTATGCGATACTCTTAGATGAAGAGACCGGACTATACGTAGATTGTCATAGATAGGCTCAGCAAGAGTTCGAATGAGCTTGCTCGTCAGCCTATCTTTCGACAGGTACCTGGGTAGCCGTTACGTAGAGCTAATGCTGCTGACGTGCTTGTGGTTATGGATTTAGCTAGTAACTCGCTGCCGACGTACTGTCGAGTCTTCAAAGTCCCACATAGAGAGTTTCCCTGGTTCAGGCTAAATGATGTAGTGGCCGTATTTTGATACGAGAAAGGTTCCGATCAAATGAGTGTACTACCTATTCGGACTGTTGATCGGACGGTTGATAATATTAGTTGTCTTAGGATTAAGCCGGATTATTAAATCAGGCATTGATTTAATAATTTACATATATATATTTCGATATGTATATTCTAGTATTATGTTCATTGTATTATTCTATCTCTTTGGGTATTCGTATTTACGAATACGGGTATATATATATATGGTTGAATGTATTATGTATTTATATGGAAAAATATTCTAGAAGGAGGACTTCTCATCATGTATTTTCCATTTTTTTTGTAAAATGAAAATGAGGTGTAAAGAGAAAGTGAGGTGAGAATCATACTTGAATAGTATTGACAAATGAATTGTATTTTCATTTGTGGAAACTATTCAAGCATGGTTGATATATTCTTTTTGTAAAAAATCTTTATACAAAACCATGGTTGATTTTTTCTCACAAAAGTTTTTCTTATTTTCACCAATTTCTTCTCTCTCCTCACTTAGCTCATTTCTTGAGCTCCTCCTTCTCCTTCCTCACTACCCTCTCAAGAGTTGAGAATCAAGGGAGAAAGTGAGATAGAAAAATACTAGAACAACACTACGACATCTCTAAGCACTCTAGACTAGCAACCTAGGGTCTTTAGTTGCTCTACTTGATTTTCTTGTGTAGAGCTAGTGCCATGAACCATATCCTTCGGGCGGATCATCTTTGACGGAGGAAAACCGGCGGTCAAACTCATTCACGGAGACCCCAAGGAGCTAAAGAGGATGAGGTGAAGACCGAAGGAATCGATCTCTTGGTATAATTTTCTTTTCACAGTAGCTAAAATCTCTTTGTAGTTTTCTAGTTCAAGTGTTTGGTTTAGATTCTAGGGTTTGTAATTTCTAGCGCCTCTAGATTTTTTGTTATTCATTCCATATAGGCCGCGGTTGTGGTGGCATGGACGCTAGGAACTCTAACAGATTGGACTGTGACAAGTACATTAGCGGACAAGTGCTTGATAGTGAAATTGATACGCGTGAAAGCGTGCTTGATTAGTAGAAATGACACGTACTTGTATACAATCAAATTGACTCATGCTTAGAACACACATGTATAGACATCCAATTAGTTATTACACTGTCGACGTCTATGGAACTTATATAAGTGTAACTATAACTTGTATGGGACCGATATGGAAGTACTTATATTAGTGCCGTAGGTAAAACATTAAGAACTGTCCACTAGTCTAAGATACCGGTCGAGACATGCTTGATGGAGATCCCCTTTACAATTCTTGCATAGACTTTTTATGGTGCGACTAGTATTTTAGATTTGTGGTCGGATCTCGATGTAAATGTTAGTTGTATGTATGCCCTAGAGGCCATTATTATACATATGATGTATATAATAGTGGATGCTGGGACATATATAAGGAGGAATTTCTTGCTTGGCATGATATTATGCTATCTGGTTGCTTTTTATCTTAACACGTACACTTATATTATCTCTCTATGACAAGTTGGTAAAGCCCTTAAGATGTGTACTACACTACCAGGACTATGATGCAGATCATACTAGCGGGGCCAGGGTAGTCGGCAAGTACATCCCTTAACTGTTCCTAGTTGTGGGAATATCGAGACGGGGCATCGATATTCCAGAGTAGACTAGCGTATACGTATCTTGACCCATATGATGGGCGATGGATGATCCCACATCCATTGGTGTTTGACATCAAGGATAGTATACGGGAGCTCAGTGGAGACTGGGTACACTGGACAGACTCGCCGAGAACTCCTAGATGGTATTATACCTCACGTCAGATAGCAGTTCTCTGGTAACACTGGTACAGATTAGTCTGCCGACCCGAGATCGTCATAGAGGCTTGTGTGACTCCCACTGTGCTTTGATTTCCACCTTACCAAGTTCAAGAGAACTTGCAAAACAGTGGATTTTGGGTACAGTCCCGAGTCATATGGAGGCAATGAGCGATAGGAGGGGATTTCGTCTCTCCCGGTATTGGGGGTTGATGTTGCGCTGTACTCGATTGGCTATAACAGGAAGTCCCTGGCCAGAGCTATTATGAGATTTACTGGTAAGTGTTACCAGTAGTTTCTCGACCCGTTATGAGCCTCATATCGGCACGACTTATCGGGATATTGGGGTCTGACGTAGACCACCTCTAGGCTGGATATGCGATATATCAGATGAAGAGACCGGACTGTACAGTAATGTTACTGATCGGATTCACAGGAGTATGAGAAGGCATGCTTGATGATCTTCTGATCGCTCAATACCCGGGTGGCCGTTACGTTTAGCAGACCGCTGACTGCTTATGGGTGTTTGATATGATCATCACCCACTGCCGGAGTATTGACGAGTCTTTTGAATCCTACACAGAGATTTCCTGGTTCATGCGAAACGGAATAGGAGTACATGTGTGATATGTGCGGGACCGAAATTAATGCTAGTATGTGATACTGCATTTTATTCTCGCGATATATGTATCGATTGGTTATATGTGATATAGCCGGGTTATCAGATCAAGTGTTGATTCGATAAAAGGATACATTTGATATTAGTCGGTTATATGTAATATAGCCGGATTATTAAATCAAGTGTTGATTTAATAATTTAATGTATAATTATATATTTGATATATTACATTACATTAAATAATATTAGCTCACTTAAGTATTTCTTTTTCTCACTTGATGATACATTAAGATAAATATGTGTTATATGTTAATTGTATTCTTTTCTTTTTGCACACAAATATATATGTAATATATATTCATGTGTCGTGCTAGGTTACACATGCAACATGTATGTATGAGACTCACACCATGCTAAGTTTAGTGGAAGGTTTTTATTTATTTAAGTTAAACAAAATTGGATGGAAATTGGATTAATGTTTCAAGCTTGGATGAAGCTTGTAGAATATTGACCAAGTCCACTTGTTTTGTCTAGTTTAAGATATTTATTAACCTAACTATTCACATAGCCATGGTTTATTCTCTACAAGGGTTAAGGTATGATATTAACTCACCATGGTTGCATTTCTAACCTCATGTTTTATTCTTTCATCACTTGATCATCTTCTTCTTCCTCTCTTTGAAGTTTTCTTGCTTTTAATCAAGTGATGAAAAATAGTGAGAAAATAAAATCTAAAGTGAGCAAAATTCCTACTTCATCATCCTCTACTATTAGCCATTTAATTTAGGGTGTTTGCTTCACTAATATCACCATTAGTGAAGAGGTAGCATGAGCTTGAGTCTCCTCGACGTAGATCATCTTCGACTTCGAAGACATTGAGCAAGCTTGTTCATTTCTTCATGTGAACCCTCTCAAGAGTCCGGGTCTTCACAACTTGCAGCGAACGAACTACTACACGGAGCATTAGAAGTGAAGGACCGGTCTACAAAAGTTGTATTCCGCATTAACTTAGATATAAAGTGTTTATATTGTTTGATTCGTATGATTCTCTAGTTAAACATCCAATGTTATGGGCTCCTTGGCATGGCAAAATTTTAATTCGGCATGGACGATGTCACCCGAATCCCCGCTACCGTGCTAGGGAACCCAGCAGTGGTATTAGAGCCAAGCTAGAGAATTACACGATATTTGTTAGATTACGAAACCGAAACGAATCCGAAACATGAAACTGTTTAACCTAGTTTCTGTCGAATTTGAAATGTGCTCTAAAAATTTTTTAAACAACTGCAGAATGTTGTATATGATATAACATGAACACTATCAAAATTTGAAGCAATTTGGCAAGTTTTTGGCCAGCCACATCACCTTAAAAACCAAGCTCACCGGGTCTTCTGGCTCATTTTGGCTTCAAATTTTTAGGGTGTTCCAGTCTTTGGATTTTAGTGTTTCAGGTGTTGCTAGTTTTTGCTAAAATTGCATGTGATGTTAATTTTCTGCATAGGCTATTCGAACTATTTCGTATTCATAATTCTAATGTTGTTTCGGGTATTTTAGACGGTGATAAAAAGTTCGAACGGATATCAATAACCCACTTTTTCTCTTGTTGGAAATTTTCCAAGTGTTGGATTTTTCCTTAGTTTAAAACTTTCAGAAAATCATGCAAGCGATTCTGTGGACCCTCTAGAAGAACGAAACCCTAACTCGATTCTATGACCATCAGAACTGCCACTAAACCTTAGGGTTTGTGATAGTTCAGCGGTGCCACAGGTGAGGCATTAGTTGACCCTTCTACGGCTGGTTCATAGGTGATGTAGTATGTTCTGGGTACTTTTTTAAACTCCGCTCAAGTGTTGAGCTATTTGGGAAATTTTGGGTGTTTGTTTATTCGATCGGAAAGTTTAACATCGTTTAGCTATCTGAGATTGTGATACAATAATTGGAATCTACACTAATTAGTTATATGATAAGTAATTAGTTGCGTGCAAGTTTAACATTTCGATCTCGGGTGAAATCGGGAATCTTGTTGAATTACCCGATTTCTTTTGAAAAGTGTTTTCATAGTTGAGACCTAAATGTAAGATTTGCATTGTTAGGCATGAAATCCAGACTATGTGATATTCCGGGTTTATGATGTCTGAGGGCAGTGACGATTCCAAATGTTGTAGTTTTCACTTTCTTTTCTGTGACCGTAACTGTAATATGTAGTGTATCGCCGATTTCGTTACTATATCTCAATGACAAGTGGGATACACATATTTAATTACATTGATAACATGTGATATTATGTGTTGCTGTGATGTGTTATATTTGATCGTCGTGTTTGAATAGCCGGAGGGTTTTTATGTGAGATAAGAGTTTTTCATTTTCATTCATGTAAAAACTTATATGTAATATTCTTTTATTGGGGCACTTCAGGGTTGAGGATGATGTCACCATTGATGTATATTATTTACTTTTCCGCATTAGGATAGACCCAAGGTGGGGAGCATAAGTAACCGGGTTCTAGGGTCCAGTGGGAGACCATCTCGAGAAGTCGAGACCTGGTCTTCTAACCCTAGAATTGGGAGGGTTACTTGCCTCCTCATAGGGGTCTAGGGATGTGGGTTTAGCTATTCATCATGACCGTGGAATCCGTGTTTTCTACCGGCTTGATATAAAACACGAAAATCCTAGTACATACAATATTTCATATGTTATCTTCTGCTGCTCTGTGATGTGATCACTGTGATATGTTGAGACGAATTCTTATATTATATTATATATATATATGATATATATTATATATTGTTGCTTTTGTTTCTTCTGTGATGCTTAGGAATCATTAATTGATGGGACTTCATTAATGAGATTAATGAAAAGAAAATAAACCTAAATATGTTGCAGAATCTTGTTTTAAAAACTGGTAGCTCTAGTTCTTGCTTTGCATAGCGGTATTCCTTATAGAATATCCAGCACTTTATTCGATAAGGAAAGAGCCGAGATCCCTTCACCAGGAGTAACCTCTTTAGAAATAACTGGCAGATATTACAACACTCGGTTTTTTTTTTTATTGCTTTTGGAGTTTTTGCTTTGCATAGTAGTATTTGTGAAATATCCTGCACCTTATTCGATAAGGAAAGAGCCGGGATCCTTTCACCGGGAGTGACCTCTTTAGCAAAACTGGTAAAAGCCTTAAAAACACTCATTTTCAAAATCACTCGATTCCGCAACGATATCAAGTTCATTACGCAAAAGGTTTTCTTAAAAACCTATGTAGCCCTCCTTCATTTCAGATAAGTAGTATTTAGTTTTCGTGCTGTGTTTGTTGACCTTGTCAAGGCGCAGTGTGCGGTTGCTACTTAATGCTTATCTGCTTTAGCATATGATGCGATTGGATTAGGGTAGTCGTGTGGGCTTGTTGACCTTGTCAAAGGTCGTGCGGGTGGGTTTAGTTCAATCATGAAATGACGGGTAGAACTTGACTTGCGATCTATAGTTTGTTGACCTTGTCAAGTTCATAGATTGCTTGGGGAAAAATATATCGGGAGTTTCAAGTGTTGAAACTTGCAATGAGATTGCATACCTTCTATGAGATAGTTGGATCCCGATCCCACTGCGAGCAAGAGTTGCTCCTGGGAGATTTTTGCACTTTACAATTAGCTAACCCATTAGGTGTCTAGAAAGGTGTTAAAGGGGTTATGCTTCTGGGAAAACGAGGTTTACTTTAATTAGGTCCGTACAAAAGCACGGGGAACCTCCCTCAAAATACCGACACTGGCCTGGCTGAACGGTTAGCGAAGTTGTAGACTGTAATTAATCCCGGCTAGTCTTACCTTTTAGGGTTTGAAGGAAGATTTGATAAAAACAGTGGGACCCATCCTGATTAGATAAAATAATAACCAATCTAATCTTGCAAGAGCGCACGCAGAGTGTTTTCTTCTCTCTCTCTCCTGGTAGCGACCATATCACGTTTTAATCAAGATAATAATATGGATGCGTTGACCGAACCTGCTTATTATACTAAGCTGGGGAACGTTGGTTCCGTTCTTTCTTATAATTGTTATAAGACTGAATAGGAAATAGGGGAACACCAGAATTCCTTTGCCACCCGATCGAAGAATGAGCTTGTTGATGCATATTCTTCAGGTGTTTTATTACTGAGAACTGTATCTCAGTATACTCTATGTCCTGGGTATGTGATACCGGATCAGGATCCCACATATGTAATTTGTTATATGGGCTACAGATAGGTAGAGAACTGGGATTGGGTGATATGTCTCTAAATGTAGAGAATGGTGCAATTGTTGCGGCCAAGTCAGTTGGCAGATATCACCTTATATTATCAGAATACATTGATTCCGAACGAATGTTATTACATACCGAACCTGATATACAACATTACATCAGTCTCTTTATTTTGATAAAGAAGGATATAATTTTGTATTGCAGGATAATGTTGTGAATATTGTCCAGAATAAAGAGTTGATTGGATCAGGCACGTTATGAAATAGATATACGTTCTAAATGAAACCACAGTTCTAAGTATACGGAACACACACAAGAGGACTAATTCAGAAATGAACGAATCCTTCTTGTGGCATTGTAGACTAGGTCATATCAATGCGACACGACTAGCTAAGATACATAAGGATGAATATTTGAATCCGTTCAAACTTTCATCTTATGAAACTTGCGAGTAATGTCTCAAAGGTAAAATGACCAATATTCCGTTTAGTGGAAATGGAGAAAAAGTTAATGAACTCTTGGGATTGATACATGTTGATGTATGCGATTGATTGACTGATTTAGCATGCTTGCGCTTTCTAAAAGATAGATCAAAAATATTTGTAACCGCAATCAAGAACGGCGTCGCTTTGCAGCTAGCCGGTGAGTACGGGTCGGTCCACAGGGATGTTGTGAATCTCTGATTCGTTCTTACGAGTTAATTCCGAAGGGTGTTCGGATTAATTATTAAATCTAAAAATTGATTCTATCTAAAAACTAAATTAATCTAGATTTAAATCTTGCTAGGGTTAGGTTTAAGAATGGTTTGGAAATGTAAATAAATCTCAACGCTTTCTGTACCCAGATTAGGATCTAAGAGAAGTTATAGTAATTATCAATAAAGGGGATTGGATCCATTCGGGAAGGTGTTCCTTCCTCTAGGTTCTTGTCATTCTTTTAGAGATCCTTACCCTAACCTCCATGGAAAACATCACACCCGGGCCTTTATACTACGGTATCACCGCTACCTCGAGGGATAGGGTGCCGTAGGGAGCGGTATGTGCATGTATGCATGGAGTCCTATAGATTCTATGTGATGAGTAAGAAAGGGATGAGAGATCTCATCTCTCAAAAGCCTTTCCCAAAGCTAACATCTAAGGCAAGGAATTAAAATCTAAACTAGGGCAATTAAATAAAACTACTTACTGATGCATCTCTCCAATCATCCATGCAGGGTTGTCGGATCTGAATTTCTGAATGGAGAAGAAACACCGATACTCTCCAAAAAATTTCTAAATTTTTATTAAAAGGAGACATAAAGAATTACAATGATTAGAGTTCTATTTATAGGAAATAGAAACCCTAGGTTACATCTTGAACCGCATGTCTACAATTACAAATATACCCTCAGGAAATCTTTTCAGCGTCGCACAAAACTTTTGGTAAAAAATTATTTTTCTTTTCTCTTCTTCTGGCCGCGGAACCGCGGCAATGGTGGGCTTGGGCCACGGTTCCGCGGCCCTTTGATGAGCTTAGCTGCTGAAATTTTTGGGTTATGTTCTGGATCTTTTTGGGCTTCTGGTTCTTTTGTTCTTTTGTCAATTGGGCTTCTACATTAGCTCCAGATCTTCAGTGAACCATTTGCAATGGATTTTTAACCGTCCGCTTTGTATTTTTGGACCTTGAGTTGCCTTGTTAATTGTGAACTGTCTTTCGATGTAGGATTGACTAAGATCCTTCCATTTGTTGGTCAAAAGTCCATATTTTCATTATCTTTACATCGTTTTCATTGTTTCCTGTCCAAGAACCTGTAACCTGTAACATGTAGCAGACATGCGTCAAAAGTACCTATTTATTTATAAAAAGAATAAGAATAGGGAATATAATAATGCAATATTATGGTGTGAACAAATACCCCCAAACTTATCTTTTGCTCGTCCTCGAGCAAACTTATTTTTATTCGCTAAAATCCTAACCGCACTTTCGCAGGGAAACGCGATTGCACTGAGCACGTGCAACAAACCGTTAAACCTCTAGGTGTCCCTAGTAGGAGGAGTGTTGTCTCCTGAGGGTTTTCAGCGGATTACACCCACAAAATCCTATCAATTCGGCCTTTCGACTTTTGTTCTCCAATTAGGTTTTCTAACTAAGAATTCTATTATCATCGACCCGCAAATTATCCACCCACATTCTTCACACTTCCTCATTATTTAACCTAAGATTATATATGTTATGTAGACCTACTTAGCTTTCGGCATCTCTTAAGTTCTCCTACTAGGGTTCCATCTCCACTTAGGAATTTCTATCAATCCTTACTAAAGATACAAGTTCTATTCTTCACTCCTTTCTCTTATCTAAATCCCAATCATATACCCCTACGTGTGTGTATAAATCACCCTTACACTTAGAAATTCAAATCAAGCAATCATGCTCTCGTCCATTGTCCAAAGCACTTCTTAGTTAGTGAATTTTTAAATGAAATTTGCTTACACATCCTTCATGCGACCGTTAATACTTCTTGAGGTACCAACGACCGATTACAAAATGTGTTTGCACATTTAAGCGTAATTCCTAGTTTTGCAACACCCAAGGCTTTAGCAGTGACTCCCAAACCAGTTGGTCTAAGGCACTAGGTGATGAAGCACCCTCGCTAAATATTTTTCTATTTTTGCAGCCCTAAGTAATCATAAAAACCAGTGTCCATTTTTTTATTCTTTATTCACTTTTTTTTTTATTTTTTATTTTCATTGGACTAAGGACTTTAGACAAGAGCATTTCAAGGTCTCTTCTACTATTCCAAGTTTCAAGATGCGTGATTGTGCAAGTTGTAGGGTATACATTTTCAGAATCTAGACTTAAGTTAGGAACTATTTTTCAAACTTATACTCTAATAAGAACATCAATACTCTTCCCTTGTTTCGACTTAGCCCAAAAAGTGAACCCAAAATTTGCCTATTTCTAAATAAACTACAAGGCATATACTTTCTACCGTTAAACTTTAAGGAAGGTTATCTTTAGGGTTTTTAACTTACTAAGTCTAAGATCTAGTTGTTCTTAGCTAGTTGACCTATTTGTCAAACTCAAGTCAATTAGCCAAAATTGAATACATTTATTTTTATAATTTTTCAAATTTTTCAAATTTTTATGGGTTTTCAAATAAGTATGCAAATGCAAAAATATGTACACATGAATGCGAAGGAAGAAGACGTACCGAGCATACCCCCAAACTTGAACTTGACAGTGTCCTCACTGTCATGCTAAACCAAGAGTGTAAAAATGCAGGCACTCCCCTGTTTATTTATTTATAATTTTTTTTATATTTTTAATGTTTTGGAATTTTTTTATTTTTTTATAGAAAAAGAAAACAAAAATATATATACATATATACAAAGATTCCCCCAAACTTAAGCTTGGCCTTGCATAAGCCAAAGGTTAGCACCAACCATTCAAAAATCTTATCGTGAAAATGGTATAGTTGGTGCCAGAAAATGAGAAGCACGCGAGACCGTGTGGAAAAAAGAATGGTAGAATATGGTCTCGGTGGGGGAGAAGAATGGCGAAAAGAAGAAGAAAGTGGAGTACGATCTTGAGGGTGTAAATTTAGTGAATAAATTAGCGCAATATGTGATGACCGATGTGTTAAAAGCGATTGCGCTAACCTATCAACCCGTCGGGAAATGGGGTCAAATCCCTCAAGATTCGCAAGAAAACATGGGTACGCCGAACTTGGTATATGAGATGAAAGCGTAACGGTCATTTGTTCGGTCGGAACAATGGGAAAGACGAAAGGGAGTGAATTAGGGATAGTATCTTTCTCACCTTAGTAAACTGTTTCGAACTTGAAAGATTCCATTAATGGTTCGAAACTAGTATAATCAACCGAGTCTGATGGCTCATCTGAAAATATAAAGGACTCAAACTCGGGCGGTGAGTCATCAACATCGTTCGAAAAGGTGAAACACTCGTAGGTGTTATCGTCTGTGAGAATTGTGTCAGATTCAAAGGAAAAGGTTTCAAGCTCACAGTCTTCAAGCGGGATCGGAACGATGGGAAGGAGGGAGGGTGATATAACAGTCAAAGGTTCAGGAGGATGAATTGGAAAATCAGACACATCAAACAAAAATGATTCAACCTCAATATTATCCTCAAGACTCTCCTCAATACTATCCTCAATATTCAACTCATCCATGCCATTATCATCAAAATCTAGACGCATATGAGATTCGGGAGAAACATTTAATAACTCAGGATGATGATTTGAACATAAAATTTCAAGAAAATCGACAGGTTCATCATCCGAAATATTCCCGGCGTCTATATCCTCAATCAAGTGAAAATCAATTTCTTTAGACACCTCATCAAAAGCATGGATATCTATCGATTTAGGTTCTAGAGTGGAGGTGTAAAGATCGAAACGATTAGGTGCGGTTTCACTCGAAAGGGGTTCCTCACAATCTAGCAAATCAAACACTACAAAATCACACAACTCATTTTTATTTTCAGCAGGTGAACTATTTAGGGCAATCGATGGAAAACAGGAGTTGTGGGCTTCAATTGGGTAAGGGTAGGTGTGATTTGGAAATCCTCTCTCATTCTCATTCTGTCCAACCGCCTCCTCATAAATTGAAAATTTTGGTGCTAGCGGGAAACTAGCTACCGGTTCAGCAGGTTGCATAAGGGCGGCCACGGACGCTTCCACATTCCTAACCATTTTGTTTGTTGCTGCGATATACGCCTCCAACTCCTCTTCCAAACTAGACTTTGGTGATAAGGGGGTTTCGGAAAAAGATTCGAAATTGTGTGGATATGCAAAACTCCCAACAGGCTGTGTAGAATCAATGTCTAGTGAAGGTGGTAAGGTCGGGTAAGACTGATAGGAAGTGGGTGGTAGGAGAGGGGTAGGGTCTACATGTGGATAAAAATATGAATAATCTTGTGGATCCCTAGAACTAGATGTGTGGAGAGGGGTGAAAGATCGGCTGCGAGATTGAGCAATGTGCTCAGCAATGGACATCAGCCTAGGAGTGTCAGAAGGACTCGAAAGAGTGGTATCAACATATGGAAGTGGTGAAGGTTGACTTGGTTGACACAAAGTGGGTTGAAAAGTCAAACTGTTTCTCCTAGACTCCTCTATGTGATCTTTCAAAGATTTTTTAGGCACGGAAGGATCGTCTTTAAATTGACCGAACACATTGATATATGACGCAAAATTAGGTTCGGGATACCAAAGTTCGGCTAATGATTTTTTATGTGGGGTACCCATGTTAAAAGAAGGGGAAAAGGAAAGAAAGTTTGTTGTGCAAGGATTTATTTGCGGCTAAAAAAATTTTGCAAGCTCTATAAAATATTTGTCCTTTTTATTTTCATTTTTCATTGATTTGTCTCTCTCTTTATTTAGAAAAATTTTTGTTGCAAAAAGATTTTAGAGAAAAGATATGCAACAGCAAAATATTTTATAGAAAAGATGTGCAACAGCAAAATATTACTTGCAATCAATTATTATTTTAAGCATATCATAAGAATCTTTATTTGGAAAGAATTGTTGCAAAAAGATATTCGAGAAAAGATATGCAACAACAAAATATTTCTTGCAATCAATTTAGTTCAAGCGGGGCCCAAAAATCCTGCACAAGATCGTTATTTGGAAGGGAATATATTTTTAAAGCACACAAAATCTTGCAGGCATTATTCAGAAAATATATTAAAATTTGCAGAGGAGAATTAACAGAGGAGCTTACAGCGCAAATTGCAGAGGATGATGTCACCAAAAGAGCGCGTTTCCGCGGTCAAAAGAGGCCCACCGCGGCGGTTCCGCGGCTAAACGTACGAGACACGTGTTCAGATTTTGCTGATGTCACCAGATGGCGGCGCTTCCGCGGCGGGAGCAGAGAAATGCGGCGGATCCGTGGTATTTTGGATGATTCAAATCTCCAAATTTTCTCTGGTGTTCTGTTGAATTAATCCCTTGCTGTTTAGATCTTCTGATTTCCGTTTCGCCTTCTGGAAATTTCCAGATCGTCTTTGTATATCCTGCAAAATTAAAACAGCAAATTATCCCTTCCAAAAATAATAGATTATATATCTTTTTATATTTTTTTGATTTTTCAGATTTTTATGAATTTTTAAATTTTATGATTAACCCGAAATTGCGAAAAGAAAATTCTACGCCATCCCCGGCAACGGCGCCATTTGATTGAATGATTTAGCGTGCTTGCGCTTTCTAAAAGATAGATCAAAAATATTTGTAACCGCAATCAAGAACGGCGTCGCTTTGCAGCTAGCCGGTGAGTATGGGTCGGTCCACAGGGATGTTGTGAATCTCTGATTCGTTCTTACGAGTTAATTCCGAAGGGTGTTCGGATTAATTATTAAATCTAAAAATTGATTCTATCTAAAAACTAAATTAATCTAGATTTAAATCTTGCTAGGGTTAGGTTTAAGAATGGTTTGGAAATGTAAATAAATCTCAACGCTTTCTATACCCAGATTAGGATCTAAGAGGAGTTATGGTAATTATCAATAAAGGGGATTGGATCCATTCGGAAAGGTGTTCCTTCCTCTAGGTTCTTGTCCTTCTTTTAGAGATCCTTACCCTAACCTCTATGGAAAACATCACACCCGGGCCTTTATACTACGGTATCACCGCTACCTCGAGGGATAGGGTGCCGTAGGGAGCGGTATGTGCATGTATGCATGGAGTCCTATAGATTCTATGTGATGAGTAAGAAAGGGATGAGAGATCCCATCTCTCAAAAGCCTTTCCCAAAGCTAACATCTAAGGCAAGGAATTAAAATCTAAACTAGGGCAATTAAATAAAACTACTTACTGATGCATCTCTCCAATCATCCATGCAGGGTTGTCAGATCTGAATTTTTGAATGGAGAAGAAACACCGATGCTCTCCAAAAGATTTCTAAATTTTTACTAAAAGGAGGCATAAAGAATTACAATGATTAGAGTTCTATTTATAGGAAATAGAAACCCTAGGTTACATCTTGAACCGCATGTCTACAATTACAAATATACCCTCAGGAAATCTTTTCAGCGTCGCACAAAACTTTTGGTAAAAAATTATTTTTCTTTTCTCTTCTTCTGGACGCGAAACCGCGGCAATGGTGGGCTTGGGCCACGGTTCCGCGGCCCTTTGATGAGCTTAGCTGCTGAAATTTTTGGGTTATGTTCTGGATCTTTTTGGGCTTCTGGTTCTTTTGTTCTTTTGTCAATTGGGCTTCTACATTAGCTCCAGATCTTCAGTGAACCATTTGCAATGGATTTTTAACCGTCCGCTTTGTATATTTGGACCTTGAGTTGCCTTGTTAATTGTGAACTGTCTTTCGATGTAGGCTTGACTAAGATCCTCCCATTTGTTGGTCAAAAGTCCATATTTTCATCGTCTTTACATCGTTTTCACTGTTTCCTGTCCAAGAACCTGTAACCTGTAACATGTAGCAGACATGCGTCAAAAGTACCTATTTATTTATAAAAAGAATAAGAATGGGAAATATAATAATGCAATATTATGGTGTGAACAGCGATCCATGTCTATACATGCCAGGGATTGGTTCCTCATACTTTATTATATTCACTGACTATCTCTCAAGATTCGAACGTATATTCCTGTTGAAACACAAGTCTGAAGCTTTTGAGAAATTCAAAAATATAAGCATGAAGTTGAGAACCGGACGGGTAAAAGTATTAAGTCCTTAGATGTGATCAAGGAGGAGAATACTTAGGCATGGAATTCCTGGTTTATCTAAAAAAGAATGTGATTCTCTCTCAGCATTACTCCTCCGTATACACCACAGCACAAAGGTGTATCGAGGCAGAGGAATCACACCCTATGAGATATGGTGCGCTCTATGATGAGTACTACTGAGTTGCTTATTTCCTTAAGGAGTTATGCACTTAAGAAGCTGCATACCTATTGAATAAGGTTCCGACCAAATCAGTGCCTACCACTCCATATGAGATATGGTATGGAAACAGACCATGTCTTAAGCAAGTTAAGATATGGGGTTGTCCGGCCTATGTTAAAAAGAAAAATCCGGAAAAACTCGAGGCAAGGTCAGTTCTATAAGTTTGTTGGATATCCCAAACATTTGTAAGGGAATATCTTCTACCAAACCGAGGAACAAAAGTGTTTTGTTGCTCAACATGACCACCTTTCTAGAAAAGGGAATTTCTTGAAAAACAGTAAAGTGGTCATGAGGTAGAACTGGAAGGAGTTCCAGTTGTACAAACTACGACTGGTGATTTAGTGGAACCGGAGGATTCAATAGTCTCCAACGAAGCTCAGCCTTTCCGTGAATTTGGTAGGGTTCCTCATCCACCCGAGAGATAATGCGATTATTCTCAGTAACAGTGGGAGCGAGGATTGCATCATGATTGATGATGACCCAACTAGATTCAGCAGGCCTTCACGAGTAGGGACTCTGTGAAAAGGATGGATACAATAAGATCTGGGATGGAATCCATATACACCAACAAAGTATGGACTTTGGTTGCTTTATCTGAAGGGTTAAATCCCCATCAGGAGCAAGTATATCTTGAGAAGATTACTTGGTGTAGATGGAAAAGTTGAGACTTTCAAAGCTAGACTTGTAGCAAAAGGTTCTCGTCGTACAACCAGGTGTGGATTATGATGAAACCTTTTTCTCCAGTGGCTATGCTTAAGACCATCCGGATCCTACTTGCCATCGCTGCATACCATGACTACGATATCTGGCAGTTGCACGTCATGACCGCTTTCCTAAATGTGATTTAGAAGGGAGCGTGTACATGACAGCTAGAGGGATTCGTAGACTAGTGGGAGCGGCAGAAAGATGTGCAAGATACTTAGTTGAAGCATGCATCGTGGAGTTGGAACGTCTGTTTTGATATGATAGTCAAAGAGTTTGACTTGATCAAAAAGATAGATGAACCTTGTATATATAAGAAAGTAGTAGAGCGTAAGACTGTTGTCTTCGTATTGTACGTAGATGACATACTCTTGATAGGAAAAGGGTTTTCCTATGCTACACTCGGTCAAGATCCTCTTATGACGAGGATTCTCCAGGATAGATCTGATTGATACCTACTACATCTAGGGGATAGAGATCTATGAGATAGATCTAAGCGGATGTTGAGAGTGTCCCAAATTAAGGTACATTAACATCGTACTAAAGAGTTTAGTATGGAAGATTCTTAGTATAGTGGTTCGCCCACTTACTCAGGAATCACTCTCTCCAAAAAGATGTCTCCCAAGACTGATTTGGAGAAAGCTCGCGTACAAGGGATATCCTATGCTTCGGCAACAGGCTCTATCATGTATGCAATGTTATGTACCAGACCAGATGTAATTAACTCACTAGGTGTAGTGATCAAGAATCAATCGGATCTTGGGAGAATCGCTGGAGAGCTATGAAGGACGTTCTTAAGTACTTGAGAAGCACTGAAAGAATGTTCTTGGATCAAGCTTCCAAAGTGATAAGATCGACTGATAGTCAGTCTCAGACTTTATCTTTACCCTCAGTGGAGGGACGATATGTTGGAAGAGTTCCAAGCTATATAACGTAGCATTCTAGACGATAAAGGCTGTATACATTGCTACCAATGATGCTACCAAAGAGATTGTCTGGGTATTTCTTGTTCATGAGATGAACATAGTTCCTACCATTGTGTGACAATGGAGTTGTGGCTTTAGCCTAGGAACTCAGATCCCATCAACAATCCAGACATATTCTGAGGCAGTGCCACCTGATCATGGAGATGGTTGATCTCCAGGGGATCGAGGTCAGGAGAGTTGACGTGAAGGATAACACAGCGGATCCACTCACCGAGGCCTTTCCCACGAGAGACTTTTATGGGACGTTGGGTATGAGATACTATAACAACTGGCCTTAGTGCAAGTGGGAGATTGTTAGTTGTATGTATGCCCTAGAGGCCATTATTGTACATATGATGTATATAATAGTGGATGCTGGGACATATATAGGGAGGACTTTCTTGCTCGACATGATAGTATGCTATCTGGTTGCTCTTTATCTTAACATGTACACTTATATTGTCTCTCTGTGACATGTTGGTAAAGCCTTTAGGATGTGTACTAGACTACCAGTACTATGATGCAGATCATACTAGTGGGGCCAGGGTAGTTGGCAAGTACATCCTTTAATTGTTCCTAGTCGTAGGAATATCGAGACGGGGCATCGATATTCCAGAGTAAACTAGCGTATACGTATCATGACCCATATGATGGGCGATGGATGATCCCACATCCATTGGTGTTTGACATCAAGGATAGTATACGGGTGCTCAGTGGAGACTGGGTACACTGGACGGACTCGCCGAGAACTCCTAGATGGTATTATACCTCACGTCAGATAACAGTTCTCTGGTGACACTGGTACAAGTTAGTCTGCCGACCCGAGATCATTATAGAGTCTTGTGTGACTCCCACTGTGCTTTGATTTCCACCTTACCACGTTCAAGAGAACGTGCAAAACGGTAGTTTTTGGGTACAGCCCCGAGTCACATGGAGGCAATGAGCGATAGGAGGGGATTTCGTCTCTCCCGGTATTGGGGGTTGATGTTGCGCTGTGCTCGATTGGCTATAACAGGAAGTCCCTGGTCAGGGATGTTATGAGATTTACTGGTAAGTGTTACCAGTAGTTTCTCGACCCATTATGAGCCTCATATCGGCATGTATTATCGGGCTATTGGGGTATGACGTAGACCACCCCCAGGCTGGATATGCGACATATCAGACGAAGAGACCGGACTGTACGGTAGTGTTACTGATCGGATTCACAGGAGTATGAGCAGGCATGCTTTATGATCTTCTGATCGCTCAATACCCAGGTGGCCATTACATTTAGCAGACCGTTGACGGCTTATGGATATTTGATATGATCATCACCCACTGCCGGCGTATTGACGAGTCTTTAGAGTCCTACACAGAGGTTTCCTGGTTCATGCGAAACGGAGTAGGAGCACATATGTGATATGTGCGGGACAAAGATTAATGCGTGTATATGATACCGCATTCTATTCTCACGATATATGTACCGATTGGTTATATGTGATATAGCCGGGGTATCGGATCAAGTGTTGATTCGATAAAAAGATACATTTGATATTAGTCGGTTATATGTGATATAGCTGGATTATTAAATCAAGTGTTGATTTAATAATTTAATGTATAATTATATATTTGATATATTACATTACATTAACTAATATTAGCTCACTTAAGTATTTCTTTTTCTCACTTGATGATACATTAATATATATGTGATGTATGTTAATTGTATTCTTTTCTTTTTGCACACAAATATATATGTGATATATATTCATGTGTCATACTAGGTTACACATGCAACATATATGTATGAGACTCACACCATGCTAAGTTTAATGGAGGGTTTAATTTTTTTAAGTTAAACAAAATTGGATGGAAATTGGATTAATGTTTCAAGCTTGGATGAAGCTTGTAGAACATTGACCAAGTCCACTTGTTTTGTCTAGCTTAAGATATTTATTAACCTAACCATTCACTTAGCCATGGTTTATTCTTTACAAGGGTTAAGGTATGATATTAACTCACCATGGTTGCATTTCTAATGTCACGCCCCGCTTCCCAAAATACGGAAAACGAGGGATGACTAGGCCAGCCATGCTCCTACGGTCAGGGAAACATCCCGCCGTAGTCACACTTCGGCTTCTAGCATTACATGGTAATCAGTAGATAAAGCACAGTAGTAAAGGAATCACATCACTAATTTATTACATTAATAATCCATTGTTCACAAATTACAGATAACAAGAACAATTATTAACCAAGTCCAATCTCACGATCACTTTTATGGAAAGCAGTAAATGAAGAAAGTACACCAGACTATATCTCTGTGAACTCGAAGGGTAGAACCGTCTCCTGTGCTGGTCCTTCTACGGAATCTAAGCATGCATACTCAGGTCGTCAGAGCGACACAATAACAATATTATTATAATAAGATGAAACAGGTAAATGAGGTAGTATTAGTGTAAGAACAATGCAAGTAATCACTATGTCACTATATGATGCAGAATATGTTCTGTGTCCCTATCGGTCTCTAGGTCATGTTTGAAATCGTTTAGTGGAAGGAGGATCATGTTTAACAGGAATCTCGTACATACCCGAGACAACGGCACACATGCCCGGGACATAACCCTGTCAGCCGAATTGCTAGATCCTACCTAATATATATATCACTGCTCGAATGATCATCCTCTAAAACACGGTCCTGCTAAATACCATTCTCTTTCCACTTCGATTTCCCCTTTATCCCCAGGTTTACACTATTTGTGATCTTGATTTAGTCGTGTACAAGTATACCAATGGCACGGTTTTTATCACTGTTCACTGTATCAATCACTATCACGAATATTCACTTTCCGTTGGTGTACTCGTCACTCCTAAACCAGCATCAATCACGCACGATAATGCAATGTTCACTGACTCTAACACTCGCTAACACTAAGTATATAGCAAATGGGGTATGATATATGTATATATGCTATCAATAAGCTAAGTAAGTTATGAATCAACATGCATGTCATTAACTTACATAAATTGCATAAATTAATGTGTTAAGAATTCAGCAAAATGATACAAGTAAGATAAATAGAACGCTCAGTCAGAAATTCATCAAATTTAGTTTTAGTTCAATCGGGATTCCGGTTTTCAAGATACAGCTGTTTCATTTTAAGTGCTCGCGGCTGGAAATTCAGTTTCAGAACTGAACGTCCGTTTCGCGACACGAATTGCACCCAGTTGGGTTCATATTTTAGCGATGCTACCGTTGAATGAAATCTAGGGTTTTCAATAGAGTATTCAACGCAACAGACTGATCCTCAATCGCGTCTGTACGTTGAAAGTTATGCACAGTTTAACTTCAGTATATCACCTCTGAATCTGTTCTGGACAGTTATACGTTCTGCCCTTTTATTAACAGTTTAAAATAGTAAATTGCAATGAAACGGAGTGGAACCACTTGTTTTGTTTAGCTAACAGAATTATCTTTAATCAAATGCTGAGTTCCGTAAGAAACGAATTCAGGAAACACAGTGACACATATTTTGGGACAGTACACAGTAATCAGAGCCGCTCTGGACTGCAGTCCAGAGTCGCACTCCGATCTAAATATCATCGCAGTTACAGGACAGAAATCATTAGAAGTTTAAATAGGGTTAAAGTTCGACGAGTCGGCTTCGATTTAAGCCCTCGAACGCATCATTCCAGTATGTATATAATTTATGGTGATTTTAATCGTTTTCAGATACGGAAAAATTCTAGTTTTATCGGCATATTTGGGGGTATCAGTTTTAGTCACTAACAATCGAATTTTCCAGTGAAATTTATACATGATATTTATCATTATGAGGGCCAACAGGAAATATCTATTTTCATCAAATTAAACAATTATTTTCATTGGCGTCTAGCATCGAACACATAGGTCGCATAATATATCGGGAACCGGTAAATTTATAAACTATATGATTTAGGTTTGTACCACAATTCTATTAGCATGTAGCAAGTAAACACTTGCCTGGAAACGTCTCGGGGTCGCACGGCAGCAGCGGCGTCACGAACGCGTGATGTACGCCGTGAAACGGATTACGCGAGCTTGGCTCGAGATACGGAATTTGCGTCGGAGTTGTCCGGAGACTTCTTGTACTCGCTGGAAGGGTGAAGTAGGCTCTGTGGATCTCCTGAGTAGTGCTGGGATTGCCGGCGGTCGACGACGGTGTTCCGGCGAAGGGCAACAGTGGGCGTGGGTGCGTTATAGGTTTTGAGAGAAAGATAGAGAGAGAGATAGTGGCTCGGTTGTGTAGGTTTAGGGGGTATGTGTGGGTGTTGATGCTGATGGCGAGGAGGTCGTAGGGTGGTCGGCGATGTGGTGGGGAGTTCGCCGGAGTCGAGGGTGCAAGGTGGCCGAGCTCGGGTGTAATGGGTCTTGTGTGCAGGGGGTTGGTGTGCAGGGTCGGGTAGAGTCGTATAGGAGTTATGTTGGTGGAGGAGGAGTGAGCGAGGGTTGCCGAGGGGTTGTCGAAGAGATGGGTGATCGCCGGCGGTGGGATGAGGGACAATGGGGCTCGGTGAGTTTTCGTGAGTGGAGAGAGATGAGGAAAAATTTGAAATGCCAGAGAAGAGAGAAGTGAGGGTGTGAGGAAGAGAACGGGAGTTGAAGTCGTGGGTGTAACGTCGCAATAATGGGCGTGGGCGTGGGCGCGAGCTGCGGCGGAGGAGACGGTCGCGAGCGGGAAATGGGAAAAAGTTACCGTTGGAGGGAAAGGAGAAGAACAGTAGCGGGTCGGGTGAATTGAGGAGGCGGGCCGAAGGAGTGGGCTTGGGGTTTTTGTTTTTTTTTTTTTAATTTTCTTATTAAAATTTTGTGGGCTGAAGGGAGAACGGGCCAGGGAATTAATTAAAGGATTTATTAAAAAAAGTGTGTGGGCTTAGGAGAAGAACGGGACAGGGAAAAGAATTTTGATGTTAATTTTAAATTTGGATTTTGGTTGTTGGGCTGTGGGTTTAGGGAAATTAAAGGTTAATTTAAATTGATTTTTATTTGTTTTAGTTTTGGTTTTCCGAGTTGGTTTTAATTCTGGGTTTTGACTTTTAGGGTTAGGGAAATTATAAATATTGGGATTCAAGCAACCACCTTCTCAAAAATATACGAGGAAAAAGTAAATTTCTGGGATTTAGAAAATAGGAAAAAAACTTTTATTAAGATGGTAACGGGGATTTACATCATACCCCCCGTAAAAAAAATTTCGTCCTCGAAATTTAACAAGGATACAAGAATACAATGTACTAAACAAAGAGATGTGGATAACGATCACGGATATCTTCCTCCCGCTCCCAGGTGGATTCTCTTGGGGAACGACTGCCCCAAGACACTCGGACTAAAGGAATGACCTTGTTCTTCAGCACTTTCTCTCTACGGTCGAGGATGGTAGTGGGCTGCTCCTCGTACGATAAATCGGTACCCAAAACTAGCTCCGAATGGTCCAGGACATGGCTCTCATCCCGAACATATCGTCGCAACTGTGACACGTGGAAGGTATTGTGCACTCCAGCTAGCGATGGAGGCAAGGCAAGTCGATAGGCCACCTCTCCTACTCGCTCTAGCACCTCAAAAGGTCCGATAAAACGGCGACTGAGTTTTCTCCGACCTCCGAACCTGATAACTCCACGGGTAGGGGAAATCTTCAAGAACACGTGATCTCCGACTTCGAATTCTAGTGCCCTCCTGCTGGTATCTGCCTAACTCTTCTGTCGATCCTGAGCCGTTTTGATACGCTGTCTGATCATTTGAACCTTGTCGACTGTTTGAACAATAAGTTCGGGGCCCAGTAATCTTCGTTCTCCCACATCATCCCAACATACTGGGGATCGACACTTCCGCCCGTATAGTGCTTCAAAAGGAGCCATCTGAATACTAGCCTGATAACTATTGTTGTAAAAGAACTCGACTAGATGCAGATGGTCCTCCCAGGAACCCTGAAAGTCCAACATACAAGCTCTCAACATATCCTCGAGCGTCTGAATCGTACGCTCGGATTGTCCATCCGTCTGCGGGTGATACGCCGTGCTGAATTTAAGGCGGGTTCCCAAACTCTCCTGTAGGCTCTTCCAAAAGTGTGACAAAAATCTGGTGTCCTGGTCTGACACAATACTGACTGGAACACCGTGAAGTTGTACAATCTCTTGCATATATCTTTCTGCTAGTGATTCTGTCGTCTGTCCCACTCGGAAAGGTAGGAAGTGTGCAGCTTTTGTGAGGCGATCGACGATAACCCAAATGGCGTTATTGCCCCTACGGCTCCGTGGTAAGGCCGTCACAAAATCCATAGTAATGTGCTCCCACTTCCATTCAAGTATCAGCAGTGGTTGTAACAATCCTGCTGTCCTCTGATGTTCCGCCTTCACCTGCTGACATACCAAGCACCTGGATACGAACCTCGCAATTTCCCGATTCATTCCGTTCCACCAAAAGTGCTGATACATTTTGGTCCTGATACATTTTTGTACCTCCCGGATGCACAGGATAAGCTGAACTGTGTGCTTCAGCCAATACTTCTTCTCGAACATCTCCCTTAAGTACGCAGAGTCTGCTACCGAACCTCAGAGAGCCATCATCATGTATAATTAAATCCGTTCTCAGTCCCGCTTCCACTTGCTCTCTGAACTTTTGCAATCGGAGATCATCCGCTTGTGCAATCTTGATGTGATCCACCAGAGAAGATTGCACCTATAGCTGCCAAAGTTGACTGAGTGCGTTCGGCGTAATGACTTCAAGTTCAAGTCTCTGAAAGTCCTCAATAATGCTCCTCTGATCGGTCAACATCATGACCGCTGGCTTGCGACTGAGCGCATCTGGTACAACATTCACCTTCCCCCGGTGATACTGAAGGTCTAAGTCATAATCTGCCATCAATTCTAGCCATCGGCGCTGCCTCATGTTTAGTTCTTTCTGGGTGAAAACGTACTTCAAACTTTTGTGATCTGTGTACACCTCCACTTTCTCACCCAATAGATAGTGCCTCCAAATCTTCAACGCAAAAACTACCGCAGCTAACTCCAAGTCATGCGTAAGGTAGTTCTTCTCGTGGTTTCTCAGTTGTCGAGAGGCATAAGCAACCACTCGGCCGTGCTACATTAGGACACAGCCTAATCCCTTCCCTGAGGCATCACTGTGTATCACCAAACCACCGGAATCATCTGGTACTGTAAGAATAGGCGCCGTGGTTAACTTCTGCTTCAGTGTGTCAAATGCCTGAGTGCACTCCTATGTCCACGTAAACGGTACGTCCTTCCGTGTCAGCCTCGTCAATGGTTCAGCGATTCTTGAGAAATCTTGGACGAATCTCCGATAATAACCTACCAATCCCAGAAAACTCCTGATCTCGGCCACTGACTTCGGCGTTGGCCAATCTCTGACAGATTCTATCTTTGCCGGGTCCACCGAGATGCCTTCGCCCGAAACGATATGTCCCAAAAACTGAACCTTGTCGAGCCAGAATTCATACTTGCTTAGCTTCGCATACAGCTTCTCTTCCCGAAGAATTTGTAGTACCGTGCACAAATGTTCTGCGTGCTCTTCCTGGGTCTTCGAGTAGACAAGTATGTCGTCAATGAACACAACGACGAACGTGTCCAAGTATTTTGCGAACACCCTGTTCATCAAGTCCATGAATATTGCTGGGGCATTGGTAACACCGAATGGCATCACAAGGAACTCGTAATGTCCGTATCGGGTCCTGAAAGCCGTCTTGCATACATCTTCGGCTGCTACTCTGATTTGATGATATCCAGAACGGAGGTCCAACTTCGAGAATACCTTGGCTCCACTTAGCTGATCGAATAGGTCGTCAATGCGCGGGATTGGGTACTTGTTCTTTATTGTGACCTTGTTCAGTTCCCGATAATCTATACACATTCGCAGCGATCCATCCTTCGTCTTTACTAACAGAACTGGCGCACCCCACGGTGAAGCGATTGGCCGAATAAATCCCTTCTCCAATAGTTCTTCAACCTGCTTCTTCAATTCCGCCAACTCCACTGGTGCCATTCTGTATAGGGCTCTGGATACTGGGGCTGTACCTGGAGTCAAATCGATTGAGAACTCCAAAATTCGAGAAGGTGGTAAACCTGGTAGATCTTCAGAAAATACGTCCAGAAAGTCCCGAACAATTTCTAGGACTGGGCTCTTATCAATCTCCATAGCTGTCAGCTCCTTAGGCTTTGCTCTGTACTTGGCTGGTTCCAAAGATTCGCTTCGTCCCTCAAAAATAAAATCCGGGTGATTGGGAATGCGGAAGATCACATTCTTTGCACGACAATCGATAACCGCATGAAAAGTGCTCATCCAATCCATCCCAAGAATTGCGTCGTAACTGCCTGTCCCAATCAGGAGGAAATTCGCATAGAATTCCCTACCACACACTACAACCGGGCATAACCTACATTCTCGACTAGATATTATAATGCCATTACCCGTATGAATTTCCCATCCCTTGGTTAGTGGTTCATGTGGTATTGAGTGTGTATCAGTGAAATGCTCAGACAAGAAACAATGCGATGCTCCAGAATCAAATAGTACTCTAGCTGGCAAGGAATGTACGAGCAGAGTACCTGTAACAACGTCTCCTGACGCCTCTGCTTGCTCGGCGGTCAAAGTGAAAGCCCGTCCCTGACCACGACCTGTAAAAGGTTGCCTCTGCTCCTGCGGCCTCTGCTGTGGCGGTCCAGAACCTCCCTGTATCTCTGCTCGCTCAGGGCAACTGCTAATCTTGTGCTGACTGGATCCACAAATCAAGCACTGTCCCTTGGCACGGCGACAGTCCTTTTGGGTATGCCCACCTCTACCGCAATAGCCGCAAACTACGCCCTGTCTCTGGGGACGATGCTGTGGTATGAACGGGCGCTTCATTTGTGTCGTTCCTGGCCTGTGAACCAGTATGGCTCCTCGAGAAGGCGCGTGGGTACGTGCTGGAACGACTGGGGGTCTCCTGAACTTGTTAATCAATTGCTCCTGAACTCTCGCTGCGTTGAGTACCTGTGCGAAAGTCTGCAAATCCAACGATGCAATCAACTGCTGCAACTCGAAATCTAACCCCTGAAGGAAGCGTCTGGCCCTGGTGGTCTCTGATTTGACCATGTATGGAGCTAAGCGGCTCAGACGGTTGAACTCTGCCGCATAAACGTCCACTGGGCGTCCTTTCTGCTTCAAAAGAATAAACCTTTCCTCCATTTCTGCCTTGGCTGTGGAAGGAAAATAATGATCTAGGAAGCACTCCTTAAACTTGCTCCATTCAATCGGCCCGTCAAGTCTGCTTTCTTCCACCGACCACCACGTACGGGCTTCGTCTTCCAATTGTATCTTTATCACGTCCACCATATCTTCCTCTGGAACCCTGGCGGCTGTCAATAAATTCTCCATGTTCACCAGCCATTGCTCAGCCTCAAGGGGTTCAGCTAGCCCTGTGAATGCAGCTGGGTGTAACCGTCGAAAGTCTGATACGGTACCAGCCCTAGCATGATAAGCTGGTGAAGTAGCGCCCTCGGGGGCGGTAATGAGTGCGGAGAGTCCTCCTGCGGCGGTAATCGCCCTGAGTCCCTCAGTGAGTAAATCTGACTTCCTCTCCTGAGCTTCCGTGAGAGTGGTCAGTGCACTAAGTATTCTTTCCGTGCGGTCCTGAGAGTTGGAGTCCGAGGAGGGGTCGTTCGGGGACGTCATATCACTGGAAGATTCAAAAGGCTAAGATCAGATTCAAGGATGAAAATCAAGAGTAGTGAAACAAGAATAATGTAATACAGTATAGTTAATGTTATCCTTTGATACTAAACACGGCTCTGATACCAACTAAACCATGTCACGCCCCGCTTCCTAAAATACGGAAAACGAGGGATGACTAGGCCAGCCATGCTCCTACGGTCAGGGAAACATCCTGCCGTAGTCACACTTCGGCTTCTAGCATTACATGGTAATCAGTAGATAAAGCACAGTAGTAAAGGAATCACATCACTAATTTATTACATTAATAATCCATTGTTCACAAATTACAGATAACAAAAACAATTACTAACCAAGTTCAATCTCACGATCACTTTTATGGAAAGCAGTAAATGAAGAAAGTAGACTATATCTCCGTGAACTCGAAGGGTAGACCTGTCTCCTGTGCTGGTCCTTCCACGGAATCTGAGCATGCATACTCAGGTCGTCAGAGCGACACAATAACAATATTATTATAATCAGATGAAACAGGTAAATGAGGTAGTACTAGTGTAAGAACAATGCAAGTAATCATTATGTCACTATATGATGCAGAATATGTTCTGTGTCCCTATCGGTCTCTAGGTCATGTTTGAAATCGTTTAGTGGAAGGAGGATCATGTTTAACAGGAGTCTCGTACATACCCGAGACAATGGCCACCCTGTCAGCCGGATCGCTAGATCCTACCTAATATATATATCACTGCTCGAATGATCATCCTCTAAAACACGGTCCTGCTAAATACGATTCTCTTTCCACTTCGATTTCACCTTTATCCCTAAGTTTACACTATTTGTGATCTTGATTTAGTCGTGTACAAGTATACCAATGGCACGGTTTTTATCATTGTTCACTGTATCAATCACTGTCACGAATATTCACTTTCCATTGGTGTACTCGTCACTCCTAAACCAGCATCAATCACGCACGATAATTCAATGTCCACTGACTCAAACACTCGCTAACACTAAGTATATGGCAAATGGGGTATGATATATGTATGTATGCTATCAATAAGCTAAGTATGTTATGAATCAACATGCATGTCATTAACTTACATAAATTGCATAAATTAATGTGTTAAGAATTCAGCAAAATGATACAAGTAAGATAAATAGAACGCTCAGTCAGCAATTCATCAAATTTAGTTTCAGTTCAATCGGGATTCCGGTTTTCAAGATACAGCTGTTTCATTTTAAGTGCTCGCGGCTGGAAATTCAGTTTCAGAACTGAACGTCCGTTTCGCGACACGAATTGCACCCAGTTGGGTTCAGATTTTAGCGATGCTACCGTTGAATGAAATCTAGGGTTTTCAATAGAGTATTCAACTCAATAGACGTATCCTCAATCGCATCTGTACGTTGAAAGTTATGCACAGTTTAACATTAGTATATCACCTCTGAATCTGTTCTGGACAGTTATACGTTCTGCCCTTTTATTAACAGTTTAAAATAGCAAATGGCAATGAAACGGAGTGGAACCACTTGTTTTGTTTAGATAACAGAATTATCTTTAATCTACTGCTGAGTTCCATAACAAATGAATTCAGGAAGCACAGTGACACACATTTGGGACAGTACACAGTAATCAGAGCCGCTCTGGACTGCAGTCCAGAGTCGTACTCCGATCTAAATATCATCGCAGTTATAGGATAGAAATCATTAGAAGTTTACATAGGCTTAAAGTTCGATGAGTCGGCTTCGATTTATGCCCTTGAACACATCATTCCAGTATGTATATAATTTACGGTGATTTTAATCGTTTTCAGATACGGAAAAATTCTAGTTTTATCGGCATATTTAGGGGTATCAGTTTTAGTCACTAACAATCGTATTTTCCAATGAGATTTATACACGATATTTATCATTATGAGGGCCAACAGGAAATATCTATTTCTGTCAAATTAAACAATTATTTTCATTGGAGTCTAGCATCGAACACATAGGTCGCATAATATATCGGGAACCGGTAAATTTATAAACTATATGATTTAGGTTTGTACCACAATTCTATTAGCATGTAGCAAGTAAACACTTTCCTGAAAACGTCTCGGGGTCGCACGGCAGCAGCGGCGTCACGAACGCGTGATGTACGCCGTAAAACGGATTACGCGAGCTTGGCTCGGGATACGGAATTTGCGTCGGAGTTGTCCGGAGACTTCTTGTACTCGCTGGAAGGGTGAAGTAGGCTCTGTGGATCTCCTGAGTAGTGCTGGGATTGCCGGCGGTCGACAACGGTGTTCCGGCGAAGGGCAACAGTGGGCCTTGGTGCGTTATAGGTTTTGAGAGAAAGATAGAGAGAGAGATAGTGGCTCGGTTGTGTAGGTTTAGGGGGGTGTGTGGGTGTTGATGCTGATGGCAAGGAGGTCATAGGGTGGTCGGCGATGTGGTGGGGAGTTCGCCGGCGTCGAGGGTGCAAGGTGGCCGAGCTCGGGTGTAATGGGTCTTGTGTGCAGGGGAGTTGGTGTGCAGGGTCGGGTAGAGTCGTATAGGAGTTATGTTGGTGGAGGAGGAGTGAGCGAGGGTTGCCGAGGGGTTGTCGAAGAGATGGGTGATCGCCGGCGGTGGGGTGAGGGACAATGGGGCTCGGTGAGTTTTCGTGAGTGGAGAGAGATAAGGAAAATTTTGAAATGGCAGAGAAGAGAGAGGTGAAGGTGTGAGGAAGAGAACAGGGGTTGAAGTCGTAGGTGTAACATCGCAATAACGGGCGTGGGCGTGGGCGCGAGCTGCGGTGGAGGAGACGGTCGCGAGCGGGAAATGGGGAAAAGTTACCGTTGGAGGGAAAGGAGAAGAACAGTAGCGGGTCGGGTGAATTGAGGAGGCGGGTCGAAGGAGTGGGCTTGGGGTTTTTGTTTTTTTTATTTTAAATTTTCTAATTAAAATTTTGTGGGCTGAAGGGAGAACGGGCCGGGGAATTAATTAAAGGATTTATTAAAAAAAGTGTGTGGGCTTAGGAGAAGAACGGGCCGGGGAAAAGAATTTTGATGTTAATTTTAAATTTGGATTTTGGTTGTTGGGCTGTGGGTTTAGGGAAATTAAAGGTTAATTTAAATTGATTTTTATTTGTTTTAGTTTTGGTTTTCCGAGTTAGTTTTAATTCTGGGTTTTGACCTTTAGGGTTAGGGAAATTATAAATATTGGGATTCAAGCAACCACCTTCTCAAAAATATACGAGGAAAAAGTAAATTTCTGGGATTTAGAAAATAGGAAAAAAACTTTTATTAAGATGGTAACGGGGATTTACATCTAACCTCATGATTTATTCTTTCATCACTTTATCATCTTCTTCTTCCTCTAGTTGAAGCTCTCTTGCTTTTGATCATGTGATGAAAATAGTGAGAAAATAAAATCTAAAGTGAGCAAAATTCCTACTTCATCATCCTCTACTATTAGCCATATAGTTTATGGTGTTTGCTTCACTAATCTCACCATTAGTGAAGAGATAGCACAAGCTTGAGTCTCCTTGACGTAGATCATCTCCGGCCTTGAAGACATTGAGCAAGCTTGTTCATTTTTTCATGTGAACCATCTCAAGAGTCCGGGTCTTTACAACTTGCAGCGAAGGTACTACTACACGGAGCATTAGAAATGAAGGACCGGTCTACAAAGCTTGCATTCCGTATTCACTTAGATATAAAGTGTTTATATTGTTTGATTCATATGATTCTCTAGTTAAACATCCTATGTTATGGGCTCCTTGGCATGGCAAAATTTTAATTCGGCATGGACGATACCACCCGAAACCCCGCTGCCGTGCTAGGGAACCTAGCAGTAAACATACGGGGAATGGGGAAATCGAGGGTCGAATCAAACTTTTTTCCGCCGATCGATTTCAAATGACATAAAGACTGAGAGATTAGTGATATGCGTATTACCCTAGAATGTTGTTATGAGTTACCTATTATACTGCTTACCTGTTCATGTTATACTACATTCTTGTATTTTGTTTTATAATTTCTAGTTTATGTTTATTATCCTTGTAACATAAGATATATTGTTTTATTATTATATTGCGTCACCCCTGACGACTTGAGTATGCATGCTCAGAGGAAGAAGTGGACATACCCTATTTCGAGGTGATTGCAGAGATCTAGACTAGCGACACCAGCTTTATCGTTCCCTTTTCATAATTTGGTTAGTCGTTTCATTTACTGTTAAAGACTTGTATCTATTGAACTCCTTCTTGTTTAAGGGTAGTGACTGTTATTTCCCATTATCTGTGTTTGATTACTGCTTACCATGTAATGCTAGAAGCCGATGTGTAACTACAGCAGGATTATTCATTGACCATAAGAGTATGGATGGCCTAGTCACCCCTCATATCCCCTATTTTAGTAAGCGGGCGTGACAGGCCCTATGAAGTCGATGACCCAAATATCGAAAATTTCAACAATTAGAATAGATTTCAAAGGCATCATGTTTCTTCGTGTTATCTTCCCCATGTGTTGACAACGGCTAAAAGTTTTGCAATAATCGTAGGCATCTCGAAATAGGGTTGACCAATAGAAGTTGCAGTGCAAAACCTTTTCGGCCGTCTTTCTGGGTCTAAAGTAGCCCCCATATGCTTATCATGGCAAAAAGAAAAAACACTCATCATTTCTGAACTAGGAACACACCTCCTTATGATCTGGTCAGGACAATACTTGAAAAGATATAGTTCATCCCAATAGAAAATTTCACTTAGGAGAGAATTTTGGACTTATCCTGTTTAGACCAAGAGGAAGGCATTTCTCCAGTGACAAGGTAATTCACAATGTCAGCAAACCAGGATTCAACTGATACAGAGAGGAGTTGTTCATCGGAGAAGTGCTCATTTACCGGTACCTTGATCGATGGAGCATTGACGAGTTTTGAGAGGTGATCGACCACTAAATTTTCTGATCCTTTCTTATCTTTGATGATAAGATCAAATTATTGCGGAAGAAGGATCCATCGAATGAGTCTTGCCTTAGCATCCTTCTTTGCGAAAGATGACAAAAGGCGGAGTGGTCGGTGTCAACTGTGACAGGTGAGCCGATCAAATATGGATGAAAATTTTCATGCACGTAGATGACAACCAAGAATTCTTTCTCAGTGGTTGTGTAATTCAGTTGTGCATCGTTCAACAGCCTCCATGCATAGTAAATCACATATGGCTTCTTGTTAATTTGTTATCCCAAAACAGCACCAATTGCGAAATCTGAAGCATCATGCATGAGTTCAAATAGTTCATTCCAATTCGGTGCACTCAAGATAGGAGCAGAAGTTGTTGGATATAGTGCCCTCAAGGCAATTATTGTAATTGCAAGTAGAAAATTATGATAATTGAGGGAGGACCTATACGGGTAGAACAGTCTTACTCGAGATGATAGTATACTATCTGGGTTTTCTTTATCATTGATATGTATACGTTTTATTGGTTATTACGTGTCGCTAAAACATAATGATAAAGCCTGTAGGATTATTGCTTAACTACCAGCATTATGATGGCGATCATATACGTGGGAGCTGGGTATTCCATAAGCACATCCTTAAATGTCCCTAGTCGAAAGAGTGTCGAGACTGGGTATCGATATTCCATAGTAGACTAGTGATTACGTTTTTAGACCTCGACGAGGGGCGGTAGCCGGCTCACAAGCCATTGGTGTTTTGGCATCTAAGATAGTATATATGTGCTCACTTGAAGTGAGTACACCGGACAGACTCGTCGAGAACTTCTAGATGGTATTATACCTATCGTCAGATAGCAGTTCTCTGGTGACATGAGTGTTAGTTATATGTATGCCCTAGAGGCTATTACTGTACATTGGATGTATATTGTAGTGGATGCTGGGACATATATAGGTAGGACTTTCTTGCTCGACATGATAGTACGCTATCTGGTTGCACTTTATCTTAACATGTATACTTTCTGTCTCTCTGATTACATGTTGATAAAGCCCTTAGGATGTGTACTCGACTTTCAGGACTATGATGTAGATCATACTAGTGGGGCCTGGGTAGTCCATGAGTACATCCTTGAAATGTTACTAGTCGAGGGAATATCGAGACGGGGCATCGATATTCCAGAGTAGACTAGCGCATATCTTCTCGACCCATGCGATGGGCGATGGATGATCCCATATCCATTGGTGTTTGACATCGGAGATGGTATGCGGGTGCTCAGTGGAGACTGGGTATACTGAACGGACTCGCCGAGAACTCCCAGATGGTATTATACCTCACGTCAGATGGCAGTTCTCTGGTGACACTGGTACAGCTTAGTCTGTTGACCCGAGATCGTCATAGAGTCTTGTGTGTCTCCCACTGTGCTTTGATTTCCACCCTACCACGGCTCTACTGAGTCATGAAAACAGGTGATTTTTGGGCACAGTCCCGATTCACATGGAGGCAATGAGCGATAGGAGGGAATTCGTCTCTCCCGGTATTGGGGGTTGATGTTGTGCTATGCTCGACTGGCCATAACAGGAAATCCCTGGCCAGGATTGCTGTGATATACTGGTAAGAGTTATCAGTAGTTTCACGAATGTTATGGACCTCAAGTCGGCATGACTTATCGAGCTATTGGGGTCTGACATTTACCACCCCTAGGCGAGATATGCGACATATCAGACGATCAGACCGGACTGTACGGTAAGTGTTACTGGTTGGATTCGCAGGAGTGTGAGCGGGCTTGCTCGTCGATCTTCTGATCGCTCAATACCCGGATGGCCGTTACGTTTAGCAGACCGCTTGCGGCTTGTGGGTGTTTGATATGATCATCATCCGCTGCCGGCGTATTGACGAGTCTTTAGAGTCCTACACAGAGGTTTCCTGGCTCAAGCGAAACGAAATAGGAGCGCATATGAGATATGTGCGGGACCGAGAATAATGCGTGTATGTGATACCGTATTTCATTCTCGCGATGAATGTGTGTCGAATGGTTGTATGCGATATAACCTAGTTATCGAATCAAGGATTGATTCGATAAGCCGATACATTGGATACTAGCCGGTTATATGCGATATGACCGGATCATTGGATCAAGTGTTGATTTAATGATTGAATGTATAATTATATATTTGATATATTACTTTGCATTAACTAGTATTGGTTCACTTTAAATGGATTTACTCACTTGGTTTGTGCACATTGTATATGTGATATATTTTGTGCACATGATTGTATCATGTTTGATGATACATGCAAGCTAGGGTTAGTGTAAAGAATTAGACCATGGTTAGGTTTATGATTAGGGTTTTCTTTTTATTTACTTATTCATTTATTTATTCTTTTGTTTATTTTGGAAAAAGAAAAAGGTAAAGAGAAAAAGAATGGTTGCTAGTTTTGTTTGTAGTTGAAGTTTCTTGAAACTTTGACTTAGTCACCATTCTTGTCTCATCCTTAACCCTAACCATTCAAGTTAACCATGGTCCATTCTCTACAACTAACCAAGGGTTAGTAAATGATAAGTATTGATTTATTTATCATTTTCATAACACTTATCATATTCTTTTTCATCATCTTCTTCTTCTTCAACAAAAGAAAAAGCTTGCTACATCAATGGTGTTTGATGAAAAAGTGTGAGAAATCCAAATCTAAAGTCTACCCACTTCCTATTTCTTCATCCTCTACCTCTTGCCAAGTTGTATAGGGTGTTTACTTCACAAGTTTTCAAAGCTTGGTGAAGTTGGAGCTTGTTCTTGCGATGCCTCGACGTAGATCATCTTCGGCATCGAACCGACGATCAAGCTCGCCCATTCTCCGATGAAGCTAACGCGAGGGTCCAAGATCGGATTTGTACAGCGGAGAGGACTTCTTCACGGAGCCTAGGAGGTGGTGGACCGGATCTACAAAGGTTGTAGCCCCTTCCCTATTTCTATATTTCCGTTTACTTGCTTGCTTTGCCTAAATATCTAGTTAACGATCCGTTCTAGGTTTTCTCGGCACCGTCGTCTTTAGAAATTTGCATGTTTGATCACTTAGAAGACTCCTGTAGTGTGCCTAGGAACCCTACAGTGGTATCAGATCCTAGCTAGAGCCTTAAGCGAAGTCCCGACGGAATCAGAAGTCCGATCGACCGAAAACCCGACTTTGAAAATGCTCTCTGGACTTTTTTGTAAAATGTGGTTTTTTCGAGATTAAAAATATTCAGAAAAATCAGCAGGAAAATCTAAGACATACTGTAAAATTCATGGTCCTGATTCCTCAAAGGCGGCGTGGATCCGCGGCCCTACAGTAGGCTCATGCGGCGGATCCGCGGCTCTTTTGTCGCTTTGTGCATCCTATTTTGCACAGTATCTCTTAGTTGTCTGTGCTGGTTTTCCTGGGGATTTTTAATAATTTTTCCAGAGTTGCATTTTCTGAGTTGTATTGGGAACTCGGTGTATCGGTCGGATTGTCTAATTTTGTCGGTGTGTTTTTCCGGATAAATCTTAGAATATGTTAAAAAGTTCGACCGGATATAAATACCCACTTTTTCCCCTGCCGGGAAATTTCCAATTGTTGGATTTTTCCGTAGTTTAACGACGTTCTAAGTAGTGCAAGTAACGCGATGGACCCTTTAGAAGACAACAAACCTTAACTCGATTATGTGACCGTCTTGCACTGCCCTTTGAACCTTCGGGTTTGGGGCAGTACGCCGTGCCACATGTGAGGCGTTGGCTTGAACCTTCTACGGCTGGACCGTTGCTACTGAGGCACGAACTGAATGCTGTTAGACTTATTTCATGTGTTGAGCTGTTTCGGGAAAACTTGGGTGTTCGATTGTTCGATCGGAAAGTTTAACATTTTCTATTTATCCGGAATGTGATACAATAATTGGAATTCACAAGTAGTTATGAGATAACTGAATGAATGTTATAAACATAGCAGTTTAGTCTCACTTGATCGGTTGCCACGGAATTTTGATGTGATCAAAAGTCCGTAGCAATCACGTAGCGTACGCGGATACTCGCCGGGTAAACTTAATAGACAGCCTCACTCCATTGCCCCGACCAAGTGACTGTAGAAGAACCCCGTCGCCGAAAGCATCCGTTCGGGTGCTCGCGGTAGCGGTGTTCCGCCTTGGTGCACTTCGTCGACGGTTTCGGGGGTGCGGCCGTCTACTAAAGTTTGCGACGAGCATTCGATCAGAATATCGGGAATCTTGTTGAATTGCCCGACTTGATATTGAAAAGTGTTTTCGATAATGAGACTAAAATGCGGAGTTTATAATTGTTAGGCATGCGATGTCTAAGTATTTCATTTGGTCAGGCATGAGATGTCTGAGGTGGTTGTGGATTCCAACTGTTGTAGTTTTACACTTTCTTTTCTGTGACCGTAAGTGTAATATGTGATATCGCCGGTTTCGTTGCTATATGTCAACGACAATTGGGATGCGCATATTTACTTACGTTGATGACATGAGATGTTATGTGTTGCTGGATATGTTATATTGGATCGTCGTGTTTGAATAGCCGGGGTGTTTTTATGTGAGATGAGTGTTTTTCATTTTCATTCATGTAAAAACTTGTATGTAATATTCTTTTATTGGGGCACTTCCAGGTTGCGAATGTTTTCACCATTTGTATATTATTTACTTTTCTGCACTAGGATAGACCCAAGGAGGGGAGCACAAGTAACCGGGTTCTGGGGTCCAGTGGGAGACCATCTCGAGGAGTCGAGTCCGGGTCTCCTAACCCTAGAATTGGTAGGGTTGCTTGCCGCTCTCATAGGGGTCTAGGGGTGTGGGATTGGCTATTCATCACGACCGTGGAATCCGTGTTTTATACTGGCTCGTATTGAATACACGGACGTCCTAGTATATCCAATATTTCATATGTTTCTTCTGCTGTGATTTATCTGTGATGAGATCATGTAATGTTCTGTGACAGATATTATATATAGTATATATGATATATTATATAGACGTTGCTTATGTTTTACACCCGCGCTAGCCCTGCCTCGCTCTGGCGTTAGTTACCTAACCTAACGGTGCAGAAGGGACATCGAGGCGAATGCGGATGGCATAAGCGTACGTTATATTTATCTGTGATGGTTAGGTGGACTTAAATGATGGGATATTCATTAATGAGATTAATGAAAGAAAATTAACCTAATTGATGTTATGGAATCAAATTTCAAAATAAAACAGGTAGCTACAGTTCTTGCTTTGCATCGCGGTGTTCATTATAGAACATCCTGCACCTTATTCGATGAGGAAAGGACCGAGATCCCTTCACCGGGAGTGACTCCTTTAGCAATAACTGGCAGATGCTACAACCCTCGGTTTGTCTTTGATCGCTTCTATAGTTTCCGCTTTACACAGTGATATATATGATATATCCCGCACCTCATTCGACGAGGAAAGGGCCGACGATCCCTTCACCGGGAGTGACCCCTTTAGCAAAACTAGAAAAGCCTCGAAAACATTCCATTTAAAACCATTTGATTCCGCAACGAGATCAAGTTCAAAGCGTTAAAGGTTTTCACAAAAACCAGCCGCAACCCTCCGTCATTTTAGGAAGTAGAGTACTTAGTATTCGTGCTGTGTTTGTTGACCATAGTCAAGGCACAGTGTACGGTAGCTAAGTGATGTCTTCCTACACCGCATATGATGCGATTAGTTAGGACAGTCGCGTGACTTTGTTGACCTTAGTTAAGGGTCATGTGGGTGGGTCTAATTAATCACGAAATGACGGGTAGAACTTGACTAGTACTTATGATTTGTTGACCATAGTTAAGGTCATAGGTGCTAGGGGTAAAAACCTTTATCGGGAGTTTCAAGTGTTGAAACTTGCAATGAGATTGCATACCTTCTATGTGATAGTTGGATCCCGATACCCACTGCGAGTAATTGTTACTCCTGGGAGAGTTTTGCACTTTACAATTAGCCGATCAAGTAGGTGTCTAGAAAGGTGTCAACGGGGTTACGCCTCTGGGAAAACGAGGTTTACTGTAATTAGGTCCGTGCGAAAGCACGGGGAACCTCCCTCAAAGTACTGACACTGGCCTGCCTGAAAGGTTGGCGAACTTGTAGAGTGTAATTAATCCCGGCTAGTCTTTCTTTTTAAGGTTTGAAGGAAGATTTGATAAAAACAGTGGGAGCCATCCTGATTAGATAAAATATATAACCAATCTGATCTTGCAAGAGCGCACGCAGAGTGTTTTCTTCTCTCTCTCTCCTGGTAGCGACCATATCACGCCTTAATCAAGATAATAATACGGATGTATTGACCGAACCCGCTTGTTATACTGAGCTGGGGAACGTTGGTCCCGCTCCAACTTATAATTGTTATAAGACAGAGCAGAAAATTGGGGAATACCAGAATTCCTATGCCGCCCAAACGAAGAAAGTGCATATGATGCATCTCCTTCGGGTGTGTTCATTAGAAAGAACTGTTTCTCAGTATCCTCTGCATCCTGGGTATATGATACCGGATCAGGATCCCAGATATGTAATCTGTTACATAGGGCTACAAAAAGGTAGAAAAACTGAGAACGGCTGATAAGTTTCATGAGACAGAAAACGGGGCAAGTGTTGCAGCCAAGTCTGTTGGTCACTGTCACCCTGTATTACGAATACATTGATTCTGAACAAATGCTATTAGATACCGAACCTGATATACAAAATCATATCAGTCTCTTTATTAGTAAAGAAAGGATATAATTTTGTATTGATGGATAATGTTTTGAACATTTCCTATATCAAAAGTTGATCGGTTCAGGCACGTTATCTAAAAGTATTGACGTTCTAAATCAAACTACAGTTCCTCGTATACAGAACACACACAAGAGGAAGAGTTCAGAAATGAACGAATTCTTCTTGAGGTATTGTAGACTAGGTCATATCAATGCGACCCGACTAGCTGAAGTTACATTTAGATGCATATTTAAATCAGTTTGAATTTACATCTTGTGAAACTTGCCAGTCATGTCTCAAAGATATAATGACACCAGCTCTGTTTACTGGAAACAGAGAAAGAGTTAGTAAACTCTTGGGACTGATACATGATGATGTATGTAAGGTCTCCTGTCTACACATGCCAGGACTGGTTCTTTTTACTTCATTATATTCTCTGATAATCTCTCAAGATTCAGTCATATGTTCCTGTTGAAACATAAGTCCGAACCTTTTGAGGTATTCACAGAATATAAGTTAGAAGTAGAGAACCAATAACTGGGTATAAGTATTATGTCCTATGATGAGATCAGGGAGGAGAATACTTGTGCATGGAATCCTTGGACTATTCTAAAGGAAAATGAGATTCTCTCTCAGTATTACTCCTCTGAATACACCACAGCACAACGGTGTATCGGGGCGGAGCAATCACACAATATTAGATATCGTGTGCTCTATGATGAGTATTACTGAGTTACCTATTTCCTTTTGGGAGTTATGCACTTGAGAAGCTGCATACCTATTGAATTAGGTTCGAATCAAATCAGTGCCTACCATTCCATATGAGATATGGTATGGGAAGAGCCTATCTCTTAAGTAAGTTAAGATTTGGGATTGTCCGGCCTATGTCAAAAGCAAAATCCGGAAAAGATCGAGGCAAGATCAGTTCTGTAGAACTGGAAAGGTTCCAGCTGTGCAAAACTGCTAATGATTTGACAGAACCAAAGGATTCAATAGTTTCCGACGAACCTCAGCCTCTCCGCCGATCTAGTAGGGTTCCTCGTCCACCTCAGAGATACCTCGGTTTCTCGGTGACAGTGGGAGCAAGGAATGCATCATGAAATGATGACCCAACTAGTTTCGAGCAGGCCATCGAGAGCAGGGACTCTGTAAGAATGGCTGGATGCTTAGCGATCTGAGATGGAATCCATATACACCAGTAAAGTATGGACTTTAGCTGCTATATCTGAAGGGTTAAATCCCCATCAGGAGCAAGTATATCCGGAGAAGATTACTTGGTGTAGATGGAAAAGTTGAGACTTTCAAAGCTAGACTTGTTAAAGGTTTTCGTCATCGACCAGGCGTGGATAATGATGAAACCTTTTTCCAGTAGCTATGCTTAAGTCTATCCAGATCCTACTTACCACGGCTACATACCATGACTACGATATCTGGTGGTTGGGTGCCCTGACTGCTTTTCTAAATACTGATTTAGAAGAGAACGTCTATAAGAACACAGCCAGAGGTCTTCGTAAAACAGTGGGAGCAGCGGAAACGTGTGCAAATTGCTTTACATAATGAAGCAGGCATCGCGAAGTTGGAACATCTATTTTGATGTGATAGTCAAAGTGTTCGACTTCATCAAAATGGTAGACGAACCTTGTATATACAAAAGGGTAGAGAGAGTAAGGTGGTCATCTTCGTATTGTATGTAGACAACATACTCTTGATAGGAAAAGAGTTTCCTATACTACGATCGATCAATCTCCTATTATCACAAAGATTCTCCAAATAGGATAAAGATGATACCTCCTAAATCCTGAGATTTGGACCTATGAGATAGATCTAAAGGGATATTAGGGTTCTCACTAGGTATAGTGAGATTGTATCAATCGATCCTGGGGAGAATCACTGGAAGTGTTCCAGGGTGATAAAGACGACTGAATGTCAGTCACAAGCACTGTCTTTACCCTCAGTAAAGGGACGGTATGTTGGAAGAGTTCCAAGCTCAATACCGTGGCAAACTAGACGATAAAGGCTGGTAACATCGCTATTAAAGATACTACCAAAGAGGAAGTTTGGGTGTATATTGGTTCATAAGATGAACTAGGTTCCTGCCATCGTATGACAATGGAAGCGTGGCTTCGACCCTGGAACCCTGGTCCCATCAGTGACCCAGACATATTCTGAGGCAGCATCACCTGATCATGGAGATAGTTAATCTCCAGGGTGATCGAGGTTAGGAGAGTAGACTCAGAGGACAACACGGCGGATCCACTCACGAAGGCCTTTTCCCGAAGAGAGACTTTTATGGGATGGTTGAGTATGTGATACTGCAACCACTGCTACAGATGGCCCTAGTGCAAGTGGGAGATTGTTAGTTATATGTATGCCCTAGAGGCCATTACTGTACATTGGATGTATATTGTAGTGGATGCTGGGACATATATAGGTAGGACTTTCTTGCTCGACATGATAGTACGCTATCTGGTTGCACTTTATCTTAACATGTATACTTTCTGTCTCTTTGATTACATGTTGATAAAGCCCTTAGGATGTGTACTCGACTTCCAGGACTATGATGTAGATCATACTAGTGGGGCCTGGGTAGTCCATGAGTACATCCTTGAAATGTTCCTAGTCGAGGGAATATCAAGACGGGGCATCGATATTCCAGAGTAGACTAGCGCATATCTTCTCGACCCATGCGATGGGCGATGGATGATCCCATATCCATTGGTGTTTGACATCGGAGATGGTATGCGGGTGCTCAGTGGAGACTGGGTACACTGAACGGACTCGCCGAGAACTCCCAGATGGTATTATACCTCACGTCAGATGGCAGTTCTCTGGTGACACTGGTACAGCTTAGTCTGTTGACCCGAGATCGTCATAGAGTCTTGTATGTCTCCCACTGTGCTTTGATTTCCACCCTACCACGGCTCTACTGAGCCGTGCAAACAGGTGGTTTTTGGGCACAGTCCCGATTCACATGGAGGCAATGAGCTATAGGAGGGGATTCGTCTCTCCCGGTATTGGGGGTTGATGTTGTGCTATGCTCGACTAGCCATAACAGGAAATCCCTGGCCAGGGTTGCTGTGATATACTGGTAAGAGTTATCAGTAGTTTCACGAATGTTATGGACCTCAAGTCGGCATGACTTATCGAGCTATTGGGGTCTGACGTTTACCACCCCTAGGCGAGATATGCGACATATCAGACAATCAGACCGGACTGTACGGTAAGTGTTACTGGTTGGATTCGCAGGAGTGTGAGCGGGCTTGCTCGTCGGTCTTCTGATCGCTCAATACCCGGGTGGCCGTTACGTTTAGCAGACCGCTTGCGGCTTGTGGGTGTTTGATATGATCATCATCCGCTGCCGGCGTATTGACGAGTCTTTAGAGTCCTACACAGAGGTTTCCTGGCTCAAGCGAAACGAAATAGGAGCGCATATGAGATATGTGCGGGACCGAGAATAATGCGTGTATGTGATACCGTATTTCATTCTCGCGATGAATGTGTGTCGAATGGTTGTATGCGATATAACCTAGTTATCGAATCAAGGATTGATTCGATAAGCCGATACATTGGATACTAGCCGGTTATATGCGATATGACCGGATCATTGGATCAAGTGTTGATTTAATGATTGAATGTATAATTATATATTTGATATATTACTTTGCATTAACTAGTATTGGTTCACTTTAAATGGATTTACTCACTTGGTTTGTGCACATTGTATATGTGATATATTTTGTGCACATGATTGTATCATGTTTGATGATACATGCAAGCTAGGGTTAGTGTAAAGAATTAGACCATGGTTAGGTTTATGATTAGGGTTTTCTTTTTATTTACTTATTCATTTATTTATTCTTTTGTTTATTTTGGAAAAAGAAAAAGGTAAAGAGAAAAAGAATGGTTGCTAGTTTTGTTTGTAGTTGAAGTTTCTTGAAACTTTGACTTAGTCACCATTCTTATCTCATCCTTAACCCTAACCATTCAAGTTAACCATGGTCCATTCTCTACAACTAACCAAGGGTTAGTAAATGATAAGTATTGATTTATTTATCATTTTCATAACACTTATCATATTCTTTTTCATCATCTTCTTCTTCTTCAACAAAAGAAAAAGCTTGCTACATCAATGGTGTTTGATGAAAAAGTGTGAGAAATCCAAATCTAAAGTCTACCCACTTCTTATTTCTTCATCCTCTACCTCTTGCCAAGTTGTATAGGGTGTTTACTTCACAAGTTTTGAAAGCTTGGTGAAGTTGGAGCTTGTTCTTGCGATGCCTCGACGTAGATCATCTTCGGTATCGAACCGACGATCAAGCTCGCCCATTCTCCGATGAAGCTAACGCGAGGGTCCAAGATCGGATTTGTACAGCGGAGAGGACTTCTTCACGGAGCCTAGGAGGTGGTGGACCGGATCTACAAAGGTTGCAGCCCCTTCCCTATTTCTATATTTCCGTTTACTTGCTTGCTTTGCCTAAATATCTAGTTAACGATCCGTTCTAGGTTTTCTCGGCACCGTAGTCTTTAGAAATTTGCATGTTTGATCACTTGGAAGACTCCTGTAGTGTGCCTAAGAACCCTACAATGAGTACAGGGTAGTCCTTGGACCTAAGATCGTTATTTTTCTTGTATGAGTTCCCACTGTACTTAGATTACTACCCTACCACGGCTCAAAGAGTCATGCAAACAGATTTTAGTTTGGTACAGTCCTAAGCTACATAGAGGCAATAAGCAACCGGAAGGGATTCGTCTCTCCCGATATAGGGAGTCGATGTCGCGCTGTGTTCGGTTGCCTATCATCATAAATTTTTGGCCAGGGTGGATAAGATTTACTGATGGGAGATCAGTAGTTTCTCTGTTGGTGATGATCTTGACACCGGCATGACTTATCGGGTTATTAGGGATCTTATGTTATCCACCCCGTAGAACCGGTATGCAACACTCTTAGATAAAGAGACCAGACTGTACGGAGATTGTCACTTACAGGCTCAGTAGGGTACAGATGGACTTGATTATCGACCTCCCTTTCGACATATATTTGGGTAGCCATTATGTACAGTTAGTGCCGCTGACATTCTTGTGGTTATGGATTTTATCCAGTAACTCACTGCCAGCATATTTTCAAGTCTTTAGAGTCCCACACAGAGGGTTTTCCTGGTTAAGAAGATATGATGTAGAGGTCGTATGCTAATATGTGCAGGGGGCCGATTAAATACGTGTATAACCTATATGGACTTTAATCGGACGGTTGATAATACTATCCGACTTGGTTTAAGCCGGATTATTAAATCAAGTATTAATTTAATAATTTACATATATATATATATATATATATATATTCTAGTATTATGTTCACCGTTTATTTTTTCTCTCTTGGCTATTCGTTTTTTTTATTCAGATACACGTATATGTATTCAATACATATACCGGGGTTATATTACGTATTTATACGGAAAACTTATAGAAAGAGGATAGATAATTTTGTGGTCTTTTTCTTTTTCTTTTTAGAAAAAGAAATATGAGGTGGAGGGGTGGAGTGAAAATGAGGGATGGATGAACGGTATGGTCTTCATTTGTTTATCTAAAAATGAGGATGATATATTTCTTTAGGAGTTGAAAAAAATATCAAGACTCTCCCATTCATTATGTTATGAAGCTTCTCTCTCCTCTTCTCTCCTCTCTTCTTCCTTCTCTTGCTCATGTGCTGAGCTCTCATTTTTTAGATGAAAAAAGAGAGAGAAATTAGCGAAAAAATTGATACATCACTAAGTATCACAACCTAGCGAATTGTGATTTTTAGATTGCTTTACTAGGATTTTGGGTGAAGCTGGAGTTTGGATCGGTTTCTCTCAGGTGGATCATTTTTGGCAAGGGTGGTTGTCTCTCAAGCACGTTCCCGACGGCCTACGGAGCTTGGAGGGGTCTTCCAAGATTAAGTGGACACGCGAAAAAGGTTGTAATCTCTAAACCTTGTATGTTATACTTATAGTTTAGTGTTTGGATTGATCGCTAGGGATTAGTTTCTTAGTACTCCCTCTAGTAATTTTTGTTTTTTAATTCCGCATTGGCCATGGTTGTAGCGGTAAGAGCACTAGGAACTTTCAATTGTATCGGAGCCATGCCAAGAACTAGAACTAAATTAGACGATATCTTAGTTTCAAAACCAAAAGTTTAATCGGATCGAGTTTCGAATTCCAAGTTTTTGTCTATATTTTAAAACGACACCTAAATTTTTTTGAAGTATGCCAGTAGACTAGTTTTGAGATAAGAAAACATGGAACAAAACCCGAGGACTGAAGTCAAAATTTTGGCTAACCTGGTCGGCCCAAAATTATTCTGAAGTCCATAGGTTTTGGAGAATGCTTGGAATTTTAGAAACTCAATTTTTGGGATACCACTTTTTTCCCCGGATTACCAGCTAGTATAGTCTTTGTCTCGGGGCAATACAGAAAACTTTTTGGTCGAAACTTTAACATCGTTTATGATCCGTATTTATGTATATGTGTTGCTAAACGTCGTCTAATTTCTATATATTCGATTAGATGGGGTTGCACATTCGTTGCTTGTTCTTGTGATATATATATCTTATGATGGTTTGCCAGATTGTTATGTTGGATAGCCCTGTTAGTTGTATGTATGCCCTAGAGGCCATTATTGTACACGATTGTATATTATAGTGGATGTTGGGACATATATAGGGAGGACTTTCTTGCTCGACATGATAGCATGCCATCCGGTTACTCTTTATCTTAACATGTACACTTGTATTGTCTCTCTGTGACATGTTTTTAAAGCCCTTAGGATGTGTACTTGACTACCGGGATTATGATGCAGATCATACTAGTAGGGTAGGATAGTCCGTAAGTACATCATTTAATTGTTCCTATTCGTAGGAGTATCAAGACGGGGCATCGATATTCCAGTGTAGACTAGCGTATACGTTTCTTGACCCATATGATGGGCGATGGATGATCCCACATCAATTGGTGTTTGACATCAAAGATAGTATATGGGTGCTCAGTGGAGACTGGGTACACTGAACAGGACTCGCCGAGAACTCCTAGATGGTATTATACCTCACGTCAGATAGCGGTTCTCTGGTGACACTGGTACAGATTAGTCTGTTGACCCAAGATCGTCGAGTCTTGTGTGATTCCCACTGTGCTTTGATTTCCACCTTACCACATTCAAGAGAACATGGAAAACGGTGGTTTTTAGGTACAGTCCCGAGTCACGTGAAGGCAATGAGCGATAGGAGGGGATTTCGTCTCTCCCGGTATTGGGGGTTGATGTTGCGCTATGCTCGATTGGCTATAAAAGGAAGTCCCTTGCCAGGGATGATTATGAGATTTACTGGTAAGTGTTATCAGTAGTTTCTTGACCCGTTATGAGGCTCATATCGGCATGACTTATCAAGCTATTGGGGTCTGACGTTTACCACCCCCAGGCTGGATATGCGACATATCAGACGAAGAGACCGGACTGTATGGTAGTGTTACTTATTAGATTCACAGAAGTATGAGCAGGCATGCCTGTTGATCTTCTGATTGCTTAATATCCGAGTGGCCGTTACGTGCAGCTAGTACCACTGACGGATTGTAGGTGACTGATATGATCATCACCTACTGCCGGCATATTGACGAGTCTTTAGAGTCCTACATAGAGGTTTCCTGGCTCAGGCGAAACGAAGTAGGAGCAAATATGTGATATGTACGAGACCGAGATTAATACATGTATGTGATACCGTATTCTAATCTCGCGATATGTGATATCGGTCGGTTATATGTGATATAGCCGGGTTATCGAATCAAGTGTTGATTCGATAAGATGATACATATGATATTAGTCGGTTATATGTGATATAGCCGGATTATTAAATCAAGTGTCATAATTTAATGTATAATTATATATTTGATATATTAATTTACATTAACTGGTATTAGCTCACTTAAACATTTCTTTTTCTCACTAGTGCACACTTAATATATATGTGATTCATATTATTGTGTCATGCTTGTTTATATATGCAACATGGGTGTATGAGATTTACACCATTCCATAGATAATAATTAGGTTTATATTTATTTAAGTAATTCAAAATAAGTGGAAATTAGTCATGGTTGGAAGCTTGGAGAAACTTGTGATGACCATTGACTTAGTCCACTAATTTTGTTTTACTTGAGATATTTATTAACCTAAGCATTATCTTTAGCCATGGTTTATTCTCTACATGAATTAGTATATGATATGAACTCATCCATGGTTGATATTCTCACCATTCTATTTTCTCCACACTTCATCTTCTTCTTCATCTCCAAGAGCTCTCTAGGTTTTTAGAAGGTGAAGAATATTAGTGAGAATATTAATTCTAAAATGAGAAAAAAATCCTACTTCATCATCCTCTACTAAACTAGCCATTTAGTTTAGGGTGTTCGCTTCACTAATTCCCAATTAATGAAGAGGTAGCTTGAGTTAGTGTCTCGTCGACGTAGATCATCTTCGGCCTCGAAGACTTCAAACAAGCTTGTTCTTTTCATCTTGTGGAGCCTATCATGAGTCCGGGAGATCGCTACTTGGAGCGAAGGGACTACTACATGGAGTTATTGAAGTGAAGGACCGGTCTACAAAGGTTGTATTCCTTATTCCCTTTAACTTAGTGTAATGTTTGATTACATGCATAATAACCTTAATTTTCTATTTAAGATCTTGTGTTAGGGTTTCTAGCACACTAATTTTTAAAAAAATGGCATGGTAGATACCTCCCGAAATCTTGTAGTCATGCTAGGGAACCCTACAGTAGTATCAGAGCTAAGCTAGAGCATTAGGCGTTGTCTAGAAGAAATTAGAAGTCCGATCAAACCCCGAAAACCTAATTTTAGACCCCTCTTTGGAAATTTTTCCAAAAGTTGGATTTTTCCATGTTAAAAAGATTCAAAAAATCATGCAGGTAATTCCATGGACCCACCTGAAGAACGAGTCCCTAACTCGCCATAGTGACCGCGGAACCGCGGCCAAAGCATGGCTTTAGCGGCGGTTCCGCGGCGCTACTAGAGTGGCTTGAGACGGGCCTTCAGCCGCTGGTCCGTGGGTATTGTGGTATGGTTTTGGGTATTTCTAACTCTGCTCAAGTGTTGAGCTCTCTGGGAAATTTTGGGAATTCATTGATTCGATCGAATTGTTTAACATTGCCTAGCTATCTGTGGAATGTGATACAATATTTGGAATCCACAATTATTAGTTTTGTGAAAACTAATATGAATTTTATAAATCTAACAATTTAGTCTCAATCGATCGGTTGCCTCGGGATTTTGATGTGGATCAAAAGTCCATCGCAATCATGTAGTGCACGCGGAGATTCGCCAGATAACATTACTAGATAGCCACGCCCCGTAGCCCCGACCAAGTGACTGGAGGAGAACCCCGTTGCCAAAAGCATCCGTCCGGGTGCTCGCGGCTACGGTGTTCCGCCTAAGTGCATTTTGTCGACGGTATCGGGGGTGTGGCCGTCTACTAAAGTTTCCGACGAGCTTTCGATCAAGTTGTCGGGAATCTTGTTGAATTGCCCGACATGTTATTGAAAAGATTTTTCAATAACGAGACTAAAATGCGGGGTTTATAATTGTTAGGCATGAAATTCGGAATATGAGATATTCCGGGTTTATGATGTCTAAGGAATTCTTTTGGTTAGGCATGAAATCCGAAGTATGTGATATTTCGGGTTTATGATGTCTAAGTAATGCGGATTCCAATTGTTGTAGTTTTTCACTTTATCTTCTGGGACCGTAAGTGTAATATGTGGGGTATCGCCAGTTTCGTTACTATATGTCAACGACAATTGGGATACGCATATTTACTTACATTGATGACATGTGATATTATGTGTTGCTGTGATATGTTATATTGGATCGTCGTGTTTGAATAGCCGGAGGGTTTTTATGTGAGATAAGAGTTTTTCATTTTCATTCATGTAAAAACTTATATGTAATATTCTTTTATTGGGGCACTTCCGGATTGAGGATGATGTCACCATTGATGTATATTATTTACTTTTCCGCTTTAGGATAGACCCAAGGTGCGGAGCACAAGTAACCGGGTTTTAGGGTCCAGTGGGAGACCATCTCGAGGAGTCGAGACCAGGTCTCCTAACTCTAGAATTAGGAGGGTTGCTTGCCGCTCTGTAGGGGTTTAGGGATGTGGGTTTGGCTATTCATCTAAACCGTGGAATCCGTGTTTTTTACTGGCTTAATTTAAAACACGGAAATCCTAATATATCCAGTATTTCATATGTTATCTTCTGCTGCTTATATCTGTGATGTGATCACTGTATTCTGAGACAAATGGCTTATTATATGCATGATATATAATAAACGTTGCTTATGTGCTATGTGTTAGTTATATGTATGCCCTAGAGGCCATTACTGTACATTGGATGTATATTGTAGTGGATGCTGGGACATATATAGGTAGGACTTTCTTGCTCGACATGACAGTACGCTATCTGGTTACTCTTTATCTAAATATGTATACTTTCTGTCTCTCTGATTACATGTTGATAAAGCCCTTAGGATATGTACTCGACTTCCAGGACTATGATGCAGATCATACTAGTGGGGTCTGGGTAGTCAATGAGTACATCCTTCAATGTTTCTAGTCGAGGGAATATCGAGACGGGGCATCGATATTCCAGGGTAGACTAGCGTATATCTTCTCGACCCATGTGATGGGCGATGGATGATCCCATATCCATTGGTGTTTGACATCGGAGATGGTATATGGGTGCTCAGTGGAGACTGGGTACACTGAACGGACTCGCCGAGAACTCCCAGATGGTATTATACCTCACGTCAGATGGCAGTTCTCTGGTGACACTGGTGCAGCTTAGTCTGTTGACCCGAGATCGTCATAGAGTCTTGTGTCTCTCCCACTGTGCTTTGATTTCCACCCTACCACGGCTCTACTGAGTCGTGCAAACAGGTGGTTTTTGGGTACAGTCCCGATTCACATGGAGACAATGAGCGATAGGAGGGGATTCGTCTCTCCCGGTATTGGGGGTTGATGTTGCGCTATGCCCGACTGGCCATAACAAGAAATCCCTGGCCAGGGTTGCAGTGATATACTGGTAAGAGTTATCAGTAGTTTCACGAATGTTATGGTCCTTACGTCGGCATGACTTATCAAGCTACTGGGGTCTGACGTTTACCACCCCTAGGCGTGATATGCGACATATCAGACGAATAGACCGGACTGTACGGTAAGTGTTACTGGTTGGATTCACAGGAGTGTGAGCGGGCTTGCTCGTCGATCTTCTGATCGCTCAATACCCGGGTGGCCGTTACGTTTAGCAGACCGCTTGCGGCTTGTGGGTGTTTGATATGATCATCACCTGCTGCCGGCGTATTGACGAGTCTTTAGAGTCCTACACAGAGTTTTCCTGGCTCAAGCGAAACGAAATAGGAGCGCATATGAGATATGTGCGGGACCGAGAATAATGCGTGTATGTGATACCGTATTCTATTCTCGCGATGAATGTATCGATTGGTTGTATGCGATATAACCTAGTTATCGAATCAAGGATTGATTCGATATGCCGATACATTGGATATTAGTCGGTTATATGCGATATGACCGGATCGTTAAATCAAGTAATTATTTAATGATTTAATGCAAAATTATATATTTGATATATTACTTTGCATTAACTAGTATTGGTTCACTTAATTGGATTTTCTCACTTGATGTACACAAGTTGTATATGTGATATACTTTTGTGCACTTGTTTGTATCATGTTTGATGATACATGCAAACTTGGTTAAGTGTATGATTAAACTATGGTTATGTAATGGTTAGGGTTTTGATTTTATTAACTATTTATTTATTTATTATTCTTTTTGAAAGATAAAGAGAAATGGTGGCTTTCTTTGTTTGTTGTTGAAGCTTCATGAAGTTTTGACTAAGTGACCATTTTGTCTTCATCTTTAACCCTAACCATTCAACTAACCCTAGTTCATTCTCTACACTTAACCAAGGTTGGATTATGATAAGAATGAGTTGGATTTTCCTTTTTGAGATAATCCTTTTTTTATTCTATCATATTCTTTCTTCTTCTTCTTCATCAACAATGAAGAAAGCTTGCCTCCATCAATGGCAACTAGTGAAAAAGAATGAGAAATCCAATTCTAAAGTGAACCCACTTCCTATTTCTTCATCCTCTACCACTTGCCAAGTAGTATAGGGTGTTTTCTTCACAAGTTTCATGACTTGGTGAAGTTGGAGTTTGATCTTGAGTTGCCTCGACGTAGATCATCTTCGGCATCGAAGTCGACGACCTGGCCCGCCCATTTCTCCGATGAAGCCAATGCTAGAGTCCTGGATTCGATTTGGACAGCGGAGGGACGTCATCACGGAGCCTAGGAGGTGGAGGACCAGATCTACAAAGGTTGTAGCTTCTTTCCTTTAAGTTAAAGTTGATTACTTGCATCGCATCGCTTACACATCTAGTTAACGATCCGTATTAGGGTTTGTAGGCACATAAAAAAATTTGAATTAGCCATGTTTGATCACTTGTGAGACCTCATTAGTGTGCCTAGGAACCCTACACTATGCCGTTAGTTAAGTAACCTAACGGTGCATAACGGGACACTGTGGTGATTGCGGATGGCATAAGCGTACGTTCTATTTTCGTTTCTTTATCTGTGATGCTTGGGAAGCATAAATTGATAGGACTTCATTAATGAGATTAATGAAAAGAAAGAAACCTAATGATGTTGCGGAATCAAATTTTCGAAAAAGGGTAGCTCTAGTTTTTTGCTTTGCATAGTGGTATTCTTTGCAGAATATCCAGCACCTCATTTGATAAGGAAAGAGCCGAGATACCTTCACCGGGAGTGACCTCCTTAAAGAAACTAGCAGATGCTACAACCAACTCAGTTTTGTTTTTGATTGACTTTTTAGTTCTTGCTTTGCATAGTGATATTCCTTGCAAAATATCCAGCACCTCATTCGATGAGGAAAGAGCCGAGATCCCTTCACCAGGAGTGACCTCTTTAGCGAAACTAGTAAAATCCTCAATAACACTCGTTTTCAAAAAATCGCACGATTCTGCAATGATATCAAGTTCATTACGCAAAAGGCTTTCTTAAAAATCTGTCGTAGCCCTTCGTCATTTCACATAAGGAATATTTAGTATTCGTGTTGCATTTGTTGGCCTCTGTCAAGGCGTAGTGTGCGGTAGCTGATTAGTACTTATCTGCTTAAGCATGAGATGCGATTAGATTAGGGTAGTCGTGCAACCTTGTTGGCCTCTGATTTAGTGTAATTCTCAGATGTGTTTGTAGAAAGTAAGTATCGAATCAATTGTTTCCCGATAACGGTTTCATTTGATCGATAATAGTATTTTGTATCGGTATTTAGAAAATTGTATAAAGAACTCACAATCAAAGAATTATATTTGACCGCAATCAACTACGGTGTCAGTTGTAGATCGTAAGCGAGTGCGGATCGTCCACAGGGATTGTGCGATTCGTTTTTATATTTTCTTTGTTTGAATCGAAAAGTTAATTGAAAAGAAAAGAAAACATGATTCAAGAATTTATCAATTGATTCAGGTGTCACGATGTTTAATTAAGAATCAAGAAACTGATAAATAATCAAGAATTGGGTTTCGATAATATTTCCAACCAAAATGCCAAGAATCTAAATGAGGCTAGTAGGAATCGATCGGATCTATAGACGTGATGTAATATCAAGATTTCGTGTTCTTGTCCTTCGAAGGATTGATACTAGACCGATGATGGTCGATGAGAGTTAGGGCTTTCTTGATGAAACTAGGGTTTCATCGTTTAACCCTTGTTCTTTCATCGATTATCATTCACATTCTAGCCTATAGCAATTTCAAGAAACAATCGTAACTCCCCAATCTCGAGCGATATCAATCAAGAAAGCATCGCAATAAATTGGGTTGTCGATTCTTGATCTTGCTAGGGTTTACAAAACTCGTGGGATTCAAGAATCGATTTACAGTATATTACATCATCATTCTATTGATCGTCTCAACTCCTCGACGAGCGGAGTTTTACTCAGACATCACAACAAGAATTATAACTAGAAATTTAGATTGACTCATGATGCAAGAATTTAAAGAGAACAAGATAAAAGAATATCACCTTTTATTTATATCAATAATTTGATTACAGTCGCTCAAGAACTACAAGAGGAAGAACTAATTTGTTGAATTGGCGTCGCTCGGCTCCATGAGTCGTGGATTGGCTTGGACCACTTGCTCCGTTAAAGATCGGCTCGGCTCATAAAAGGTTGCAAGGCTTCTTGCTTGAATGGGTACTCGGGATCTTGGCTTTTGATTGGAATTAGGGTTAGGGTCTCACACAAATCCTCTCACTAGACTTGTGGAAGAAGAAGATGAAGAAAGAGAGTGAATGGATCTAAATTGGCTAAATGAACTAATCAAGGATCAAGTCCCTTTTACAAGTGAGCCTAGGGTCTTATTTATAGATCTCCCAAACCCTAAGTCTTTGAGTTCCCTCCAAAAGTTTGTTGAAAGACTTCTAGAAAGAGTTTGTTAGGCTTAGCTTAGGTTTTAAGCTAGGGTTTAAGAAGAAGTTTCTAGAATACAAGGCTTTGTTTAGTGTAGGAACAAGGGTTTGCTGATCTGGCAGAAGTCTCTGGAGTCTTCTGGAACTTGAAGTGTCTTTATGAAGTGTAGGAGCTGAGGTAGACATTGTGCACTGTATTTGGAGTGGTGACGTCGACAAGCCGTCACGGAACCGCGGCACAAGGCGGCTTAGGCCGCGGTTCCACGGCCAAGTAGGCTCCTTGGGCCTTTGTATTTTTGCAGAGGTCTTGGGCTACTATTTGGGGCTTCTCTGATATGTTGATTTTTGTTTTCCTTTTTGGATTGATACCAGAATTGAAATCATTGAGTTGGCGTAACGTTTTAGCTGTACCCTGTACATTTTAGCCTTTCTTTTGGATTTTCCTGCACAGATCTCAAAACAAGTGTTGCGCAAATGTAGGGATGATGCGATGCCATGAAATGTAGTCAATTTCCTTTATAGTGTCGGTTTTAGAGTCTAATACATGTAATCTGATATTTTGCAACAGTTTTGGTAATATATGAATTATGAATGCCGAACACTTCTATATGAATGCAAATGATGAGGAAATTGTCGGCTAAAATATGCAATATTTTCGACTAATCAAATTCCCCCAAACTTAATTTCGATCGTCTCGAGAGAACTGTTTTATTAAAAAGAGAAGGGGAAAATAAAGAAAGAGAAACTATCTAGCACACTTTCGTAGGCAACACGATTGCACTGAGTATGTGCAACAAGCCTTTAAACCTCTAGGTGTCCCTAGTAGGAGGAGTGTTGTCTCCTGAGGGTTTTCAGCGGATTGCACCCACAAAATCCAATAATAAAAGGAAGATCATGAATATTACATTTAAAGAAAAGAATTGTAAAAGAAAAGCTTTGAAAATTAGGGTTTCCAACTAAGCTAGCTTTTCGGTTGTCATGAGCCATATCTTAATGGTCATGAAAAGATGTCAGAAATCACGTCCTCCCTCAATAAAACATCGTCTTATTCTTCATTCCTATATTTCTTCCAAACATCGATCATATCACCATGCGTGTGTGTAAAGACATCCCTACACCCGGAGAATTCAATTCAAGCTATCATACTCTTGCCCATCAGCCTCAGTACTTTTTAATTAATGAATATTTTGATGAGATTGCTCACACACTTTCATGCGACCGTTAATACTTCTTGAGGTACTAACCGACCGATTACTCCTGTGCTTGCTTAGTTGGTGTATTTTCCTCGTCTTGCACCACCTCAGGCATAGCATTGACTCCCAGACCAGTTGTCCTTAGGGCACTAGGTGAACAGGCACCCTCGCTATATTTTTTTTTATTGCCCTTGGTGATAACAAAACCAGTGTTTATTTTTCTCACCACTTATATTTTCTTTATTCATTTTTTTTTTATTTCCTTCATACATCGGCTTAAAGACAAGAGCATTTCAAGGTATCCTCTACTATCCCAGGCTTTAAGACGTGTGTAAGTGCGAATAGCAGGGTATCAACGTTCAAAATGTTTGGCTTCCAGAATAGAAACTATTTTTCAGACTTATTTTTATCCTCAGATTAGTGACGTCCTCCATCTTACTAACCTTTGGGACAACGGCTCATAACTACTTATTACTAGTTCGTATAAAAAAAACTTCTAATTTTCTTAGTTTTCTCAAATTTTTCTAATCTCGTGGATGTACTTTTTCATTATCTAAACTTTTATTATCTTATTTATGTACAAAAAAGTGTAAATATTAAAATTATTTTTATACTTTGAAAATTTTTAAATTTTTATGGGTTTTGAAAATTTTTCAATTTTTATAGATTTTTAAAGAAATGTTTTGTGCTTATGCAGATGATATGCAAATGATGCGAAAATAAGCACAAACCTCCCCCAAACTTGTTTTCAACAGTGTCCTCACTGTTGCCAAACGCTATACCTACAAAAACTGTAAGCCTGGGGGGAATTATTAGTGGGGGCAAAATATATAAGTGAAGAACTACCCCCAAACTTACTCTTTTCACTCACCTTCATTCAAAAAATGATGCAATGATATACTGGACATGAAGGTGAGACGGAGGAATTTTAATCCAAATAAACTGGCTCTTGTAAGAACAAAAGCTCCTCCGTGGGGTCAGTGGAAAAATACGGCTTTAGTCTATGTCCATTTACTTTGAAAAAGGTGCCGTTTTTAACATTTTCTACTTCTACTGCCCCGTGCGGGTATACAGACCGCACAACAAAAGGTCCCTTCCATCGAGATCGGAGCTTACCCACGTGAAGGTGTAATCGTGAATCATAAAGAAGGACTTGTTGACCAGGTGAAAATGTTTTCCTCAAAATGTTTTTATCGTGAAAAACCTTAGTCCTATTCTTTGTGATTACAGCGTTATCATAAGCTTCATCACGGAGTTCGCTGAGCTCATTAAGTTGCAGCTTCCGAAAGTTGCAAGCAAGGTTTAGATCAAAATTTATTTCTTTTATAGCCCACAATGCTTTATGCTCTATCTCGACGGGTAAATGACATGCTTTTCCAAACACTATCCTATATGGAGACATTCATAGGTCGGTTTTAAATGCAGTTCTGAATGCCCAAAGAGCATCCGTCAATTTGGTCGACCAGTCTTTTCTATTTTTAGCAACAGTTTTCTCCAGGATAAGTTTGATTTGTCTGTTTGAGATTCCAGCCTGCCCGCTTGTTTGGGGATGATAGGGTGTAGAAAGTCGGTGGTTGATTGAGTATTTTCGCATCAGAGTCTCAAAAGATCTGTTGCAGAAATGTGTCCCATTATTGCTAATAATAGCGCGTAGGTGTCCAAATCGCGGAAAGATATTCTCTTTCAAGAACTTAATGACAACTTTCTTGTCATTAGTGCGACATGGAATGGCTTCTACCCACTTTGAGACATAATCAACCGCCAGCAATATGTACAAATTCCCAAAGGAGTTGGGAAAAGGACCCATAAAATCAATGCCCCAAACATCAAATATTTCAACAACCAAGATGGGTTGCTGAGGCATTTCATTCCTCTGGGATATTCTACCCGTATACTGACATTGTGTACAGGTTTTGCAATACTCAAATGCGTCCTTGAATAAGGTCGGCCAATAAAATCCACATTGCAAAACCTTTTCCGCTGTCTTTCTAGGACCAAAGTGACCCCCACAGGCCTGATCATGACAAAATGAAAGAACACACTTGAACTCTTCATTCGGGACACACCGGCGAATGATCTGATTAGGACAATATTTAAACAAATAGGGCTCGTCCCAGTAAAAGTGTTTTACTTGGGAAAGAAAACGATATTTGTCCTGTTTTGACCAATCGCTCGGTATAAGTCCTGTGGCATGATAGTTCACAATATCCCTGAACCATGGTTCAGCGGATATGCTCAAGAGTTGTTCGTCAGGGAATGAATCATTGATCGGCAGGGTCATAGGGGAAGAAATGATGCGTGAAAGATGGTCAGCTACTACGTTTTCACATTCTTTCTTATCTTTGATAACAAGATCAAATTCTTGTAACAGTAGGATCCAACGTATTAGTCGACCTTTTGCATCTTTCTTCGCCAGAAGATGTTTTAAAGCGGAATGGTCAGTATATACAACTATAGGTGAGCCAATTAAGTAAGGCCTGAATTTTTCTAATGCAAATACAACCGCTAAAAGTTCTTTTCTATGGTTGTATAATTGATTTGCGCATCATTCAGGGTCTTACTAGCATAGTAAATCACGTGTGGCATCTTTTCGATGTGCTGTCCTAAGACTGCACCTACTGCAAAATCGGATGCGTCACACATCAGCTCAAAGGGGTAGTCCCAGTTTGGTGATGATAAAATGGGGGCTGAAGTGAGTGAGTGTTTAAGTGAGTCGAAAGCTGTCTCGCAATCCGAGTCAAAATGGAAGGTCGTATCCTTGGCCAGGAGAAGAGTTAAAGGTCTAGCAATTTTGCTAAAGTCCTTAATGAATCTCCTATAAAAGCCCGCATGGCCAAGGAAAGATCGAATATCTTTGACGCTTTTGGGATGAGGTAGGTTTTGAATGACATCTATCTTAGCTCTGTCAACCTCAATGCCTTTCTGTGAAATGACATGTCCAAGTACTATTCCTTCTTGGACCATAAAATGGCATTTTTCCCAGTTCAAAGTCAAGTTCTTCTCTTTGCAACGAGTAAGAACAGCGTCAAGATTCGCTAGGCAATCGGAAAAAGAGTCTCCAAAAATCGAGAAATCGTCCATAAAGATCTCCAGAAAATTCTCTACCATATCAGAGAATATCCCCATCATACACCGCTGAAAGGTAGCGGGAACATTGCATAGCCCAAAGGGCATGCGACTGTAAGCAAAGGTACCAAAAGGACAAGTAAAAGTGGTTTTATCTTGATCCTTTTTGGCGATGGGGACCTGATTATAGCCTGAGTATCCATCCATAAAGCAATAATACTCTCGTCCTGCTAAGCGTTCCAGCATTTGATCAATGAATGGTAGAGGAAAGTGGTCTTTCCTCGTGGCAGCATTGAATTTTCTATAATCAATACATACACGCCACCCAGTTTTGGTGCGTGTCTGAATCAACTCATTTGCCTCATTGGTTATAACAGTGATGCCGGATTTCTTAGGAACGACATGTATAGGACTCACCCACTGGCTATCGGAGATGGGGTATATAATACCATTATCTAAGCATTTGACGATCTCTTTCATGACCGCTTCCTTCATGACGGGATTCAACCGTCTCTGTGGTTCTCGGGTCGGTCTGGCATCATCCATCACATGTATATGATGTTCAACTATCAAGGGACTAATCCCTTTGATGTCCGCCATACTCCAACCAAACGCCTCTTTGTTAGATCTCAATACCGATAAAAGGGCATTCTCTTGCTCTGATGCAAGAGAAGCGGATATGATAACCGGTAAAGACTCATTCTCACCTAGATATGCATATTTCAGGTGAGAAGGTAAAATTTTGAGATCTAATTCGGGCGGAGAAATGATAGAAGGAGGGATCATTGAGTGATTTTTGGATTTACAAAGAAGCTCAGAGCCTGTGAAAGATACAGACTCGGGTGGAGAAAAGTCAGGAGTGCAGGACTCAAGTGTAGAGAAAGTGTCCTCACTGAGATCATGTGTGAAATCAAACAGAGATGTGGTAATGTCATCGAGATCAGTAAAGCAAAGTTCCTCGGCTCCACAACTATCGGGAGCGATCTCATGGACAGAGCACACATCTAAACTATGACCAGAGGGTTCTGATGGCTGACTTCCAACTTTGTAGATATTTAGTTTAATGGTCATATTTCCAAATGATAAGTTCATTGAACCATTTCTACACTTTATAACAGCGTTGGAAGTGGCAAGGAAAGACGACCCAGAATCACCGGAATTTGGCCCCGGGGGTTTACTACAGGATGTGTGTCAAGCACAATGAAGTCTACAGGGAAAACAAATTCCCCGACCTTTTTCAATACATCCTCTAATTCACCCCTTGGTTTGGTGATAGATCGGTCTGCCATCTGGAGAGTGCAGTGAGCAGGTTTCAGCTCTCCAATCCCTAATTGCTCATAGACAGAATAAGGGAGCAGGTTAACACTTGCGCCAAGGTCTAAAAGAGTACGATTTATATTTTTACCCCCAATCGAAATCGATATTGTAGGACATCCTGGGTCCTTTCGTTTCTTTGGTAGCTGGGGTATAAAAGCAGTGCTAATATTATTAGACATGAAGACCTTCTTTGGCACTTGAGTCTTCCTCTTCCTAGTGCACAAGTCCTTAAGAATTTTCGCATAAGCAGGGACTTGTTGAATCGCATCTAAGAGAGGGATATTGATATTAACCTGTTTGAATATTTCCAAAATTTTCTACATATGAGGACTCATTCTATTAGCCCTTAACCGGTTCGGATAAGGAGCTTTTGCAATAAGCGCAGGGTCCATCACAGGAGAAGGAAGAGGGGGTAGACGTGGTCCCAAAAGAGGTGTGGGGACCGTCTGTGGAGAACTATAAGGGTTGGGAGAAGGTGTCGAGCCTAGTGGGAAATGGAGAATAGGCTCGCGAGCAAGTGGTGTGGTAGAAGAAGAAGGATCATAAGGAGAAGTGTGTGTGGGTGGAAAGGTCTCAGCCGGGGTGTTGATATGATTTTCAGTATCATCAATACCTTCCCCGATATGATTGTTCAGCACTCTTCCCGATCTCAACGTTGTGATGGCATTTACATTGTAATGCCCAGGATTCTGTAGGGGTTGAGAGGGAAGTTTCCCTTTTTCTCTCGCACTCATTTCGGCTTTTAGGCGTGCGATTTCAGCTTCCATCGATTTGATACTCTCAGCTTGGGACGCTGAGTTTTTCTTTATCTCACTGACGGAAGATCTAACCTCAGTCGAAACCTCTATGAAATTTGACAAAAGTGATTTCATGGTTTGAGTGAATTGAGAGAACTCGTCAGAACAGGACTGCATAGGATTAGACTGTGCAGGAGTGTTGCCCTGGTTTTGGAAATTTTGTGACTGATAGGGGTGCTGAGTGAGTTGAAGGGGTTGCTGTTGTGGTGGAGGAAGAGCCCTTTGAAAATTATTCGTGTTTGGAACCGTGTTTTGAGATTGGTTTTGGTTCCAAGCGAAATTCGGGTGATTCCTCCAACCCTGATTGTACGTGGAAGAATATGGATCATTTCGAGGTCTTTGAAATGCGGCATTAGAATGCTCATGACCTTGAAACGCAGAGTTTAATGGACATTCTTCCGTTAAATGAGACGGATCAGAACAGCACCCACAAACAGTTTTGGGGAGTGACACTGGGTTTAGGGAGGCTGCTGCTAATTTGTGTTCCATAGCGTCGAGCTTCTTTTGCATTGCTGCCATTTCAGCTCGAACACCTATGGACACATCTATTTAGTGTACGCCACCCCTATTCAATGGTTGGGTTCCACTCTCCCACTGTAGTGATTTTTCAGCGAACTCTTCTAAATACTTCCAAGCTTCCCCATCATCTTTGGTCATAAAAGTACCTTGACACATGTTTTCAAGGCTCTGTTTAGTGCTTGGGTTAATGCCCTCATAAATGATTCGGCACAATTCCCATCTTGGGATGCCGTGATGAGGACACTGAACCAATAGATCCTTGAAACGTTCAAAGCATTTTGAAAATGGTTCAGCAGAGAGCTGGGCAAATTGATTCAGTTCGCTACGGATTCGAGCTGTCTTTTGTATCGGGTAAAATTTCTTAAGGAATGCAGCGACGAATTCTTCCCAATTCGTAATAGAGTGTGCGGTAGTGTTATATAGCCACTTCTCGGCTATATCGCACAAAGTAAATGGAAGAAGTCGTAGACGCATAGCATCCACTGAAAGTTGTGACGTACCCATCATTGCGCATACATTTTCAAATTTGGTAATGAAAACGTAAGCGTCCTCAGTCTCGAGTCCGTGGAATTTGGGTAAAAGATTGATATACTGGGGCTTAATCTCAAAGTTATCCCCATTGGCAGGTGGTGTGGATAAGCAGGTCGAAAGAGGACCTCGAATAGGGTAGCACCTCTCCTGGAGAGAGATGCGGGGTGGATTCTGCGCACCAACGGACGGCGGCAGATTAGGGTTAAAGAAGTTTGATGGATTCGGATCCATCGGTGTGGGTGTGGTAGTGGGTAAAGGAAAGGTAAATGGAGAAATATCGACTTCGGAGTCGATAAAGGGTACGCGGACTAAATGGGCACTAGAATCCCGTGTCCAGCCTATCTTGCACTAAAATGGGTTAGTACAAGTGGTAGCGTTGACTTATAATTAGGGGTAATGAATGAATGCGGTGCTTGCTTTGAAAAATGATACAGATTTTTGAAAAAATTGATACGACAAAACAAATGCAGCACACAACCCTAGAATCTAGTGGTCACCTAGGTCCGGCTCTAGACCGCTCCTAACTGCCAAAAGACAAGTCGCAGGATAGAATCCTCCACTGCCTCTTTGTCCCCCTGTGGCCGGATAAGTGCCAGGTAAGTGGAAAGGTACTCCACTATGTAAGTAGTGGGCCTAATTAAAAACCACTAGCCTTAGACACACTCGCCTTAGGCACCACAAGAAAACGCGGATAAGCAATGAATTACCCACGGCCTTCTCTTATCCTAATTGAGCGCGACAGTCCTTAGAGTCTTATATAGATTTCTTTTAGTTAATGTGGGTCAATGCGGATGCAAGTTTTGTGGTTTTCGGGGCTTAGGAAGGGTAATGAAACCCCCACCTAATTTGGATTTGGCCGTGCCCCTTAATTTCCGTATTATAATGCAAACAACCAAGAAATCAAAATCACGCACAAATTTAATTTTGCTATTGCGGCGCTGCGATTATTTGCAAAGAATCCTGCAGCAAAGTGTTAGTTGGAGCTAAAAAGAGGAGAGAGGAGAAGGTAAGGAATCACCTGAGGAATTTTTGCACAGAGATCCCTTCAGGTTGCCGCGGAACCGCCGCTATTGGGCACTCCCACCGCGGAAATGTGGTTTACTGGTGAGATCACTCCACCAAAATTCTTCAGGGAGCTTCTGTAGACTCCCTCTGCTCTCTGGTATATTCCAAAAATTTTCTTCAATTTCCAAACAGCTCCAGATTTCCTTGCAATGAACAACAGCAAATCGGTTAGGGTTTGCACGAATTTTGATCTCAAAAACAACAATGGAATAATTCTTTCAATTCAAATTATAATATGAAACGAATTAGCGCGCGATCCCCGGCAGCGGCGCCATTTGATTTAGTGTAATTCTCAGATGTGTTTGTAGAAAGTAAGTATTGAATCAATTGTTTCCCGATAACGGTTTCATTTGATCGATAATAGTATTTTGTATCGGTATTTAGAAAATTGTATAAAGAACTCACTATCAAAGAATTATATTTGACCGCAATCAACTACGGTGTCAGTTGTAGATCGTAAGCGAGTGCGGATCGTCCACAGGGATTGTGCGATTCGTTTTTATATTTGCTTTGTTTGAATCGAAAAGTTAATTGAAAAGAAAAGAAAACATGATTCAAGAATTTATCAATTGATTCAGGTGTCACGATGTTTAATCAAGAATCAAGAAACTGATAAACAATCAAGAATTGGGTTTCGATAATATTTCCAACCAAAATGCCAAGAATCTAAATGAGGCTCGTAGGAATCGATCGGATCTATAGACGTGATGTAATATCAAGATTTCGTGTTCTTGTCCTTCGAAGGATTGATACTAGATCGATGATGGTCGATGAGAGTTAGGGCTTTCTTGATGAAACTAGGGTTTCATCGTTTAACCCTTGTTCTTTCATCGATTATCATTCACATTCTAGCCTCTAGCAATTTCAAGAAACAATCGTAACTCCCCAATCTCGAGGGATATCAATCAAGAAAGCATCGCAATAAATTGGGTTGTCGATTCTTGATCTTGCTAGGGTTTATAAAACTCGTGGAATTCAAGAATCGATTTACAGTATATTACATCATCATTTTATTGATCGTCTCAACTCCTCGACGAGCGGAGTTTTACTCAGACATCACAACAAGAATTATAACTAGAAATTTAGATTGACTCATGATGCAAGAATTTAAAGAGAACAAGATAAAAGAATATCACCTTTTATTTATATCAACAATTTGATTACAGTCGCTCAAGAACTACAAGAGGAAGAACTAATTTGTTGAATTGGCGTCGCTCGGCTCCGTGAGTCATGGATCGGCTTGGACCACTTGCTCCGTTGAAGATCGGCTCGGCTCATAAAGGGTTGCAAGGCTTCTTGCTTGAATGGGTACTCGGGATCTTGGCTTTTGATTGGAATTAGGGTTAGGGTTTCACACAAATCCTCTCACTAGACTTGTGGAAGAAGAAGATGAAGAAAGAGAGTGAATGGATCTAAATTGGCTAAATGATCTAATCAAGGATCAAGTCCCTTTTACAAGTGAGCCTAGGGTCTTATTTATAGATCTCCCAAACCCTAAGTCTTTGAGTTCCCTCCAAAAGTTTGTTGAAAGACTTCTAGAAAGAGTTTGTTAGGCTTAGCTTAGGGTTTAAGCTAGGGTTTAAGAAGAAGTTTCTAGAATACAAGGCTTAGTTTAGTGTAGGAACAAGGGTTTGCTGATCTGGTAGAAGTCTCTGGAGTCTTCTGGAACTTGAAGTGTCTTTATGAAGTGTAGGAGCTGAGGTAGACATTGTGCACTGAATTTGGAGTGGTGACGTCGACAAGCCGCCGCGGAACCGCGGCACAAGGCGGCTTAGGCCGCGGTTCCGCGGCCAAGTAGGCTCCTTAGGCCTTTGTATTTTTGCAGAGGTCTTGGGCTACTATTTGGGGCTTCTTCTGATTTGTTGATTTTTGTTTTCCCTTTTGGATTGATACCAGAATTGAAATCATTGAGTTGGCGTAACTTTTTAGCTGTACCCTGTACATTTTAGCCTTTCTTTTGGATTTTCCTGCACAGATCTCAAAACAAGTGTTGCGCAAATGTAGGGATGATGCGATGCCATGAAATGTAGTCAATTTCCTTTATAGTGTCGGTTTTAGAGTCTAATACATGTAATCTGATATTTTGCAACAGTTTTGGTAATATGTGAATTATGAATGCCGAACACTTCTATATGAATGCAAATGATGAGGAAATTGTCGGCTAAAATATGCAATATTTTCGACTAATCAGCCTCTGTCAAGGGTCGTCCAGGTGGGTTTAATTCAATCATGAAATAACGGGTTGAATTTGACTAGCAGCCTATGGCTTGTTGGCATCTGTCAAGGTCATAGGACGCCAGGGACAAAATTATCGGGAATTTCAAGTGTTGAAATTTGCAATGAGATTGCATACCTTCTATGAGATAGTTGGATCCCGATCCCACTGCAAGTAAGAGTTACTCCTGGGAGAGTTTTGCACTTTACAATTAGCTAATCCATTAGGTGTCAACGAGATTACGCTTCTGGAAAAACAAGGTTACTTTAATTAGGTCCGTGCGAAAGCATGGGGAAACACCCTCAAAGTACCGACACTGGCCTGACTGAACGGATAGCGAACTTGTAGGGTGTAATTAATCCCGGCTAGTCTTACATTTTAGGGTTTGAAGGAAGACTTGATAAAAATAGTAGGAGCCATCTTGATTAGATAAAACAATAACCAATCTAATCTTGCAAGAGCGCACGCAGAGTGTTTTCTTCTCTCTCTCCTGGTAGTGACCGTAACATACCTTAATCAAGATAATAATATGGATGTATTGACCGAACCTGCTTATTATACTGAGCTGGGGAATGTTGGTTCCGCTCATCCTTATAATTGTTATAAGTCTGAGCAAGAAATAGAGGTATACCAGGATTCCCATGCCACCCGATCGAAGAAGCAGCATGTTGATGCGTCTTCTTCAGGTGTGTTCGTTACCAAGAACTGTTTCTTAGTATATTTTACGTCCTGGGTATTTGATACCGGATCATGATCCCACTTATGTAATCGTTACAGGGGCTTAGAAAGGTAGAGAACTAGGATCGAGTGATAGTGCAATTGTTGTAGCGAAATCAGTTGGCAAATATCACCTTGTCTTATCAAATACATTGATTCTGAACGAATGTTATTACATACCGAATCTGATATACAACATTACATCATTTTCTTTATTAAGTTAAAAAAGGATGTAATTTTGTATTACAGGATAATGTTATGAACATTATCCTGAATCAAGAGTTGATTGGATCAGGCACGTTATGAAATAACATATACGTTCTAAATCAAACCACGGTTCTAAGTATACGGAACACACATAAGAAGACAAGTTCAGAAATGAACGAATCCTTCTTGTGGTATTGTAGACTAGGTCATATCAATGCGACACGACTAGCTAAGACACATAAGGATGAATATTTGAATCCGTTCGAACTTTCATCTTATGAAACTTGCAAGTCATGTCTCAAAGGTAAAATGACCAAAACTCCGTTTACTGGAAACGGAGAAAGAGTTACTGAACTCTTGGGACTGATACATGATGATGTATGAGGTCCCATGTATACATATGCCAGGATTGGTTCTTCATACTTTATTATATTCACTGACTATCTCTCAAAATTCGGACATGTGTTCCTGTTGAAACACAAGCCTGAAACATTTGAGAAATTCAAAGAATATAAGTATAAAGTTGAGAACCAGATGGGTAAAAGTATTAAATCTTTCGATCTAATCGGGGAGGAGAATACTTGGGCATGGAATTCCTGGAATATCCAAAAGAGGATGAGATTCTCTCTCGGCTTACTCTTCCGTATACACCACAGCACAACGGTATATCGGGGCGGAGGTATCGCACCCTATTAGATATGGTGCACTCTATGATGAGTACTGCTGAGTTATCTGTTTCCTTTTGGAGTTATTCACTTGAGAAGCTGCATACCTATTGAATAAGGTTCCTACCAAATCAGTGCCTACCACTCCATATGAGATATGGTATGGGAAGAGACCATGTCTTAAACAAGTTATGATATGAGGTTGTCAGGCCTATGTTGAAAAGCAAAATCGGGACAAACTCGAGGCAAGGTCAGTTCTATAAGTTTGTTGGATATCCCAGACATTTGTGAGGGAATATCTTCTACCAAACCGAGAAACAAAAGTTGTTTTGTTTCTCAACATGCCACCATTTTAGAATAAGGAATTTCTTCAAAAATAAATTAGTGGTCATGAGGTAGAACTGGAAGGTGTTCCATCCATACAAACTAAGACTGAGGATTTAGTGGAACCAGAGGATTCGATAGTCTCTAACGAACCTCGGCCTCTCCGCAAATCTGGTAGGGTTCCTCATCCACCTGAGAGAAACTATGGTTTTTTCAATGACAGTAGGAGCGAGGATTGCATCATGGTAGATGATGACCTAACTAGATTCAGGAAAGCCTTCACGAGTGGGGACTCTGTGAAAATGGCTGGATGCAATGCGATTTGAGATAGAATCCATGTACACCAACAAAATATGGACTTTGCATGTTTCTCCTGAAGAGATAAAACCCAACGGGAGCAAATGGATCTATGAGATAGATACTTGGTGTAGATGGAAAAGTTGAGACTTTCAAAGCTAGACTTGTAGCAATAGGTTCTTGTCATACAACCAAGAGTGGATTTTGATGAAACCTTTTCTGCAGTGGCTATGCTTAAGTCCATCCGGATCCTACTTGCCATCGCTGCAAACCATGACTACAATATCTGGCAGTTGCACGTCATGATCGCTTTTCTAAATGGTGATTTAGAAGGGAGCATGTGCATGACAGCCAGAGGGCTTCGTGGACAGTGGGAGCAGCGGAAAGATGTGCAAGCTGCTTAAATGAAGCATGCATCGTAGAGTTGGAACATCTATTTAGATAGCGGTCAAAGAGTTTGACTTCTTCAAAAGGGTAGATGAACCTTTTATATACAAGAAGGTAGTAAAGAGTAAGGTTGTCTTCTTCGTATTGTACGAAGATGACATACTCTCGATAGGAAATGGGTTTCCTATGCTACACTCGGTCAAGCTCCTCTTATCATGAGAATTCTCTATGAAAGATCTGGTTGATACCTACTACATCTTGGGGATTGAAATCTATAGAGATAAATCTAGGTGGACGTTGTGAGTGTCCTAAATCCAGGTACAATAACACTATGCTAAGGGGGTTTAGTATGGAAGATTCTAAGCGTAGTGGTTCGCCCACTTACTCAAGAATCACTCTCTCCAAAAATATGTCTCCCGAGACTGATTTGGAGAGAGCTCGCGTACAAGGGATATCCTATGCTTCGACAGTAGGCTCTATCATGTATGTGATGTTATTTACAAGACCAAATATAGCTAACTCACTAGGTATAATGATCAGGAATCAATCGGATCTTGGGAGAATCACTGGACAGCTGTGAAGGACGTTTGATTGATCTAGATTTATGTGTAGTTGATAACCGCAATCAATAACGGTGTCGCATATAGCTAGACCGAGATGAGTACGGGTCGTCCTCTGGGAAACGTTGAATATTTTATTCTTACTTTAGGCGTGTTGAGAAAGAAAAGAGGAAGAATAAAGAATGGTGAAGAATGGTTGTAGGATCTAGATCTACGTTAAACACGGATGCAAAATATAGATCTAGATTAACTACAGATGTAGGTTTTATAGTAGAAGGGGGCTTGTAAGGTTCATTGGGATTTAGTAGTTATGGATGATTAATTAAATATTACTCTTTTTATCCTTTAATAGATTTAAAACTAGAACGACAGTGATACATGTAGATTAGGGTTTTTGGAGGGAAAAGGGTTCCCACTCTTAACCCCTATCTCGACATGGAACTCCGTTCATATCTAGCCTTTACCAAAATAATAGTTAATCTAATCTCTAATCACGGTCGAGACTATCAATGAATTGGTAGCGCGCCCAATTAGGATGTTAACAATTCTTTTGATAAAGTTTATAAACTTTATAGGACTTAAAAAGAGTTTAAGGATCTTCATCATCCATTAACCTACCCTAATCCTATGAACCCTAACAAGCGAAGAATTACTCGCGCATGTTGGGAAAAGAAGAGATGGAGAGGGAAATCATATTAAAACTACAAAGAGATAGAATAAGAAAACAACTAGCTTTATTAATCAACAAAATTCATTTACACTTTGTTCCCTTAGAAAATGATTACAAAATACTAGTTTTGCTTCTCGATCTCTCCTAAGGAGGTGGATGAACCATTGATGATCAGCCTGGATGCGTGAGCCTGTCGCGGACTTCGTAATCTCTTCAGCTTGATGATTTTTCCAAGTGGCTCTCGGTCCTTATTTATAGTCCCAGAGCCAGAGCCCTAGTTTCCTAATTTGGAAACCAGTGGTTAAGATCCCAACAGCAAAATTCCAACTCCCAACTCGTCCAATACGCGGTGGAACCGCGGCCAATAGGTGGGTTTGGCTACGGTTCCGTGGCCTTATAGGGAGATCACTTGATTTGTTTTTCTGGAGCTTTATCTTGATGACACGTGGTGATCTTTTGAATCTCTGGAAACTGAAAATCTTTTCTACATCACTGCCAGAAGTGATTTCTTTAGTTTACTTTCTTAATTAGGCGGGTTTGTTTTGCCAACTTTGATTTTCTTGATTTCATCCCTGAAAATTCTGCACAATAACTCAACAAATAATATTAGTAGAGTTTGTTTTATTGAGATATTAACTTAACCATTAAGAATTGGTCAAAGGTATTTAATAAGGTAAGCATATTTAAATGGGCCAAATGTTACATGGATATTATATGCTTACTTTTTCCTACCAAATGTTAAGTATAATATATAAACACATGAAAATAGTATTTTTACAGATAAACCCTTAAATGTATCATATATTATAATAAACACATTTTATTATATAGAAATAGTAGGAAAAATGTCATATTAAATGTGTGGTTTTATCAACTGAACAAATACTCCCAAACTTATCTTTGATCGTCCCGAGCAAACTAGTTTATTCAAGAGAAGGAGAAAAAGAAAGGAGAAAGCTAAGCACACTTTCGTAGGCAACACAATTGCACTGAGCACGTGCAACAACCCGTTAAACCTCTAGGTGTCCCTAGTAGGAGGAGTGTTGTCTCCTGAGGGTTTTCAGCAGATTACACCCACAAAATCCTATAATAAAAAAGAGATGGTGAAAATTACATATAAAGATAAGAACTATAAAAAAAAGAACTTGAAAATAAGAGTTTTCAACTACACCAGTTTTTCAGTTGCTATGAGCCCTATCTTAATGGTCATGAAAAAAATGTTAGAAATCACATCATCCCTCAATAAAACATCGTCTTTATTCTTCATTCCTATCTTTTTTCAAACATCGATCATATACACCTACGTGTGTGTAAAAGACATCCCTACACTCGGAGAATTCAATTCAAGCTATCATACTCTTGTCCATCTAGCTCAGTACTTTTTAATTGATGAATATTTAGATGGAATTTGCTCACACATTTTTCATGCGACCGTTAATACTTCTTGAGGTACTAACTGACCGATTACTCATGTGCTTGCTTATTAGGCGTATTAGTATTTTCCTCGTCTTGCAACACCTAAGGCTTAGCAGTGACTCCCAAACCAGTTGGTCTAAGGCACTAAGTGATGAAGCACCCTCGCTATATTTTTTTATTGCTGCCTTGGTGATTACAAAACCAGTGTTCATTTTTCTTCACCATTTTATCTTTATATTCATTTATTATTTCCTTCATACTTTGGCTTTTAGACAAGAGCATTTCAAGGTCTCCTCAACTATCCCGAGTTTCAAGACGTGTGTAAGTGCGTATAGTAGGGTATCAACGTTCAAATGTTTGGCTTCCGGAATAGGAACTATTTTTCAGACTTATTTTTATCCTTAGATTAGTGATTTCATTCATCTTACTAACCCTTGGGACAATGGCTCATAACTACTTATTACTAGTTTCGTTTAAGAAAAGTTCTAACTTTCATGTTTTTCTTAAACTAATCCTATCTTTCATATATAATTTTTTCACTTTCTAACCTCCATTATCAAAGAATTTTTTGCTTATATATAGTATAATACAAAGTAACGCGTAAATAAGCATAAAGCTCCCCCAAACCTGTTTGCAGCAGTGTCCTCACTGTTGTGTCTTTTAAATCTCAAAAACCTGTAGACTTGGGAGGAAAGGTTATTAACGGGGGCAACAAAATTTGAAAGTGAAAATCCTCCCCCAAACTTATTTTTGGCTCACAATTTTTTGAGACAACTTTTATTTTCAAGAGCCAAAAATATACCCCCCCCCAAACTTGAATTAAACAATATTAAGATCATAAGAGGGGGGGTAAAGTTATATGGTCAATATAAGACTTTGCAAAGACCAAAAATTAAAACCAACCATTTAAAGATTTTATCAATGTAACGTATAGGTCGGTGGAAGAACATGTTGTATCGAGTCAGGAAAAAGTGGGGAAAAGATAAGTAGTAGTCTGGAAAGGATTTGAGTTTTAAATTATAGAAATGAAAGAATGAGGATGAATGACAGCGAGAATGTGAATGATTAGAAAGAAGGAGTGGTGACGGTTCAATTTCTATAGGTGGAGGTTGATTAATCACAACATCCGTATTATTTAGGAATGCAAGTTCGTCAGCAAAAAGTTCTTCAAAACTTTCATCAATGGTGTGATCGAACTTTTTGCTGTCAATAAGTTTTGTGCTAGAATTTATCATACTTGATTTGTTAAAGATTATGGAGGTAGAAGACTTGAAAAACTCATCTACCTCATCTTCAAAAGTATCCAAATCAAGTTGACTTTCTGGTATTATCGAACTTGAATTATCAGATTGTGATTCATCAACACTCGCTAACATTACAGGAACGGAAGAAGAACTGGAGTAAGTAGAAGAAGAAATGGGTAAACCTATTGATGTGTCGATTATCGCTGAACCAGATGTGGGAGATGGAGGCTGAATTTCGGTCTGATCTTCGGTTATACGATTATTATCAACTTCAAGACGCATTTGGGGTTCGGGAAGAATTAAAGGCTCAAGATGATGACCACAAGGAAGTGAAAGGACCTGATGAATTGGTGGGACAGACTCATCCAAAATTTCGGGTTCATCAATCAATATATCCCCAATGTCAATCACCTCATTCAAGTGAAGGTTAAAATTCTCAAACACCTCATCAAAAGTATGGATTTCAATCAATTTTGGTTCAAGAGTGGAGGTGTAGAGATCGCAAGGATTTGGCATGGTTTCACTCGAAATGGACCCTTCACAGTCGGGTAAATCAAACACTTCAAAGTCACACAACTTATCAATTGGTGGATCAATTGGTGTACTCAATGAATCTGTGAAACCGGAGTTGTGGATTTCAGTTTGGAAATGGAAGGTTTGACTAGGAAAAGTGTATAGTTCTCTCTCACTACCCAAATTCTCACTTTTTCCTATGCCTGAATTATACAATGAAAAATTTTTAGCTGGTTCGGAACTAGTTGCTCCTTCATATTTATCCATGCTTCCCTTCCATTCCTTTCTAATGTGGTTCAACATCACTAAACCTTCTTCTAATGTTCGCTCAAGACTAGACTTGGGTTGATAAGGAGTTTCAGTATAAGATTGAAATTCTTGTGGACAATTGAAACTCCCAAATGACTGATTAGAAGGACCGTTTAGAGAAGGTGGAAAAGTCGAATTGGATTGATAGGAACAGAATGGTTGTGAAAATTGGGCAGGAGTAGGGTCAACATTGTGATAAGAAGAATTTTGATATTGGTTGGTTGGTTGGCTATTAGACATCATACATGCCACAAACCGATTATGAAATTCTTCTTTAGAAAGTGGAGGTGATGGTTGATATTGGTCCGGATTGAAACTTTGGCCTTTAGCCCTAGCTATATGCTCAGTAATGGACATGTGTCTAGGGGTATCCTCACTCGGAGTATCAACGGAAACAGATGTAGAATTAGGATACGGTTGATAAGACCTGAACTGAGGTGGCCAACTGTTTCTATCCGCTTGCGCTATCCGATCTCTTAAAGACATGGGAGAGTCGGATGGTATACCGAAGCGATTACGAAAACAAGAAATATCTGGTTGTGGACAGCAAAGCTCGGCAAGAGTTCATCTATTTGGGTCACCCATTATAAGAAGAGAAAAGGGGGGAAAAGGTAAAAAGGGGAGAAAATAATTGGTTTGTTTTGAAAAAGGACGGATTTATGAAAATTCACACAAATATGCACAAGCAACCCTATATCTAATGGTCACCTAGGTCAAGTCTCTAGACCGCTCCTAGACTTTCAGAAGACAAATCGCAGGATAGATCCTCTACTGCCTCTTTATCACTCCTGTGGCCAGGTAAGTGGGAGGTTATCCGCTACGTAAGTAGCGGGCCTAATTAAGTAACCACTTGCCTTAGACACACTTACCTAGATACCACAAACGAAATGCAGATAAACGATAGATTACCCACGACCTTCCTCTGTCCTACTTTAGCACGATGGTCCTTAGGGTCTTGATCTAGATATTTTTTTAATTAATATAGGGTTATGCGGATGCTCGTTTTGTGATTTATGGGGCCTAGCAAGGGTGATGAAATCCCCACCTAATCTGAATTGTGATCTTGCCCCTTAAAATCCGTATTAAAATATGAAATAACAAACCAATAACAAAACTTTGCAAAAAGATTTTTGAGCGGCGATATTTTGCAAAGAATCCTGCAGAAAAGATATTTTATTGGATTTCAGAGAAGAGAGAATGAGTTGAAAATTTCACCAGAGAAGTTTGGAATCCTAATTCCTCACTTAAGCCGCGGATCCGCCGCTAAAATAGCCTTTCTACCGCGCTTCCGCCGTTCTTTGAGGGAATCTTTTGATGAATTTTGCTATGTGGCCTCCTGTGCTCCTCTGGATCATGATGAATATCTCTGGCTCTCTATTTCCTCAAGTCTGCGACTCCAGATCCCCTCGCAAAATTCACACAATAATCGTTAAATATACAATTTGCAGTTTTGTTTTGTTTATGATAATGATCGAATAAGAATTCGACACAAATAGTAAGAATAAAAAAATTACGTATGTATCCCCGGCAACGGCGCCATTTGATTGATCTAGATTTATGTGTAGTTGGTAACCGCAATCAATAACGGTGTCGCATGTAGCTAGACCGAGATGAGTACGGGTCGTCCTCTGGAAAACGTTGAATATTTTATTCTTACTTTAGGCGTGTTGAGAAAGAAAAGAGGAAGAATAAAGAATGGTGAAGAATGGTTGTAGGATCTAGATCTACGTTAAACACGGATGCAAAATATAGATCTAGATTAACTATGGATGTAGGTTTTATAGTAGAAGGGGGCTTGTAAGGTTCATTGGGATTTAGTAGTTATGGATGATTAATTAAAGATTACTCTTTTTATCCTTTAATAGATTTAAAACTAGAACGACAGTGATGCATGTAGATTAGGGTTTCTGGAGGGAAAAAGGTTCCCACTCTTAACCCCTATCTCGACATGGAACTCCGTTCATATCTAGCCTTTACCAAAACAATAGTTAATCTAATCTCTAATCGCGGTCGAGACTATCAATGAATTGGTAGCGCTCCCAATTAGGATGTTAACTATTCTTTTGATAAAATTTATAAACTTTATAGAACTTAAAAAGAGTTTAAGGATCTTCATCATCCATTAACCTACCCTAATCCATGAACCCTAACAAGCGAAGAATTACTCGCGCATGTTGGGAGAAGAAGAGATTGAGAGGGAAATCATATTAAAACTACAAAGAGATAGAATAAGAAAACAACTAGATTTATTAATCGACAAAATTCATTTATACTTTGTTCCCTTAGAAAATAATTACAAAATACTAGTTTTGCTTCTCGATCTCTCCTAAGGAGGTAGATGAACCGTTGATGATCAGCCTGGATGCGTAAGCCTGTCGCAGACTTCGTGATCTCTTAACCTTGATGATTTTTCCAAGAGGCTCTCGGACCTTATTTATAGTCCCAGAACCAGAACCCTAGTTTCCTAATTTGGAAACCAGTGGTTAAAATCCCAACAGCAAAATCACAACTCCCAACTCGTCCAATACGCGGCGGAACCGCGGCCAATAGGTGGGTTTGGCTACGGTTCCGCGGCTTTATAGGGAGATCACTTGATTTGTTTTTCTGGAGCTTTATCTTGATGACACGTGGTGATCTTTTGAATCTCTGGAAACTGAAAATCTTTTCTACATCACTGCCAGAAGTGATTTCTTTAGTTTACTTTCTTAATTAGGCAGATTTTTTTTGCCAACTTTGATTTTCTTGATTTCATCCCCGAAAATTCTGCACAATAACTCAACAAATAATATTAGTAGAGTTTGTTTTATTGAGATATTAACTTAACAATTAAGAATTGGTCAAAGGTATTTAATAATTAAGCATATTTAAATGGGCCAAATGTTACATGGATATTATATGCTTACTTTTTCCTACCAAATGTTAATTATAATTTATAAACACATGAAAATAGTATTTTTATAGATAAACCCTCATATGTATCATATATTATAATAAACACATTTTATTATATAGAAATAGTAGGAAAAATGTCATATTAAATGTGCAGTTTTATCAACTGAACAACGTTCTTAAGTACTTGAGAAGGACTAAAAGAATGTTCTTGGTTCGAGCTTCCAAAGTGATAAGGTCGACTGAAAGTCAATCTCAGGCTTTGTCTTTACCCTCAGGAGAGGGACGGTATGTTGGAAGAGTTCCAAGCTATATACCATGGCAATCTAGACGATAAAGGTTGAATACATCGCTACCAATGATGCTACCAAAGAGCTTGTTTGGATATTCCTTGTTCATGAGATGAACATGGTTCTTACCATTGTGGTGACAATAGAGTTGTTGCTTTGGCCTAGGAACCCACGTCCCATCAGCAATCCAAACATATTCTGAGGCAGTATCACCTGATCAGGGAGATGGTTGATCTCTAGGGGATCGAGGTCTGGAGGGTTGAGACGAAGGATAACACAGCGGATCTACTCACAAAGGCCTTTCCCATGAGAGACTTTTATGGGACGTTGGATATGAGATACTACAACAACTGGCCTTAGTGCAAGAAGGAGATTGTTAGTTGTATGTATGTCCTAGAGGCCATTATTGTTCATGATCGTATATTATAGTGGATGCTGAGACATATATAGGGAAGACTTTCTTGCTCGACATGATAGTATGCAATATAGTTACTCTTTATCTTAACATGTACACTTGTATGGTCTCTCTGTGACATGTTGGTAAAGCCCTTAGGATGTGTACTTGACTACAGGGATTATGATGCAGATTATACTAGTGGGGCCAGGGTAGTCTGTAAGTACATCATTTAATTGTTCCTATTCGTGGGAGTATCAAGACGGGGCATCGATACTCAGTGTAGACTAGCATATACGTTTCTTGACCCATATGATGGGCGATGGATGATCCCACATCCATTGGTGTTTGACATCAAAGATAGTATACGGGCGCTCAGTGGAGACAGGGTATACTGAACAGGACTCGCCGAGAACTCCTAGATGGTATTATACCTCACGTCAGATAGCAGTTCTCTGGTAACACTGGTACAGGTTAGTCTGTTGACCCGAGATCGTCATAAGGTCTTATGTGATTCCCACTGTGCTTTGATTTCCACCTTACCACGTTCAAGAGAACGTGCAAAACGGTGGTTTTTGGGTACAGTTCCAAGTCACATGGAGGCAATGAACGATTGGAGGGGATTTCGTCTCTCCCGGTATTTGGGGTTGATGTTGCGCTGTGCTCGATTGGGTATAACAAGAAGTCCCTGGCCAGGGATGATTATGAGATTTACTGGTAAGTGCTAACAGTAGTTTCTCGACCCGTTATTAGCCTCATATCGGCATGACTTTTCAAGATATTGGGGTATGACGTTTACCACCCCAGGCGGGATATGCGGCATATCAGACGAAGAGACCGGACTGTACGGTAGTGTTACTTATTGGATTCACAGGACTATGAGCAGGAATGCTTGTTGATCTTCTAATCGCTCAATACTCGGGTGGCCTTTTGATTGTAGAGATTTAGCGTGCTTGCGCTTTTTAAAATATGAATCAAAAATATTTGTTAACCGCAATCAAGAACGGCGTCGATTGGTAGCTAGCCGGTGAGTACAGGTCGGTCCACAGGGATATTGTGTATTCTCTAATTGTTCTAATGAGTTAATTCCGATTGGTGTCGGATTGATTAAATCTAAAAACAAAGTTGATCTTAAACTAGATTCTTGCTAGGGTTAGGTTTAGGTTAGGTTTAGGTTAGGTTTAGGTTAAGTTTGGAAAGTCAATATTCCTCACCGCTTTCTATGCCTAAATTAAGATCTATTAGGAGTTATGTTAATAATTAATAAAGTGGATTAGTACCATCGGGAAGAAACGGTGTTTCTTCCTCTAGGTTCTTGTCCTTCCTTTCTTAATTCTTGCCCTAACCTCCATGGAAAACACACTCAACCGGTCCTTTATACTATGGTATCACCGCTACCTCGTGGGATAGGGTGCCGTAGGGAGCGGTGTGTGCATGTATCCATGGAGTCCTATAAAAACGTGTAATAGGCAAGAAAGGGGTGAGAGATCTTCATCTCTCAAGCCTTCCCCAAATCTAACCCTAACAAGTGAGGAGACTACTCACTCATTAGGGAATTGAAAAACATCTTCTAAACTATCTAACTAGGGCAGAGAATAAAATTTAACTAGGGCAGATAAGAAATTACCTAGGGCATGGAAATAAAATTTAACTAGGGCAATGAAAAGAAAACTTACTCCTGATTTTTATTTGATGCTCTCTTCCTTCTTTACATTAATTTACAGATCTGAATTTAGATAGATGAAATAAGACACAAGAAAAGGCATAACCTAAAACAGGTTTTAGGGTTTCTATTTATAGAACATAGAAAACCCTAGGGTTACAATCGCGTCATGTCTGCAATTACAAGTTTACCCCCTAAGAAAAGAACTAGTCAACGCACCGCCAGCGACCACATAATTTTTCCACCGATACGGGCTCAACACGACCGCGGATCCGCAGCCAAAACCCATGTTAGGCCGCGGTTCCGCGGCCAAAAGGAAAGATCTTGAGCTGAGACTTTTAGGTAATCTTCTGGTGGCTTTTGGCTTCCTGTTTCTTTGCTTGGCTTCTCAGGTTATCTCCTAGTTTTCTTCCAGATTTTCACAGTGAATAATGTCGTGGACTTTACCGTTTGCTTCGTGTCGAAGTCTTGAATCTTGCACTGCCTTTGTACTTTGTGAAATTTTCCATTGATCTTCGTTTAGTCTTCAAACTGTAGGCATGATCAAGATCTTTCCATTTGTTGGTCTTAGTCTCACTTTTCTATCGTCTTTTCATCTTTTTCACTGTTTTTGTTCCGAGAACCTGTAACCTGGAACTATGTAGCAGACATGGGTCAAAAGCACCTGTTTATTTGTAAAATGAATAAGAATGGAGAATATAATAATGCAAAATTATGATATGAACAAATACCCCCAAACTTATCTTTTGCTCGTCCTCGAGCAAACCTAGTTTTATTCTCGAAAAAAGACCTAGCCTCACTTTCGCAGGGAAACGCGATTGCACTAAGCTCGTTCAACAAGCCGTTAAACCTCTAGGTGTCCCTAGTAGGAGGAATGTTGTCTCCCGAGGGTTTTCAGCGGATACTACCCACAAAATCCAATCAATTCGGCATATTGACTTTTATTCTCCAATTAGGTTTTCTAACAAGGAATTCTAATATCTTCGACTCAGAAATTATCCACCCGTATTTTTCACGCTTCCTTATCGCTTAACTTAAGATTATATATATTCTTGTGAATTTACTTAGCTTTCGGCATCTTTCAAGTTTTCCTTCTACGGTTCTATCTCAACTTAGGAATTTTTATCATCTTTACTAAAGATATAAGTCCTATTTTTCATTCCTATCTCTTATCTAAACCCCAATCACATACCCCTACGTGTGTGTATGAATCACCCCTACACTTGGAAATTCAATTCAAGCTCTTATACTCTTGTCCATCGTCCAAAGTACTTTTCAATTGGTGAATTTTTTAGATGAAATTGCTCACACATTCTTCATGTGACCGTTAATACTTCTTGAGGTACCAACGACCGATTACAAAATGTGTTTGCACATTAAGGCGTAATTCCTAGTCTTGTAATACCTAAGGCTTTAGCAGTGACTCCCAAACCAGTTGGTCTAAGGCACTAGGTGATGAAGCACCCTCGCTAAATATTTTTTATTAATGCAGCCTTAAGTAATCACAACAACCAGTGTTCATTTTTTATCTCTTTATTCACACTTGTATTTTTATTTTATTTCCCTTCATACTAAGGACTTTTAGACAAGAGCATTTCAAGGTCTCTTCTACTATTCCAAGTTTCAAGGTTCGTGTTTGTGCAATTTGTAGGGTATATATATTCAGCATTTAGACTTGAGCTTGGGAATTATTTTTCAAACTTATACTTTAATAAAAATATCAATACTTTTCCTTTGTTTTAACTTAGCCCAAGAAGTCAACTCAAAATTTGCCTATTTCTAAATAAACTACAAAGATATATACTTTCTACCGTTAAATTTTAAGAAATGTTATTTTTAGGGTTTTTAATTTACTAAGTCTAGGGTCTAGTTGTTCCTACCTAGTTAACCTATTTGTCAAACTCAAGTCAATTATGGCCAAAATTGAATGTTTTAATTTTTATAATTTTCAAATTTCTGTTTTTTATGGGTTTTAAAATAAGTATGCAAATGCAAAAATATACATATGAATGCGAAGGAAGAAGGCTTACCGAGCATACCCCCAAACTTAAACTTGACAGTGTCCTCACTGTCATGCTACACCAAGAGGGTCAAAATGTTGGTATTCTCCTGTTTATTTTATATATATATATATATATATATATATATTTTTTTTTGTTAAAAGAAAAACAAAATATATATACAAAAAGGTCCCCCCCCAACTTAAGTGAGACAGTGTTTCCACTGTTTTAAACGTTAAAGTTCAGAGTTAGGGAGGAGAAAAATCAAACTAAACAAAGCCTTAAACAGACCAAAGGTTTGCACCAACCATTCAAAAATTCTATCGTTATAATGGTAGGGTTGGTGAAAGAATAGAGTGTAGAGAAAGGATTTGAGAAACATACGAGACCGTATGGGAAGAAAGGTGGAATATGGTCTCGGTGGAGGAGGAGAATGGCGGAAAAGAGAAAGAAGTGTAGCACGACCTTGAGGGTGTAAATTGAGTGAATAAATTAGCGCAATTTGTGATGACCGATATGTTAAAAGCGATTATGCTAATTTATCAACCCGTCGAGAAATGGGGTCAAATCCCTCAAGATTCGCGAGAAAACATGGGTACTTTGAACTTGGTAAACCATCCATTGAAAATGGAAACGCGATGGATTCTTGCGTGGTCGAAACGATAGGAAGGAAGAAAGGGAGTGATTTAGGGATAGTCTTATTCTCACCTAAGTAATCTGTCTCGAACTTGAAGGATTCCATCAATGGTTCGAAATGACTGTAAGAAACCGAGTCTGATGGTTCAACTAACTCATCTGAAAATTCAAAGGACTCAAACTCGGGCTGTGAGTCTTCAAAATCGTCCGAAAAAGTTCGGTTGTGAGAACTGTGTCAGATTCAAGGAGGAACGCACTAGTGGCGTCAAAACTGGTGTGATCGAACAGAAATTTTTCAAACTCACAGTCCTCCTGCGTGATTTCTTTCGTGGTCGGAACGATGGAAAGGAGGGAGTTTGATTTAGGAAGTATAACAGTTAAAGGTTCAGGAGGATGAATTGGAAAATCCGACACATCAAACAAAAATGGTTCATCCTCAATACTATCCTCAATACTCTCTTCAATACTATCTTCATAATTCTCCTCAAAAGTTAACTTATCCATGCAATTATCATCAAAATCAAGATGCATATGAGATTCGGGAGAAACATTTAATGACTCGGGATGATGAATTGGAGATAAAATTTCAGTCAAATCTATGGGTTCATCATCCAAAATATTCCCGGCGTCAATATCCTCAATCAAGTGAAAATCAATTTTTTTAGACACCTCATCAAAAGCATGGATATTTATCAATTCAGATTCTAGATTGGAGGTGTAGAGGTCGAATGTATTGGTGATGTTTTCACTCGAAAGGGACCCTTCACAATCTGGCAAATCAAGCACTACAAAGTCGCACAACTCGTTACACGTTTTATTTTTAACTGGTGAATCATTTAGGACACTTGATAGACATTCAAAACCGGAGTTGTGGGATTCAATTGGTGATGGGTAGGTTTGATTTGGAAGTTTGTAGAACTCACTCTCACCACTCAAATTCTCACTCTGTCCAACCGCCTCATCATACATTGGAAAATTTGGAGCTAGTTGGAAACTAGCTACCGGTTCACTAAGTTGTATAAGGGCGGCCATGGACGCATCCACATTCCTCATCATTTGGTTTGTCGCTACCATATAAGCTTCCAACGACTGTTCTAGACTAGATATGGGTTGTGAAGGGGTTTCAGTAAAAGATTCAAAATTGTTTGGATTTTGGAAACTCCCAAATGGTTGTGTAGAAGCAATGTCTATGGAAGGTGTGAAAGTTAGATAGGACTGGTAGGAATTGAATGGTTGGACAGGAGTAGGATCAACATTTGGATAAAAAGGTGAATGGACTTGTTGATCCCAAGAACTGGAAGTGTTGAAAGGAGTGAAAGATCGGTTACGAGATTGTTTAATATATTCAGCGATAGACATGGCTTTTGGAGTTACAACAGGACTCGAAAAAGAGGTATCAACATAAGAAGGTGGTGAAAGTTGAAATGGCTGATACAAAGTGGATTGTGGAGTCGAACTGTTTCTCCTAGATGCTTCTATTCGATCTTTCAAAGAAATTTTGGGCATGGAGGGGTCGTCCGTAATTCGACCAAAACAATTCGCGTATGAAGAAAAGTTTGGTTGAGGGTACCAAAGTTCGGCTAGAGTTTTCTGAGGTGGGGTACCCATGATGTAGGAAAGGGGAAGAAAAAGAATATGGGGTGCACGGATTTCTTAGAGACAAGTTGCAAGTTTTTTTGTAAAAAAAATTTCACTTTTTTTTTCTTTTTGTGTGTGTGTGTGTTTTTTTTATGTGGAGCTTTATGCAAAAAAGATTTTCGATAAAAGGCTTAGACACACGTTTAATCAACCACAAATGCACAATCAGGCCTAGATCTAGGTCCACCTAGGTCAGCAAGACAGCTCCTAACTGTTCCAAAGGGCAAGAAGTAGGACCTCAAACTGCCTCTTCACCGCCAATTGTGGCCAAGTAAGTGCCAGGTAAGTGGGAGGTTCTCCACTACGTAAGTAGTGGGCCTAATTAAGTAACCACTTGCCTTAGACACACTTGCCTAGACACCACAAAGTCAGGTTAGGATCAACGGTCGATGCCTACAACTATTCCTTTATCCTATTGAGCGCGAAATCCTTAGGGCTGAGTCTAATCTTTTTTTAATTAATTGATGGTCAATGCAATATGCCTTATGTGATTTCTGGGGTCCTGAGAAGGGTGATGAAATCCCCACCCAATCTGATTGGTGTAAAAGCCCCTTAAAGTCAATTAAATTATGCAAAACAGTAAACACAATCACTTGCAATCAAAAAAAAATTTTAAGGCGGCAAAAAATCCTGCACAAGATCAATTATTGGAAGGGGAGAAAAAATTTTGGGGCAAAGAATCCTGCAGGCAAATTTTTACAGAGGAGATATTGGGGTTGCAGAAGAAAAAAGGAAGCTCACAGAAAAAATTTCAATTGATGACGTCACCACCACGCGGCGGTTCCGTGGTTAAAAGTGGGTCAACGCGGCGGTTCCGCGGTTGACTTGGCTATTCAGATCCCAAAATCTCTTCTGTTTTTCTGTTTTGATTTCCTCTGCTTGTTTAGATCTATTTTTTTTTCTATTTTCCTCTCTGGAATTTTCCAGATCTGAATTTGTTCTTCGATCCTGCACAATTCAAAAGAAAATACCCTTCAAACAAAAACAAGATGATAAAAAATTTTATATTTTTTTATTTTTCAGTTTTTATGATTTTTCAATTTTATATTAACCCGAAATTACCAAAAAAAAATAACACGCCATCCCCGGCAACGGCGCCATTTGATTGTAGAGATTTAGCGTGCTTGCACTTTTTAAAAGATGAATCAAAAATATTTGTTAACCGCAATCAAGAACGGTGTCGCTTGGTAGCTAGCCGGTGAGTACGGGTCGGTCCACAGGGATTTTGTGTATTTTCTAATTATTCTAACGAGTTAATTCCGATTGGTGTCGGATTGATTAAATCTAAAAACTAAGTTGATCTTAAACTAGATTCTTGCTAGGGTTAGGTTTAGCTTAGGTTTGGAAAGTCAATATTCCTCACCGCTTTCTATGCCCAAATTAAGATCTATTAGGTGTTATGGTAATAATTAATAAAGTGGATTAGTACCATCGGGAAGAAACGGTGTTTCTTCCTCTAGGTTCTTGTCCTTCCTTTCTTAATTCTTACCCTAACCTCCATGGAAAACACGCTCAACCGGTCCTTTATACTACGGTATCACCGCTACCTCATGGGATAGGGTGCCGTAGGGAGCGGTGTGTGCATGTATGCATGGAGTCCTATAAAAACGTGTGATGGGCAAGAAAGGGGTGAGAGATCTTCATCTCTCAAGCCTTCCCCAAATCTAACCCTAACAAGTGAGGAGACTACTCACTCATTAGGGAATTGAAAAACATTTTCTAAACTATCTAACTAGGGTAGAGAATAAAATTTAACTAGGGCAGATAAGAAATTACCTAGGGCATGGAAATAAAATTTAACTAGGGCAATGAAAAGAAAATTTACTCCTAATTTTTATTTGATGCTTTCTTCCTTCTTTACAGAAATTTACAGATCTGAATTTAGATAGATGAAATAAGGCACAAGAAGAGGCATAACCTAAAACAGGTTTTAGGGTTTCTATTTATAGAACATAGAAAACCCTAGGGTTACAATAGCGTCATATCTGCAATTACAAGTTTACCCCCTAAGAAAAGAACTAGTCAACGCACCGCCAGCGACCACATAATTTTTCCACCGACACGGGCTCAAACGGCCGCGGATCCGCGGCCAAAACCCATGTTTGGCCGTGGTTCCACGGCCAAAAGGAGAGATCTTGAGCTGAGACTTTTAGGTAATCTTCTGGTGGCTTTTGGCTTCCTGTTTCTTTGCTTGGCTTCTCAGGTTGTCTCCTAGTTTTCTTCCAGATTTTCACAGTGAATAATGTCGTGGACTTTACCGTTTGCTTCGTGTCGAAGTCTTGAATCTTGCGCTGCCTTTGTACTTTGTGAAATTTTCCATTGATCTTCGTTTAGTCTTCAAACTGTAGGCATGATCAAGATCTTTCCATTTGTTGGTCTTAGTCTCACTTTTCTATCGTCTTTTTATCTTTTTCACTGTTTTTGTTCCGAGAACCTGTAACCTGTAACTATGTAGCAGACATGGGTCAAAAGCACCTGTTTATTTGTAAAATGAATAAGAATGGGGAATATAATAATGCAAAATTATGATATGAACACCGTTACGTGCAGCTAGTACTGCTGACAGCTTGTGGGTAACTGATATGATCATCACCTACTGCCAGCGTATTGACGAGTCTTTAAAGTCCTACATACACTACTACAAATAAGGGTTGCCCCTACGGATTTATCCGTAGGGGCAACCCACTGCCCCTATGGATATCTGCGTAGGGGCGAAAAAATACCCCGTAGGTGCAAAGGCCGCAGGTGCAAGTTGAGGCCCTGAACTTACACCTACGGGCAAATTCTTGCCCCTACGGATTTCTGTGTAGGTCCTGTTGCCCCTATGGAGTAATCCGTAGGGTATAAAATTTTATATTATTTACTGTTTTTTTTAATATATTACATGTACCTATGGACATAACCGTAGGTCCATGTACTATCCCCTACGGATATCTTCGTAGGTACCTATCCGTAGGGGCAACATATCAGGATTCCTGATATTTTGCACCTACGGCTAACTCCGTAGGGGAGTGGGAGTGGCCCCTACGGATATGTCCGTAGGGGCACTCCCAACCCCCTGGTACTGAGATCGGGGGAGAATATCAGTTACTGCTGATATTTTGCCCCTACGGATATAGCCGTAGGGGCAACATGTGTGCCTACGGATTAATCCGTAGGTACATATTGTCTGTATTTTTTTTTAAAAATGGGCTGCTTGATTTTTTCCGCCCTGTGCACAATAATATATACATCAATCAAATATAAAATTAATCGTCACACAACATAAATTGCAGTATTCATAATCACATCTCACGCATATATATAATATACAAAAGAAACCCAAAAACTGAATATGATATAAATATAAACCAATATCAATATAGTTTCAAAATGTAGTACAATGTGTATGATATAAATAAATACATGTTTCAAAAAATAAGAACCAAAAAGCTACCCTAGTTCGGTCCAGCTCCACTTCTGAATAACGATAAAATAACGCGCGCCTGCTCCTCGGTCAATAAACTCTGCAATTCGTCGCGAGCGGGAGTCTGAGCGGCATGTGGAGCTGGCGATGTGGTCTGCGCAGCCGCCGTCGAGGTAGTCGCTTGCGGAGCCGCGACTGCGGGAGTCTGAGTGGGCGGTGGAGCTACAGGAGCTGTCTGCGGAACCGCAGCCGATATAGTGGCTTGCGGAGCCGCAGCCGAAGGAGATGCACGTGGAGGCTCGGCCGATGTACCCTGTCGCGTCTGGACCTAACGTGTGTAATAAGCGTGTAAGAACTGTGTATTATTCGAATTCGTATCATTATTAAGTTATTTTGAAACCCCGTTTGGATATCTAGTTTGTTGTTTATTTTAATTACATCTGTATGTATGATTAATCAAACTTAAGTCTAAAACCAAATAAGCTCAAGCTACGTACTAATTATGGATATGTTGATATCTATATAATATGACATGATATTTTACTATAAAGCAGTATACATACCAGCACCTCCTTCAACTCCTGAATGGTGGCCCTCAAGCTCTCCAGTTCCTGATGGACACGTCGGTCACTGGAGACGGAGGAAGTAACCGCCGGGGTGGAGTCCAACCTCATATGGGCCCTGCTAGGGCCCATTCCCCGGCCTCTCTCCCAACCTCCGTGGTGCCTTCCATGTGCGGCGTCCAGAACTGGGGTCAGCAGCCTCGGATCGCTCTGTCCGGTAAAATCGATCCCCGAGGCCTGGGCCTGCTCAACCACCCGCTCCTACACCCACATTAAGCAGTAAAATATAAGTATAAGATTTAAACTTCAACCTTCCAAAACTAAAATTTCAAATTTGGATAGAAAAAATATTAACACTTACGCAGTACTCCTGGGTAGCGACGTCGGGATATCGAAGCTCGCCCGTGGCGGGATCTGTCGAGGTGCCGTGGACGGCAAGATATGCGGACAGCACGCTCGGTGTACCACCTGACGCCACGGTCCGAGATGTTTGCAATATTAGAAAGTAACTCTTAAAATTAGAAATATTAGAAAATAACTCTTAATATTGCAGAATATCACAAAGGTCGGTCTATTGTAATTTACCGATAACTCCATGGCTCGAGTAATGTTCCTCGAGCCACCTGTGTAAGTGGGGCGACCCCTCTTCGCCGACTTCCTGTTCTCTGTATTCTGAGCGGCCTGTTTCTGCACAACGCATTAACATTTAGTTTTCTAATTAAGAAACACAAAGAAATAAATTATATCATAAATAATGAATTGCATTTAAAATACATACATGTTTGCGTTGGGAGTCGAAATAAGCGCACAATAGAGGCCATGTCTCTACGTCGACTCTCGCAAACGCCGGAGTAGATAGGAGGGCCGCTCTCTCTGCCTCGGGGGTCGCCATCCACAGGGAGTAGCAGTCGGCCTTCAGCTCATTCCTGTTGTATCGGACCTTGCCTGCATGTTCTTCATCAGGCCATTGTACAGAGCATGAAGGTCGAGCACCCTCCTCGGGTGATCAGGGTCGGCTACAGGCTGAAAATCGTAATCCAACTGAAAATACAAAAAAACATTGTTATTAGATTGCAAGTGTTAATAATAAATATATTGGATAGATCAAATGAAAATATATATTAATACATACTCGAGCCTGATCAAAGAAGAGGGCGAATGAGCGCTGGTGCTGCTCACCCCACTCAACGTGAAGTGGATAGTTCTTCACGAGCCGGCTCTTGTCCCCCAAATACCGGCCGAACCTCTCGGCATGAGGACCGGTATAGCGATAGTCAAGGGTAAAAAAAGAGGGGAATGCTGCCTCCCCCTAGCTCTGTCAGGCCTCAGCCTATGGGACTGATTCAGGCCTCGAGTCCCCCTCTGGGGATGGGGAGGCCCTGCGTCTGCACGAAATATCAAGACAATCAATAATAAGACAAAGTTGTATTAAGAAATCAAGGTTAAACGAAAATTCAAGTGTGATATATACCTCCGGTGACTATCGCACGAGCCTGGGCCCTGGCAGCAGCACGAGCGGGACGATAGTTCCTCCGGTGAGGAACAACCGGGGTCCCGGATGCGGACGCATCCCCTCCAACTAGAAAATGTGAAGTAATAATATAACATTACTGATAACCTTTTTCGTTTCGTGGGCGCATCATACATATCTACTTGGATTTCATCGTCGATGTCATTTCTAACCCACGTAACTTCATGATCGGTCGAAAACAACCCGTCCTTCGAAACAGACGGTCGGAGCACTTTAAGCTTTCTCTCTTCTTCGTCCTCATCGCTGTCCTCGAATTCTGGGACATCGTAGACATCTCTGGGTTTCCATCGGCATACAACACTCCACCCCGGATGCTTCAAACACTGTGAGTAGTATACTTGGAACGCTTGGTTCGGAAAGATAAATGGATCGTCCTGACCGTAAAATCAAAGTGTGTTCACACTGGTCAATCCATATTCATCTTTCCAAGTCCCAAGACTGCTTCTCCACCTGTCCGTATCGGTTCGCGGATCGTACCAAGTACACTGGAATATATAAAAGGGTTCTGATCGTCCGGGATAGTGGATGCCGAGTATACAATTTAAGTACCCATAGTAAATCACACCGTCCGATCCTACCGTCGCAATCCCACTATTCTGAGTAGTTCTAGATGTTTCTATGTCCTTAACTTCGAATTGTATCCAAGGACACCAAATCCTTTGTAATATGCAACCTCCATACTAGGAAATTGAGCTAAACATCTTGAATCACTCTCAAATGATGCAGACAAGTTCGGATCGTGGATCTAACAAAACAAATTTTACGACAAATACATAACGATACAAGTTTAGATTAAAACCGATAGCAATAAAATGTTATTCGAATAGCTTACATGATCTGTGACCCAATCACAAAAATTATCCTGATGGTATTTTTCCAAACATTCTTCGTTCCAATCAGGATGCCCCTCACGTACCTTGTTAAAATGAGTTCTGTTTTCGACAAATAATTGTGACATTAATATTATGTCATTTCATACACACACAAACACAGATATAACAATTAATCCAAAAGAACTTACTCTCTAATTTGTTCAAGACATGCGCAATTAAGCAAGATAAACCGGTATATCTTGTTGATAAACATAGTGTCTACCCTCTTATACTCGGCTTTACCATATGGCCCGTCTTGAATTCTTCATGGTCGGTTAAGCCTTGTCTCAATGTTCTCGTCCATATAGCGGGAACAAAATATGGTTGCTTCATCAAGAAGATAACCTTGCATGATAGAACCCTCTAGTCGATTTTTATTGCGTATATACTTCTTAAGAGTGTAGAGGTACCTAATGAGAATATGTTGAATAAATAAATACGGGCATACAGGACAATAATAAATTTATAAATTGCGCGAAACGAAAAATTACACGTACCTCTCGACGGGATACATCCATCGATATTGTACCGGTCCGGCTAACTTCGCCTCAGTTGCAAGATGAACCGTCAAGTGTATTATGATATCGAAAAATGACGGTGGGAAAATACGCTCAAACTTGCAAAGTATCAACGCAATAGAATTTTCTAGTTTATCCAGCGTCGCAACCTCCAGTGTTTTAGCACACAACTCCATGAAAAAACAACATAGGTCGTTGATTACTAGACCAACCGAGTCGGGGAGAGAAGTCCTGAGGGCTAATGGAAGAAGGTGCTCCACGATAACATGGTGATCATGACTTTTCAGCCCATCGATCTTGCCCTTCACAATTTTTATTTTCTTGCTGAATGACCCTGAGAAACCTGTGGGGACTTTCAAATCATGCAACACCTGCAGGAATCTTTTCTTCTCCGGTTGTGACATATGATAAGCGGCATTGGGAAGTACAAACTTGCCCGGTTTACCCGCTACCGGTCTAGGGTGCAATTCACTTCTTATTCCCCACTCTTGTAGATCCATCCGAGCATTCATGTTGTCTTTCGATTTCCCGTCTTTACACAGAAGGAAGTTAAGTATGTGCTCTGATACTCCCTTCTTTATATGCATGACGTCCAGACAATGACGCACTGAATTTGTAGACCAGTACGGAAGCTCGAAGAAAATGCTTAACTTGTTCCAATATTATGGTTTGACCTGTTTCGTCGGATCCATCCCGAAAGTCACGTTATTGTAACCATCCCATTTAGCAGTCACGTCCTCTCCGTATAATGGGGATGGAGGTCCAAGAAGCTCCTGATGACCATCAAAGTGAACCGTGTCTAACCTATAGGGGTGGTCTGGAGGCAGAAAACGTCGATGGCCGCAATAACAAACCTTCCTTCTAAAATTCAAAAATTTTGATGTTGTGTGTTCATGGAAATGAGGACATGCTTTATGACCATGTACGGACCAACCTGATAGCATTCCATACGCAGGAAAGTCATTAATTTTCCACATTAAAGCCGTACACAGTATGAAGGTTGTATTTGTGTTTGAATCATATGTCTATACACCATCAATGAACAAAGTTTTCAGCTCCTCGATCAGAGGTCAGAGATAGACGTCGATATTGTTCCCCGGTGAGTTTCGTCCATGATAAGAAGAGGCATCATAAAGTATGATTGGTCCATAGCCAACCAAGGCGACAGATTATAAATTATCATTACAACGGGCTATGTACTGTGACTTCCAGCCATATAGTTGAATGGGCAGAAGCCATCGGTAGCCAGTCTGAGCCGGACATTGCGAGGATCGCTACTGAATATTGCGTGCCTCCTATCGAAATCCTTCCATGCCGGTGAATCTCTTGGATGGCTCATTTTTCCATTTTCGCTTGGAGGAGCACGGTGATGCCAAATCATTGCCTCGGCTGTTTTCTTGCACCTGAATAGCCTATGTAGCCTCTGTGTTATGGGAAAGTATCGTACTATCTTCACAGGTATATCAGGCTTCTTATCAGAATCTTTCGGCTTATACCTGGCCTCTCCGCATGTTGGACACTCTTTCAAATCTGAATTCTCTTTCCGGTACAACACGCAATTTTTAGAACATGCTTGAATCTTCTCGCACTTTAGACCCAAATCAGACATCATCTTCTGGGCTTCATACCAGCTTTCGGGCACATTATTTCCCGGAGGCATAGAATCTTTCAAGAACGAAAGAAGCATTGTGAATGACTTGTTGCTCCATCCATTTAGGCACTTAATCTGGAAAAGTTGGACGAACCATGAGAGGGTGGAATACTTCGCATTCTCATAAATTGGTTTCCTAGCATCATTCATGAAATTTTCATATTTATCCGCACGCGGTCCTTGACCGGAAGGAATGTCATCTTCGGTACGAATAGATTCACCTAGGGCAGCCTCTACCATATCCTCCATTTCTTCTGATGGAAATATATTTCCATCTCCTGCCGCATTACCGAATTCTTCTTCTTCTTCTGCCGCATTATCATGTTCTCCTTCTTCTTCTACCGCAGTACTGCATTCTTCTCCTTCCCCGTAATATTTCCAAGTTGAATAAAGTCTAGTAAACCCATGTTTTACAATATGAAGCTCTGCCAATTCTACCTTCTGCCAGTACTTATTGCCACATCTATCGCACGGATAGAGAATCTTCTCTATTATGATCTTATTATGTGCGCGTGCAAATTCAAGGAAAGCAGCAACTCCTGCGACAAACTTAGGTTGCATACGTTGTTTCCAATCCACATACATCCAGTCCTTAACTCTGACGTACTCATGGGCCATATTAGACTGAATAACATATAAATTGTATGTTATGCTGACTATATTGAGAAATATAAGAACGGGATAGTTACTGACAAAGGAGAAAATCCGTGTATATGCTTTGTGTGTGCGTTTGTCGTTGAAAAGAATAAATTATCGCACGTATGTTAACCGATAGACGGGGACTAAGTGGCGCTTTTAGTTTCATAAATGAGTATCGATGGGAATATGAAGGTTTCATATTATCATATAATGGTTTTAACCCGAACATCTCGAATCGCTCTCTAATTATGCTTGTTGTATGTGTGTGTTCCGGCTGTCGGGGGTAGGCTTCTATCCCATTAAGAATGTATAGAGCGAACGCCCATCACTTGTGCTTTCAACCGTTTCGAGTAAATTTCGGCAGCACCTCCCCGCTGTTCTCCGAGTACACTGTAATAGAATAGATAATCATTTCAAAGCTGTGAAACAACGTTGAAATGAACTTCTAATCTATCTTTGTACACGGAGAACCAGCGGAAAGGTACCGACGAAATATCTCGAAACGGATGAAAACACAAGTGAATGAAGGCGTTTGCTTTATACATTCTTAACTTGTCCACACGGGACAAATCTATGGGTTACCATATGATTGAATTTTCTCGTCGCGTAGACTATACGACGGTTGTTAGTATCAAGCTATACAGTCCGATATTTAACAACCTTCGTATAGTTCTAGGTCACGACGAGTATCGCACGTATGTTAACCGATAGACGGGGACTAAGTGGCGCTTTTAGTTTCATATATGAGTATCGATGGGAATATGAAGGTTTCATATTATCATCGAGTATCATATATTGGTTTTAACCCGAACATCTCGAATCGCTCTCTAATTATGCGTTTCTTGTGTATTCTTGTTGTATGTGTGTGTTCCGGCTGTCGGGGGTAGGCTTCTATCCCATTAAGAATGTATAGAGCGAACGCCCATCACTTGTGCTTTCAACCGTTTCGAGTAAATTTCGGCAGCACCTCCCCGCTGTTCTCTGAGTACACTGTAATAGAATAGATAATCATTTCAAAGCTGTGAAACAACGTTGAAATGAACATCTAATCTATCTTTGTACGCGGAGAACCAGCGGAAAGGTACTGATGAAATATCTCGAAACGGATGAAAACACAAGTGAATGAAGGCGTTTGCTTTATACATTCTTAACTTGTCCACACAGGACAAATCTATGGGTTACCATACGATTGAATTTTCTCGTCGCGTAGACTATACGACGGTTGTTAGTATCGAGCTATACTGTCCGATATTTAACAACCTTCATATAGTTCTAGGTCACGACGAGCATCGCACGTATGTTAACCGATAGACGGGGACTAAGTGGCGCTTTCAGTTTCATATATGAGTATCGATGGGAATATGAAGGTTTCATATTATCATCGAGTATCATATATTGGTTTTAACCCGAACATCTCGAATCGCTCTCTGATTATGCGTTTTTTGTGTATTCTTGTTGTATGTGTGTGTTCCGGCTGTCGGGGGTAGGCTTCTATCCCATTAAGAATGTATAGAGCGAATGCCCATCACTTGTGCTTTCAACCGTTTCGAGTAAATTTCGGCAGCACCTCCCCGCTGTTCTCCGAGTACACTGTAATAGAATAGATAATCATTTCAAAGCTGTGAAACAACGTTGAAATGAACATCTAATCTATCTTTGTACACGGAGAACCAGCGGAAAGGTACCGACGAAATATCTCGAAACGGATGAAAACACAAGTGAATGAAGGTATTTGCTTTATACATTCTTAACTTGTCCACATGGGACAAATCTATGGGTTACCATACGATTGAATTTTCTCGTCGCGTAAACTATACGACGGTTGTTAGTATCGAGCTATACTGTCCGATATTTAACAACTTTCGTATAGTTCTAGGTCACGATGAGTATCGCACGTATGTTAACCGATAGACGGGGACTAAATGGCGCTTTTAGTTTCATATATGAGTATCGATGGGAATATGAAGGTTTCATATTATCATCGAGTATCATATATTGGTTTTAACCTGAATATCTCGAATCGCTCTCTAATTATGCGTTTGTTGTGCATTCGTGTTGTATGTGTAACATGATTTTAAACCATTGAGATCAAAATTGATAGAACTGATCATCCTACATTGCAATAACATTCATCAACCAAAAACTATTATTGCAATGGTATTCATCTATAACAATCAACAATTAAAACTACAAATGTAGGATACTGATATCATAAAGCGTTATACGCAACATTGATAGAACTGATAAATAAAAAAATGAATCACAAACCGTATCAAGATTTAACAACTTTGATTATGTCATATACGCGGGCCGATATTTTCATATTAGCCAATAGGCAAAAATAGATTGCGGTCTGGATATGGCATATTGGCAGATGTTACCTATATGCATACATGCATGTTGTCTCCCTATTTTTTCATAAATTAAACCAACTTTTCTATACATGCTAGTAATTACTGAATACATTCAGGTTAAATGCATAGAGCTAGCCGTAATTTCCTATTAAAACTCTCTTCAAGTTGGATATTAGTTGACCAACCACCATTAAACCGCCCACACACGAAAACTAGCCATGCCCACCCTAGCCCCAGCCCCAACCCCAACCTAACCCTAGCGCACTCACACTTGCATGCATTTGTTGTCTTGTAGCTCTCCGAGAAACAAAAAAGAAAAAAAAACACCTCTCCTATTAGGTTCCTCCATGGCTTCATCCTTCTCAGCGCCTTCAATGGTGAGTTCACGCATTGCTTCCCTTCTCTATATATCTCTTCTTATTCTTTACATGATAGTTAATTTATATGATTCACATGATAGTACTACCCATTTTAAGGAAGTGCTGTCAGAATATAAAAATACATCGATCCCTCCACAATGCTCATCATAATTAACTTCAATGTTTTGGTCCAAAGACAGTGACATTAAAACGGCATTAAAGCTGTCGCGATTAAATCGCGGATTAGGAATTAAGTGCAAAACATCAGGTTTTGGACCATAAAAAGACGCTCAATCCACAAACTCATGTTAAAGCAATATAGCTCTTAACTCTCAACATAATTGGATGTACTGGTGTAGCGATAGAGACTGACTTTAGAAGTGTAATAATTTTTCAACAGGATTTGGATTATTGATCGAACAAATTTAACCAAATAAGGAATTACTATTCATCCGAGAGCATCGCAATTATTTTTTTGGATATATTGATATATCTCTTAATTTCTAAAAGAGGAGGATGGTACTATGCAATTTTGATATTTGTGCGATATATGTACACTGGAAATCTAGTTAGCTATTTTGTAGATAGGTTAAAGATGATATGGTTTTTTCTCTCTCTTTCTTTTTTGAGGAATTGTAACTGAATTTTTGTAGTTCATAGATTTGCTTAGACCATGCATGCATGCTAATTGAGCATTGGAATTGATATATAATTGGATTTTACAAAGTTGTGGTATGTTATGCTACAAACTTATATCTTCTAACACCCCTAAAATGTCGTAAAGATAATGGAAGAAGAAGGAAGATTCGAAGCCGAAGTGGCCGAGGTGCAAGCATGGTGGAACACAGAGAGGTTCAGACTCACCCGCCACCCGTACAACGCACGTGACGTGGTGTCCCTCTGCGGCTCCCTTCGTCAATCCTACGCCTCCAACGACCTCGCCAAGAAACTCCCCAGCCCTAGCCCCAGCCCTAGCCCCAGCCTCAGCCCAGCCCCGCCCCAACCTAACCCTAACCCCAGCGCGGCCAGCTAAACCCCAACACCAACCCTAAGGCAAACCCTAACCCCAGCCCCCGCCCCAGCCGCAGCCGAACCCCAACCCTAACCCTAACCCCAACCCCGACCCCGACTGCGACCCCTGCCGAACCCCAACTCGCGCGCGCAACCCCAGACCCAGCCATGAACCCTAAGCCCTAAATAATCAAAAAATTATTTAATTTACCTGAAGATTTACTCACCTGAACGGCGGTGGCGACGACCTGAACGGCGGTGGCGACGACGAGAACGGTGGTGGCGACAAGAACGGCGGTAGTGACGAGAACGGCGGTGGCGACGAGGAGAACAGCGGTGGTGATGACGAGAACGGCGTGGCGATTTGGGGATTTTCTTTCACGCGCGATCGAGAGAGAGAGGAAGAAAGTGAGCGTAGGCGATCGATCTGTGCCTTTATTAAATCGATATTTAGTTGCCCCTACGGATTTGTCCGTAAGTCCTTGGTTTGCGGTTCCGTAGGGGCAAACACCAAATTAAGAATTAATATTTTTATTCTTGGAGGTCTGGGCCCGTAGGGGCAACCTTTTAGCCCTACGGATTAATCCATAGGACCTACTTAAATCTGCCCCTACGGATTTCAATATCCGTAGGGGCAACCCCCTATTGTACTAGTGATAGAGGTTTCCTGGCTCAGGCGAAATGAAGTGGGAGCACATATATGATATGTTGGAGTTAGTGCCCTCAGAGTCAATTATTGGATCAAAGGCACGTGATTGCAATGATTGAGGGAGGACCTATCCCGGTAGGACAGTCTTACTCAAGATGATAGTATGCTATCTGGTTTATCTTTATCATCGTGTACTGCTTTAGGTGACCTTACAGGTCACTATTGCACATTGATAGAGCCCCTAGGATTCTTGCTTGACTACCAGCAGTATGAGGACGATCATATACGTGGGAGCTGGGGTCTATAAGCACATCCTTAAAAGGTCCCTAGTCGTGGGAGTTTCGAGACAGGGCATCGATTCTCCAGAGTAGACTAGTGTATACAGTCGAGACCCCGACGAGGGGCGGTGGCCGGTCTCACAAGCCACTGGTGTCAGTTGGTTCACCTAAGATATATACAGGTGCTCATTGGGTTATGAGTACACCGGACAGGACTCGTCGGGAACATACTAGTTGGTCTTATACCAGATATCAGATAGCAGTTCCCTGGTGACATGTGTACAGGTTAGTTCATCGACCTGAGATCGTCATTTGTCTCGTGTGAGTTCCCACTGTACTTTGATTACTACCCTACCACGCTCAAAGGAGACGTGCAAACAGGTTTTAGTTGGGTACAGTCCCGAGCCACAAGGAGGCAGTGAGCGGATCTTCAGGGGTTCGTCTCTCCCGGTATTGGGGGTGAGGTCACGCTGTGTCTAGGAAAGCCATTACACGAAGTCCTTGGCCAAGGCAGGAGATTTACTGGTAGGTATTCCAGTAGTATCTCAGGGTGTTCTGGGCTACACTCCGACACGACTTGTACCGCTATTGGGGGTTTGACTTTTACCAACCCCCTAGGCCCACCATGCGATGCTCATAGACGAACGGACTGGACTGTACGGATATTGTCACTGACAGGCTCAGTAGGGTGTCAGGATGAGCTCGCTCACAGACATCCCTTTTGGTCAATAGCTGGTGGCCCATCACGTATGGCTAATACCTCTGACGTGCTAGTGGTTAAATCCACAGCCATAGTATTGACGAGTCTTTAGAGTCCCCCACACACAGTTACTCAAGTTTTGGGCAAAACGCTGTAGAGGCCGTATGGAGATATGGCAGGGTTCGATCAGATACATGCGGTATTACATGAATCGTGATCGGACGGATTTTACTAGCGGGCTTTGGTTTAAGCCAGATCCTAGAATTAGACAGTGTAGTTTTGTCTCTTTGCATTTTTATTCAGTGGGAATACAATTGCGGGCATGGATATGCAGTCTAGGGGTTTTCCTGTAATTTATTACGGGATCAGTTTTCTGAAGTTGCCAGTTTGCATTCCGTTCCGGCCGGTTTTCCTTTGTTCCTTCACGGCCAGACTTTCTTGTGGAGGGGGTTATTTGCAAGTTTGCAAATAAGTTATTGTGGAGGGGGTTTCTTGTTATTGGTGGCTTCATGGTATGGCTTTCATCATGAGATTCCTTTTAGATCAATCCTTTGCATTTATGTGATGAGAGTTGATTTGTGAGTGAATTGATTTTGAAAATGGGTGTGACATTTCTTTTTCTAATTATCATTTATTTTTCTCCACTTGCATTTTTCTCCCTCCACCATTTTTTTCCAAGAAAGGCCGGCCACATTATATATGGGAGAGAGAGAGGTTCATTTGATGGGTGATTTTTCTCATCTCATTCCTTGCAAAATTGAGAGCTCCATTTCTTTCTCCAAAGTTCATTCTCCATTATTCTCTTCTCCTCCACATCCATGGCAACTTCACTACCCCAAAGAGACTACGATTCTACACTACACCTACAGTACCCTTGGACACGTCGGCTTGCCAACTTCGCGCCCGAGTTGCCTCGGTCTAGAGGTGGGAGCCCGTAAAAGAATCCGGCTACGTGGTGCCCTTTCCGACGAGGAGGTGACGGACGGAGATTCCGTGGGAGATCGGAGTGGAGACGAAGACCGAAGGACACGGATCGCTCGGTATATCTCTCTACCCATCTTTTAGTTTGCTAGTAGCTAGGTTAATGGCCCGATCCGAGTTTTAGTGCGCGGTGGTGCCGGTTTGCAAGTTTCGCAAAGTTTTTCGTTTCCGCGTTTCCGGCGTCGGATCGACGGCCGGGGCGCCGCCGTGCACTTACAATGGTATCAGAGCCACGCCATTAACCTAATCTAGCTTGGTCTAACGTGTTTACATTTCCGATCGAACAAAATTCCCAAAACCGTATTTTCATGTACATCTGTTCTCGGTCGATTTTGTTTTGGCTCAGAAATTTTTTTGAAGTGTTGCAGAATGATGTGCAGGGAATTCTAAGACTTCTGTAGAAATTTGATCACGTGAACACACTATCCTACCTCGGAACCGCGGCCAAACCCATGCTTGGGCCGCGGTTCCGCCGCAGTCTTTACTGTTCAGTGCATCAAAATTCTACGAAGGGCTTCTGGGTTGGAAATAGGGGTTTTGGGATATTCTGTTTGGGCCCAGATTTTCTTTAAGTGCTACAGTAGTGCTTGGGGCCCACTTCGGTAAATTTGATCGATCGGAAATTTTAAACACATTAGTTCACAGTATTTACATTATATCTGCGACCGTGAATGTCACTTGATCGGTAAATCCTTTCTAGCTGCTATAGCCCGGTTAGACGGATTTGCGAACGTGACATTCACGTTGATGTTCTGTGTTGTGCTGTGGTATTGCGGATTGGTCGTGGGGATAGCCTGGATGCAATATTAGTACAGTTTTGTTTTATATGTACATTTGATATTGCGGGGTGAGCGTCCGACATATGGACTGCCGTCACTGCCTGTTTGTATTATTCTTTTGGGGCACGACCGGGTCGAGGTCGATATACCCATTATATGTATATTTTTACTTTCTGTACTAGGATTACCCCGCGGAGGGGTGCACGGATAGCCGGGTTCTAGAGGGCAACGAGCCCGCATCTTATAGCGTTGAGACGGAAGGGGCTTCACTCTAGAATTGGCGGGCTATTCGCCGCACTCGTAGGGGGTATAGGTTGACCCAGGAGGGGTGCCCAAGTTACCGGATTTCGTGAAGTGCTGGGTGGTCCATTCACGTTGCTGAAGGGGGCTGCCTCGCTTCAGGTTTTGGCGGGTAACTTGCCGCGCCCGTAGGGGTCTAGGATTTCATTACACAGGCTATCCACACGACCAGGGGAACGTCGGGTTTCAGTAGCGGCTCTATGAAACCCGGGGATCCCAGATATCTGTATTGTTCTGTGTTGCTGGTTTCATTTCTGTGTTGTTGCATTTTTATCACGCCTTGAGCGAATATTATATATTGATATATATACTAGTAGATGTTGTATATGTTTTGCATCCGCGCTTGTCCAGTCCCCGCTCTGTCGTTAGTTAACTAACCTAACAGGTGATGACGGGACCCAGTGGCGAATGCGGACGGCATATACGTACGTTATTATTTTTCGTTCTTTTATGGTGTGATCAATTGATAGGACTGTGTTGATTCAGATCAATGCAAGCTAAACAAACCTATTCTGATGTTGTTGGAACATTTTTTCAAAAAAGCTGTTATTGCAAGGGCGTTCTCTTTTGTTTTGCACAGTGGTATTCGGTTATGAATATCCAGCTCCTCAGTCGACGAGGCAAGGGCCGAGATCCCTTCACCGGGAGTGACCCCTTGGACAAAAGTTTGCGTCAGGGTAATAACTTCACTATAGTCGATTACTTTTGCTTTGCATCATGGTATTCAGTTGGAATATCCTGCACCTCATTCTATGGGGAAAGAGCCGAGATCCCTTCACCGGGAGTGACCTCTTTAGCAAAGGTTTTCGTCACTATATTTTTAAAAAGCTATCCGTTCTTTCAACAATATCAAGTTCATTACGTTAAAGGTTTTCGCCAGAAACCATTCGTAGCCCTCCATCATTTTAGTTAAATATTCGGTAGTATTCAAGCTATGTATTTTGACCTCACGCCAAGGCATAGTGATTGGTAGCTGCCGGATATTTATCTGTTGCATAAATAGAATGCGTTGGTTTGGGACAGTCGTACTACTATTTTGGCCTACATCAAGGATATGTACGGGTGGGTTCAAATTAACCTGGATAATGATGGGTAGAACTTGACATGTGACTTATGACATTTTGACCTCACGCCAAGGTCATAAGTGCATGGGGTAAAAATCACATTGGAAGTTTCTAAAGAAACTGAAACTTGCCAGATATGCGCATACCTTCTGGAGTGTGATAACGTGAGCGGATTCCGCACGTTATCATGCGATGATAGTTGGATCCCGATTCCCACTGATGAGTTGGTTTACTCCTCGGGTGATCCCGACTAATTCAATTCTTCTTTCAGGTTTGGGGAAGAATTTGATGTTACAGTGGGAGGTTTCCTGATTAGATAAATTGATAACCATTCTGATCTAGGTTAGAGTGCACGCTGAGTATTTCTTTTCTCTCTCTCTCTTTGGCAGCGACCATGACCCGACCCTAGACTATGACTCAGTGACCAAAATTAACCGAACCTTCTTAAAGACTGGCTTTTGGATTGTCAGAGTTGCAGACCTCATTGCCACTCCTACTTTTACCCTTTTCTCCAGGACACCTCGTATTACTACGAACGTCCACTTCCATTGGAAAAAACCATCGTATGGTTATATACGAACTCGAAGGAATTTATTCGAGGATGGTTTCCGGTTCTGGAGAAAACGAATAGGACTATTCAGTTGTCTTTTCCTTTTACCTTCTCTCAGGTTGCGAGTACTCCTTGGTTTAGGAGATAGTACACCTATTACGCAAATTGGATAGTCTTCTTCCAAACCTTAGGCTGGTGCCGAACGGTAGGGAATGAAGAAAACCAATTAGCCTAAACGGTATACAGAAGGTATTAAGTTAAGACAAAGAAAGGGATTAGTCAGAGGGCAAAGTAAATTGCGACTGATATTCACGACCAAACCAAGTATTTCATTAGCACTCCCATTTCACCTTTGTATTTCTCCGGGACACTCCATATCACTATGAAGATCCACAGTTTATTGGACACTCCATCGTATGGTTATATACGAACTCGAAAGGAACTTGTTCCAGTTCGGGGATGGATTCTGGTTCAGGAGAAATAGGAATAAGGTTTATTCGGTTGTCTTTTATCTTCACCTTCTCTCGCATTGCGAGTGCTCCTAGCATTAGGACAGTACACCCATTATGCTTATTGGATAGTCTTCTTCCAAACCATAGGCTGGTGCCGAGCGATAGGGAAGGAAGAAAACCATTTGGCCTAAAGGGGTGTACAGAAGGTAATGACTAAAGACATATAAAGGGATTTGGAGAGGTGGCAAAGATTTATACGGTTACAGTTGTGACTCTGGATAATGGAAGAGGCATTATTAGGAATACCCGGATACCCCTACGAAACATTTCAATGTTTCAGTTTCACTGTGTACTGTTAATAGAAAACTGATTTCCCAATTAGACACTTACTCCAGGGTATGTATTTACCAGGTTTGATTCTCACATCTGTATGGGTTTACAGATGATGACTGGGAGTAAGTTATTGGGAATTAGGTGATCATCCTCATTATATCGGGATTCGTTGTAATTGGTGATATTTGAGGAAGTCACCTGGGTTGTTTGCCGGACGGCAAATGTTTGGTTTTGAATATCCGTTGTTATGCACCAATTTCAAATTGATATATCTGTACGTCTATTTTCATAGAGTGAGATATACCTTTTTGAAATTATGTCCGTGACATTTACCTATATCAGTGGATGGTTAGGTAAGGAGCATTAAACAGCGGTGTAATTCTTCATAACCATAAGTACAGTTTTCAACCTACGATGCACAGTGTATGAGTTACTAGACTTAGGGGACTTATACAGAGTATTGTATATTGTCCAGTGTCCATTAGGACAGAGGGGTTGGTCCTCACACTATATTCTGTTTACTTGTGACTTCTCTAGTTCTTAGACATGTGTTTCGTGGAAACACAGTGTCCAAGTTTTGAGAAGTTATAGGTATAAGAATAAAGTGTAGAACCAGGTGTTGCAAGTATCGGGACTCTTCAAGGTGATCGAAAATGTAAATACTTGTATATAGTATTCAGTTGATAGTGATGATTAAGAGAACTTGCTTCTCTTTCAAGTTACTCATAATTGAAAGCATTCCTAAGTTGAGTAACGCTGATCGGCCTCCTTTCCATTTAGTTGACATGCACTGGAGACAGCTGCATGATTTGAATCTGGTTCAATAAAATCAGTGCCTCTGTTTCTATATTGGATATAGAACAGTTCATATCTTAACAATGTTAAGGTACGGAGAGTTGTCCAGCTTATGCTTAAAACCAGACTCTGGATAATTTACGGCACGTTTCTGTAATGACTGTTTGTGGGTTGACCCAGGCTATGACGAGGGTTGACTTTCTACATCTGGGAGATCAATAGTAATATTGTTCTTGACTCGCCACAGTTTTAATAAAAATGGATTTTTTCAGAAAACAGTTGTGCGAGTATGGTAGAACTGGAAGTGATTCCAGAACCGCAAACGATTACTGAAGATTTGATAAAGAACCTAAAGATTCAATCTGTATTTGACATTCCATTGGCCACTTTGCAGATATGGTGGGTAACCTCAGGCACCCGAGAAGTACTCCGGTAGCCTCAAGGACGGTGACAGGGAGATTCTTGTTTACCCAGACTTGCCATTGCTGTTGTTCCAGACTATGAGACCCGGCAGGAGGATGAGTATAGCGTCGTTCTAAACTAGCTTTAGAAGTGTACGTCTATATGACTCTGCCAGAGGGTTGTCGTAGTCAGTGGGAGCAGCGGAAGCATAGTGGACAGGTAGCTTATATCTATTTATAGACTAAAGCAGATATAGCGGAGATAGATCATCTATTTCTGATGTGACAGTCATAGGTTTGACTTCATCAGAATAGGGGATGGATCTGTTAAGAAGGTAGTAGGGTGTGATGTCCTGGTATTTGGATGACATGCACAGAGTAGGAAGTGATATTCCTATACTACGATCGGTTATTCTTTGGTTGTCACACAGTGGTTTCTCCACATAGGACTTGGATATTATATCAGACATTCTGGTTACTAGATCTATGGTTTTAGATCTAGATTTGGGAAGTATCCCAATCTGGGTACTTAGACAGCATTCTATGAGTATTTAGAATGGACGACTCCTGGCACGGTAGTATACCTGCAGGTGATGGAGTCACCCTCTCTAAAGGTGTCTTATAGACTAAAGTAGAGAGGGATGTGCATGATTGGCAGATCACTTGCTTAGGCAATTGAATCAATCATGAGATGTCAAGTACCACACCAGATGTTGTTTTTGTAGGAGATGCAATAAGTTGATATTAATCCAATCCTGGAGAAACATTCGGAAGCAGTTTTAGAACATAAGTGAATGTTCTAGGGATATGATAACAACAGCCTCTTTTAGGAGACAGTTATCATTCCAGGCTTCCAAAGTGACCTGGACGACAGGGTGGCCGTCAGAGTTATAGTTTTCCCTCTGACGAGGGGCAGTATTTTAGACAGGTGGTCCAGGAGGATACTGAGGGAGGCATGGCGCAGGATACTGATTAAGTTCAGTTAACGATACAGTCTGAGAAGTTTGGATTTGGAGTTCATTTATGAACTAGGTCCCATCAGACATCCAGACATTCTAAGATAGGTATTGCTCATTTCGGGAGATGGCTTTCTCCGCGAACATGGGATAAAGAGAGACATAGAAAGAAACATCAAAGCGGATCCACTCACTGAGGCTATTCCTCGAACGTAATAGTTTCGCAAACGAGCTTTGTGAGACTGACTAGTAAAGCAGTTGGGTGTTCGGTATCACACGGGCTGTGAGTATGCGACATCGCAATAATTAGCCTTGAGTGCAAGTGGGAGATTGTTGGAGATAGTGCCCTCAGTGTCAATTATTGGATCACAGGCACGTGATTGCAATGATTGAGGAAGGACCTATCCCGGTAGGACAGTCTTACTCAAGATGATAGTATGCTATCTGGTTTATCTTTATCATCGTGTACTGCTTTAGGTGACCTTACAGGTCACTATTGCACGTTGATAGAGCCCCTAGGATTCTTGCTTGACTACCAGCAGTATGAGGGCGATCATATACGTGGGAGCTGGGGTCTATAAGCACATCCTTAAAAGGTCCCTAGTCGTGGGAGTTTCGAGACAGGGCATCGATTCTCCAGAGTAAACTAGTGTATACAGTCGAGACCCCGACGAGGGGCAGTGGCCGATCTCACAAGCAACTGGTGTCAGTTGGTTCACCTAAGATGTATACAGGTGCTCATTGGGTTATGAGTACACCGGACAGGACTCGCCGGGAACATGCTAGTTGGTCTTATACCAGATATCAGATAGCAGTTCCCTGGTGACATGTGTACAGGTTAGTTCATCGACCTGAGATCGTCATTTGTCTCGTATGAGTTCCCACTGTACTTTGATTACTACCCTACCATGCTCAAAGGAGACGTGCAAACAGGTTTTAGTTGGGTACAGTCCCGAGCCACATGGAGGCAGTGAGCGGATCTTCAGGGGTTCGTCTCTCCCGGTATTGGGGGTGAGGTCGCGCTAGTGGTTAAATCCACAGCCATAGTATTGACGAGTTTTTAGAGTCCCCCACACACAGTTACTCAAGTTTTGGGCGAAACGCTGTAGAGGCCGTATGGAGATATGGCAGGGTTCGATCAGATACATGCGGTATTGCACGAATCGTGATCGGACGGATTTTACTAGCGGGCTTTGGTTTAAGCCAGATCCTAGTATTAGACAGTGTAGTTTTGTCTCTTTGCATTTTTATTCAGTGGGAATACAAATGCGGGCATGGATATGCAGTCCCGGGGTTTTCCTGTAATTTATTACGGGATCAGTTTTCTGAAGTTGCCAGTTTGCATTCCGTTCCGGCCGGTTTTCCTTTGTTCCTTCACGGCCGGACTTTCTTATGGAGGGGATTATTTGCAAGTTTGCAAATAAGTTATTGTGGAGGGGGTTTCTTGTTATTGGTGGCTTCATGGTATGGATTTCATCATGAGATTTCTTTTGGATCAATCCTTTGCATTTATGTGATGAGAGTTGATTTGTGAGTGGATTGATTTTGAAAATGGGTGTGACATTTCTTTTTCTAATTATCATTTGTTTTTCTCCACTTGCATTTTTCTCCCTCCACCATTTTTTCCCAAGAGAGGCCGGCCACATTATATGTGGGAGAGAGAGAGGTTCATTTGATGGGTGATTTTTCTCATCTCATTCCTTGCAAAATTAAGAGCTCCATTTCTTTCTCCAAAGTTCATTCTCCATTATTCTCTTCTCCTCCACATCCATGGCAACTTCACTACCCCAAAGAGACTACGATTCTACACTACACCTACAATACCCTTGGACGCGTCGGCTTGCCAACTTCGCGCCCGAGTTGCCTCCATCCAGAGGTGGGAGCCCGTAAAAGAATCCGGCTACGTGGTGCCCTTTCCGACGAGAAGGTGACGGACGAAGATTCCGCGGGAGATCGGAGTGGAGACGAAGACCGCAGGACACGGATCGCTCGGTTTATCTCTCTACCCATCTTTTAGTTTGCTAGTAGCTAGGTTAATGGCCCGATCCGGGTTTTAGTGCGCGGTGGTGCCGGTTTGCAAGTTTCGCAAAGTTTTTCGTTTCCGCGTTTCCGGTGTCGGATCGACGGCCGGGGCGCCGCCGTGCACTTACATGATATGTGCGGGACCGAAATTAATACGTGTATGTGATACCATATTCTAATCTCGCGATATGTGATATCGGTCGGTTATATGTGATATAGCCGGGTTATCGAATCAAGTGTTGATTCGATAAGATGATACATATGATATTGGTCCGTTATATGTGATATAGCCGAATTCTTAAATCAAGTGTTGATTTAATAATATAATGTATAATTATATATTTGATATATTAATTTACATTAACTAGTATTAGCTCACTTAAGCATTTCTTTTTCTCACTAGTGCACACTTAATATATATGTGATATATATTATTGTGTCATGCTGGTTTATATATGCAACATGGGTGTATGAGACTTACACAATTCCATAGATAATAATTAAGTTTATATTTAGTTAAGTAATTCAAAATTAAGTGGAAATTTGTCATGGTTTGAAGCTTAGAGAAGCTTGTGATGACCATTGATTTTGTCAACTAATTTTGTTTTACTTGAGATATTTATTAACCTTACCATTATCTTTAGCCATGGTTTATTCTCTACATGAGTTAGTATGATATGAACTCACCCATGGTTGCTATTCTCACCATTCTATTTTCTCCACACTTCATCTTCTTCATCTCCAAGAGCTCTCTAGGTTTTTAAAAGGTGAAGAATATTAGTGAGAATATTAATTATAAAGTCAGCAAAAATCCCACTTCATCATCCTCTACTAGATTAGCCATTTAGTTTAGGGTGTTTGCTTCACTAATTCCTAATTAGTGAAGAGGTAGCTTGAGTTAATGTCTCCTCGACGTAGATCATCTTCTGCCTCGAAGACTTTAAGCAAGCTTGTTCCTTTAATCTTGTGGAGTCTACCATGAGTCCGGGAGATCACTACTTAGAGCGAAGGGACTACTACATGGAGCTATTGAAGTGAAGGACCGGTCTACAAAGGTTGTATTCCTTATACCCTTTCACTTAGTGTAATGTTTGATTACATGCATAATAACCCTAATTCTCTAGTTAAGATCTTGTGTTAGGGTTTCTACACTAATTTTTATAAAATGGCATAGTAGATGCCTCCCGAAACCTTGTAGTCATGCTAGGGAACCCTACAAGCCCCTCATGCGATATGTTTGTACAGTTTTGAATTACATTGTTGTAATCATTTTTTTCGGGACGAGCGGCTGGATTGTGGTCGTCGTTTCCGCTTCATGTATATTCTTTGATTGGGACATGTCCGGGTTGAGGTCGTTGTCGCCATTATATATATTTCATTACATGCACTATGATGAACCCAGGAGAAGTGCTTGAGTAGCTGGGTTCTAGAGTGCATTAGGTGGCCATCTCATGGATTTTAGACCGGGCCGTCTTTCTCTATAATTGGCGGGTTGCTCACCATAATTGTAGGGGTTCTAGGATAGACCCGCGGAGGGATGCTCAAGTTATAGGATTCTAGAAAGCGTCGGATGGACCACTCATGACATTAAGGCCAGGTTGCCCCGTTTTTAGGATTGGCAAGTAGCTTGCCGTGCTTGTAGGGTTCTTGGTTCGATATTGCATGGGCTATCCACACGACCGGGAAACGTCGCGTTTTATTTGCGGTTCAAATGAAACGCAAGGCTCCTATTTTATCTGCTATTCTATATTGTTTGTCGAAAGTATGTGATATTATTGCATGCCTATGAGATAGATATATATATATTATAGATGCTTCTATAAGATGGTTAGCGATCACTATCTTTCATGTCTTGAAGTAAAGTTAAAGAAGGACCAAGCGCTTTTGCTCTTTTCTTCGCTTTCAAATTCGTATGAACACTTGGTGACAACAATTCTCTGTGGGAAGGAGACTCTCGAGTTAGAGAAGATTACAGCTACGCTTCTCAACAATGAGAACATAAAGAAATAAAATCCATCATAGGAGTCATCAAGGTTGTTTGCCGGTGAAAGGGGTGTTGGATATGTATGCCCTAGAGGCCATTATTGTATATGTATATATAGTGGATGCTTGGACATATGTATGTACATGACAATCTTATTCGATATGATAGTATGCTATTTGGTTTGTCTTTATCTTAACATGTGTATATGTTTTACTTGTTATTACGTATCATTAATACATGTTGATAAAGCCTGTAGAATTATTGTTTGACTACCAGCGTTATAATGGCAATCATACATATGGGGGTTGGGTAGTCTATAAGCACATCCTTAAATGCCCCTAGTTATGGAAGTATCGAGACTGGGTGTCGATATTTTGGAGTAGACCGGTATATACGTTTCTAGACCCCGACGAGGGGCGATGGTTGGTCCCACAACCATTGGTCTTTGGCACCTAAGATCATATACAGGTGCTCACTGAGGGTGAGTACACTGGACGAACTCGCCGAAAACTTTTAGATGGTACTATACCTATCGTCAGATAGCAGTTCTCAGGTGAAATGAGTACAGGTTGGTCTTTAAACCTGAGATCGTTATTTGTCTCGTATGAGTTCCTACTGTACTTAGATTACTACCCTACTATGGCTCTACTGAGTCGTGCAAACAGGTTTTAGTTGGGTACAGTCCCGAGCCACATTGAGGTAGTGAGCGATTGTTGGGGATTCGTCTCTCCCAGTATAGGGATTCGATATCGCAATGTGTTCGGTTGGCCAGCACCATAAGACCATGGCCAAGGCAATTGAGATTTACTGATAGTTAGATTAATAGTTTCTCGGATTTTTCCTAAGCACTTCAGCATGAATTATCGGGTTATTAGGGTCTAACATTTACCACCCCTAGATCTGGTAAGCGATACTCTTAGACGAAGAGACTGGATTGTATGGAAATTGTCACAGATAGGCTCAGTAGGGGTTTGGATGAGTTTGCTCGTCGGCCTTCTTTTCGATAGGTACATGGGTAGCCGTTACGTACAGGTAGCGCCACTGACTTGCTTGTGGTTAAACCCATTGCCGGCGTACTGTCGAGTCTTTAGTCACATACAGAGAGTTTCCCTGGTTTAGGCGAAATGATGTAGAGGCCATATGGTTATACATGCAAGGTTCCAATCATATATGTATACTATCTATACGGATTTATGTTCGGACGGTTAATACTAGTGGGTTTAGGATTAATTCTGCATTATTGAATCGAGTATTATATTATTGGATTATTTTATCTCTTAGTATTTGTATTTTTTGTACTACGAATATGGGTATGTATATACAGTTTATGTATTCTTGTATTTATACAAGAATGCTTTTAGATGAGAACACCTCATTATTTGTGTTCCTATTTATTAGAAATGTAAAATGAGATGGAGGGGTCAGGTGGCTTTTAAGCATGGTGAGAGGCATGGGTAATATTTTTATTTATTCATTTGTGAAAACTATTCAAGTATGGCTTGATTTTTTATTTGAAAAAATATTATGATATATCTTTTTCCTTAGCCATTCTTCTCCTATACTTGGCCATTCTCTCTCCTCACTTGAGTTCATCTTCGTCCTCAAACCCTAACCCTTCTCATGAATTGAGAATCATAGGGTTTTGAGATAAAAAAAAATCCAATTAACACTCTCTACATCATCTAAGCACTCTATATTAGCATACTAGAGTTTTTAGTTGCTTGTTTTAGAAGTTCAAGCTTGAACCACAAACTCTTGGGTGGATCATCTTCGATGGAGGAAGACCGATGGTCAGGCTCGATCGCGAAAACCCTAAGGAGCTAAGGAAGAGGAGGTGAAGACATAAGGACTCGATCTCTTGGTATAACCTTCTTCCATAGTAGCTAAACCTCTTTGTAATTGTCTAGTTTATGTGTTTGGTTAAGATTCTAGGGTTTGTAGTTTCTAGCGTCTCTAGATTTTTTGTTTTTCATTCTGCATAGGCCGTGGTTGTGGCGACTAGGGCACTAGAAACTGTAACAAAGGGAAGGTCGAAGACTAGAGACGAAGGCAAGAGTATAAGGGGGAAATCCAAATCATCTGGGTGAGAGGGCGAACCATGCTTCATTTGCAAATAGCCAGGGTATATGAAGAAGTATTGCCAAAAGTACAAATAGTGGTTGGAGAAGAGGGGTAAGGTTGCTAGTACAAAGAGTTTGGATCAAGCCAGTGTTGCGACTGAAACAGAGGAAGATCCGTGTGATGTACTCGTAGTACATACCGGGAAGGAAGAAAATTCTGATGCTTGGATACTTGACTCTGAATGTTCTTATCATATGTGTCCTAAGAAGGAGTTGTTCAAAACCTATATGGAGTTCAATGGCAGCAGTGTTCTCATGGGAAACAATGTGGCGTGTAAGGCCATTGGCATAGGAAACATCAAAGTCTGCATGTTTGATAGTATGGTGCAAACACTTGTGAACGTGTGACACATTCCAGATTTAAAGAAAAATCTGATTTCTATAAGAGCATTGGATTCGACAAGATGCAAGTTTGTAGGTCAAGATGGAGTGCTAAAGTTTGTCGGGGGTGCCATAATGCTCATGAAGAGATAATGACTGAAGAAGTTGTATCGTTTGGAAAGCAGCACAGTGACTGATGGTGCAACCGTGGCTACAGAGAAACATGTGGAGGATACCACAAAGCTGTGGCATATGCGTCTTGGCCACATGAGTGAGAGGGGGCTTCGTAAGTTGCATAGAAGGGAATTGCTGAAAAGTATTACCGCGTGCAAGCATGACTTCTATAAATATTCCACGATGGGGAAGCAACATAAGGTTGGCTTCAAGAAAGTCGTGCACAAGATCGAAGGACTTCTCGATTATATACACTCAAACATATGGGGCCATCATCGGTTCCATCACAGGAAGGTGCCATATACCATGTCACTTTCATTAACGACTTCTCACGGAAGGTATAGGTTGTTAGTAGATGTTGCACACCCTCACAACACTTGATAGGAGGCAGAAGTAGCAAACAATAATTTTCAAGCACGCAACATCGACTTTTACTCCCAGATCTTATACTAAACCATGACTAGAAACGCTATCCAGGAGTCTTAACTACTATAATAGGGATTATACCCTCTTGAATCGGTCCTTCGGGGCTTCTATCCGCTTCTTTGCTGCACTTCTTGGATCCTTGAGCATTTGGGACGATCTCGATCTTCGGTCACCTTTAAGTCATAGATGATCTACCCGAGAGCTTTGGATCAAACTTCAACCTCTACTAATTAGGTAACTAAGAAGTCAAGAGTGCTAAAAGTGACTACTTAGATGATGTAGAGAATATATGGTGGATTATTTGATCTCAAAACCTATGTTTCACAACTCATGTGAAGGATTAGGTTAGAGCTTGAGGGAAGAGATAATTTGAAGAGAGAATGTGAGAGTGAGAGTGAGCAAGCATGAGTGAGATGAAAATGATATGCTAAGTCTCATGAATCATTGAAGCATGGATTATTTTTCTCAAAAATAATGCACCATGCTTCAATAGTAAAGGCAAATGAATATAATATACAATAAGCCATGCTTTCATCCATACTTCAAGTGTCTCTAAATTACACCTCATTTTCTAATTTTCCAAAAAATAAAATCAACATATATGAGATGTCTCCTTCTAGAAGCCATTCTTGTATAATTACAAGAATGCCCCTCACCGTATACCGTATAAATATACCCGTATTCGTATTCCGAAAAATTCGAATACAATGAGATACCAATAATCCAATAATATAATACTGGTGTCCGGCTTAAACTAAAGCCTACCAGTATTATCCTTCCGATCATCATTCGTGTAGGCAGTACACGTACATGATCGAAACCCTGCTGTAACAACTTATGGCCTCTATATCGTTTCGCCTGAACCAGGGAGTACGCTGGCAGTGGGTTTAACCATAAGCCCGTCAGCGACACTAGCTGTGCATAACAGCTACCCAGGTACATGTCAAAGAGGTGGCCGACGAACGAACTCATCCTAACCCCAAAGAGCCTATAAGTAACACTTATCATACAGTCTGGTCTCTTCATCTGATATGTCGCATATGAAGTCTAGGGGTGGTAAATGTCAGACCCCAGTAACTTGATAAGTCATACCGATGTGTGTCTTGTAACGGATTGAGAAACTACTGATAACTCTTATCAGTAAATCTCAACAACCCTGGCCATGGAATTGCTGTTATAGCCAATTGAGCATAGCGCAACATCAACTCCCTATACCGGGAGAGACGAAACCCCTCCTATCACTCACCGCCTCCATGTGACTCGGGACTGTACCCAAAATCCACCTGTTTGCATGACTCTGATGAGCCGTGGTAGGGAGGAAATCAAAGCACAGTGGGAACCACACAAGACACTCTGACGATCTTGGGTCTACAGACTAACCTGTACAAGTGTCACTAGGGAACTGCTATCTGACGATAGATATGATACCATCTAGGAGTTCTCGGCAAGTCCTATTCTGTATACCCATTCTCCAATGAGCACATGTGTACAATCTTTGATGTCAAACACCAATGGTTGTAGGATCAACCATTACCCCCAGGGTCAAGAAATGTACACACTAGTCTACTCTTGAATATCGTTGCCCTGTCTCGATACTCCCTCGACTAGGAACTTTTTTAAAGGATGTCCATATAGACTACACAAGTTCCACTAGTATGATCTACATCATAATCCTCGTAGTCAAGTTATCATTGTAAGGGCTTTATTAACATGTATACAAGATATGAAATAAACCACATCATATGTTAAGATAAAGATAAACCAAATAGCGTACTATCATTTTGAGCAAAGATTTTTTCTGTACATATATATCCCTAGCATCCTATACAATACATGCCTCTAGGGCATACATATCCAACAATCTCCCATTTGCACTAAGGCCTGTAATTGATGCAATAAATACCCACTGTCTACACTAGAACCAGTTGCTGGCGTACCGTATGCCCAACATCTTAAACGGTCTCTCAATCTGAACTTGAAGGATGGCCTTGGTGAATGGATCGGCTATGTTGTCTTTTGTGTCCACTCTCCGTACCTCGATCTCCTAGCAATCCACTATTTCCCTGATCAGGTGATACCGCCTCAAGATATGTCTGGATTTCTGATAGGACCGCGGTTCCTTTTCCAAGGCCATGGCTCCATTATTATTGCAATACAAAGGTATTGGATTAGCAATGAATGGAACCACCTGAAGTTCAGAAACGAACTTCCTCATCCAGACTGCCTCTTTTGCGGCATCATTAGCAGCAATATACTCAGCTTCCATCATGGATTCAGCGACGGTATCTTACTTGGAACTCTTCCAACATATCGCCCCTCCATTTAGGGTAAATACAAACCCTGAGATGGACTTACTGTCATCCTTATCGCTCTGGAAACTGGAATCGGTAAAGGCCTTCATTTGGAGATCTCTGTTACCATACACCAAGAACATTTCTTTAGTCCTTCGCAAGTACTTAAGAATGTTCTTCACGGCAGTCCAGTGTTTCTCCTACAGATTGGATTGATACCTGCTTACTGCACTCAGTGCATAAGCTACATCTAGGCGAGTACATAACATCGCAAACATTATGGATCCTACCGCCGAAGCGTAGGGTATAATACTCATGCGAGCCCTCTCTTCATCAGTCTTTGGAGACCTATCTTTAGAGAGGGTGATCCCGTGACAAGCGGGTAAATTATTGTTTATATCAGAATTTTGCATTATTATACCGTCCATTCTTAATCATATTACAAATAAATAGGAGCTTTTGATCCATATCTGCTAAATAGTTGCAGGTTACAGGTTCTCAGATCAATACAGTGAAATTCATGAAAATACGCTACAAATGTGAGACTACGACCAACAATAGATGAATCCGTATGATGCCGCCCACCATTTCAAGGAACAACTGAAAATCATTAGACAGTTTAATGCACACAGTTCAAGGGCAGCACAAGATTCAAGACTTCAACGTAAAGCTCACGGTAAAAAGTCCACTGTTGAATATCTGGAAGAGAATTGAAGAGATTCTGATAGACCAAGTGAAGAAAACAGAAGATAAAAGCAACTTGAAGAAACCCTAAAGAATTGGGCCCATGAGCCCACCAAATGGCCGCGGATCCGCGGCCAAACAGGCTATTCTGCCGCGGTTCCGTGGCCATAATATGCACGTGTCGGTAGGGTGTCGGTGCTTTGACTCGGTCTTTGGGGTTGTTCTGTAATTTCATCTATGATTCAGAATGTAAAGCTAGGGTTTTTCCTATCTATAAATAGGAGGGCTTAAAGCCAAATAATGGGTGCCTCTTCTAGGGTGCCTCTTTTGAGATGCCTCTTTTTTAATTCTAGATTAAATTTCAATTCCTTATAATCGTCAAGAGGTCATCAATAAAGGTATTTTTTTTATCGTGCATTCTTTTATCTGAATTTAATTCCTGAATTTTTATCTGTCTTTATTATCTGCAACTTAGATAGTCTTTTAAAATTATAAAAATGAATCTTATCATAACTTCCCTAATGAGTGAGTAATTCCTCACTTGTTAGGGTTAGGATTGGGAAGGTTTGAGAGAAGTAAATCTCTCTCTCTCCTTTCTTTGCCCATATAATTTTTATAATAGGACTCTATTTAAATTAACCACACACCGCTCACTACGGTACCCTATCATTCAAGATAGCGGTGATTCCTTAGTTAGACCGGTTGTGGTTGATTTAAATAGAGCTTAGGGCTAAGAGTTAAGAAAGGACGGACAAGGACTAAAAGGAAGAAACTAAGTTTCTTCCTAGTCGTGCTAATCCCCTTTGTTGACTATTACCCTAACACCTATATTCTTCATTAGGGTATTGAAAGCAGTGGGTAGAATCCCATTTCCAAACTAACCTAATCCTAACCCTAGCAAGACTTTCAATCAATTTAATTTCATTCTTAGATCGTAAAACAAAACCCGACTTGATCGGATGAACTCGTTAGAACATAAAGAAAAGGAATCCATCTCCCTGTGGACCGACCCGTACTCAACCGGCTAGCTACCAAGCGACACCGTTATTGATTGCGGTATATTATATTCTTTGATTTCAAAACGCACGCAAAAGAACTCTACAATCAAATGGCGCCGTTGCCGGGTAGACGGTAGTCTCTTTCTTTGTGAAATTTCGGGTTAAAAAAAATAAATAATTTAAAAATTATAAAAATTGAAAAATTTTAAAACAAAAAAAATAAAATAAAATAAATTCATCTTGTTCTTTTTGAGAGATATTGTGTGAATTACGCAGGAAAAGAAGATGGACTGATTAAGATCTGAAAAATGCCAGTGAACAAATCAACAAACAGAAGATCTGAACAGACAGAGAAGAATCACAACAGACAACAGAAAAATTTTGGAGATCCAAACCAACTTAACCACCGCGGAACCGCGGCGGATTCAAGCGTTTGACCACGGAACCGCGGTCAACTGCTGACGTCAGCACCCTAAAATTTTCTGTAAGTATTTTTGTCCCCTCTCCTACCCTGAGCTCCACTGAAAATTTTCCTGCAGGGTTCTTTGCGCAAAATCTTTCTCCCTCTCTAATAAATTGTTTTTGTGTAGGATTCTTTGCACTGCCAAATAAAAAAAAAAATTGCAAGTGTTTTAGATTTTTAGTGTGTTAACTGCTTTGCCTAATTAATACGGAATCTAAGGGGCTATAACACCAATCAAGATTGGGTGGGGATTTCATTACCCTTCCTAAGACCCCAAAAATCACAAAAAGCATATGCATCAATTCTCGAGTTAATTAAAAAAATATTTAGACTCGGCCAATTAAGAACTGTCGCGCTCATTAGGACAGAGGAAGGTTGTGGGCAATCGGTCGTTTATCTAAACCTGACTTTGTGGTGCCTAGGCTAGACAAATGGGAAAGGTAATTTTAAAAGTCCCGTCTCACGGTGATTCGTAAGCGGATCCCTCCTTTCTTTACTTGTGCTTACCTGGCCATAATTGGCGCTAAAGAGGCGATTTGAAGGATATCTCACAACTTGCCCTTTGGACTAGTTAGGAGCAATCTAGTTGAATTAGGAGACCCTAATTCTAGGCTTGATTGTGCATGTTCAAATTATGATTGTTTGAAATTGTGCCGTAGTTCCGTACAAATTTTTTGCAAAACTCTTTCTAAAAAAAACACTTTCAAAAATTTCAAAACTCCAAAAACAAACAATTTTTAAATAAAAAAAAATTTAAAAATAAAAAATAAAAAAATCACATTCTTTTTCTTCCCCTTTCTCTCATCACATCATGGGTACCCCACCTCGCAAAACACTTGCTGAATTTTGGTATCCTCAACCAGACATTACTTCCTACGCTCATTGTTTTGTTCGAATTTCGGACGACCCTCCATGCCCAAAATTTCTTTGAAAGACCGAATAGACGCGTCTAGGAAAAACAATTGGACTCCGCAATCCACTTTGTATCGACCGTTTCAACCTTCACCACCTTCTTACGTTGATACAACTTTTTCGAGTCCTGTTGTAACCCGGAAACCCATGTCTATTGCTGAACATATTGAATAATCTCGTAACCGATTTTTCACTCCTTTCACCACTGCGAATTCTTTGGATCAACAATTCCATTCACCTTCTTATCCAAATATTGATCCTACTCCTGTCCAACCATTCAATTCCTACCAGTCCTACCCGACTTTCGCACCTTCTCTAGACATTGCTTCTATACAGCCATTTAGGAGTTTCCAGTATCCAAACAACTTTGAATATTTTACTGAAACCCCTTCAAAACCCATGTCTAGTCTGGAACAGTCGTTGGAAGATTTTTTGGTAGCGTCAAGACAAAAGATGATGGATTTGAATGCGTCCATGGCCGCTCTTATACAACCTAGTGACCCGGTAGCTAGTTTCCAACTAGCTCAAAATTTTCCAATATATGATGAGGCGGTAGGACAGGTTGAGAATTTGAGTGGTGAGAGTGAGCTGTACACCCTTCCAAATCAAACCTACCCATCCCCAATTGAATTCCATAACTCCTGTTTTGAATGTTTATCAAGTATTCCAAATGATTCACCAGTTGAAGATAGAACGTCTAATGAGTTGCGCAATTTTGTAGTGTTTGATTTACCTGATTGTGAAGGGTCCCTTTCGAATGAAATCACCACCAATCCTTTTGACCTCTACACCTCCACTCTAGAACCTGAATTGATTGATATCCATACTTTTGATGAGGTGTCTGAGAAATTTAATTTTCACTTGATCGAGGATATTGACGCTGGGAATATTTTGGATGATAAACCCACAAATTTGGATTAGTTTTTCTTTCCAATTCATCATCCAGAGACATTAAATGTTTCTCCCGAACTTCATATATGTCTTGAATTTGATGAGAATTGCATGGATAAGCTAAATTTTGAGGAGAGTATTGAGGATGAACCAGTTTTGTTTGATGAGTCGGATTTTCCAATTCATCCTCCTGAACCTTTAACTATTACACTTCCTAAATCAATCCCCTTCATCCTTTCTGTCGTTCCGAACGCGCAAGAAACCGTATCCCTTTCATTTTCAATGTTTGCTTTACCATGTTCAACGTACCTATGTTTTCTCACGAATCTTGAGGGATTTGACCTCATTTCTTAATGGGTTAATAGATTAGCACAATCGCTTTTTACACATCGGTCATTACAAATTGTGCTAATTTATACACTCCATCTCCACCCTCAAGTTCGCATTCAACATCTTTCTCCTACTTTCTCAGGTTCTTCTATTCTTCCTATAATTTCAGTGAGTGTTGATGAATCACAATCCAATAATTCAAGTTTGATCATTCCAGAAAGCCAACTTGATTTGGATATTTTTGAAAATGAGGTAGATAAGTTTTTCGAGTCTCCTACCTCCATAATTTTTGACAAATCAAGTATGATAAATTCTGGCACAAAACTTACTGACAGCAAAATGTTCGATTACATCGATGAGAGTTTTGAAGAACTCTTTACTGACGAACTTGCATTCCTAAACGACACGGATTTTATGATTAATCAACCTTCACCTAAAGAAGTCGAACCACCACCATTTCTTTTTCCCTTCTGCCATTCTTCTCCTCCACCGAGACCATATGCTGCTTTTATCTCCACACGGTCTGGTGTGTTTCTCATTTCTTTTCTCTACACTCCATTCTTTCACCAACCACACCATTATAATGTTAAAATTTTTGAATGGTTGGTGCTAACCTTTGGCCTGTGTAAGGCCTTATATAGTTTGATACTGTGTTTTTCTCCTCCCTAACTCTGAACTTTAATGCTTCAACAGTGGAAACACTATTTCACTTAAGTTTGGGGGGAACATTTTTGTATATATATTTTGTTTTCTTTTTCTGTTAATAATAAAAATAAAAAAATTTATAAAAAAAAGGGGAGTGCCGACAATTTTGACCCTCTTGGTGTAGCCTGACAGTGAGGGCACTGTCGAGTTTAAGTTTAGGGGTGTGCTCGGTAAGGTTTCTTCCTTCGCATTCATATGTATATTTTTGCATTTGCATACTTATTTTAAAACCCATAAAAATTGAAAAAAATTAAAAAATTATAAAAATTGAAAAGTTCAATTTTTGCCATATTTGACTTAAATTCAACATGACAGTTGAATAATAGGGAAAAACTAGATCATAAACTTAGTAAATTAAAAACCCTAAAAATAACATTTCTTAAAGTTTAACTGTAGAAATTATATGTCCTTGTAGTTTATTTAGAAATAGGCAAATTTTGAGTTCAGTTCTTGGGCTAGGTCAAAATAAAGGAAGGGTATTGAAATTTTTATTTGAAGTGTAAGTCTAAGAAATAATTCCGAACTGTAAGTCTAAATTCTGAAAATATATACCCTACAACTTGCATAAACACGCACCTTGAAACTTGGAATAGTAGAGGATACCTTGAAATGCTCTTGTCTAAAATCCTTAGTATGAAAGAAAAGAAAATAAAAAGTATAAGTGTGAATAAAAAAATGAACACTGATTTTGTAATTACTTAAGGCTGCATAAAATAAAAAATATATAACTAGGGTGCTTCATCACCTAGTGCCTTAGACCAACTGGTTTGGGAGTCACTGCTAAAGCCTCAGGTATTACAAGACGAGGAATTACGCCTTAATGCGCGAACACATTTTGTAATCGGTCGTTAATACCTCAAAAAGTATTAACGATCGCATGAAAGATGTGTGAGCAATTTTTATCACCAACTAAAAAAATAATTTGGACGATGGACAAGAGTATGGTAGCTTGAATTGAATTTCCAAGTGTAGGGGTGAAAATTACACACATGTAGGGATATATGATTGGGGTTTGGATGAGAGATAGGAATGAAAGATAAGGCTTAAACCTTCAGTAGAAATGATAAAAATTCCTAAGTTGAGATGGAACCTTAGAAGGAAAATTCAAAAGATGCTGAAAGCTTAATAAATCTACAGAACATATACGATCTTAAGTTAAATGATAAGTGAGTGTGAAAAATATGGGTTGATGATTTCTAAGTCAAAGATAATAGAATTGCTTGCTAGAACACCGAATTAAAGAATGAAAGCCAACATGCCAAATTGATCGGATTTTGTGGGTAGTATCTGTTAGTTATATTTATGCCCTAGAGGCCATTACTGAACATGAGATGTGTATTGTAGTGGATGCTGGGACATATATAGGTAAGACTTTCTTGCTCGACATGATAGTACGCTATCTGGTTGCTCTTTATCTTAACATGTATACTTACTGTCTCTCCGTTACATGTTGATAAAGCCCTTAGGATGTGTACTCGACTTGCAGGACTATGATGTAGATCATACTAGTGGGGCCTGGGTAGTCCATGAGTACATCCTTTAATGTTCCTAGTCGTGGGAATATCGAGACGGGGCATCGATATTCCAGAGTAGACTAGCGTATATCTTCTCGACCCATGTGATGGGCGATGGATGATCCCATATCCATTGGTGTTTGACATCAGAGATGGTATGCGGGTGCTCAGTGGAGACTGGGTACACTGAACGGACTCGCCGAGAACTCCCAGATGGTATTATACCTTACGTCAGATGGCAGTTCTCTGGTGACACTGGTACAGCTTAGTCTGTTGACCCGAGATCGTCATAGAGTCTTGTGTGTCTCCCACTGTGCTTAGATTTCCACCCTACCACGGCTCTGTTGAGTCGTACAAACAGGTGGTTTTTGGGTACAGTCTCGATTCACATGGAGGCAATGAGCGATAGGAGGGGATTCGTCTCTCCTGGTATTAGGGGTTGATGTTGCGCTATGCTCGACTCGCCATAACTGGAAATCCCTGGCCAGGGTTGCAGTGATTTACTGGTAAGTGTTATCAGTAGTTTCACGCTTGTTATGGACCTTACATCGGCATGACTTATCTGTTAGTGTATATGCCCTAGGGGCCATTATTGTATCATACTAGCTTGTATATTACTTAATGGAAGCTTGGAATATTCACAGTTATATAACAATCTTGCTAAACATGGTAGTATGCTACTTGGTTTTATCTATCTTAATATGTGAGTATACGTATTGATAGAGCTCTTAGGATCTTGCTTGACTACCAGCGTTGTGATGGCAGTCACACTAGTGGGGGCTGGGTAGTCTACAAGCACATCCTTTTTCAGGTCTCTAGTCCTAGGATTATCGAGACAGGGCATCGATACTCCGGAGTAGACTAGTGTGTATGCTTTTCATCCCAGTTAGGGAGATGGTCTGTCCCACAGCCGTCAGTACGTCGTACTGGAGATAGTATACAGGTGCTCATTGGGTTACAGGTACACCGGACAGGACTCGCAGGGAACTGTTGGTTGGTTTTATACCAGTCGTCAGTTAACAGTTCCCAGGTGATATGAGTACAGCATAGTCCGCAGACTTGACACTGCTACTTCGTCTCGAGTGTGTCCCACTGTTCTTAGATTGCTACCCTACCACGGCTCAAAGGAGTCGTGCAAACAGGTAGCAGTTGGGTGCAGTCCCGAGCATTTGGAGGCAGTGGCAGTTAGACAGGATTCGTATCTCCCGGTATTGGGAGTTGATATCGCGCTGTGTCAGAGAGCCATTACGCAATGTCCCTGGCTAGGGCAGGCGAGATTTACTGGTAGGTTCCAGTTGTTTCTCAGGGTGTAATGGGCTACGCTCCGACACGACTTATACCGCTATTAGGGGACTGATGCTTGCTGCTCCCTAGGCCCGATATGCGATAGTCTTAGACGAACAGACCGGACTGTGTGGAGATTGTCACATCAGGCTCAGTAGGAGTTTGGATGGGTTTCCTCATCGGCCTTCTTATCGACATCTACCTGAGGATCATTACGTACAGCTAGTGCCGCTTGCGGTCTGTGGTTAAACCCACTACCAGCGTATTAGTCGAGTCTTTAAAGTCCCACACAGAGAGTTTCCCTGCTTCGGGCGAAACGATATAGAGGTTGTATGGTTTTACGACAGGGTTCGGACACACACGTGCATTTATACACGTACGATGTTCGGACAGTTTTTACTAGCAGGCTTTGGTTTAAGCCAGATTCTAGTATCGGATTATTGGATTTATACAGTCTAAAGTATTTCCGTGTTTTCACGGATAAGAGGGGCGTTCTCGTAAATTGTCGAGAAGCTTCTAAAAGGTTAATGAGGTGGAAGGCTTATGTGGCATTTGCATTAAATGGTTTTGTGACTCATGGAGATGATTCATCAAGAGAGTTAATGAAGCATTAATGCTTTTAATGACTCACTTGATGATTCATTATGTATTAAATGAAGCATGAAGATATTTGTGCAAAGAGATATTTGTGCAAAATATCTTATGCTTCATATATATACACAAATGAATCAATTTCTATTTCATAATAATGCTCACCTTCTCTCTCCTCAAGCTCTCTCTCTTCAAACCCTAATCCTCCCCTCTCATGTGTTGAGATCAAGGATTAGATAGACTAATCAATCCATAATCCAACTCTATATCACCTAGGTTGCTTAGATTGGCACTTTAAGAAACCTAGTTACCTCAAGTTAGAGGTGAAGCTTGGAGTATAGCTCTCGGGTGGATCGTCTATTACGTGAAGGAGGTCGAGGAGGAGGTGGATAACGAAAAGGAGAAGGACATGGTTCATTAGGTATAATCACTTCTCATAGTAGTTAACAACTTCTATGTTTTTGTTAGTTATAGTTTAGCAAAGATTCTTCGGTTAGTCGATGTTTACGCAAAGAACAAGATCGTTTTTCATTTTTCCGCCTCCCCGCAAGTCGTGGGGTGTAGTACATCGACTTACAGTGGTATCAGAGCCTCGCTAAACAATAATTAACTCACTAGTAAAGTCGTTACAATTTCGAACGCGAAACGAACCAGAAAAACCATCGATATCACATAGTTTCTATCGATTTTAAAACGAGGTCCAAAAATTTTTCAGGGACCTTCAGAATAACCTACAGGGAATTATTAGGTAACTGGAGAAAAATGGGTTCCTGAATCGGCCATACAGCCGCGTAACCACTGCCGATCCCACTGATCCACTACGGATCCGCGGCCGAGTTGGAGCCAATTCAACCCAGTTTGCTCCAGTAACTCTTCTGTGATATTTTTGTATTTTCTGGAATGTTTATTTTCTGCTCAAGTCTCAGGTGCATAGAGAAGTTTTGGGAGTAGAATCTGATGTGTTTGCTCGATCGAAATTATACGATGTTTGGCTAATAAGATTATATCTGTGATTGTATAATGTGTTCGTAAACCTCCCCTAACTGCTAGTATGTCGGTTGGCAGAGGGTTGCACATTTCTGTAATGGATTTTACTGTTTGTGGTTATGAACTGTATTGGATTGTTGTGATGATTAGCCGGGGTTTAAGATGGGTTATTATATTCATTCATTCGATGTAATTGTAATATGTTGTAATATTATTTTGTGGGGCATATCCAGGTTGCGGTTGTAGCCACCGTTGTATTATTTCATTTTACTGTTTTTGCTCCTAGGATAGACCTGAGGTGGGGTGCACAAACTACCAAGTACTTTGAAGTGTTTAGTGGCCTACTCACGTTGTTGAGGGAGACCGCTTCACTTCGGGTACTTGGCGGGTAGTTTGTCATACCCGTAGGGGTCTAGGTGAGGTAATGGCTATTCATCACAACTGTGTAATCCGTCTTTCATTGCAGGCTCAAAAAGAAATGCGGATTGCTTGCATATCCAATAATGTTCATCTGTGATCTGGAATGCCTATTATTGCGTCTGACGAATGTACAATATCTCTATATGATAGCTATTTAGACGTCACTTATGTTTTACCCCCGCGCTAGCCCAGCCCCCGCTCTGCCGTTAGTTAAGTAACCTAACGGGCGATGACGGGACCCAGTGGTGAATGCGGATGGCATAAGAGGACGTTGTATTTTCGTTGTTTTCTGCAATGATAGGTTAATGATGGGACGCATTATTATTAATGCAAAGAAAATAAACCAAAGTTGAATTGTTGGAACAGTTTAAAAGAAACCACTCGGTTATTTTTAAAACAGAAGATATTTTTAATTGCGGAGCTTTAACCACTCCTTTTAAAAGCTATCAGGTTCCTTCGGTCATATCAAGTTCACTATGTTCACGGTTTCGCCAAAACCATTCGTAGCCCTCCGTCATTTCATTTGGGTATTCAGTAGTATTCAAGCTATGTATTTTGGCCAAAGTCAAGGCATAGTGTTTGGTGGCTGCTGGGTATTCATTTGTTGCATAGATAGATGAGTTAATTTGGGACAGTCGTATTATCATTTGACCAAAGTCAAGGGTATGTACGGATGGGTTCAAATTAATAAGATAATGATGAGTAGAACTTGACATGTGACTTATGACATTTTGACCAAAGCCAAGGTCATAAGAGCATGGGGCAAAAACTTATATCGGGAATTTCTAAAGAAACTGAAATTTGCAAAGAGATGCATACCATTTGGAGTTTGATAAATGTTGGTAAGATTCCTTCAACATTATTATACGATGATATTTGGATCCCGATCCTACTGTGAGTATATGCTACTCATCAGGAGATTCGTCACTTAACGATCAATGTTATAAACCAAGTAGGTACCGAGAAAGGTGTCAGCGGGGCTACGCCCCCAGAGAAAAGAGGTTATTTAATTAAGGAACTTCGCGAAAGCGTTGGAAAACCTCCCTCGAAGTACCGATACCGGCCTGGCTGAACGGTTAAGCAAGTATTGTACGGTGAGAATAGTACTGGCTAGTTCTTCCTTTTTGGTTTGAGGAGGGATTCGAGAAACAGTGGGAGCCATCCAGTTTAGATAAACCAAAAACCACTCTAAACTTGCAAGAGCATCATGCTAAAGTTTTCTTCTCTCTCTCCTATATGCAGCGACCCTGAAAATGATTGGACTTAAGTTACTTTTAGAAAAAAATATACTGACAGGGCCAAACTATAAAGATTGGCTGCGGAATGTCAAAATGGCTTTGACCTATGACAGATTGGGGTATGTCCTCACCACTAAGGTACCTGCAGTCCCAGGTCCCAAATCCAGTAATGCGAATAAGGAAATCCGCAAAACCTGGGATTTAGATTGCGCGAAGGCCAAGTGCATCGTGCTTGCCTCGATGAACAATGAACATCAGAGGAGGCACGAGGGTATGGATCTACTGTAGGGTTACTAGGCACTCTAATAAGGTTCTACAATGCATCAACCATGCCCGTTTAAAATTTTAGCCCCGCCGAATAACCCTAAACAAGATCGTTGCTAGAAAATTAGGGTTTCACAAGCTAGTAAACTATGTTTACGACTAAGTGAATACGAAATACAACCTTTGTAGATCGGTCCTTCACTTCTTTAGCTCCTTGTTGAAGTCCCTTCGCTGCGATCGTGGTTCTCCCGGACTCTTGCATGGCTTCAAGAGGCTAAAGAGCGTCCCTGCTTAAAGTCTTCGAGGCCGAAGATGATCTACGTCGAGGGGATGCTAACTCAAGCTTCTACTTCACTAACTAGAGAATTAGTGAAGCAAACACCCTAAACTAAAGTTCTAGTCTAGTAGAGGATGGAGAAATAGGAAGTGAGTTCTCTTTAGATTTTTATTTCTCACAAGGTTTCTCACTATGGATCAAACCCTAGCTTGCTTTTTCTTTTGAACAATGAAGAAGAAGATGAACAAAAGAAAGAGATGAGGATAATGATCAAGTGAGTGAGCTAACCATGGTGAGTGAGTATCATATACTAACACATGTAGATACATTACCATAGCTAAGTGTGATGGTTAGGTTAAAATCCAAAGTAAAAACAAATTTAGTGGACTTTAGTCAATGCATCCACAAGCTTCCACAAGCTTCATGCATTTTATAATTTTCCACTAATTTTGTAATTACTTTTAAACTTTAAATCCAACATAACAAATAGGATGGTGTATGTCTCATACACTCATGAATGTTGTATCATCAACCATGATACAAAAAGAAAACACATTTTAATATATAACACGTATATATTAAAGTTGTGCTTATGTGAGAAAAATCCTAAATTGAACATATGTTAGTTAATGTAAACTAGTATATCAAATATACAATTATACAATAAATTATTAAATCAACACTTGACTTAATAATCCGGTCATATCACATATAACCGACTAAAATCTAATGTATCGACTTATCGAATCAATACTTGATTCGATAACCCGGCTATATCACATATAACCGACCGATACAAAAAGTTGCGAGAATAGAATACGGTATCACTTACACGCATCATTCTCGGTCCCGCACATATCACATATGCGCTCCTATTTCGTTTTGCCTGAGCCAGTAAAACCTCTGTGTAGGACTCTAAAGACTCGTCAATACGTGGCAGTAGGTGATGATCACATCAAGCACCCACAAGCCGTCAGCGGTACTAGCTGGACGTAACGGCTACCCGGGTATTGAGCGATCAGAAGATCAGCAAGCAAGCCCGCTCCAACTCCTCCTGCCGGTAACACTTCACATACAGTCCGGTCTCCTCGTCTGATATCAAGTCTAGGGGTGGTAAACGTCAGACCCTAATAACCAATAAGTCGTGCCGATGTGAGGCTCATAACGGGTCGAGAAACTACTGGTAACACTTACCAGTAAATCTCTAAATCAGCCCTGGCCAGGGACTTCCCTGTTACGGCCAATCGAGCACAGCGCAACATCAACCCCCAATACCGGGAGAGACGAAACCCCTCCTATCGCTCATTGCCTCCATGTGACTCGGGACTGTACCTAAAAACCACCGTTTTGCATGCCCTCATGGACGTGGTAAGGTGGAAATCAAAGCACAGTGGGAATCACACAAGACTCTACAGACTAACCTGCACAAGTGTCACCAGAGAACTGCCATCTGACGTGAGGTATAATACCATCTGGGAGTTCTCGGCGAGTCCGTCCAGTGTACCCAGTCTCCACTGAGCACCCGTATACCATATCTGATGTCAAACACCAATGGATATGGGATCATCCATCGCACATCTCATGGGTCGAGAAGCGTGTTGGAGTTAGTGCCCTCAGAGCCAATTATTGGATCACAGGCACGTGATTGCAATGATTGAGGGAGGACCTATCCCGGTAGGACAGTCTTACTCGAGATGATAGTATGCTATCTGGTTTATCTTTATCATCGTGTACTGCTTTAGGTGACCTGACATGTCGCTATTACACGTTGATAGAGCCCCTAGGATTCTTGCTTGACGACCAGCAGTATGATGGCGATCATATACGTGGGAGCTGGGGTCTATAAGCACATCCTTAAAAGGTCCCTAGTCGTGGGAGTTTCGAGACTGGGCATCGATACTCCATTAGTAGACTAGTGTATACAGTCGAGACCCCGACGAGGGGCGGTGGCCGGTCTCACAAGCCACTGGTGTCAGTTGGTTCACCTAAGATGTATACAGGTGCTCATTGGGTTATGAGTACACCGGACAGGACTCGCCGGGAACCTGCTAGTTGGTCTTGTACCAGATGTCAGATAGCAGTTCCCTGGTGACATGTGTACAGGTTAGTTCATCGACCTGAGATCGTCATTTGTCTCGTGTGAGTTCCCACTGTGCTTTGATTACTACCCTACCACGGCTCAAAGGAGTCGTGCAAACAGGTTTTAGTTGGGTACAGTCCCGAGCCACATGGAGGCAGTGAGCGGATCTGCAGGGGTTCGTCTCTCCCGGTATTGGGGGTGAGGTCGCGCTGTGTCTAGGAGAGCCATTACGCAAAGCCCTCGGCCGGGGCAGGAGATTTACTGGTAGGTATTCCAGTAGTATCTCAGGGCGTTCTGGGCTACACTCCGACACGACTTGTACCGCTTTTGGGGGTCTGACTTTCACCAACCCCCTAGGCCCGCCATGCGATACTCATAGACGAACGGACCGGACTGTACGGATATTGTCACTGACAGGCTCAGTTGGGTGTCGGGGTGAGCTTCCTCATCGACGTCCATTTTGGTCAATAGCTGGTGGCCCGTCACGTATTGGCTTATACCTCTGACGTGCCAGTGGTTAAATCCACAGCCATAGTATTGACGAGTCTTTAGAGTCCACCACACTTTCAGTTACTCAGCTTTCGGGCGAAACGCTGTAGAGGCCGTATGGAGATATGGCAGGGTCCGATCAGATACGTGCGGTATTGCACGGATCAGGATCGGACAGTATTGTACTAGTAGCCGTATAGGTATATGGCAGGGTTTGATCTGATACGTGCGGTATTGCACGGATCAGGATCGAACGGATTTTACTAGCCGGCTTTGGCTTAAGCCGGTCCTAGTCTAGTACAGTGTAGATTTTGTCTCATTGCATTTGTATCCGGTCGGAATACAGATGCGGGTGTGTATGCACAGTATCAGGGGTTTTCCTGTAATTTATTACGGGACCAGTTTTCTGGAGTTGCCAGTTTGCATTCCGTTCCGGCCGGTTTTCCTTTGTTCTTTCCCGGCCGGACTTTTCCGATGGAGGGGGTTATTTGCAGTTTTGCAAATAACACTTTATGGAGGGGTTTCTTTGCATATTGTATTGATTATGATGGCTTTCATATCTTGCATCCATGCTTGCTTTTATGGTGAGATGAAAGGTTATGGGTTGAATAGGAAAAAAGGCATGGTTGATGTTTTGTTGACCTTGGATGTGGTTACCTCCACCTTCTCCTACACTCACCTCCCTTCATGTTTATGTTATGATATTCATTCCTCCACCATCTTCTTCTCACTTGAAGAGAAAGTCTTTCATGGTTATGAAAAAAGAGAGTAGAAGAAAAAGAAAGAGAGAAAGAAAAAGAATGAGAGAGTTGATTTCATCTTCTTCTTGCTAGAAAATTGAAAGCACCAATTTTCTTTACCTCTTCCTCCATCCATCAATGGCAACTACATAAACTCCAAGAGACAAAGTTTCTACACTACTTCCTACAGCAAATCTTGAGCATGTCGAGTTGCCGGCTTCATGCTCGAGTTGCCTCGGTATTGAGGCGGGAGCCCGTAAAAGACGAAGGCGATGTGGTGCCCTTTCCGGCGAGGAGGCGACGATGTGGAGGCAACACTTTCCGCGGGAGATCGGGACGATGACGAGAAGACCGGAGGACTCGGATCACTCGGTATACTTCTCACCCTATCTCTTGTTAGCTAGCGTAGGTTAATGGTAAACTATCCGGGTTTTCTTTGTCCGCGGTAGCGCCGGTTTCCGAGTAAGGAAAAATTTTGATTCCGCAATTTGGCCTCGAGTAAGACGGCCGGGGCGCTGCCGTGGCGCAACATGGTATCAGAGCCACGCCATTAACCTTACCTAGCTTCGTTTGATGTGTTTGCGTTTCCGATCGACCAAAATTTCCAAAAACCGTATTTTCTAGCACATCAGTTTCTGTCGAAATTTTTTGAAGTCCAAAAATTTTTCAGGTTGTCTCAGAATGATGTGCAGGGAGTTCTAAGACTACTGACAAAATTTGGTAAACTGTTCATATATTTCCACCGCGGAAGCGCGGCCTTATCCCCTCATTGGCCGCGCTTCCGCCGCAATAATGAACCTTCACTTTACCATTTTCTTTCAGTGGGCTTGTGGGCTTAATTTAGGGGTTTTGGAATATTAAAATTGGGCCCAGGTTTTCTGTGAGTGCTACAGTTTTGATTGGGGGCCCACTTGTTAAGGTTTGATCAATCGGAAAATTTTAAACACATTTTTCACAGTATTTACATTATATCTGCGACCGTGAATGTCACTCGATCGGTAAATCCGGTCTGACTGCTATAGCCCGGTTAGACGGATTTGCGAACGTGATTTTCACGTTGATGTTCTATGTTTATGCTGTGATGTTGCGGATCGGTCGTGGGGGATAGCCTGGTTGCAATGTTAGTACAGTGTTGTATTATGTACATTTGATATTGCGGGGCGAGCGTCCGACATGTGGACTGCCGTCACTGCCTGTTTGTATTATTCTTTTGGGGCACGACCTGGTTGCGGTCGATGTACCCGGTGTATGTATATTTTACATTCTGTACTAGGTTTGCCCCGCGGTGGGGTGCACGGATAGCCGGGTTCTGGAGGGCAACGGGCCCGCATCTCAGGGCATTGAGACGGAGGGGGCTTCAGTCCAGGATTGGCGGGCTATTCGCCGCACTCGTAGGGGGTACAGGTTGACCCAGGAGGGGTGCCCAAGTTACCGGATTCCGTGAAGTGCTGGGTGGTCCATTCACGGAGCTGAAGGGGGCTGCCTCGCTTCAGGTTTTGGCGGGTGACTTGCCGCACCCGTAGGGGTCTAGGATTTCATTGCACAGGCTATCCACACGACCAGGGGAACGTCGGGTTTCAGCAGCGGCTTTGTGAAACCCGGGGCTTCCAGATATCTGTATTGTTCTGTGATGCTGTACATTTCTGTGATGTTGCATTTTATTCACGCCTTGAGCGAAATACTATATATTGGTATATATATTAGTAGATGTTGTATATGTTTTACATCCGCGCTAGTCCAGTCCCCGCTCTGCCGTTAGTTAGCTAACCTAACGGGTGATGACGGGACCCAGTGGCGAATGCGGATGGCATATACGCACGTCAGTATATTTTCGTTCTTTGTGGTGTGATCAATTGATGGGACTGCATTGATTCGGATCAATGCAAGATAAACAAACCTAATCTGATGTTGTTGGAACACTTTTTCAAAAAGCTGTTATTACAAGGACGTTCGCTTTTGTTTTGCATCGTGGTATTCATTTGGAATATCCTGCTCCTCAGTCGACGAGGCAAGGGCCGAGATCCCTTCACCGGGAGTGACCCCTTGGACAGAAGTTTGCGTCAGGGCATTAACTTCACTATAGCCGATTACTTTTGCTTTGCATCGTGGTATTCAGTTGGAATATCCTGCACCTCATTCTACGGGGAAAGAGCCGAGATCCCTTCACCGGGAGTGACCTCTTTAGTAAAGGTTTTCGTCACTATATTTTCTAAAAAGGCTATGCAGTTCCTTCAACGATATCAAGTTCATTACGTTAAAGGTTTTTCGCCAAAAACCATTCGTAGCCCTCCGTCATTTCTTATGGGTATTATTTAGTATTCGTGCTGCGTTTGTTGACTCCGTCAAGGCGTAGTGTACGGTAGCTAAGTGGTGCTTGTTTGTTGCATAAGTGGGATTGGTTAGGACAGTCGTGCGGCCTTGTTGACTCCGTCAAGGGCACGTACGGGTGGGTTTAATGCAATCCAGATAATGACGGGTTGAACTTGACTAGGACTCTTTGATTTGTTGACTCCGTCAAGGTCACTTGAGTCCTAGGGGTAAAAATCACATCGGGAGTTTCAAAAGAACTGAAACTTGCCAGGTATGCGCATACCTTCTGGAGTGTGGTGACGTGAGTGGATTCCGTCACGTTATCATGCGATGATAGTTGGATCCCGATTCCCACTGATGAGTTGGTTTACTCCTCGGGTGATCCCGACTAATTCTTCTTTCAGGTTTGGAGGAGAATTTGAGGTACAGTGGGAGGTTTCCAGATTAGACAAAGTGGTAACCATTCTGATCTAGGATAGAGTGCACGCTGAGTGTTTCTTTTCTCTCTCTCTTTGGCAGCGACCATTGACCCGACCCTGGACTATGACTCAGTGACCAAGTTGACCGAACCTTTTTTAACACTGGCTTTTGGATTGTCAGAGTTGCAGACCTCATTGCCACTCCTGCTTTTACCCTTTTCTCCAGGACACCCCGTATTACTACGAACGTCCACTTCCATTGGACAAAACCATCGTATGGTTAGATACGAACTCGAAGGACTTCGAGGATGGTTTCTGGTTCTGGAGAAAACGGATAGGATTATTCAGTTGTCTTTTCTTTTCACCTTCTCTCAGGTTGCGAGTACTCCTTGGCTTAGGAGTAGTACACCTATTACGCAGATTGGATATTCTTCTTCCAAACCTTAGGCTGGTGCCAAACAGTGGGGAATGAAGAAAACCAATTAGCCTAAACGGTGTGCAGAAGGTATTAAGTTAAGACAAATAAAGGGATTAGTAAGAGGGCAAAGTAAATTGCAACTGATATTCACGACCAAACCAAGTATTTCTTCGCCAATCCTAAATCACCTTTATATTTCTCCAGGACACTCCGTATCACTACGAAGATCCACAGTTTATTGGATACTCCATCGTATGGTTATATACGAACTCGAAAGGAACTAGTTCCAGTTCGGGGATGGATTCTGGTTCAGGAGAAATAAGAATAAAGTACATTCAGGTGTCTTTTATCTTCACCTTCTCTCGCGTTGCGAGTACTCCTAGGATTAGGACAGTACACCTTTTATGCTTATTGGACAGTCTTCTTCCAAACCATAGGCTGGAGCCGAACGGTAGGGAAGGAAGAAAACCAATTGGCCTAAAGGGGTGTGCAGAAGGTAATGACTAAAGACATATAAAGGGATTTGGATAGGTGGCAAAGAATTATACGGTTATAGTTGTGAATCTGGATAATGGTAGAGGCATTACTAGGAATACCAGGATACCCCGACGAAACATTTCAATATTTCAGTTTCACTGTGTACTGTTAATAGAAAACTGATTTCCCGATTAGACACTTACTCCAGGGTATGTATTTACCAGGTTGGATTCTCACATCTGTATGGTTTTACAGATGATGAGTGGGAGTAAGTTATTGGGAATTGGGTGATCATCCTCATTATATCGGGATTCGTTGTAATCGGTGATATTTGAGGAAGTCACCTGGGTTGTTTGCCGGTCGGCAAATATTTGGTTTTGAATATCCGCTGTTGTGCACCAATTTCAAATCGATATATCTGTACGTCTATTTTCATAGAGTGAGATATACCTTTTGATATTATGTCGATGACATTTACCTATATCAGTGGATGGTTAGGTAAGGAGCATTGAACAGCGGTGTAATTCTTCTTAACCATAAGTACAGTTTTCAACCTACGACGCACAGTGAAAGAGTTGTTAGACTCAGCGGACTTATACAGAGTATTGTATGTTGTCCAGTGTCCATTAGGACAGAGGGGTTGGTGCTCGTACTATATTCGGTTTACTTATGGCTTCTCTAGATTTTAGACAGCTGTTTCGTGGAAACACAGGGTCTAAGTTTTGAGGAGTTATAGGTATTTGAATAGAGTAGAGTACCAGGTGTAGCAAGTATCGGGATTCTTCAAAGAGATTGAAGATGTAGATACTTGTGTATGATATTCAGTTGATAGTAATGATGAAGACAGATTGCTTCTCTTTCAGGTTACTCATAATTGGAAGCATTCCTAAGTTGAGTAACGCTGATCGACCTCTTCCCATTTAGTTGACATGCACTGGAGATAGTTGCATGATTTGAATCTGGTTCAATTGAATCAGTGCCTCTGGTTCTATATTGGATATAGAACAGTTCATATCTTAACGATGTTAAGGTACGGGGAGTTGTCCAGCTTATGATTAAAACCAGACACTGGACAACTCAAGGCACGTTTCTGTAATGGCCGTTTGTGGGTTGACCCAGGCTATGGCGAGGGTTGATTTTCTACCATCTGGATGAACTATAGCAATATTGTTCTAGACTCGCCACAGTTTTTATTAAAAATGGATTTTTTCAGAAAAAGTAGTGGGAGTATGGTAGAACTGGAAGTGATTCCAGAACCACAAACGATTACTGAAGATTTGATAAGGAACCTAAAGATTCAATCTGATTTGACATTCCATTGGCCACTCCGCAGATAAGGTGGGTAACTTCAGGCACCCGAGAGGTACTCCGGTAGCCTCAAGGACGGTGACAGGGAAGTTCTTGTTTACCCACACTTGCCATTGTTGTTGTTCCAGGCTGCGAGACCGGCAGGAGGATGAGTATAGCGTCGTTCTAAACTAGCTTTAGAAGTGCACGTCTATATGACTCTGGCAGAGGGTTGTCGTAGTCAGTGGGAGCAGCGGAAGCATTGGTGGACTTTGTGCTTATGTCTATTTATAGACTAAAGCAGATATAGCGGAGTAAGATCATCTGTTTCTGATGTGACAGTCATGGGTTTGACGTCATCAGAATAGGGGATGGATCTGTTGAGAAGGTAGTAGGAAGTGATATTCCTATACTACGATCGGTTATACATTGGTCGTCACACAGTGTTTTCTCCACAAGGGACTTGGACATTATATCAGACATACTGGTTACTAGACCTATGGTTTTAGATCTAGATTTGGGTGGTTTCCCAATCAGGGTACCTTGACAGCATTCTATGAGTATTTAGAATGGACGACTCCTGGCATGGTAGTGTACCTGCAAGTAATGGAGTCACCCTCTCTAAAGGTGTCTTACAGACTAAAGGGGAGAGGGATACGCATGATTGACAGATCACTTGCTTAGGCAATTGAGTCAATCATGAGATGTCAAGTACCACACCAGATGTTGTTCTTGCAGCAGGTGCAATAAGTTGATATTGATCCAATCCTGGAGGAACAGTCGGAAGCAGTTTTAGAACATAAGTGAATGTTCTAGGGATATGATAACGGCTGCCTCCTTTAGGAGACGGTTATCACTCCAGGCTTCCAAGGTGACATGGACGACAAGGAGGTTGTCAGAGTTATAGTTCTCCTTCTGACGAGGGACAGTATTTTGGACAGGTGGTCCAAGGCAATACTGAGGGTGGCATGGCGCAAGAGACTGATTAAGTTCAGTTGATGATACAGTCTAAGAAGTTTGGATTAGGAGTTCATTTATGAACTAGGTCCCATCAGACATCCAGACATTCTAAGACAGGTATTGCTCATTTCGGGAGATGGCTTTCTCCGCGAACTTGAGATATAGAGAGACATAGAAAGAAACTTCACAGTGGATCCACTCGCTGAGGCTATTCCTCGAACGCAATAGTTTCACAAAAGAGCTTTGTGAGACTGACTAGTAGAGGAGTTGGGTGTTCGGTATCACACGGGCTGTGAGTATGCGACATCGCAATAATTAGCCTTGAGTGCAAGTGGGAGATTGTTGGAGTTAGTGCCCTCAGAGTCAATTATTGGATCACAGGCACGTGATTGCAATGATTGAGGGTGGACCTATCCCGGTAGGACAGTCTTACTCGAGATGATAGTATGCTATCTGGTTTATCTTTATCATCGTGTACTGCTTTAGGTGACCTGACATGTCGCTATTACACGTTGATAGAGCCCCTAGGATTCTTGCTTGACGACCAGCAGTATGATGGCGATCATATACGTGGGAGCTGGGGTCTATAAGCACATCCTTAAAAGGTCCCTAGTCGTGGGAGTTTCGAGACTGGGCATCGATACTCCATTAGTAGACTAGTGTATACAGTCGAGACCCCGACGAGGGGCGGTGGCCGGTCTCACAAGCCACTGGTGTCAGTTGGTTCACCTAAGATGTATACAGGTGCTCATTGGGTTATGAGTACACCGGACAGGACTCGCCGGGAACCTGCTAGTTGGTCTTGTACCAGATGTCAGATAGCAGTTCCCTGGTGACATGTGTACAGGTTAGTTCATCGACCTGAGATCGTCATTTGTCTCGTGTGAGTTCCCACTGTGCTTTGATTACTACCCTACCACGGCTCAAAGGAGTCGTGCAAACAGGTTTTAGTTGGGTACAGTCCCGAGCCACATGGAGGCAGTGAGCGGATCTGCAGGGGTTCGTCTCTCCCGGTATTGGGGGTGAGGTCGCGCTGTGTCTAGGAGAGCCATTACGCAAAGCCCTCGGCCGAGGCAGGAGATTTACTGGTAGGTATTCCAGTAGTATCTCAGGGCGTTCTGGGCTACACTCCGACACGACTTGTACCGCTTTTGGGGGTCTGACTTTCACCAACCCCCTAGGCCCGCCATGCGATACTCATAGACGAACGGACCGGACTGTACGGATATTGTCACTGACAGGCTCAGTTGGGTGTCGGGGTGAGCTTCCTCATCGACGTCCATTTTGGTCAATAGCTGGTGGCCCGTCACGTATTGGCTTATACCTCTGACGTGCCAGTGGTTAAATCCACAGCCATAGTATTGACGAGTCTTTAGAGTCCACCACACTTTCAGTTACTCAGCTTTCGGGCGAAACGCTGTAGAGGCCGTATGGAGATATGGCAGGGTCCGATCAGATACGTGCGGTATTGCACGGATCAGGATCGGACAGTATTGTACTAGTAGCCGTATAGGTATATGGCAGGGTTTGATCTGATACGTGCGGTATTGCACGGATCAGGATCGAACGGATTTTACTAGCCGGCTTTGGCTTAAGCCGGTCCTAGTCTAGTACAGTGTAGATTTTGTCTCATTGCATTTGTATCCGGTCGGAATACAGATGCGGGTGTGTATGCACAGTATCAGGGGTTTTCCTGTAATTTATTACGGGACCAGTTTTCTGGAGTTGCCAGTTTGCATTCCGTTCCGGCCGGTTTTCCTTTGTTCTTTCCCGGCCGGACTTTTCCGATGGAGGGGGTTATTTGCAGTTTTGCAAATAACACTTTGTGGAGGGGTTTCTTTGCATATTGTATTGATTATGATGGCTTTCATATCTTGCATCCATGCTTGCTTTTATGGTGAGATGAAAGGTTATGGGTTGAATAGGAAAAAAGGCATGGTTGATGTTTTGTTGACCTTGGATGTGGTTACCTCCACCTTCTCCTACACTCACCTCCCTTCATGTTTATGTTATGATATTCATTCCTCCACCATCTTCTTCTCACTTGAAGAGAAAGTCTTTCATGGTTATGAAAAAAGAGAGTAGAAGAAAAAGAAAGAGAGAAAGAAAAAGAATGAGAGAGTTGATTTCATCTTCTTCTTGCTAGAAAATTGAAAGCACCAATTTTCTTTACCTCTTCCTCCATCCATCAATGGCAACTACATAAACTCCAAGAGACAAAGTTTCTACACTACTTCCTACAGCAAATCTTGAGCATGTCGAGTTGCCGGCTTCATGCTCGAGTTGCCTCGGTATTGAGGCGGGAGCCCGTAAAAGACGAAGGCGATGTGGTGCCCTTTCCGGCGAGGAGGCGACGATGTGGAGGCAACACTTTCCGCGGGAGATCGGGACGATGACGAGAAGACCGGAGGACTCGGATCACTCGGTATACTTCTCACCCTATCTCTTGTTAGCTAGCGTAGGTTAATGGTAAACGATCCGGGTTTTCTTTGTCCGCGGTAGCGCCGGTTTCCGAGTAAGGAAAAATTTTGATTCCGCAATTTGGCCTCGAGTAAGACGGCCGGGGCGCTGCCGTGGCGCAACAAAGCGTATACGCTAGTCTACTCTGGTATATCGATGCCCTGTCTCGATACACCCACGACTAGGAACATTAAAGGATGTACTTATGGACTACCATGGCCCCACTAGTATGATCTGCATCACAGTCCGGGTAGTCAAGTACACATCCTAAAGGCTTTATCAACATGTAGCTATAAGACAGTATCAAGAGACAAGTATACATGTTAAGATAAAGAGCAACCAGATAGCATACTATCATATCGAGCAAGAAAGTCCTCTCTATATATGTCCAAGCATCCAATATAATATACATCATCTGTACAATACTGGCCTCTAGGGCATACATACAACAACATCTAGATGCCATATTTCTCCATACAAAGGAACTTTATGGAGAGCAATCTCGTATAGCAAGATACGAGACCTCAAAGAACTTGTTTCGAGCGAGGTTGGCCATCGGATCATCGGTAGGAGAACATGTCCTAAAGATGATAGGCTATATAGAAGAGCTCGCAGACCTAGGGGCGACTTTGGATAATGAGCTCTATACAGACCTGATTCTCCAGTCCCTTCCTTCCACCTACGCCCAGTTTATTCTGAATTTCAACATTCAAAGAAAAGAAGTTGAACTTCCAGAACTCCTTAACATGTTGAGGAGTGCAGAGGGCACCTTGCAGAAGGCAAGGGAAATACCCGCTATGTTTGTTAGCGGTGCTTCTTCTTCCAGGTCCAAGGCTAGGGCCAAAGGAAAGAAGAAGAAGGCCGCCACCAAACCTAGAGGAGGTGTTAGTAAGGTGGGAATGAAGGGAAAGAAAAAGTTTGCGGTACCAGTAGTGGCCCAGGATGAGTGCTTCCATTGTCACAGGAAAGGGCACTGGAAGAAAGATTGCAAGGCGTGGAACACCAAGAACCAAGAACCGAAGCAAGCTATGGCTTCGACTTCAGGTGTGTTTGTAATTGAGAATTGTCTGTCAATCAACTGTACTTCCTGGCTATTGGATACCGGATCAGGATCTCATATATGCAATTCATTGCAGCCACTGAGAAACCGTAGAGTGCTGAAGGATGGTGATATGACCCTGATGGTTGCTAACGGAGCTAGCGTGGGAGCTGTGTCCGTAGGGGATTATCACCTGGGATTGACGAGTGGACATATTTTGGTTTTACATAACTGTTTTTGTATACCTAGTTTAACGTGTAATATCATATCAGTTTCCTTGTTATCAAATAAAGGTTATGATTTCATGTTTGTAAGCGATGTTGTTAACATCCACCTTAATCATAGTTTGATTGGGTCCGGTACACTGGATAACGGTAGATATGTCTTAAACCAACTCCAGATTTTCAATATCTAGAACACACTAAAAAGAAAGTCTCCAGAATTAAATAAGGCTTTCTTATAGCATTGTAGACTAGGTCACATCAATGAGACAAGGTTAACTAAGTTGCATAGAGAAGGATATTTGGACTCGTTCGAATATCAAACTTATGCCACTTGTCAATCATGTCTCAAAGGAAAGATGACAAAGACTCCATTCACTGGACATGGAGTAAGAGCGAGCAAGCTCTTAGGACTCATACACAGCGATGTATGTGGTCCAATGTCTACACATGTAAGAGGTGGTTTTTCCTATTTCATTACTTTTACGGATGATTACTCAAGGTATGGATTCATTTATCTGATGAAACATAAATCCGAGGCTTTTGAGAAATTCCAAGAGTATAAGAATGAAGTAGAAAACCAAACCGGCAAAAGTATCAAGACACTAAGATCTGATCGAGATGGTGAATACTTAAGTGCCGAGTTCCTAGGTTACCTAAAAGAAAAAGGAATTCTCTCTCAGCTTACTCCTCCATACACTCCACAGCATAACGGTGTATCGGAGAGATGGAATCGAACCCTATTGGATATGGTACGTTCCATGATGAGTAATGCTGAGTTACCGCGATCTTTCTGGGGTTATGCGCTAGAATCAGCGGCATATCTTCTGAACAGGGCTCCTACCAAGACTGTGCCTACCACCCCATATCAGATGTGGAGTGGGAAGAAACCCCATCTTCAGCATCTGAAGATATGGGGATGTCCGGCTTTTGTTAAAAAGCAGCATGCGGGCAAGCTCGAGGCACGATCAGTAAAGTGTAAGTTTGTGGGATATCCAAAGAACTCCAAGGGATATTATTTCTATTACGCAGAGGAACAAAAGGTTTTTGTTTCTCGTAATGCCCATTTTCTAGAACATCAGTTTTTAGAAAGGGAAATAAGTGGGAGCGAAATAGAACTGGAAGAAATTCCAGAACCACAAACTACTACTGAAAGTTTGGTAGAACCAGTAGTTCAAGAAGAACAGGACATTCCTGCACCCCTCCACAGGAGTAGTAGGCCTTCTCATCCGCCTGAGAGATACTACGGTTTTCTCATAGATGGGGATGGAGAGGATTGCATCATTGATGATGAACCTACTAGCTTCCAGCAGGCCATCCAGAGCGGCGACTCGGTACGATGGCTAGATGCAATGCGGACCGAAATGGAGTCCATGTACACCAACAAAGTATGGACTTTGGACTTTGCTCCAGATGGGGTAAAACCCATAGAATGCAAATGGATCTTCAAGAAAAAGATTGGTGTAGATGGACAGGTGGAAACCTATAAGGCTAGACTTGTTGCAAAGGGCTTTCGTCAAAGACCTGGTTTGGACTATGACGAAACTTTTTCTCCAGTGGCTATGCTCAAATCCATTCGGGTCCTTCTTGCTATTGCTGCCTTCCATAATTATGAAATCTGGCAGATGGACGTAAAGACGGCTTTTCTGAATGGTAATTTAGAAGAGTGCGTCTATATGGATCAGCCAGAAGGTTTCAATCAGAGTGGGAGCAGCGGGAAAGTATGCAAGTTGCTTAAGTCCATTTATGGACTAAAGCAGGTATCGCGGAGTTGGAACATCTGTTTTGATGAAACGGTCAAAGAATATGACTTTATCAAAAATCCAGATGAACCATGTATATATAGTAAAGTTGTAGCACGAACTTTCGTATTCCTCGTCTTGTACGTGGATGACATTCTATTGATAGGAAATGACATTCCTATGCTACAATCTGTCAAAGGATTCTTGTCACACAGGTTCTCCATGAAAGACCTGGGTGATGCCTCTTACATTCTGGGGATCCGGATCTATCGTGATAGATCCAAGAGGATGTTGGGACTTTCGCAGTCCAGGTATATCAACACTATACTGAAAAGATTTAGTATGGAAGATTCTAAGCACGGTAATCTACCGGCTTGTTACGGAATCACCCTCTCCAAAGAGATGTCTTCTAAGACTGATTTGGAAAGGGAACGCATGTCTATTATACCCTACGCTTCTGCGGTAGGCTCTATAATGTATGCGATGTTGTGCACCAGACCAGATGTAGCTTATGCACTGAGCGTGGTAAGCCGGTATCAGTCAGACCCAGGGGAGAAGCACTGGATAGCAGTAAAGAACATTCTCAAGTACCTGAGAAGGACTAAGGAGATGTTCTTGGTTTACGGCGGAAAAGACCTCAAGATGGAGGCCTTTGCTAATTCCGGCTTCCAGAGTGATAAGGACGATTCCAAGTCCATGTCAAGTTATGTCTTTACCCTCAATGGAGGGGCGGTGTGCTGGAAGAGTTCTAAGCAGGACACCGTTGCTGACTCGACGATGGAAGCGGAGTATATTGTTGATTGCGATGCCGCAAAAGAAGCCGTCTGGATGAAGAAGTTCCTAACAGAACTTCAGGTGGTTCCTACCATTGTTGATCCAATTGTTAGTTATATGTATGCCCTAGAGGCCATTACTGTACATTGGATGTATATTGTAGTGGATGTTGGGTTATATATAGGTAGGACTTTCTTGCTCGACATGATAGTACACTATCCGGTTGCTCTTTATCTTAACATGCATACTTTCTGTCTCTCTGATTACATGTTGATAAAGCCCTTAGGATGTGTACTCGACTTCCAGGACTATGATGTAGATCAGACTAGTGGGACCTGGGTAGTCTATGAGTACATCCTTCAATGTTCCTAGTCGTGGGAATATCGAGACGGGGCATCGATATTCCAGAGTAGACTAGCGCATATCTTCTCGACCCATGTGATGGGCGATGGATGATCCCATATCCATTGGTATTTGACATCAGAGATGATATGCGGGTGCTCAGTGGAGACTGGGTACACTGAACAGACTCACCGAGAACTCCCAGATGGTATTACACCTCACGTCAGATGGCAGTTCTCTCGTGACACTGGTACAGCTTAGTCTGTTGACCCGAGATCGTCATACAGTCTTGTGTGTCTCCCACTGTGCTTTGATTTCCACCCTACCACGGCTCTACTGAGCCGTGCAAACAGGTGGTTTTTGGGTACAGTCCCGATTCACATGGAGGCAATGAGCGATAGGAGGGGATTCGTCTCTCCCGGTATTGGGGGTTGATGTTGCGCTATGCTCGAATGGCCATAACAGGAAATCCCTGGCCAGGGTTGCAGTGATATACTGGTAAGAGTTATCAGTAGTTTCACGAATGTTATGGACCCTATGTCGGCATGACTTATCAAGCTACTGGGGTCTGACGTTTACCACCCCTAGGCGAGATATGCAACATATCAGACGAACAGACCGGACTGTACGGTAAGTGTTACTGGTTGGACTCACAGGAGTGTGAGCGGGCTTGCTCGTCGATCTTCTGATCGCTCAATACCCAGGTGGCCATTACGTTTAGCAGACCGCATGCGGCTTGTGGGTGTTTGATATGATCATCACCTGCTGCCGGCGTATTGACGAGTCTTTAGAGTCCTACACAGAGGTTTCCTGGCTCAAGCGAAACGAAATAGGAGCGCATATGAGATATATGCGGGACCGAGAATAATGCATGTATGTGATACCGTATTCTATTCTCGCGATGAATGTATCGATTGGTTGTATGCGATATAACCTAGTTATCGAATCAAAGATTGATTCGATAAGCCGATACATTGGATACTAGTCGGTTATATGCGATATGACCGGATCGTTAAATCAAGTATTGATTTAATGATTTAATGCATAATTATATATTTGATATATTACTTTGCATTAACTAGTATTGGTTCACTTTAAATGGATTTTCTCACTTGAAGTTCACAAGTTGTATATGTGATATACTTTTGTGCACTTGTTTGTATCATGTTTTATAATACATGCTCACTTGGGTTTGTGTAAAGAATTAAACCATGGTTAAGTTAATGATTAGGGTTTACATTTTTATTATTCATTTATTTTTTTTTTTCATTTTGGAAAGATAAATAAGAAATGGTGGCTTTCTTTGTTTGCTTGTTGAAGCTTCATGAAGCTTTGAACAAGTCCGCCGTTTTTGTCTCATGCTTAACCCTAACCATTCAAACTAACCATGGTCTATTCTCTACACCTAATCATGGTTGCCATATGATAAGTATTCATTTTATTTTCTATTTGAAATATACTTATCATATTCTTTTCTTCATCTTCTTCATCTTCAACAATGAAGAAAGCTTGCCTCCATCAATGGCAACTTGAGAAAAAGAGTGAGAAATCCAATTCTAAAGTGAACCCACTTCCTATTTCTTCATCCTCTACCTCTTGCCAAGTAATATAGGGTGTTTTCTTCACAAGTTTCATGACTTGGTGAAGTGGGAGCTTGATCTTGTGATGCCTCGACGTAGATCATCTTCGGCATCGAAGCCGACGACCAAGCCCGCCCATTTCTCCGATGAAGCCGACGCTAGAGCCCGGGATCCGATGATCGCAGCGAGGAGACTTCATCACAGAGCTATGGAGGCGGAGGATCGGATCTACAAAGGTTGTAGCCCCTTTCCTTTAGAGTTAAAGTTGTTTACTTGCATCGCATCACCTAATTTCTAGTTAACGATCCGTATTAGGGTTTCTCGGCACCGGAAAAATTTGAAAATGGCATGGTCGATGCCTTGTGAGACCTCATTAGTGTGCCTGGAACCCTACAGTGGTATCAGAGCCTAGCTAGAGCTTTAGGCGATGCGTAGACGAAGCTAGAAGTCCGATCAAACCCGATATTCCCCGATTTCAACCCTCTCTGTACAATTTTTCAAACATTGGATTTTTGTGAATTAAAAATTCTCAAAAATTAAGCAGGAAAAACTAAGAATTACTATGAAGTACGGTCCCCTAAGTCAACAATTTGACCGCGGAACCGCGGCAAAACCATGGGTTTTGCGGCGGTTCCGCGGCCAAAATTTAGACTTAGTCCCTGAAATTTCATATATTTATTCTTAGGTCCTTTCTTGGAAATTTTTTATGGGAATATTTTAATTCCACTCAAGTGTTGAGTATTCTAGGGTTTTATTGGCGACTCGTTAATTTGATCGGATAATTTAACTTCGTTTAAGTTTTTCCGGATATTTTAGAAACTGTTAAAAAGTTCGACCGGATATAAATACCCACTTTTTCCCCTTCCGGGAAATTTCCAAGTGTTGGATCTTTTCATAGTTTAAGAACGTTCAAAGTAGTGCAAGTAACGCGATGGTCCCTCTAGAAGACAACAAACCTTAACTCGATTATGTGACCGTCTTGAACTGCCCTTTGAACCTTCGGGTTTGGGGCAGTACGGCGTGCCACATATGAGGCGTTGGCTTGACCCTTCTACGGCTAGACCGTTGGTACTGAGGCACGAAGTGAATGTTTTTAAACATATATCATGTGTTGAGATGAATTGGGAAAACTTGGGTGTTCGATTGTTCGATCGGAAAGTTTAACATTTTCTATTTACCCGGAATGTGATACAATATTTGGAATTCACAAGTTGTTATGAGATAACTGAATGAATGTTATATACATAGCAATTTAGTCTCACTTGATTGGTTGCCACGGAATTTTGATGTGATCAAAAGTCCGTCGCAATCACGTAGCGTACGCGGATACTCGCCGGGTAAACTTAATAGACAGCCTCGCCCCATAGCCCCGACCAAGTGACTGTAGGAGAACCCCGTCGCCGAATGCATCCGTTCGGGTGCTCGCGGCAGTGGTGTTCTGCCTTAGTGCACTTCGTCGACGGTAATAGGGGTGCGGCTGCCTACTAAAGTTTGCGACGAGCATTCGATCATAATGTCGGGAATCTTGTTGAATTGCCCGACTTGATATTGAAAAGAGTTTTCGATAATGAGACTAAAATGCGGGGTTTATAATTGTTAAGCATGTGATGTCTAAGTATTTCATTTGATTAGGTGCGATATCTAAAGAGAATGCGGATTCCAACTGTTTTAGTTTTACACTTTCTTTTCTGTGACCGTAAGTGTAATATGTGATATCGCCGGTTTCGTTGCTATATGTCAACGACAATTGGGATGCGCATATTTACTTACGTTGATGACATGTGATGTTATGTGTTGCTGGATATGTTATATTGGATCGTCGTGTTCGAATAGCTGGGGGGTTTTTATGTGAGATGAGTGTTTTTCATTTTCATTCATGTAAAAAACTTGTATGTAATATTCTTTTATTGGGACACTTCCAGGTTGCGGATGATGTCACCATTTGTATAGTATTTACTTTTCTGCATTAAGATAGACCCAAGGAGGGGAGCATAAGTAACCGGGTTCTAGGGTCCAGTGGGAGACCATCTCGAGGAGTCGAGTCCGGGTCTCCTAACCCTAGAATTGGTAGGGTTGCTTGCCGCTCTCGTAGGGGTCTAGGGGTGTGGGATTGGCTATTCATCACGACCATGGAATCCGTGTTTTATACTGGCTCGTATTAAAAAACATGGACGTCCTAGTATATCCAATATTTCATATGATATTTTCTGCTGCGTTATCTGTGATGTGATCATGTGATTTGTTCAGATAGATATAGTATATAGTATATATGATATATTATATAGACGTTGCTTATGTTTTACACCCGCGCTAGCCCTGCCTCGCTCTGCCATTAGTTACCTAACTTAACGGTGCAGACGGGACATCGAGGCGAATGCGGATGGCAAAAGCGTACGTTATATTTATCTGTGATGTTTAGGTGGACTTAAATGATGGGATATTCATTAATGAGATTAATGAAAGAAAATAAACTTAATTGATGTTGTGGAATCGAATTTCAAAATAAAACAGGTAGCTACAGTTCTTGCTTTGCATCGCGGTGTTCATTATAGAACATCCTGCACCTTATTCGATGAGGAAAGGACCGAGATCCCTTCACCGGGAGTGACTCCTTTAGCAATAACTGGCAGATGCTACAACCCTCGGTTTGTCTTTTGATCGCTTCTATAGTTTCTGCTTTGCACGGTGATATATATGATATATCCCGCACCTCATTCGACGAGGAAAGGGCCGACGATCCCTTCACTGCGAGTGACCCCTTTAGCAAAACTAGAAAAGCCTCAAAAACATTCCATTTAAAAACCATGTGATTCCACAACGAGATCAAGTTCAAAGCGTTAAAGATTTTCATAAAAACCATTCGCAACCCTCCGTCATTTTAGGAAGTAGAGTACTTAGTATTCGTGCTGTGTTTGTTGACCTTAGTTAAGGCACAGTGTACGGTAGCTAAGTGATGTCTTCCTACACCGCATATGATGCGATTAGTTAGGACAGTCGCGTGACTTTGTTGACCTTAGTTAAGGGTCATGTGGGTGGGTCTAATTAATCACGAAATGACTGGTAGAACTTGACTAGTGCTTATGATTTGTTGACCATAGTTAAGGTCATAAGTGCTAGGGGTAAAAATCTTTATCGGGAGTTTCAAGTGTTGAAATTTGCAATGAGATTACATACCTTCTATATGATAGTTGGATCCCGATACCCACTGCGAGTAATTGTTACTCCTGGGAGAGTTTTGCATTTTGCAATTAGCCGATCAAGTAGGTGTCTAGAAAGGTGTCAACGGGGTTACGCCTCTGGGAAAACGAGGTTTACTGTAATTAGGTCCATGCGAAAGCACGGGGAACCTCCCTCAAAGTACCGATACTGGCCTGGCTGAAAGATTGGCGAACTTGTAGAGTGTAATTAATCCCGGCTAGTCTTTCCTTTTAAGGTTTGAAGGAAGATTTGATAAAAACAGTGGGAGCCATCCTGATTAGATTAAATATATAACCAATCTAATCTTGCAAGAGCGCACGCAGAGTGTTTTCTTCTCTCTCTCTCTAGGTAGCGACCATATCACGCCTTAATCAAGATAATAATATGGATGTATTGACCGAACCCGCTTGTTATACTGAGCTGGGGAACGTTGGTCCTGCTCCAACTTATAATTGTTATAAGACCGAGCAGGAAATCGGAGAATACCAGAATTCCTATGCCGCCCAAACGAAGAAAGTGCATATGGTGCATCTCCTTCGGGTGTGTTCATTACAAAGAACTGTTTCTCAGTATCCTCTGAATCCTGGGTATTTGATACAGGATCAGGATCCCAGATATGTAATCTGTTACATAGGGCTACAAAAGGGTAGAAAACTGAGAACGGGTGATAAGTTTCATGAGACAGAAAACGAGGCAAGTGTTGCAGCCAAGTCTGTTGGTCACTGTCACCATGTATTACCAATACATTGATTCTGAACAAATACTATTAGATACCGAACCTGATATACAAAATCATATCGGTCTCTTTATTAGTAAAGAAATGATAAAATTTTGTATTGATGGATAATGTTTTGAACATTTCCTATATCAAAAGTTGATTGGTTCAGGCACGTTATCTAAAAGCATTGATGTTCTAAATCAAACTACAGTTCCTAGTATACAGAACACACACAAGAGGAAGAGTTCAGAAATGAACGATTCCTTCTTGAGGCATTGTAGACTAGGTCATATCAATGCGACCCGACTGGCTGAAGTTACATCTTAGATGCATATTTAAATCAGTTTGAATTTACATCTTGTGAAACTTGCCAGTCATGTCACAAAGATTAGATGACCATAACTCTGTTTATTGGAAACAGGGAAAGAGTTAGTAAACTCTTGGGATTGATACATGATGATGTATGTAAGGTCTCCTGTCTACACATGCCAGGACCGGTTCTTTGTACTTCATTACGTTCTCTGAAAATCTCTCAAGATTCAGACATATGTTCCAGTTGAAACATAGGCCCGAAGCTTTTGAGATATTCACAGAATATAAGCTAGAAGTAGGGAACCAATACGGGTATAAGCATTATGTCCTTTGATATGATCAGGGAGGAGAATACTTGTGCATAAAATTCCTGGATTATTCTAAAGGAGAATGCGATTCTCTCTCAGCATTACTCCTCCGTATACACCATAGCACGATGGTATATCGGGGCGGAGCAATCACACCCTATATGATATGGTGCGCTCTATGATGAGTACTACTGAGTTTCCTATTTCCTTTTTGGGAGTTATGCACTTATGAAGTTGCATACCTATTGAATAGGGTTCGATTCAAATCAGTGCCTACCACTCCATATGAGATATGGTATAGGAAGAGCCAATATCTTAAGTAAGTTAAGGTTTAGGATTGTCCGGCCTATGTCTAAAGAAAAATCCGGACAAGATCGAGGCAAGGTCAGTTCTGTAGAACTGGAAATGTTCCAGCTATACAAAACTGCAGCTGATGATTTGACAGAACCAAAGGATTCAATAGTTTCCGACGAACCTCAGCCTCTCCGCCGATCTGGTAGGGTTCCTCATCCGCCTGAGAGATACCTTGGTTTCTCGATGACAGTGGGAGCGAGGATTACATCATGAGATGATGACCCAACTAGTTTCGAACTGGCCATCAGGAGTGGGACTCTGTAAGAATGGCTGGATGCTTAGCGATCTGAGATGGAATCCTTATACACCAACAAAGTATGGACTTTAGTTGCTTTATCTGAAGGGTTAAATCCCCATCAGGAGCAAGTATATCTCGAGAAGATTACTTGGTGTACATGGAAAGGTTGAGACTTTCAAAGCTAAACTTGTTAAAGGTTTGCATCATTGTCCCGGTATGGATTTTGTTGAAACCTTTTCTAAGTAGCTATGCTTAAGTCCATCCAAATCCTACTTGCCACGGCTACATACCATGACTACGATATCTGGTGGTTGGGTGTCATGACAGCTTTTCTAAATGATGTTTTAGAAGAGGGCGTCTATAAGTACACAGCCAGAGGGCTTCGTAGACAGTGGGAGCAGCGGAAACGTGCACAAGTTGCTTTATGGGATAAAGCAGGTATCGCGAAGTTGGAACGTCTATTTTGATGTGGTAGTCAAAGAGTTTGACTTCACCAAAATGGTAGATGAACCTTGTATATACAAAAAGGGTGGTAGGAAGTATGGTGGTGATCCTCGTAGAGTACGTGGATGACATACTCTTGATAGGGAAGGAGTTTCCTATACTACGCTCGGTCAATCTCTGCTTATCACAATGATTCTCCATATAGGATCAAAGTGATACCTACTAAATCCTGGGTTTTGAATCTATGAGATAGATCTAATTGGATATTAGGATACTCACTAGTTATAGTGAGATGGTATCAATCGATCCTGGGGAGAATCACTGGAAGGTTTCCAGGGTGATAAAGACGACTGAATGTCAGTCACAGGCATTGTCTTTACCCTCAGTAAAAGGACGGTATGTTGGAAGAGTTCCAAGCTACATACCGTGGCATTCTAGACAATAAAGGCTGGATACATCGCTACTTAAGATGCTACCAAAGAGGCTGTCTGGGTGTATATCAGTTCATGAGATGAACTTAGTTCCTCCCATTGTGTGACAATGGAGTTGTGGCTTATGCCAGGGAACGCCCGTCCCATCAGTGATCCAGACATATTCTAAGGCAGTATCACCTGATCATGGAGATGGTTGATCTCCAATGAGATCGAGGTTAGGAAAGTAGACTCAGAGGACAACACGGCGGATCCACTCACAAAGGCCTTTTCCCAGAGAGAGACTTTTATGGGATGGTTGAGTATGAGATACTGCAACCACTGCTACAGATGGCCCTAGTGCAAGTGGGAGATTGTTAGTTATATGTATGCCCTAGAGGCCATTACTGTACATTGGATGTATATTGTAGTGGATGTTGGGTCATATATAGGTAGGACTTTCTTGCTCGACATGATAGTACGCTATCTGGTTGCTCTTTATCTTAACATGTATACTTTTTGTCTCTCGATTACATATTGATAAAGCCCTTAGGATGTGTACTCGATGATCAGTCGAAAATATTGCATATTTTAACCGGCAATTTCCTTATCATTTGCATCCATATAGAAGTGTACGGTATTCATAATTCACATATTAGCAAATCGGTCGCAAAATATCAGATTACATGTATTCGACCTTAAAACCGGCATGTCTAGGGAAATTGACTGCATTACATTACATAGCATATTTTCCATATCTTGCAACCCCTGTTTCGAAGTCTATGCAGGAAAAGAGATGCTTGCTCGATCATTACATCGCTCGACCATTACAATTGCTCGTAAACTCACTCAACTCAAATCTAGTATCAACACAGAAGGGAAACTGAAATTCTAAACATCAGAGAAAAGCCCAAACAGAAGTACCAAGCAGCAGAAGAAGGCATAAATCCCAAGGCCAACAATGCGCGGCGGAAGCGCGGCATATAGGCACATTGTGCGGCGGTTGCGCGGCGGGCCCAGTAACTCAGCTCCTCAAATTTCACCAAAACTCCTGTTTCAGTTCCCACTGCTCAGAAATGCTCACAAACTTCCAGAATATCCCAGATACTTCCTCCAGATCAGCAAACATCCAAACTAGCCTAATCTTTCTAGAACTTTCCCTAAACCCTAGCTTAAACCCTAAGCTAACTCCTAACAAACTCCTTCTAGAAACCCTTCAACAAACTTTGGGAGGGAAAGTTCTAATTCAAATCTAACCTAGGGTTTGGGAGTCTATAAATATGACCCTAGGCTCATCCTTTGATAATTATTCAACCTTGATTGAAGTTTAGAAAATCAATCTCTTTCTTCATCCCCTCTTCCTCAAGTTTAGTGAGAAAGCTTGTAGGAAACCCTAACCCTAAATCCAACAACAATTCAAGATCTTGAGTGCAAGCCAAGCAAGATGCCTTCAACCCTTTTATGAGCCGAGCCGATCTTCAATCGGGCAAGAGATCAAAGTAGATCCACGATCCACGGAGACGAGCGAAGCCGAGTCAACGATCGATTTCTTCTTCTTGTAGATTCTTGAAAGAATGTATTGAAATTGTTGATTAAATAAAAGGTGATATTCTTTTATCTTGTTTTCTTTAAATTCCGCATCATGTTATCATTACTATTCTTGAATATTGTCTTTGTGGTGATGTGTGAATAAAACTCCGCTCGTCGGGGAGTCGAAACGATCTTTAGTATGATGATGTAACAAATTTGTAATCGATTCTTGAATCCCACGAGTTTGTAAACCCTAGCAAGTTCAAGAATCGACGACCCAATTCGTTGCGATGCTTTCTTGATCGACATCGCTCGAGATTGGGAAGTTCCGATCGTTTCTTGAAATTGCTAGAGGCTAGAATATAAATGGTATCCTCGAAAGAACAAGGGTTAAGAGATGAAACCCTAATTTCATCAAGAAAACCCTAACTCTCGTCGATCACCATTGATCTAGTATCAATTCTTCGAAAGACAAGAACACGAAACCCTTTAGATTGCATCACGTCTAAAGATCCGATCGATTCCTACGAGCCTTTCTTATAATCTTGATTGTTGATTGGAAATATTATCAAAACAACCGATTCTTGAGTGTTTATAGTTTCTTGATTCTTGAGTAAAGATTAGTGACACTCGAATACAAATCACATCTTGAATCATGTTTTCGTTTATTGTTGCCTAAAATTTCATTTCAAACGTATCATAATACAATTGAATTGCACAATCCCTGTGGACGATCCGCACTCATTCATTAACTACATCCGACACCGTGGTTTGATTGCGGTCAATATAATTTTTTTGATTGTGATATCTTTACAAGTTTATTTTACACATCAGAAAACATTTCAATCAAAATGGCGCCGTTGCCGGGGATCGCGCTAATTCATTTGCATTTATAGTTTGAAGTGAAAGAATTATTACGTTTTACTTCTTGAAATCAAAATTCGTACAAACTCTTACACGTGTGTTGTAATTTGACTGCAAGGTGATCTGGAGCATTTTGTGCTGTTGAAAAATTATTTGGGATATACCAGAGAGCTGGAGATAGGAACAGGAAGCAGCTGAAAAAGTTTGGTACAGTGAATCCATCATCAAGCCGCGGAAGCGCGGCATATACATGCATATTGCGGCGGAAGCGCCGCAGTATTGAGGGATCACTGAAATATTTTCAGTGCAGGTATTTTCTCTCTCTCTCCCCCTCTCTCTTTTTAGCTCCAACTAACCCTTTGCTGCAGGATTCTTTGCAAATAAATCGCAGCGCGCAAAAGCAAAATAAAAATTGTGTGTGATTTTGATTTCTTGGTTGTTTGCATTCTAATACGGAAATTTAAGGGGCACGGCCAAATCCAAATTAGGTGGGGATTTCATTACCCTTCCTAGGCCCCGAAAATCGTCAAACTTGCATCCGCATTACCTCCATTAACTAAAAGAAATCTAGAAAAGACTCTAAGGACTGTCGCGCTCAATAGGACAAGAGAAGGTCGTGGGTAATTCATTGCTTATCCGCGTTTTCTTGTGGTGCCTAAGGCGAGTGTGTCTAAGGCTAGTGGTTATTAATTAGGTCCACTGTAGTGGTGGTTCCTTCCCACTTACCTGGCACTTATCCGGCCACAGGGGGACAAAGAGGCAGTGGAGGATTCTATCCTGCGGCTTGTCTTTTGGCAGTTAGGAGCGGTCTAGAGATCGGACCTAGGTGACCATTAGATTCTAGGGTTTGTGTGCTGCATTTGTTTTGTCGCATCATTTTTTCAAAATCCGTCCCTTTTTAAAGCAAGCACCGCATTCATTTTACCCCTAATTATAAGTCAACGCTGCCACTTGTACTAACCCTTTTTAGTACAAGATAGGCTGGACACGGGATTCTAGTGCCCGTTTAGTCCGCGTACCTCCTATCGACTCCGAAGTCGGTAATTCTCCATTTACCTTTTCTTTACCTACTACCACACCCACACCGATGGATCCGAATCCATCAAACTTCTTTAACCCTAATCTGCCACCGTCCGTAGGTGCGCAGAATCCTACTCCACCCCACATTTCTCTCCAGGAAAGATGTTATCCACATAGAGGTCCACTTTCGACCTGCTTATCCACACCACCAGCCAATGGGGATAATTTTGAGATTAAGCCCCAGTATATCAATCTTTTACCCAAATACCACGGACTCGAGACCGAGGACGCTTACGTTTTCATTACCAAATTTGAAAACGTTTGCGCAATGATGGGTACGTCTCAACTTTCAGTGGATGCGATGCGTCTACGACTTCTTCCATTTACTTTGTGCGATATAGCCGAGAAGTGGCTATACAACACCACCGCACACTCTATTACGAATTGGGAAGAATTCGTCGCTGCATTCCTTAAGAAATTTTACCCAGTCCAAAAGACGGCTCGAATCCGTAGCGAACTGAACCAATTTGCCCAGCTCCCTGCCGAACCATTTTCAAAATACTTTGAACGTTTCAAGGATCTATTGGTTCAATGTCCTCATCACGGCATCCCGAGATGGGAGCTTTGCCGAATCATATATGAGGGCAGTAACCCTAGCACTAAACAGAGCCTTGAAAACATGTGTCAAGGTACATTTATGACCAAAGATGACGGGGAAGCCTGGCGATACTTAGAAGAGTTCGCTGAAAAGTCACTAATTTGGGAGAGTGGAACACAACCATTGAATAGGGGTGGCGTACACCAAATAGATGTGTCCATAGGTGTCCGAGCTGAAATGGCAGCAATGCAAAAGAAGCTCGACGCTATGGAACACAAATTTGCAGCAGCCTCCCTAAACCCAATGTCGCTCCCCAAAACTGTTTGTGGGTGCTGTTCTGATCCGTTACATTTAACGGAAGAATGTCCATTAAACTCTGCGTTTCAAGGTCACGAGCATTCTAATGCCGCATTTCAACGACCTCGAAACGATCCATATTCTTCCAGTTACAATCAGGGTTGGAGGAACCACCCGAATTTTGCTTGGAACCAATCACAATCTCAAAACACGGTTCCAAACACGAATCAATTTCAACGGGCTCTTCCTCCACCACAACAGCAACCTCTACAACTCACTCAGCACCCCTACCAGTCACAAAATTTCCAAAACCAGGGCAACACTCCTGCACAGTCTAATCCTATGCAACCCTGTTCTGACGAGTTCTCTCAATTCACTCAAACCATGAAATCACTTTTATCAAATTTCATGGATGTTTCGACTGAGGTTAGATCTTCCGTCAGTGAAATAAAGAAAAACTCAGCATCCCAAGCTGAGAGTATTCGCACGATGGAAGCTGAAATCGCACGCTTAAAAGCCGAAATGAGTGCGAGAGAAAAAGGGAAACTTCCCTCTCAACCCCTACAGAATCCTGGGCATTACAATGTAAATGCCATTACCACGTTGAGATCGGGAAGAGTGCTGAACAATCATGTCGGGGAAGGTATTGATGATACTGAAAATCATATCAACACCCCGGCTGAGTCTTTCCCACATACACACACTTCACCTTCTGATCCTTCTTCTTCTACCAAACCACCTTCGCACGAGCCTATTCTCCATTTCCCCTTAGGCTCAACACCTTCACCCAACCCTTATAGTTCTCCACAGACGGTCCCCACACCTCCTTTGGGACCTCGTCTACCCCCCTCTCCTTCTCCTATGATGGACCCCGCGCTTATTGCGAAAGCACCTTACCCGAACCGGCTAAGGGCTAATAGAACGAGTCCTCATATGGAGAAAATTTTAGAGATGTTCAAACAGGTTAACATCAATATCCCTCTCCTAGATGCGATTCAGCAAGTCCCCGCTTATGCGAAGATTCTAAAGGACTTGTGCACTAGGAAGAGGAAGACCCAAGTGCCGAAGAAGGTCTTTATGTCTAATAACATTAGCACTGCTTTTATACCCCAGCTTCCAAAGAAAAGAAAGGACCCAGGTTGTCCTACAATTTCGATTTCAATTGGGGGTAAAAACATAAATCGTGCTCTGTTAGACCTTGGCGCGAGTGTTAACCTGTTACCTTATTCTGTCTATGAGCAATTAGGGATTGGAGAGCTGAAACCTGCTCATTGCACTCTCCAGATGGCAGACCGATCTATCACCAAACCAAGGGGTGAATTAGAGGATGTGCTGATAAAGGTCGGGGAATTTGTTTTCCCTGTAGACTTCATTGTGCTCGACACACATCCTGTAGCAAACCCCCGGGGCCAAATTCCGGTGATTCTAGGTCGTCCTTTCCTTGCCACTTCCAACGCTGTTATAAACTGTAGAAATGGTTCAATGAATTTATCATTTGGAAATATGACCATTGAACTAAACATCTATAGAGTTGGAAGTCAGCCGTCAGAACCTAGTGCTCATATTTTAGATGTGTGTTCTGTCCATGAGATCGCTCCCGATAGTTGTGGAGCTGAGGATCTTTGCTTGACTGATCTCGATGACATTAGCACATCTCTGTTTGATTTCACACATGATCTTAGTGAGGACACTTTAGCTACACATGAGTCCTGCACTTCTGACCTTTCTCCACCCGAGTCTGTATCTTTCACAGGCTCTGAGCTTCTTTGTAGATCCAAAAATCAATCTATGACCCTTCCTTCTATCATTTCTCCGCCTGAGTTAGATCTCAAAGTTTTACCTTCTCACCTGAAATATGCATATCTTGGTGAGAACGAGTCATTACCGGTTATCATTTCCGCTTCTCTTGCATCAGAGCAAGAGAATGCCCTTTTATCGGTATTGAGATCTAATAAAGAGGCGTTTGGTTGGAGTATGGCGGACATCAAAGGGATTAGTCCCTTGATAGTTGAACATCATATACATGTGATGGATGATGCCAGACCGACCCGAGAACCACAGAGACGGTTGAATCCCGTCATGAAGGAAGCTGTCATGAAAGAAATCGTCAAGTGCTTAGATAATGGTATTATCTACCCCATCTCCGATAGCCAGTGGGTGAGTCCTATACATGTCGTTCCTAAGAAATCCGGCATCACAGTTATCACAAATGATGCGAATGAGTTGATTCAGACACGCGCCCAAACTGGGTGGCGTGTATGCATCGATTATAGAAAACTCAACGCTGCTACGAGGAAAGATCATTTTCCTCTACCATTTATTGATCAGATGCTGGAACGCTTAGCGGGACGAGAGTTTTATTGTTTTATGGACGGATACTCAGGCTACAATCAGGTCCCCATTGCCAAAAAGGATCAAGATAAAACCACTTTTACTTGTCCTTTTGGTACCTTTGCTTACAGTCGCATGCCCTTTGGGTTATGCAATGCTCCCGCTACCTTTCAGCGGTGTATGATGGGGATATTCTCTGACATGGTAGAGAATTTTCTGGAGATCTTTATGGACGACTTCTCGATTTTTGGAGACTCTTTTTCTGATTGCCTAGCGAATCTGGACGCTGTTCTTACTCGTTGCAAAGAGAAGAACTTGACTTTGAACTGGGAAAAATGCCATTTTATGGTCCAAGAAGGAATAGTCCTTGGACATGTCATTTCACAGAAAGGCATTGAGGTTGACAGAGCTAAAGTAGATGTCATTCAAAACCTGCCTCATCCCAAAAGCGTCAAAGATATTCGCTCTTTCCTTGGCCATGCAGGCTTTTATAGGAGATTCATAAAGGACTTTAGCAAAATTGCTAGACCTTTAACACTACTCCTGGCCAAGGATACGACCTTCCACTTTGACTCGGATTGCGAGACAGCTTTCGACTCACTTAAACACTCACTCACCACAGCCCCCGTTTTATCATCACCAAATTGGGACTACCCCTTTGAGCTGATGTGTGACGCATCTGATTTTGCAGTAGGTGCAGTCTTAGGACAGCACATTGATAAGATGCCACACGTGATTTACTATGCTAGTAAGACCCTGAATGATGCGCAAATCAATTACACAACCACCGAGAAAGAGCTTTTAGCGGTTGTATTTGCGTTAGAAAAATTCAGGCCTTACTTAATCGGCTCGCCTATAGTTGTATATACTGACCATTCCGCTTTGAAACATCTTCTGGCGAAGAAAGATGCAAAAGGTCGACTAATACGTTGGATCCTTCTTTTACAAGAATTCGATCTTGTTATCAAAGATAAGAAAGGATGTGAAAACGTAGTAGCTGACCACCTTTCACGCATCGTTTCTTCCCCTGTGACCCTGCCGATTAATGACTCATTCCCTGATGAACAACTCTTGAGCATATCCGCTGAACCATGGTTCAGGGATATTGTGAACTATCATGCCACGGGACTTATACCGAGCGATTGGTCAAAACAGGACAAATATCGTTTTCTTTCCCAAGTAAAACACTTTTACTGGGACGAGCCCTATTTGTTTAAATATTGTCCTGATCAGATCATTCGCCGGTGCGTCCCAAATGAAGAGTTCAAGAGTGTTCTTTCATTTTGTCATGATCAGGCTTGTGGGGGTCACTTTGGTCCTAGAAAGACAGCGGAAAAGGTTTTGCAATGTGGATTTTACTGGCCGACCTTATTCAAGGACGCATTTGAGTATTGCAAAACCTGTACACAATGTCAGTATACGGGTAGAATATCCCAGAGGAATGAAATGCCTCAGCAACCCATTCTGGTTGTTGAAATGTTTGATGTTTGGGGCATTGATTTTATGGGTCCTTTTCCCAACTCCTTTGGGAATCTGTACATTTTGCTGGCAGTTGATTATGTCTCCAAGTGGGTAGAAGCCATTCCATGTCGCACTAATGACAGGAAAGTTGTCATTAAGTTCTTGAAAGAGAATATCTTTTCGCGATTTGGACACCCACGCGCTATCATTAGTGATAATGGGACACATTTCTGCAACAGGTCTTTCGAGACTCTGATGCGAAAATACTCAATCAACCACCGACTTTCTACACCCTATCACCCCCAAACAAGCGGGCAGGCTGAGATCTCAAACAGACAAATCAAACTTATCCTGGAGAAAACTGTTGCTAAGAATAGAAAAGACTGGTCGACCAAATTGACGGATGCTCTTTGGGCATTCAGGACTGCATATAAGACCGACCTAGGAATGTCTCCATATAGGATAGTGTTTGGAAAAACATGTCATCTACCTGTTGAGATAGAGCATAAAGCATTGTGGGCTATAAAGGAAATAAATTTTGATCTAAACCTTGCTTGCAACTTTCGGAAGCTGCAACTTAACGAGCTAAGCGAACTCCGCGATGAAGCTTATGATAATGCTGTAATCACAAAAAATAGGACTAAGGTTTTTCACGATAAAAGCATTTTAAGGAAAACATTTTTACCTGGTCAACAAGTCCTTCTTTATGATTCACGTTTACACCTTCATGCGGGTAAGCTCCGATCTCGTTGGAAGGGACCTTTTGTTGTGCGGTCTGTATTCCCGCACGGGGCAGTAGAAGTAGAAAATGTTAAAAACGGCACAGTTTTCAAAGTAAATGGACATAGACTAAAGCCGTATTTTTCCACTGACCCCACGGAGGAGCTCTTGTTCTTACAAGAGCCAGTTTATTTGGATTAAAATTCCTCCGTCTCACCTTCATATCCTGTATATCATTGCATCATCTTTTGAATAAAGGTGAGTGAAAGATAAGTTTGGGGGAAGTTCTTCACTTATATATTTTGCCCCCACTAATAATTCCCCCCAGATTTACAGGTTTTGTAGATATAGCTGTCGGCAACAGTGAGGACACTGTTGAAAACAAGTTTGGGGGAGGTTTGTGCTTATTTTCGCATCATGTGCATATCATCTGCATAAGCACAAAACATTTCTTTTAAAAATCTATAAAAATTGAAAAATTTTCAAAACCCATAAAAATTTTCAAATTTTCAAATATAAAAATAATTTTAAAATTTACACCTTTTTTGTATATAAATAAGATAATGAAAGTTTAGATAGTGAAAAATTGCATCCATGAGATTAGAAAATTTTTAGAAAACTAAGAAAATTAGAAGTTTTCTTATACGAACTAGTAATAAGTAGTTATGAGCCGTTGTCCCAAGGGTTAGTAAGATGAAGGACGTCACTAATCTGAGGATAAAAATAAGTCTGAAAAATAGTTTCTATTCTGGAAGCCAAACATTTTGAACATGGCTACCCTGCTATTCGCACTTACACACGTCTTAAAGCCTGGGATAGTAGAGGATACCTTGAAATGCTCTTGTCTTAAAGCCAAAAGTATGAAAAAAAAAAAAATATGTGTTTTAAAGTGGTGAGAAAAATGGATACTGGTTTTGTTATCACCAAGGGCAATAAAAATATATAGCAAAAGGGTGCTTCTTCACCTAGTGCCCCAAGGTCAACTGGTCTGGGAGTCACTGCTATGCCTGAGGTGGTGCAAGACGAGGAAAATACACCAAGCATGCAAGCACATTAGTAATCGGTCGGTTAGTACCTCAAGAAGTATTGACGGTCGCATGAAAGTGTGTAAGCAATCTCGTTTGCCAAGAAGTACTGAGGCCGATGGGCAAGGGTATGATAGCTTGAATTGAATTCTCCGGGTGTAGGGATGTCTTTACACACACGCAGGGTGATATGATCGATGTTTGGAATAAAGATAGGAATGAAGAATAAGACGATGTTTTATTGAGGGAGGACGTGATTTCTAACATTTTTTCATGACCATTAAGATAGGGCTCATGACAACCGAAAAGCTAGCTTAGTTGGAAACCCTAATTTTCAAAGCTTTTCTTTTACGATTCTCTTCTTTAAATGTAATATTCATGATCTTGCTTTTATTATTGGATTTTGTGGGTGCAATCCGCTGAAAACCCTCAGGAGACAACACTCCTCCTACTAGGGACACCTAGAGGTTTAAAGGCTTGTTGCACATGCTCAGTGCAATCGTGTTGCCTACGAAAGTGTGCTAGTTAGTTTTTCTCTTTCTTTATTTTCTCCTTCTCTCTTTTTAATAAAACATTCTCTCGAGACGATCGAAATTAAGTTTGGGGGTATTTGATCAGTCGAAAATATTGCATATTTTAACCGGCAATTTCCTTATCATTTGCATCCATATAGAAGTGTACGGTATTCATAATTCACATATTAGCAAATCGGTCGCAAAATATCAGATTACATGTATTCGACCTTAAAACCGGCATGTCTAGGGAAATTGACTGCATTACATTACATAGCATATTTTCCATATCTTGCAACCCCTGTTTCGAAGTCTATGCAGGAAAAGAGATGCTTGCTCGATCATTACATCGCTCGACCATTACAATTGCTCGTAAACTCACTCAACTCAAATCTAGTATCAACACAGAAGGGAAACTGAAATTCTAAACATCAGAGAAAAGCCCAAACAGAAGTACCAAGCAGCAGAAGAAGGCATAAATCCCAAGGCCAACAATGCGCGGCGGAAGCGCGGCATATAGGCACATTGTGCGGCGGTTGCGCGGCGGGCCCAGTAACTCAGCTCCTCAAATTTCACCAAAACTCCTGTTTCAGTTCCCACTGCTCAGAAATGCTCACAAACTTCCAGAATATCCCAGATACTTCCTCCAGATCAGCAAACATCCAAACTAGCCTAATCTTTCTAGAACTTTCCCTAAACCCTAGCTTAAACCCTAAGCTAACTCCTAACAAACTCCTTCTAGAAACCCTTCAACAAACTTTGGGAGGGAAAGTTCTAATTCAAATCTAACCTAGGGTTTGGGAGTCTATAAATATGACCCTAGGCTCATCCTTTGATAATTATTCAACCTTGATTGAAGTTTAGAAAATCAATCTCTTTCTTCATCCCCTCTTCCTCAAGTTTAGTGAGAAAGCTTGTAGGAAACCCTAACCCTAAATCCAACAACAATTCAAGATCTTGAGTGCAAGCCAAGCAAGATGCCTTCAACCCTTTTATGAGCCGAGCCGATCTTCAATCGGGCAAGAGATCAAAGTAGATCCACGATCCACGGAGACGAGCGAAGCCGAGTCAACGATCGATTTCTTCTTCTTGTAGATTCTTGAAAGAATGTATTGAAATTGTTGATTAAATAAAAGGTGATATTCTTTTATCTTGTTTTCTTTAAATTCCGCATCATGTTATCATTACTATTCTTGAATATTGTCTTTGTGGTGATGTGTGAATAAAACTCCGCTCGTCGGGGAGTCGAAACGATCTTTAGTATGATGATGTAACAAATTTGTAATCGATTCTTGAATCCCACGAGTTTGTAAACCCTAGCAAGTTCAAGAATCGACGACCCAATTCGTTGCGATGCTTTCTTGATCGACATCGCTCGAGATTGGGAAGTTCCGATCGTTTCTTGAAATTGCTAGAGGCTAGAATATAAATGGTATCCTCGAAAGAACAAGGGTTAAGAGATGAAACCCTAATTTCATCAAGAAAACCCTAACTCTCGTCGATCACCATTGATCTAGTATCAATTCTTCGAAAGACAAGAACACGAAACCCTTTAGATTGCATCACGTCTAAAGATCCGATCGATTCCTACGAGCCTTTCTTATAATCTTGATTGTTGATTGGAAATATTATCAAAACAACCGATTCTTGAGTGTTTATAGTTTCTTGATTCTTGAGTAAAGATTAGTGACACTCGAATACAAATCACATCTTGAATCATGTTTTCGTTTATTGTTGCCTAAAATTTCATTTCAAACGTATCATAATACAATTGAATTGCACAATCCCTGTGGACGATCCGCACTCATTCATTAACTACATCCGACACCGTGGTTTGATTGCGGTCAATATAATTTTTTTGATTGTGATATCTTTACAAGTTTATTTTACACATCAGAAAACATTTCAATCACTCGACTTCCAGGACTATGATGTAGATCAGACTAGTGGGGCCTGGGTAGTCTATGAGTACATCCTTCAATGTTCCTAGTCGTGGGAATATCGAGACGGGGCATCGATATTCCAGAGTAGACTAGCGCATATCTTCTCGACCCATGTGATGGGCGATGGATGATCCCATATCCATTGGTGTTTGACATCAGAGATGGTATGCGGGTGCTCAGTGGAGACTGGGTACACTGAACGGACTCACTGAGAACTCCCAGATGGTATTATACCTCACGTCAGATGGCAGTTCTCTGGTGACACTGGTACAGCTTAGTCTGTTGACCCGAGATCGTCATAGAGTCTTGTGTGTCTCCCACTGTGCTTTGATTTCCACCCTACCACGGCTCTACTAAGCCGTGCAAACAGGTGGTTTTTGGGTACAGTCCCGATTCACATGGAGGCAATGAGCGATAGGAGGGGATTCGTCTCTCCGGGTATTGGGGGTTGATGTTGCGCTATGCTCGACTGGCCATAACAGGAAATCCCTGGCCAGGGTTGCAGTGATATACTGGTAAGAGTTATCAGTAGTTTCACGAATGTTATGGACCCTACGTCGGCATGACTTATCAAGCTACTGGGGTCTGACGTTTACCACCCCTAGGCGAGATATGCAACATATCAGACGAATAGACCAGACTGTACGGTAAGTGTTACTGGTTGGATTCACAGGAGTGTGAGCGGGCTTGCTCATCGATCTTCTGATCGCTCAATACCCGGGTGGCCATTACGCTTAGCAGACCGCTTGCGGCTTGTGGGTGTTTGATATGATCATCACCTGCTGCCGGCGTATTGACGAGTCTTTAGAGTCCTACACAGAGATTTCCTGGCTCAAGCGAAATGAAATAGGAGCGCATATGAGATATGTGCGGGACCGAGAATAATGCATGTATGTGATACCGTATTCTATTCTCGCGATGAATGTATCGATTGGTTGTATGTGATATAACCTAGTTATCGAATCAAAGATTGATTCGATAAGCCGATACATTGGATACTAGTCGGTTATATGCGATATGACCGGATCGTTAAATCAAGTATTGATTTAATGATTTAATGCATAATTATATATTTGATATATTACTTTGCATTAACTAGTATTGGTTCACTTTAAATGGATTTTCTCACTTGAAGTTCACAAGTTGTATATGTGATATACTTTTGTGCACTTGTTTGTATCATGTTTGATAATACATGCTCACTTGGGTTTGTGTAAAGAATTAAACCATGGTTAAGTTAATGATTAGGGTTTACATTTTTATTATTCATTTATTTTTTTTTTTCATTTTGGAAAGATAAATAAGAAATGGTGGCTTTCTTTGTTTGCTTGTTGAAGCTTCATGAAGCTTTGAACAATTCCACCATTTTTGTCTCATGCTTAACCCTAACCATTCAAACTAACCATGGTCTATTCTCTACACCTAATCATGGTTGCCATATGATAAGTATTCATTTTATTTTCTATTTGAAATATACTTATCATCTTCTTTTCTTCATCTTCTTCATCTTCAACAATGAAGAAAGCTTGCCTCCATCAATGGCAACTTGAGAAAAAGAGTGAGAAATCCAATTCTAAAGTGAACCCACTTCCTATTTCTTCATCCTCTACCTCTTGCCAAGTAGTATAGGGTGTTTTCTTCACAAGTTTCATGACTTGGTGAAGTGGGAGCTTGATCTTGTGATGCCTCGACGTAGATCATCTTCGGCATCGAAGCCGATGACCAAGCCCGCCCATTTCTCCGATGAAGCCGACGCTAGAGCCCGGGATCCGATGATCGCAGCGAGGAGACTTCATCACGGAGCTATGGAGGTGGAGGACCGGATCTACAAAGGTTGTAGCCCCTTTCATTTAGAGTTAAAGTTGTTTACTTGCATCGCATCACCTAATTTCTAGTTAACGATCCGTATTAGGGTTTCTCGGCACCGGAAAAATTTGAAAATAGCATGGTCGATGCCTTGTGAGACCTCATTAGTGTGCCTAGGAACCCTACACCAATACCTCTGTATTGCGACAACAACGGAGCTATATCTTTAGCGAAGGAATCAAGGTCCCATCAGAAGTCCAGACACATCTTAAGGCGGTATCACCTGATCAGGGAGATCATAAATCGCCGGGAGATCGAGGTCCGGAGAGTTGCTACTGAAGAGAACATTGCTGATCCATTCATAAAGGCCCTACCTCAGATTCAGTTCGAGAGGCTACTCGAGATCATCGGTCTTCGATATGCCAGTACATGGCCCTAGTGCAAGTGGGAGATTGTTAGTGTATATGCCCTGGGGGCCATTATTGTATCATACTAGCTTGTATATTACTTAATGGAAACTTGGGATATTCACAGTTATATAACAGTCTTGCTAAACATGGTAGTATGCTACTTGGTTTTATCTATCTTAATATATGAGTATACGTATTGATGGAGCTCTTAGGATCTTGCTTGACTACCAGCGTTGTGATGGCAGTCACACTAGTGGGGGCTGGGTAGTCTACAAGCACATCCTTTTTCAGGTCCCTAGTCGTAGGATTATCGAGACAGGGCATCGATACTCCGGAGCAGACTAGTGTGTACGCTTCTCATCTCAGTTGGGGAGATGGTCTGTCCCACAGCCGTCAGTACGTCGTACTAGAGATAGTATACAGGTGCTCATTGGGTTACGGGTACACCGGACAGGACTCGCAGGGAACTGTTGGTTGGTTTTATACAAGTCGTCAGTTAACAGTTCCCAGGTGACATGAGTACAGCATAGTCCGCAGACTTGACACTGCTACTTCGTCTCGAGTGTGTCCCACTGTTCTTAGATTGCTACCCTACCACGGCTCAAAGGAGTTGTGCAAACAGGTAGCAGTTGGGTGCAGTCCCGAGCACTTGGAGGCAGTGGCAGTTAGACAGGATTCGTCTCTACCGGTATTGGGAGTTGATATCGCGTTGTGTCAGAGAGCCATTACGCAAAGTCCCTGGCCAGGGAAAGCGAGATTTACTGGTAGGTCCTAGTTGTTTCTCAGGGTGTAATGGGCTACGCTTCGACACGACTTATACCTCTATTAGGGGACTGACGCTTGCCACCCCCCTAGGCCCGATATGCGATAGTCTTAGACGAATAGACCGGACTGTACGGAGATTGTTACATCAGGCTCAGTAGGAGTTTGGATGGGTTTCCTCATCGGCCTTCTTATCGACATCTACCTGGGGACCGTTACGTACAGCTAGTGCCGCTTGCGATCTGTGGTTAAACCCACTGCCATCGTAGTAGTCGAGTCTTTAGAGTCCCACACAGAGAGTTTCCCTGCTTCGGACGAAACGATATAGAGGTCGTATGGTTTTACGACAGGGTTCGGACACGCACGTGCATTTATGCACGTACGATGTTCGGACAGTTTTTACTAGCAGACTTTGGTTTAAGCCAGGTTCTAGTATCGGATTATTGGATTTATACAGTTTAAAGTATTTCCGTGTTTTCACGGATAGGAGGGGCGTTCTCGTAAATTGTCGAGAAGGTGGAGGGCTTATGTGGCATTTGCATTAAATGGTTTTGTGACTCATGGAGATGATTCATCAAGAGAGCTAATGAAGCATTAATGCTTTTAATGACTCACTTGATGATTCATTATGTATTAAATGAAGCATGAAGATATTTGTGTAAAGAGATATTTGTGCAAAATATCTTATGCTTCATATATATACACAAATGAATCAATTTCCATTTCATAATAATGCTCACCTTCTCTCTCCTCAAGCTCTCTCTCTTTAAACCCTAATCCTTCCCTCTCATGTGTTGAGATCAAGGATTAGATAGACTAATCAATCCATAATCCAACTCTATATCACCTAGGTTGCTTAGATTAGCACTTTAAGAAACCTAGTTACCTCAAGTTAGAGGTGAAGCTTGGAGTATAGCTCTCGGGTGGATCATCTATTACGTGGAGGAGGTCGAGGAGGAGGTGGATAACGAAAAGGAGAAGGACACGGTTCATTAGGTATAATCACTTCTCATAGTAGTTAACAACTTCTATGTTTTAGTTAGTTATAGTTTAGCAAAGATTCTTCGGTTAGTCGATGTTTACGCAAAGAACAAGATCGTTTTTCATTTTTCCACCTCCCCGCAAGTCGTGGGGTGTAGTACATCGACTTACATTATCAAGCTATTGGGGTCTGATGTTTACCACCCGTAGGCGAGATATGCGACATATCAGACGAACAGACTGGACTGTGCGGTAAGTCTTACTGATTGGATTCGCAGGAGTGTGAGCAGGCTTGCTCGTTGATCTGCTGATCGCTCAATACCCAGGTGGCCGTTACGTTTAGCAGACCGCTTGCGGCTTGTGGGTGATTGATATGATCACCACCTACTGCCGGCGTATTGATGAGTCTTTAGAGTCCTACACAGAGGTTTCCTGGCTCAAGCGAAACGAAATAAGAGCGCATATGAGATATGTGTGGGACCGAGAATAATACCAGTATGTGATACTGTATTATTTTCTCACGATTTGTATCATCAATCGGTTACATGAGATATAGCCGGGTTACCGAATCAAGTGTTGATTCGATATATTGATACACTAGATATTAGTCGGTTATATGCGATATGACCGGATCGTTAAATCAAGTGTTGATTTAATGATTTAATGTATAATTATATATTTGATATATTACTTTACATTAACTAGTATTTGATCACTTAAGATTGATTTTCTCACTTGATGTGCACAAGTTGTATATGTGATATATGTTTTTGCACTAGTTTGTATCATGATTGATGATACATGCAAACATGGGTGGGTGGGTGACATACACCATGTTAATTATAATTTAGGTTTTTATTTATCTTAATTATTCAAAATGGTGGCTTCTTTTGGCATGGCTTGAAGCTTCATGAAGCTTGAAGCAACTTTGACAAAGTCCACTCATTTTGTCTTGATTAAGATATTCATTAACCAAACCATTATAATTAACTATGGTTTAGTCTCTACAAAGGTTAGCTCACCCATGATTGCATTATGATAGACTTCACTTGATTATTCTTTTTGGATTATTCTTTTTCTTTTCTTTCTTCTTCTTCTTCTTCAAGGAGAAGAAAAGCTTACTAGATTTTTATCAAGTGAAGAAACAAAGTGAGAAATCAAAATCCAAAGTAAACCCACTTCCTATTTCATCATCCTCTACTACTTTTCATTTAGTTTAGGGTGTTCTCTTCACAAAGTTCATGACCTAGTGAAGATGGGGCTTGAGTTTGAGTCTCCTCGACGTAGATAATCTTCGGCCTCAAAGTCAACGACCTAGCCCGCTCATTTCTCCAAGAAAACCATCGCTAGAGTCCGGGATCACGATGATCGCAGCGAAGGGACATCAACACGGAGCTTTAGAAGTGAAGGACCGAATCTACAAAGGTTGTAATCCCTAACTCTTAGAAGTAAAGTGGTTTGCTTACTATTAATTTCGCCTAATCTCTAGTATACGATCTTGCTTAGGGTTGTTCGGCACATAAAAATTTGATTTTGGTATGGTTGATGCCTTGTAAAACCTTGTTCGTGTGCCTAGGAACCCTACAGTGGTATCAGAGCCTAGCTAGAGCTTTAGGCGAAGTGTAGACGAAATTAGAAGTCCGATCGAACCCCGAAACCCTAATTTAAACCCTTCTCTGGACATTTTTTTGAAATTGTGATTTTTTGTGAATTAAAAATACTCAAAAAAATCAGCAGGGAAATATGGGAATTACTGTAAAATACGATCACCTAATTCCACTGTAGCGCCGTGGAACCGCGGCAATACCCTGCTTTTGGCGGCGGTTCCGTGGCCGTATGTAAAGATTAGGCAGTCAATTTTATACAGTAATATCCGTAGGTGTCTCTGTATGTTTCTGGGAATTTTTAATTCTACTCAAGTGTTGAGTTTTCTGGGTTGTATTAGGGACTCATTGATTCGATCAGATAATTTAACTTCGTTTAAGTTTTTCTGGATAATTTTAGAAATTGTTAAAAAGTCCGACCGGATATCAATAACTCACTTTTTCCCCTGCCGGAAAATTTCCAAGTGTTGGATTTTTCCGTAGTTTAAGAACGTTCTAAGTCGTGCAAGTAACGCGATGGACCCTCTAGAAGACAACAAACCTTAACTCGATTATGTGACCATCTTGAACTGCCTTTTGAACCTTAGGGTTTGGGGCAGTAGGCGTGCCACATGTGAGGCGTTGGCTTGACCCTTCTACGGCTGGACATTGGTACTGTAACATGTGATGGATGTTTTTTAAACTACCCTCAAGTGTTGAGAACTATTTGGGAAATCTTGGGTGCCTTTTTATTCGATCGGAAAGTTTAACATTATCTATTTATCTGGAATGTGATACAATAATTGGAATCAACAACATTTGAATTTTATAAGTCTAGCAGTTTAGTCTCAGATGATCGGTTGCCACGGAATTTTGATGTGATCAAAAGTCCGTCGCAATCACGTAGCGTACGCGGATACTCGCCGGGTAAACTTAATAGACAGCCATGCCCCATAGCCCCGACCAAGTGACTGTAGGAGAACCCCGTCGCTAAAAGCATCTGTTCGGGTGCTCGCGGCTGCGGTGTTCCGCCTTAGTGCACTTCATCGACGGTATCCGGGGGTGCGGCCGTCTACTAAAGTTTGCGACGAGCATTCGATCAGGATGTCGGGAATCTTGTTGAATTGCCCGACTAGATATTGAAAAGAGTTTTCGATAAATGAGACTAAAATGCGGGGTTTATAATTGTTAGGCATGCGATGTCTAAGGAATTCATTTGGTTAAGCATGAGATGTCTAAGGAGGTTGCGGATTCCAACTGTTGTAGTTTTACACTTTCTTTTCTGTGACCGTAAGCGTAGTATGTAGTGTATCGCCGGCTTCGTTGCTATACATCAACGACAATCGGGATACGCATACTTGCTTATGTTGATGATATGGGATATTATGTGTTGCTGGATATGTTATATTGGATCGTCGTATTTGAATAGCCGGGGTGTAAAATTCATTGTATGTAATATTCTTTTATTGGGGTACTTCCGGGCTGAGGATGATGTCACCATTGTATATTATTTACTTTTCCGCATTATGATAGACCCAAGGAGGAGAGCACAAGTAACCGAGTTCTAGGGTCCAGTGGGAGACCATCTCGAGGAGTCGAGTCCGGGTCTCCTAACTCTAGAATTGGTTGGGATGCTTACCGCTCTCGTAGGGGTCTAGGGGTGTGGGATTGGCTATTCATCACGACCGTGGAATCCGTGTTTTATACAGGCTCAAAATAAAACACGGACGTCCTTGTATATCCAATATTTCATATGATATTTTCTGCTGCGTTGCCTGTGATGTGAAATGTTCAGATAGATATTGTATATATTATATATGATATATTATATAGACGTTGCTTATATTTTACACCCGCACTAGCCCTGCCCCGCTCTGCCGTTAGTTACCTAACCTAACGGTGCAGACGGGACATCGAGGCGAATACGGATGGCATAAGTATACGTTGTATTTATCTGTGATGTTTAGGTGGATTTAAATGATGGGACATTCATTAATGAGATTAATGAAAGAAAATAAACCTAAAAGATGTTGTGGAATCGAATTTCAAAAATTAGGTAGCTCTAGTTGTTGCTTTGTATAGCGGTATTCCTTTTAGAATATCCTGCACCTCATTCGACGAGGAAAGAGCCGAGATCCCTTCACCGGGAGTGACCTCTTTAGAAATAATTAGCAGATACTACAATCTTCGGTTTGTCTTTTGATTGCTTTTCTAGTTCTTGCTTTGCATAGTGGTATTCCTTGTAGAATATCATATACCTCATTCGACGAGGAAAGAGCCGAGATCCCTTCACCGGGAGTGACCTCTTTAGCGAAACTAGCAAAAGCCTCAAAAGCACTCCATTTAAAACCCATTTGATTCCGCAATGAGATCAAGTTCAAAGCGTTAAAGGTTTTCTTAAAAACCATCTGCAACCCTCCGTCATTTTAGGAAGTAGAGTACTTAGTATTCGTGCTGTGTTTGTTGACCTTAGTTAAGGCACAGTGTACGGTAGCTAAGTGATGTCTTCCTACACCGCATATGATGCAATTAGTTAGGACAGTCGCGTGAATTTGTTGACCTTAGTTAAGGGTCATGTGGGTGGGTCTAATTAATCACGAAATGACGGGTAGAACTTGACTAGTGCTTATGATTTGTTGACCATAGTTAAGGTCATAAGTGCTAGGGGTAAAAACCTTTATCGGGAGTTTCAAGTGTTGAAATTTGCAATGAGATTGCATACCTTCTATATGATAGTTGGATCCTGATACCCACTGCGAGTAATTGTTACTCCTGGGAGAGTTTTGCACTTTACAATTAGCCGATCAAATAGGTGTCTAGAAAGGTGTCAACGGGGTTATACCCCTGGGAAAACGAGGTTTATTTTAATTAGGTCCGTGCGAAAGTACGGGGAACCTCCCTCAAAGTACCGGCACTGGCCTGGCTGAAGATTGGCGAACTTGTAGAGTGTAATTAATCCCGGCTAGTCTTTCCTTTTAGGGTTTGAAGGAGGATTTGATAAAAACAGTGGGAGTCGTCCTGATTAGATAAAATATATAACCAATCTAATCTTGCAAGAGCGCACGCAGAGTGTTTTCTTCTCTCTCTCTCTCCATGTAGCGACCATGTCACGCCTTAATCAAGATAATAATATGGATGTATTGACCGAACCCGCTTGTTATACAGAGCTGGAGAACGTTGGTCCCGCTCCAACTTATAATTGTTATAAGACAGAGCAGGAAATTGGGGATTACCAGAATTCCCATGCCGCCCAAACGAAGAAAGTGCATGCTGATGTATCTTCTTCGGGAGTGTTCATTACATAGAACTATTTCTCAGTATCCTCTACGTCCTAGGTATTAGATACCGGATCAGGATCCCATCTATGTAATCTGCTACATGGGCTACAGATAGGTAGAGAACTGAGAACGGGTGATAAGTTTTATGAGATAGAAACAGTGCAAGAGTTGCAGCCAAGTCTGTTGGTAGTTATCACCCAGTATTACTAGAATACATTGATTCTGAACGAATGTTATTAGATACCGAACATGATATACAAAATCATATCAGTCTCTTTATTTATTAAAGAAGGATATAATTTTGTATTGTTGGATAATGTTTTGCACATTTCCTATATAAAGAGTTGATCGGTTCAGGCACGTTATCTAAAAGTATTGACGTTCTAAATCAAACTATAGTTCTTAGTATACAGAACACACACAAGAGGAAGAATTCAGAAATGAACAAATCCTTCTTGAGGCATTGTAGACTAGGTCATATCAATGCGACCCGACTAGCTGAAATTACATTGAGATGCATATTCAAATCTGTTTGAATTTACATCTTGTGAAACTTGCCGGTCATGTCACAAAGATAAAATGACCACAGCTCTGTTTATTGGAAACAGAGAAAGAGTTAATGAACTCTTGGGATTGATACATGTTGATGTATGAAGGTCCCCTGTCTACACATGCCAAGACCGGTTCTTTTTACTTCCTTACATTCACTGATGATCTCTCAAGAATCGGACGCATGTTCCTGTTGAAACACATGTCTGAAGCTTTTGAGAACTTCAAAGAATATAAGAAAGAAGTAGAGAACCAATACAGGTATAAGTATTATGTCCTTTGATGAGATCAGGGAGGAGAATACTTAGGCATGGAGATCCTGGACTATCCTAAAGGAGAATGAGATTCTCTCTCAGCATTACTCCTCCGTATACACCATAGCACAACAGTGTATCGGGATGGAGCAATCATACCCTATTAGATATGGTGCGCTCTATGATGAGTACTACTGAGTTTCCTATTTCCTTTTGGGAGTTATGCACTTAAGAAGCTGCATACCTATTAAATAGGGTTCAAATCAAATCAGTTTCCTACCACTTCATATGTGAAAAGCCCATATCTTAAGTTTGTTAAGATTTGGGGTTGTCCGGCCCATGTCTAAAAACAGAATCCGGACAAGCTCGAGGTAAGGTCAGTTCTGTAGAACTGGAAGGAGTTCCAGCTATACAAACTACAGCAGATGATTTGGTAGAACCAAAGAGTTCAGTAGTTTCCAACGAACCTCAGCCTCTCCGCCGATCTAGTAGGGTTCCTCACCCACCTGAGAGATACTTTGGTTTCTCTATGACACTGGGAGCGAGGATTGCATCATGAGATGATGACCCAACTAGTTTCGAGCAGGCCATCAGGAGTAGGACTCTGTAAGAATGGCTGGATGCTTTGCGATCTGAGATGGAATCCATGTACACCAACAAAGTAAGGACTTTGGTTACTATATCTGAAGGGTTAAATCCCCATCAGGGGAAAGTATATCTTGAGAAGATTACTTGGTGTAGATGGAAAGGTTGAGACTTTCAAAGCTAGACTTGTTAAAGGTTTTCGTCATTGACCAGGCGTGGATAATAATGAAACCTTTTCCAGTGGCTATGCTTGAGTCCATCCGGATCCTACTTGCCATTGCTGCATACCATAACTGCGATATCTGGTGGTTGGGTGTCATGACTACTTTTCTAAATATTGATTTAGAAAAGAACGTCTATAAGAACACAGCCAGAGGGCTTCGTAAACAGTGGGAGCAGCGGAAACTTGTGCAAGTTGCTTTACAGATTAAAGCAGGCATCGCGAAAATGGAACGTCTATTTTGATATGGTAGTCAAATAGTTTGACTTCATCAACATGGTAGATGAACCTTGTATATACAAAAGGGAAGTAGGGAGTATGGTGGTGATCCTCGTATTGTACGTAGAAGACATACTTTTAATAGGAAAGGAGTTTCCTATGCTACGCACGGTCAATCTCCTCTTATCACAAGCATTCTCCATATAGGATAAAGGTGATACCTCCTAAATCCTGGGTTTTGGATCTATGAGATATATCTAAATGGATGTTAGGATTCTCACTAGGTGTAGGGAGATAGTATCAATTGATCCTACGGAGAACCACTGGAATGGTTCCAGGGTGGTAAGGTTGACTGAATGTCAGTCACAGGCATTGTCTTTACCCTCAGTGGAGGGGCGGTATGTTGGAAGAGTTCCAAGCTAGATATCGTGGCAAACTAGACGATAAAGGCTGGTGACATCGCTATCAAAGATACTACTAAAAGAGGAAGTTTGGGTGTATATTAGTTCATGAAATGAACTAGATTCCTACCATTGTGTGACAATGAAAGTGTGGCTTTAGCCCAGGAACCCCGGACCCATCAGTGACCCAGACATATTCCAAGGCAGTATCACCTGATCATAGAGATAGTTGATCTCCAGAGTGATCGAGGTTAGGAGAGTAGACACAGAGGACAACACGGCGGATCCACTCACAAAGGCCTTTTCCCAGAGAAAGACTTTTATGGGATGGTTGAGTATGAGATACTACAACCACTGCTACATATGGCCCTAGTGCAAGTGGGAGATTGTTAGTTATATGTATGCCCTAGAGGCCATTACTGTACATGAGATGTGTATTGTAGTGGATGCTGGGACATATATAGGTAAGACTTTCTTGCTCGACATGATAGTACGCTATCTGGTTGCTCTTTATCTTAACATGCATACTTAATGTCTCTCTGTTACATGTTGATAAAGCCCTTAGGATGTGTACTTGACTTGCAGGACTATGATGTAGATCATACTAGTGGGGCCTGGGTAGTCCATGAGTACATCCTTTAATGTTCCTAGTCGTGGGAATATCGAGACGGGGCATCGATATTCCAGAGTAGACTAGCGTATATCTTCTCGACCCATGTGATGGGCGATGGATGATCTCATATCCATTGGTGTTTGACATCAAAGATGGTATGCGAGTGCTCAGTGGAGACTGGGTACACTGAACGGACTCGCCGAGAACTCCCAGATGGTATTATACCTTACGTCAGATGGAAGTTCTCTGGTGACACTGGTACAGCTTAGTCTGTTGACCCGAGATCGTCATAGAGTCTTGTGTGTCTCCCACTGTGCTTTGATTTCCACTCTACCACGGCTCTGTTGAGATGTGCAAACAGGTGGTTTTTGGGTACAGTCCCGATTCACATGGAGGCAATGAGCGATAGGAGTGGATTCGTCTCTCCCGGTATTGGGGGTTGATGTTGCGCTATGCTCGACTGGCCATAACTGGAAATCCCTGGCCAGGGTTGCAGTGATTTACTGGTAAGTGTTATCAGTAGTTTCACGCTTGTTATGGACCTTACATCGGCATGACTTATCAAGCTATTGGGGTCTGACGTTTACCACCCCTAGGCGAGATATGCGACATATCAGACGAACAGACCGGACTGTGCGGTAAGTGTTACTGATTGTATTCGCAGGAGTGTGAGCAGGCTTTCTCGTTGATCTTCTGATCTCTCAATACCCGGGTGGCCGTTACGTTTAGCAGACCGCTTGCGGCTTGTGGGTGATTGATATGATCACCACCTACTGCCGGCGTATTGACGAGTCTTTAAAGTCCTACACAGAGGTTTCCTAGCTCAAGCGAATCGAAATAGGAGCGCATATGAAATATGTGCGGGACCGAGAATAATACCAGTATGTGATACTGTATTATATTCTCGCGATTTGTATCATCAGTCGGTTATATGAGATATAGCCGGGTTACCGAATCAAGTGTTGATTCGATATATTGATACACTAGATATTAGTCGGTTATATGCGATATGACCGGATCGTTAAATCAAGTGTTGATTTAATGATTTAATGTATAATTATATTTTTGATATATTACTTTACATTAACTAGTATTGGTTCACTTAAGATTGATTTTCTCACTTGATGTGCACAAGTTGTATATGTGATATATATTTGTGCACTAGTTTGTATCATGATTGATGATACATGCAAACATGGGTAGGTGTGTGACATACACCATGTTAATTATAATTTAGGTTTTTATTTATCTTAATTATTCAAAATGATGGCTTCTTTTGTCATGGCTTGAAGCTTCATGAAGCTTGAAGCAACTTTGACAAAGTCCACTCATTTTGTCTTGATTAAGATATTCATTAACCAAACCATTATAATTAACTATGGTTTAGTCTCTACAAAGGTTAGCTCACCCATGGTTGCATTATGATAGACTTCACTTGATTATTCTTTTTAGATAATTCTTTTTCTTTTCTTTCTTCTTCTTCTTCTTCAAGGAGAAGAAAAGCTTACTAGATTTTTATCAAGTGAAGAAACAAAGTGAGAAATCAAAATCCAAAGTAAACCCACTTCCTATTTCATCATCCTCTACTACTTGCCATTTAGTTTAGGGTGTTCTCTTCACAAAGTTCATGACCTAGTGAATATGGAGCTTGAGTTTGAGTCTCCTCGACGTAGATCATCTTCGGCCTCGAAGTCAACGACCTAGCCTGCTCATTTCTCCGAGGAAACCATCGCTAGAGTCCGGGATCACGATGATCGCAGCAAAGGGACGTCAACACGGAGCTTTAGAAGTGAAGGACCGGATCTACAAAGGTTGTAATCCCTAACTCTTAGAAGTAAAGTGGTTTGCCTACTATTAGTTTCGCCTAATCTCTAGTATACGATCTTGCTTAGGGTTGTTCGGCACATAAAAATTTGATTTTGGCATGGTTGATGCCTTGTAGAACCTTGTTAGTGTGCCTAGGAACCCTACAGTATCCGCTGAAAACCCTCAGGAGACAACACTCCTCCTACTAGGGACACCTAGAGATTTAACGGCTTATTGCACGAGCTCAGTGCAATCGCGATTCCCTGCGAAAGTGAGGTTGGGTTTTTTTGAGAATAAAATTGGCTTTACTCGGGACGAGCAAAAGATAAGTTTGGCGGTATTTGTTCATATCAGAATTTTGCTTTATTATATTGCCCATTCTTAATCATATTATAAATAAATAGGTGCTTTTGATCCATGTCTGCTAAATAGTTGCAGGTTACAGGTTCTCAGATCATTACAGTGAAATTCATGAAAATACGCTACAAATGTGAGACTACGACCAACAATAGATGAATCCGTATGATGCCGCCCACCATTTCAAGGAACAACTGAAAATCATTAGACAGTTCAATGCACAAAGTTCAAGGGCAGCACAAGATTCAAGACTTCAACGTAAAGCTCACGGTAAAAAGTCCACTGTTGAATATCTGGAAGAGAATTGAAGAGATTCTGAGAGACCAAGTGAAGAAAACAGAAGATAAAAGCAACTTGAAGAAACCCTAAAGAATTGGGCCCATGAGCCCACCAAATGGCCACGGATCCGCGGCCAAACATGCTATTCTGTCGCGGTTCCCCGGCCATAATATGCACGTGTCGGTGGGGTGTCAATGCTTTGACTCGGTCTTTGGGGTTGTTCTATAATTTCATGTATGGATCAGAATGTAAACCTAGGGTTTTTCCTATCTATAAATAGGAGGGCTCAAAGCCAAATAATTGGTGCCTCTTCTAGGATGCCTCTTTTGAGATGCCTCTTTTTTAATTCTAGATTAAATTTCAATTCCTTGTAATCGTCAAGAGGTCATCAATAAAGGTATTTTTTTTATCGTGCATTCTTTTATCTAAATTTAATTCCTGAATTTTTATCTGTCTTTTATTATCTGCAACTTAGATAGTCTTTTAAAATTATAAAAATGAATCTTATCATAACTTTCCTAATGAGTGAGTAATTCCTCACTTGTTAGGGTTAGGATGGGGAAGGTTTGAGAGAAGTAAATCTCTCTCTATCCTTTCTTTGCCCATATAATTTTTATAATAGAACTCTATTTAAATTAACCATGCACCGCTCACTACGGCACCCTATCCTTCAAGATAGCGGTGATTCCCTAGTTAGACTGGTTGTGGTTGATTTAAATAGAGATTAGGGCTAAGAGTTAAGAAAGGACGGACAAGGACCAAAAGGAAGAAACTAAGTTTCTTCCTAGTCGTGCTAATCTCCTTTGTTGACTATTACCCTAACACCTATATTCTTCATTAGGGCATTGAAAGCAGTGGGTAGAATCCCTTTTCCAAACTAACATAATCCTAACCGTAGCAAGACTTTTAATCAATTTAATCTCATTCTTAGATCATAAAACAAAACCCGACTTGATCGGATTAACTCGTTAGAACATAAAGAAAAGGAATCCATCTCCCTGTGGACCGACCCGTACTCAACCGGCTAGTTACCAAGTGACACCGTTATTGATTGCGGTATATTCTATTCTTTGATTTCAAAACGCACGCAAATGAACTCTACAATCAATTATCTTGCATGGAATCTTCCATACTAAATCTCTTTAGTATGGTGTCTATGTATCTAGATTGGGACAATCCCAACAATGTCTTAGATCTATCTCTATAGATCTTAATGCCTAGAATGTACGAGGCATCACCCAGGTCTTTCATAGAGAATTTTTGCGATAAAAATAGTTTGACCCATTGTATCATAGGAACTTCATTTCCTATCAAGAGAATGTCATCCACGTACAATACGAGAAATGTGACTGTCCTCCCTATAATCTTCTTATAAATGCAAGGTTCATCTATATTTTTGATAAAATTAAACTCTTTGATTGTATCATCAAAGCAGATGTTCCAACTCTTTGATACCTGCTTTAATCCATAGATAGATTTAAGCAACCTGCATGCCTTTCCGTTGCTCCCACTGTCAATAAAGCCCTCCGGCTGATCCATAAAAACACAATTATCTAAATCACCATTTAGAAATGCTGTTTTAACATCCATCTGTCAGATTTCATAGTCATAGTAAGCAGCAACAATAAGTAGGATTCGAATGGATTTAAGCATTGCAACTGGAGAAAAAGTCTCGTCATAGTCCAATCCAGGTTTTTGACGGAATCCTTTCGCTACCAGTCTAGCTTTATAGGTCTCCACACTAATCTTTTTTTTAAAGATCCAATTGCTGTTAGTTATATGTATGCCCTAGAGGCCATTACTGTACATAGGATGTATATTGTAGTGGATGCTGGGACATATATAGGGAGGACTTTCTTGCTCGACATGATAGTATGCTATCTGGTTACTCTTTACCTTAACGTGTATGCTGATTGTCTCTCTGTTACATGTTGGTAAAGCCCTTAGGATGTGTACTTGACTACCTGGACTATGATGCGGATCATACTAGTGGGGACATGGTAGTCCATAAGTACATCCTTCAAAGTCCCTAGTCGTGGGTGTATCGAGACGGGGCATCGATATACCAGTGTAGACTAGCGCATACCTTCTCGACCCATACAGATGGGCGATGGATGATCCCATATCCATTGGTGTTTGACATCAGAGATGATATACGGGTGCTCAGTAGAGACTGGGTACACTGGACGGACTCGCCGAGAACTCCCAGATGGTATTATACCTCACGTCAGATGGCAGTTCTCTGGTGACACTGGTACAGAGTAGTCTGTTGACCCGAGATCGTCATAGAGTCTTGTGTGGTTCCCACTGTGCTTTGATTTCCATCTTACCACGTCCAAGAGGGCGTGCAAAACGGTGGTTTTTGGGTACAGTCCCGAGTCACATGGAGGCAATGAGCGATAGGAGGGGATTCGTCTCTCCCGGTATAGGGAGTTGATGTTGCGCTGTGTTCGATTGGCTATAACAGGAAATCCCTGGCCAGGGTTGCTGAGATTTACTGGTAAGTGTTACCAGTAGTTTCTCGAATTGTTATAGACCTCATATCGACACGACTTATCGAGCTATTGGGGTCTGACGTTTACCACCCCTAGGCGAGATATGCGACATATCAGACGATCAGACCGGACTGTACGGTAGTGTTACTGGTTGGATTCACTGGAGTGTGAGCGGGCTTGCTCGTCGATCTTCAGATCGCTTAATACCCGGGTGGCCGTTACGTTTAGCAGACCGCTTGCGGCTTGTGGGTGATTGATATGATCATCACCTGCTGCCGGCGTATTGATGAGTCTTTAGAGTCCTACACAGAGGTTTCCTGGCTCAAGCGAAACGAAATAGGAGCGCATATGAGATATGTGCGGGACCGAGAATAATACGTGTATGTGATACCGTATTCTATTCTCGCGATGAATGTGTCGAATGGTTGTATGCGATATAACCTAGTTATCGAATCAAGGATTGATTCGATAAATCAATACATTGGATATTAGCCGGTTATATACGATATGACCGGATCGTTAAATCAAGTGTTGATTTAATGATTTAATGTATAATTATATATTTGATATATTACTTTGCATTAACTAATATTGGTTCACTTTAGATGGATTTTCTCACTCGGATGTGCGCATTATATATGTGATATGATTTTGTGCACTTGCTTGTATCATGTTTGATGATACATGCTTTTTGGTTAAGTGTAAAGTATTAAACCTTGGTTAATGAAATGGTTAGGGTTTATTATTTGTTATTCATTTATCTTATTTAATTATCCATTTATTTTTGATAAATGAATAAAAGAAAAGAGAAAAGAATGGTGGCTAATTTTGTTTCATGTTGAAGCTTCTTGAAGGTTTGATCAAGTCAACCATTCTTATCTCATCCTTAACCCTAACCATTCCCACTAACCCTAGTTTAATCTCTACACTTGACCATGGTTTAGATTATGATAAGTTTTCATTTTCTTTTCATTTTTAAATAACTTATCATAACAATTATCATCTTCTTCTTCTTCTTCTTCAAGAAAGAAGCTTGCATTCATCAATGGTGATTGATGATAAAGAGTGAGAAATCCAATTCTAAATAGAACCCACTTCCTATTTCTTCATCCTCTACCTCTTGCCAAGTAGTAGAGTGTGTTTTCTTCACAAGTTTCTTGACTTGGTGAAGTCGGAGCTTGATTTAGCGATGCCTCGACGTAGATCATCTTCGGCATGGACATCGATGACGTAGCCCCTCCATTCTCCGATGAAGCCGACGCTAGAGCCCGGGACTTGATATGGACAGCGAGGAGACTTCATTGCGGAGCTATGGAGGTGGAGAACCGGATCTACAAAGGTTGTATTTCCGTATCTCTTAGTTAAGTGTTAACTATTTTATTGTTTCGCCTAGATTTCTAGCAAACGATCCGTACACTAGGGTTTCTCGGCACCATATTTTTTGAAAATGGCATGTTCGATGCCTTGTAAGACCTCACTAGAGTGCCTAGGAACCCTACAGTGGTATCAGAGCCTAGCTAGAGCCTTAGGCGAAGTCTAGACGCAATTTGAAGTCCGATCGAACCGAAAAACTAACCCGGAAATTGCTCTCTGTACTTTTTCTAAAATCGGGGATTTTTCCACATTAAAAATATGCAGAGAAACAAGCAGGATAATCTAAGAGTTACTGTGAAGTCGTATGCCCTAATTCCTTCATTGAGCCGCGGTTCCGCGGCACGAGCTTGGCTCGTGCGGCGGATCCGCGGTCGTAATGCTTTATCATACAGAGAAAGTTACACAGTAATTCTTGGTTTCCTGTGCTGGTTTTTCTTGGATTTTTTAAAATTTATTCAAGAGTTGAATTTTCTGGGGTGTACTGAGAGTTCGTCGTTTCGATCGGAGTATCAGATTTTGTCTATGTGGGTTTCCGGATAAATTTTAGAATATGTTAAAAAGTTCGACCGGATATAAATACCCAATTTTTCCCCTGTCGGGAAATTTCCAAGTGTTGGATTTTTCCGTAGTTTAACGATGTTCTAAGTAGTGCAAGTAACGCGATGGACCCTCTAGAAGACAACAAACCTTAACTCAATTATGTGACCGTCTTGAACTGCCCTTTGAACCTTCGGGTTTGGGGCAGTACGGCGTGCCACATGTGAGGCGTTGGCTTGACCCTTCTACGGCTGGACCGTTGGTACTGAGGCACGAACTGAATGTTGTTAGACTTATTTTATGTGTTGAGCTGTATCGGGAAAACTTGGGTGTTTGACTGTTCGATCGAAAAGTTTAACATTTTCTGTTTAACTGGAATGGGATACAATAATTGGAATTCATAAGAAGTTATGAGATAACTGAATGAATGTTATAAACATAGCAGTTTAGTCTCACTTGATCGGTTGCCACGGAATTTTGATGTGATCAAAAGTCCGTCGCAATCACGTAGTGTACGCGGATACTCCTCGGGTAAACTTAATAGACAGCCTCACTCCATAGCCCCGACCAAGTGACTGTAGGAGAACCCCGTCGCCGAAAGCATCCGTTCGGGTGCTCGCGGCAGCGGTGTTCCGCCTTGGTGCACTTCGTCGACGGTATCGGGGGTGCGGCCGCCTACTGAAGTTTGCGACGAGCATTCGATTTTCGATTTTGAGACTAAAATGCGGGGTTTATAATTGTTAGGCATGCGATGTCTAAGGAATTCATTTGGTCAGGCATGCGATGTCTGAGGTGGTTGCGGATTCCAACTGTTGTAGTTTTACACTTTCTTTTCTGTGACCGTAAGTGTAATATGTGATATCGCCGGTTTCGTTGTTATATGTCAACGACAATTGGGATGCGCATATTTACTTACGTTGATGACATGTGATGTTATGTGTTGCTGGATATGTTATACTGGATCGTCGTGTTTGAATAGCCGGGGGTTTTTATGTGAGATGAGTGTTTTTCATTTTCATTCATGTAAAAATCTTGTATGTAATATTCTTTTATTGGGGCGCTTCCAGGTTGCGGAAGATGTCACCGTTTGTATATTATTTACTTTTCCGCACTAGGATAGACCCAAGGAGGGGAGCACAAGTAACCGGGTTCTGGAGTCCAGTGGGAGACCAACTCGAGGAGTCGAGTCCAGGTCTCCTAACTCTAGAATTGGTAGGGTTGCTTGCCGCTCTCGTAGGGGTCTAGGGGTGTGGGTTTGGCTATTCATCACGACCGTGGAATCCGTGTTTTATACTGGCTCGTATTGAAAACACGGACGTCCTAGTATATCCAATATTTCATATGATTCTTCTGCTGCGATATCTGTGATGTGATCATGTGATGTTCTGTGATAGATACAGTATATAGTATATATGATATATTATATAGGCGTTACTTATGTTTTACATCCGCGCTAGCCCTGCCCCGCTCTGCCGTTAGTTACCTAACCTAACGGTGCATGAGGGGACATCGAGGCGAATGCGGATGGCATAAGTGTACGTCGTATTTATCTGTGATGTTTAGGTACTTAAATGATGGGACTTCATTAATGTGATTAATGAAATAAAAGAAACCTAAGATGTTGTAGAATCGAATTTCAAAATAAAACAGGTAGCTACAGTTCTTGCTTTGCACAGCGGTATATATGATATATCCTGCACCTTATTCGATGAGGAAAGGACCGAGATCCCTTCACCGGGAGTGACTCCTTTAGCAATAACTGGCAGATGCTACACACTCGGTTTGTCTTTTGATTGCTTTTAAGTGTTTTTGTTTTACACAGCGATATATATGATATATCCTGCACCTCATTCGACGAGGAAAGGACCGACGATCCCTTCACCGGGAGTGACTCCTTTAGCAAAACTAGAAAAGCCTCAAAAACACTCCATTTCAAAATTCATTCGATCCTACAACGATATCAAGTTCATTACGCAATAGGTTTTCAGAAAAACCTGTCGTAGCCCTCCGTCATTTCAGATAAGTACTAGTTAGTATTCGTGCTACGTTTGTTGACTATGTTAAGGCGTAGTGTGCGGTAGCTAATTAGTGCTTATCTGCATAAGCATATGATGTGATTGGATTAGGATAGTCGTGCGACTTTGTTGACTATGTTAAGGGTCATGCGGGTGGGTTTAATTCAATCGGGAAATGATGGGTTGAAATTGACTAGCACTTATGATTTTTTGACTATGTTAAGGTTATATAGCTGCTAGGGGCAAAATATTATCGGGAATTTCAAGTGTTGAAATTTGCAATGAGATTGCATACCTTCTATGAGATAGTTGGATCCCGATACCCGCTGTGAGTAAGAGTTACTCCTGGGAGAGTTTTATACATTACAATTAGCCGATCAAGTAGGTGTCTAGAAAGGTGTCAACGGGGTTACGCCTCTGGGAAAACGAGGTTTACATTAATTAGGTTCGTGCGAAAGCACGGGGGACCTCCCTCAAAGTACCGACACTGGCCTGGCTGAAAGATTGGCGAACTTGTAGTGTGTAATTAATCCCGGCTAGTCTTTCCTTTTAGGGTTTGAAGGAAGATTTGATAAAAAGCAGTGGGAGCCATCCTGATTAGATAAAATAATAACCAATCTATTCTTGCAAGAGCGCACGCTGAGTGTTTTCTTCTCTCTCTCCTGGTAGCGACCATATCACGCCTTAATCAAGATAATAATACGGATTATTGACCGAACCCGCTTGTTATACTGAGCTGGGGAACGTTGGTCCCGCTCCAACTTATAATTGTTATAAGACCGAGCAGGAAATTGGGGATTACCAGAATTCCCGTGCCGCCCAAACGAAGAGAGTACATGCTGATGCATCATCTTCAGGTGTGTTCATTACAGAGAACTGTTTCTCAGTATCCTTTACGTCCTGGGTATATGATACCGGATCAGGATCCCAGATACGTAATCTGTTACATAGGGCTACAGATAGATAGAGAACTGAGAATGGGTGATAAGTTTCATAAGGCAGAAAACGGGGCAAGAGTTGCAGCCAAGTCTGTTGGTCACTGTCACCCTGTATTACAATACATTGATTCTAAACAAATGCTATTAGATACCGAACCTAATATACAAAATCATATCAGTCTCTTTATTAGTAAAGAAAGGATATAATTTTGTATTGTTGGATAATGTTTTGAACATTTCCTATATCAAAAGTTGATCGGTTCAGGCACGTTATCTAAAAGCATTGATGTTCTAAATCAAACTACAGTTCTTAGTATATGGAACACACACAAAAGGAAGAATTCAGAAATGAACGAATCCTTCTTGAGGCATTGTAGACTAGGTCATATCAATGCGACCCGACTGGCTGAAGTTACATTTAGATGCATATTTAAATTAGTTTGAATTTACATCTTGTGAAACTCGCCAGTCATGTCACATAGATAAGATGACCACAGCTCTGTTTATTGGAAACAGAGAAAGAGTTAGTGAACTCTTGGGATGATACATGTTGATGTATGTAGGTCCCCTGTCTACACATACCAGGACTGGTTCTTTGTACTTCGTTACATTCTCTGATAATCTCTCAAGATTCAGACCTATGTTCCTGTTGAAACACAAGTCCGAACCTTTTGAGATATTCACAGAATATAAGTTAGAAGTGGAGAACCAATAACAGGTATAAGTATTATGTCCTTTGATGAGATCAGGGAGGAGAATACTTGAGCACGGAATTCCTGGACTATTCTAAAGGAGAATGAGATTCTCTCTCAGCATTATTCCTCCGTATACACCATAGCGAGATGGTATATCGGGGCGGAGCAATCACACCCTATATGATAAGGTGTGCTCTATGATGAGTACTACTGAGTTACCTATTTCCTTTTGGTAGTTATGCACTTGAGAAGCTGCATACCTATTGAATAGGGTTCCAATCAAATCAGTTGCCTACCATTTCATATCTGATATGGAATGGGAAGAGCCCATGTCTTAAGCAAGTTAAGATTTGGGGTTGACCGGCCTATGTCTGAAAGCAAAATCCGGACAAGCTCGAGGCAAAGTCTGTGATGTAGAACTGGAAAGGTTCCAGCTATACAAACTACAGCTGATGATTTGATAGAACTAAAGGATTCAGTAGTTACCAACGAACCTCAGCCTCTCCGCCGATCTAGTAGGGTTCCTCACCCACCTGAGAGATACTTCGGTTTCTCTATGACAGTGGGAGCGAGGATTGCATCATGAGATGATGACCCAACTAGTTTCGAGCTGGCCATCAGGAGTGGGACTCTGTAAGAATGGCTGGATGCTTAGTGATCTGAGATGGAATCCATGTACACCAACAAAGTATGGACTTTGGTTGCTATATCTGAAGGGTTAAATCCCCATCTGGAGCAAGTATATCTTGAGAAGATTACTTGGTGTACTTGGAAAAGTTGAGACTTTCAAAACTAGACTAGTTAAAGGTTTTCGTCATCGACCAGGCGTGGATAATGATGAAACCTTTTTCCAGTATCTAAGCTTAAGTCCATCCAGATCCTACTTACCACGGCTACATACCATGACTACGATATCTGGTGGTTGGGTGTCATGACTGCTTTTCTAAATGATATTTTGGAAGAGAGCGTCTATAAGTACACAGCTAGAGGGCTTCGTAGACAGTGGGAGCAGCGGAAACGTGTGCAAGATGCTTTATAGGATAAAGCAGACATCGCGGAGCTGGAACATCTGTTTTGATGGATTAGTCAAACAATTTGACATCATCAAAATGGTAGATGAACCTTGTATATACAAAAAGGTAGTGGGGAGTATGGTGATGATCCTCGTAGAGTACATGGATGACATACTCCTGATAGGGAAGGAGTTTCCTATGCTACGCTCGATCAATCTCCGCATATCACAATGATTCTCTACATAGGATCATGATGATACCTGCTAAATCCTGAGTTTTGGATCTATGAGATAGATCTAAATGGATGTTAAGATACTCACTAGCTGTAGTGAGATGGTATCAGTTGATCCTGGGGAGAATCACTGGAAGGGTTCCAGGGTGATAAAGACGACTGAATGTCAGTCACAGGCATTGTCTTTACCCTCAGTGGAGGGACGGTATGTTGGAAGAGTTCCAAGCTAGATACCGTGGCATACTAGAAGATAAAGGCAGGATACATCGCTACTTAAGATGCTACCAAGGAGGATGTTTGGGTGTATATTGGTTCATGAGATGAACTACGTTCCTACCATTGTGAGACAATGGAGTTGTGGCTCATGCCGAGGAACGCCGGTCCCATCAGTGATCCAGACATATTCTAAGACAGTATTACCTGATCATGAAGATGGTTGATCTCCAAGGAGATCGAGGTTTGGAGAGTAGATTCAGAGGACAACACAGCGGATCCACTCACAAAGGCCTGTTCCCAGAGAGAGACTTTTATGGGATGGTTGAGTATGAGATACTACAACCACTGCTACAGATGGCCCTAGTGCAAGTGGGAGATTGTTAGTTATATGTATGCCCTAGAGGCCATTACTGTACATAGGATGTATATTGTAGTGGATGCTGGGACATATATAGGGAGGACTTTCTTGCTCGACATGATAGTATGATATCTGGTTACTCTTTACCTTAACGTGTATGCTGATTGTCTCTCTGTTACATGTTGGTAAAGCCCTTAGGATGAGTACTTGACTACCTGGACTATGATGCGGATCATACTAGTGGGGACATGGTAGTCCATAAGTACATCCTTCAAAGTCCCTAGTCGTGGGTGTATCGAGACGGGGCATCGATATACCAGTGTAGACTAGCGCATACCTTCTCGACCCATACAGATGGGCGATGGATGATCCCATATCCATTGGTGTTTGACATCAGAGATGATATACGGGTGCTCAGTAGAGACTGGGTACACTGGACGGACTCTCCGAGAACTCCCAGATGGTATTATACCTCACGTCAGATGGCAGTTCTCTGGTGACACTGGTACAGAGTAGTCTGTTGACCCGAGATCGTCATAGAGTCTTGTGTGGTTCCCACTGTGCTTTGATTTCCATCTTACCATGTCCAAGAGGGCGTGCAAAACGGTGGTTTTTGGGTACAGTCCCGAGTCACATGGAGGCAATGAGCGATAGGAGGGGATTCGTCTCTCCCGGTATAGGGAGTTGATGTTGCGCTGTGTTCGATTGGCTATAACAGGAAATCCCTGGCCAGGGTTGCTGAGATTTACTGGTAAGTGTTACCAGTAGTTTCTCGAATTGTTATAGACCTCATATCGACACGACTTATCGAGCTATTGGGGTCTGACGTTTACCACCCCTAGGCGAGATATGCGACATATCAGACGATCAGACCGGACTGTACGGTAGTGTTACTGGTTGGATTCACTGGAGTGTGAGCGGGCTTACTCGTCGATCTTCAGATCGCTCAATACCCGGGTGGCCGTTACGTTTAGCAGACCGCTTGCGGCTTGTGGGTGATTGATATGATCATCACCTGCTGCCGGCGTATTGACGAGTCTTTAGAGTCCTACACAGAGGTTTCCTGGCTCAAGCGAAACGAAATAGGAGCGCATATGAGATATGTGCGGGACCGAGAATAATACGTGTATGTGATACCGTATTCTATTCTCGCGATGAATGTGTCGAATGGTTGTATGCGATATAACCTAGTTATCGAATCAAGGATTGATTCGATAAATCGATACATTGGATATTAGCCGGTTATATGCGATATGACCGGATCGTTAAATCAAGTGTTGATTTAATGATTTAATGTATAATTATATATTTGATATATTACTTTGCATTAACTAATATTGGTTCACTTTAGATGGATTTTCTCACTCGGATGTGCGCATTATATATGTGATATGATTTTGTGCACTTGCTTGTATCATGTTTGATGATACATGCTTTTTGGTTAAGTGTAAAGTATTAAACCTTGGTTAATGAAATGGTTAGGGTTTATTATTTGTTATTCATTTATCTTATTTAATTATCCATTTATTTTTGATAAATGAATAAAAGAAAAGAGAAAAGAATGGTGGCTAATTTTGTTTCATGTTGAAGCTTCTTGAAGCTTTGATCAAGTCAACCATTCTTATCTCATCCTTAACCCTAACCATTCCCACTAACCCTAGTTTAATCTCTACACTTGACCATGGTTTAGATTATGATATGTTTTCATTTTCTTTTCATTTTTAAATAACTTATCATAACAATTATCATCTTCTTCTTCTTCTTCTTCAAGAAAGAAGCTTGCATTCATCAATGGTGATTGATGATAAAGAGTGAGAAATCCAATTCTAAATAGAACCCACTTCCTATTTCTTCATCCTCTACCTCTTGCCAAGTAGTAGAGTGTGTTTTCTTCACAAGTTTCTTGACTTGGTGAAGTCGGAGCTTGATTTAGCGATGCCTCGACGTAGATCATCTTCGGCATGGACATCGATGACCTAGCCCGTCCATTCTCCGATGAAGCCGATGCTAGAGCCCGGGACTTGATATGGACAGCGAGGAGACTTCATTGTGGAGCTATGGAGGTGGAGAACTGGATCTACAAAGGTTGTATTTCCGTATCTCTTAGTTAAGTGTTAACTATTTTATTGTTTCGCCTAGATTTCTAGCAAACGATCCGTACACTAGGGTTTCTCGGCACCATATTTTTTGAAAATGGCATGTTCGATGCCTTGTGAGACCTCACTAGAGTGCCTAGGAACCCTATAATTGCACCCTATGGATTTTACTCCAGAAGGTGCATCCTCTAAAGTCCATACTTTGTTGGTGTGCATGGATTCCATTTCAGATCGCATGGCATCCAGCTATTTCACTGAGTCATTACTCGTGATAGCTTGCTAAAAACTAGTAGCGTCATCATCATCTATGATGCAATCTTCTCTATCACCATCAATTAAAAAAACCATAGTATCTATCTGGTAGGCAAGAAGTCCTACTAGATCTACGGAGTGGTTAATGCTCATTGGGTTCTATTGAAACTTCAGGTTCAACTAAATCGTCAGTTATTATTGGTGGATCTGAAATTTCTTCCAGTTCTACCGTATTTCCAATTGTATCATTTGTAAAAATTCATTTTCTAAAAATGTGGCATACTGAGAAACAAACACTCTTTGTTCCTCCTTGTGGTAGAAAAGATATCCATATGAATGTTTGGGATATCCAACAAATTTACACAAAACCGATCGTGTCTCGAGTTTGTCTGGATTCTGCTTTTTAACAAAAGCAGGACAACCCCATATCCTAACTCGTTTAAGAGATGGTCTATTCCCATACCATATCTTATATGGAGTGGTGGGCACGGTTTTGGTCGGAACCCTGTTTAATAGATATATTGCAGTCTCCAATGCATGCCCTCAGAACGAAAGTAGCAACTCAACATCACTTATCATAGAGCGTACCATATCTAATAAGGTACGATTTCTCTGTTCTGACACACCTTTGTATTATGGTGTGTATGGAGGAGTGAGCTGCGAGAGAATCCCATTCTCTTTTAGGAAATTTAGAAACTCTGTACTTAGGTATTCTCCTCCTTGATCTGATCGAAGTTTCTTGATACTCAATCCAGTTTGTTTTTCTACTTCATATTTATACTCCTTGAACTTTTCGAAAGCTTCAGACTTGTGTTTCAACAAGAACGCGTGTTCAAATCTCGAGAAATCATCAGTAAAAGTTATGAACTATGAATAACCGCTTCTGGCATGTGTAGACATTGGTCCACATACATCACTATGTATAAGGCCTAAGAGTTCAGTAGCTCTCTCTCTCTCTCTCTTCGTGTCCAGTAAACGGAGTTTTGATCATTTTACCTTTGATACAAGATTGACAAGTCGTATAAGATTTATATTCAAACGGATTTAAATATCCATCTTTATGTAGCTTGGTTAGTCTTGTTCCGTTAATATGACCAAGTCTACAATGCCAAATGAAAGTTTCATTTATATCTAAAATCTTCCTTTTGTTTGTGTGTTGTATGTTAAAAACTGTGTGTTGATTCAGGACATAGATTTCGTTATTTAATGTACCATACCCAATCAACTGTTGATTTAGGTTAATGTTCATGATATTACTTTGTAACACAAAATTATATCCTTCATTGTTCAACAACGATATAAATATAATATTACATAACATGGAAGGTACAGAATAACACAGCTTCAAAACCAAAATACATCCTGAAGGTAAACCAAGGTGATACACTACTACTGATACAACATGTACATTTGAACCATTCCCAACTCGGAGAGTATGATCATCTATCTTCAATACCTTGCTATTTCTCAATCCCTGCACACAATTCCAGATGTGAGATCCTGACCCAGTATCTAATACTCAGGAAGTAGAGTTAATTGAAAAACAGTTTTTTGTAACAAACACACCTGAAGCGGAAGTATCATCATGCCTCTTTTTCTTGAGATCGATGAGGTACCCAACGTAGTTTCTCTTCCAGTGCCCAGGCTTATAGCAGTAGAAGCATTCCTCTTTTCCCGATGCCGCAGTCCCAATCTTGTCTTTCCCCGGTGCCTTTTTCACTCCACCTCTCAATTTGATGGGATTCTTTTTCTTCTTTCCCTTAGCCTTAGCTTTCGGGACGAAAGAGGAAGATGGCCCAGCAACTAGAGCGGGAGTTTTCACTGATTTCAGTGTGCTCTCTGCACTCCTCAACATATTGAGAAGTTCAGGAAGTGACTTCTCTAGATTATGCATGTTGAAATTCACTATAAACTGAGCAAAGGCAAGGGGGGAGACTATAGAACAATATCAACATACTGTTCATTCTCCATTGTCCATCACAGGTCCTCTAATTCTTCAATAAGTCGTATCATTTTCAGGACATGATCACCTACAGACGTACCAGCAGCCATCCTCATCTGAAACAACTTTCTCGAGATCTCGTAACTCAAGGCACGAGATTGCTCTCCATACATGTCCTTTGTATGGAGAAAGATGGATTGCACATCCATCTTCTCATGTTGCTTTTGATATTCGTTGTCCATCGAAGCTAACGTGAGGTATTTAGCTGTGGCACGGTCTATATCCCATGTCTTGCAGATATCCTTATCCGCAACTGAAGAATCAAGGCCTGGGAGGGGAAGGGCTGTAGCAGTAAGGACGTATGCAACCTTATCATAGGTAAGGGCAATAGTTACGTTCCTAAACAAGTCTTTGTAATTCGGTCCCGTGAGTTTGCCATTAGGAGAGAGAAAAGAAAACACGTAGCGATTGCTCTTGCATGATTAGACTGGTTATTAATCTTATCTAATCGCTGTCTCCCACTGCTTTTATCAAATTTTCCTTCAAACCTTAAAATGAAAATTAGCCAGGATTAATTACATTCTACAAGTTTGATAACTAGTCAGCCAGGCCAGTGTCGGTACTCCGAGGGAGGTTCCCTGTGCTTTCTCACGGACCTAATTAAAATAAACCTCATTTCTCTAGAGGCTTAACCCCAATGACACCTTTCTAGACACCTACTAGATTAGCTAATTGTAAAGTGTAAAATTCTCCCAGGAGTAACTTTTACTCACAGTGGGATCGGGATCCAACTATCAAATAGAAGGTATGCAATCTCATTGCAAATTTCAACACTTGAAATTCCCGATACGGTTTTTACCCCTAGTGTCTTATGACTTTAACTACGGTCAACAAATCATAAGCACTAGTCAAGTTTTACCCGTCATTTCGTGATTGATTTAGACCCACCCGTATGACCCTTAACTATGGTCAATAAAGTCATACGGATGTCCTAATCGATCGCATCATATGCTTTGTAGGAAGACATCACTTAGCTACCGTACACCACGCCTTAACTATAGTCAACAAACGTGGCACGAATACTAAGTACTCTACTTCCTAAAATGGCGGAGGGCTACGAATGGTTTTGATGAAAACCTTTAACGTAATGAACTTGATATCATTGTAGAATCAAGTGAAAGGAGTGGTTTAAGCTCCATTTTAAAAATCAAATAGTTTTGCAGAATCTTTCTAGTTTTGCTAAAGAGGTCACTCCCGGTGAAGGGATCTCGGCTCTTTCCTCATCGAATGAGGTGTTGGATATTCATCAAGGAATACCACTATACAAAGCAAGAATTAGAGCAACTATCAAAACAAATCAAGTGAGTTGTAGCATTTTCTAGTTTCGCTAAAGAGGTCACTCCCGGTGAAGGGATCTCGGCTCTTTCCTCATCAAATGAGGTGCTGGATATTCATCAAGGAATACCACTATACAAAGCAAGAACTAGAGCTACCCTTTTTTAAAAAGTTTGATTCTACAATATCTTTAGGTTTCTTTACTTAACATTAATCTCATTAATGTTTTCCCATCATTTACGTTTCCTAAACATCACAGAAAAGAAACGAAAATAGAACGTACACTTATGCCATCCGCATTAGTCACGGGGCCCCGTCTTATACCGTTAGGTTACTTAACTAATGCCAGAGCGGGGGCTGGACTAGCGCGGGTGAAAAATATAAGTATCGTTTATTATATATCTCATATATAAATAGCCATTTGTCTCACGCAATAATAAGCATTCCAGATTACAGATGAATACATTGGATATACTAGGAATTCCGTATTTCGTTTAAGCCCTTAATGAAAGACGGATTCTACGGTCGTGATGAATAGCCAAACCCTACCCTAGACCCCTACGGGTGCGGCAAACTACCCGCCAAATTCCCAAAGTGAAGCAACCTCCCTCGATAAAATAAGTAGGCCACTCAGCACTTCAAGAACCCGGTAGGTTGTGCACCCCACATTGGGTCTATCCTAGGAGCAAAAACAGTAAAAAGAAATAATACAACAGTGGCAACAACCTCAACCCGAATGTGCCCCGCAAAATAATATTACATCACTTTTACAAATTACAAGAATGAAAGAAAAGAAAACACTCTTCTCACCCCCCGGCTATTCATCCACGACGATCCAACACATTCGTATACACATACTATCACATGATACACATATGTGCAACCCCCACTAATCATCGTATAGCAATTAGTGGATGTTTCATAACACATAAACAAACACAGAAAACCCGATTAGCTAAATACTTAGAATTTCGATCGATGATCTAAAAGCATGCCAATCCTTTGCACAATCCAGTACACAAACAACTTTGTGTAGAAACCACATATGCCAGAAACCATATTTCCACATTTAAGACAAACTGAAGAAAAACGAGTCAACTCGGTCTCGACTCGACTGCGGAACGGCGGCCAAACACTGAGTTTGGCCGCGGTTCCGTGGCGTTCTTGGTGAGTTAGGTCCTCATTTTTCTACAGTATTCTTAAAAAACCGTGCTTGTATTTTTAAGGCCTATGAAATGATTTTTTGAACACTTTAAAAAAATCGACAGCAAGCATGGTCATAAAATTGATTTCGGACAAAAAATCCGTCGATCGAAATTCTAACTTTTAGCTAACTAGCTAGTTATAGTTTAGTTAGGCTCTAATACCATATTAGTAGATGTTTCACACCTTCACAACACTTGTGAGGAGGCGGAAGTACCAAACAATAATTTTCAAGCATGCAACAACGACTTTTACTCCCTGATCTTATACTAAACCATGACTAGAAACCCTATCTAGAAGTCTTAACTACTATGATAGGGATTATACCTTCTTGAATCGGTCTTTTGGGTCTTCTATCCGCTTCTTTGCTGCACTTCTTGGATCCTTGAGCATTTGGGACGATCTCGATCTCCGGTCACCTTTAAGCCATAGATGATATATGATTGATCGTCTAAGTTGTGATGAAATGTAAAATGTTCACAATCAAAAATATTTATACCGCAATCAATTAACGATGTCGATGTAGCGCGTTAATGAATACGGATCGTCCACTGAGATGTATGTTTTGATCGATTTAGTTTTAGATGAGTCGAAATGAAAATGTAAAAGAAAATTGCAAGAAAGTTGATTCAAGATTTGAAAGATTTCAATTCAAGAAACATAAAGAATATATATCTAGAATCAAGAATTAATAATGTTCAAGAAGATGTCCAAATTGAATGAATTATCAAGATTTGTAAAGAGGCTTGTAAGAATCAATCCAATCGATAGTGATGATGAAGAATTATGATTACAAATTCTTATCTATTGATGATTTGTTGCTAGATCGATGACGATCAACGAGGATTAAGGATCTATTGAAGAAACTAGGGTTTTTTCCTTCTATCCCTTGTCCTTTCATTGATTAGCATTCAAATTCTAGCCTCTAAGAAATTCAATCATCGATCGTTGATCTCTAATTTGGAGCGAAAACATTCAAGAAAGCATCTCGATCAAATTAGGTTGTCGATGATTTAATTTCCTAAAGTTTACAAAACTCATAAGACTTAAGAATCGTTCAAGAATTTAATTATCATCATCTACCTATTTTCTCGATTCCTCCACAAGCGGAGTTTTCACTCAAACATCATGAAAAAGATAACACTCAAGAATTGGTAACTCATCATAATGCTCAAATGTAAAGAAAAGCAAGATCAAGAATTTTCACCTTTTATTATTCGATGTTTCGTTACAATTCACTCAAAGACTACAAGATTTTGAGGAGAGAACTCGATCGTCAAACTAGCTTCGCATCGTCTTCTTAAGTCGCGGATCGTCGTGGATCTCTTGCTTAGATAAACATCGGTGTCGCTTCAAAAGGCTTGCTTTGGCTCGGTACTCAGTGGATCTTGATTTGGATCAAATTGTGTCACTCAATTTGATTTTGAAATGATTTGGATGTACAATTTTCACCACTCAAAATGATTTCCCTCCAAATTCAACAACCTTCAAACCCTAGATCTAGATCCATTTTTATAACCACCTCATTTGAATCTTCCCTCCAGAGCTAGGTTGTTAGAGAGAGTCTTCTAGAAGAAGTTTGTTGGAGGAAATATTCTAGAATGAGCTTGTTAGAGGGAATATTCTAGAAGAAGGTTGTTACAAAAAGGCTTCTGGAAGAAGGTTGTTATAAGGAGGATTCTAGAAGAAGATTGTTGGAGAGAGCCTTCTAGAATAAGGTTGTTGCAAGAAATATTCTAGAGTGAGTTTGTTATACAGAGTCTTCTGGAAGAAGCCACGTGCTCTTTGGGAGTCTTCTGGAAGCTAGGCCGTTACAAGAAGCCACGTGGAGGAATTTGGCACGCTGATGTGTCTAACAGGCCGCGGATCCGCGGCGGATCCGCCAGCTCGACCGCGGATCCGCGGCCATGTTGTGGAGTTGATGCATGAAATCTTCAAGTTGATTTGGTTCTGATCTATAGAGCCTTATTTTATGTCTGGAATCTTTTTATACTTTCTTGTTTACTGCCAGATTTCAAGTCTTGGACTAGGCGTATTTTATCAGCACTTTTAGCAGTTCTGGCTCTTTACCTGGAGAATTTCCTGCACACAATCTCGAGACAAGTGTTGATTCACAAAAGATCATGCGTGCCATAATAAACACACAATTTCCCTCAAAATGCCAGTTATAATGTATAACACATGTATTTGGTATTTTGCAGACAAATTGCTAATATGTGCTATATTCATACCGAACACCTTTAGATGATTGCAAATAGTAAGGAAATTGATGTGTTAAAAATACAATATTTTCAACTGATCAAATTCCCCCAAACTTAATTTTGGTCGTCTTGAGCAAACTTGTTTTATTAGAAAGAGAAAGGAGAAAATATAAGAAAAAGAAAAACTAACTAGCACACTTTCGTAGGCAACACGATTGCACTGAGCACGTGCAACAAGCCTTTAAACCTCTAGGTGTCCCTAGTAGGAGGAGTGTTGTCTCCTGAGGGTTTTCAGCGGATTGCACCCACAAAATCCCATAATAAAAGGAAGACCGTGAAAGTTACATATAAAGATAAGAATTGTAAAAGAAAGACTTTGAAAATCAGAGTTTCTAACTATACTAGCTTTTCGGTTGTCATGAGCCCTATCTTAATAGTCATGAAAAGATGTTAGAAATCACATCATCCCTCAATAAAATACCTTCTTTATTCTTCATTCCTACCTTTCTTCCAAATATCGATCATATACCCTACGTGTGTGTAAAAGACATCCCTACACTCGGAGAATTCAATTCAAGCTATCATACTCTTGTCTATCTGTCTCAGTACTTTTTAATTGATGAATATTTAAATGAGATTGCTCACACATTTTTCATGCGACCGTTAATACTTCTTGAGGTACCAACCGACCGATTACTCATGTGCTTGATGATTAGGTGTATTGGTATTTTCCTTGTCTTGCAACACCTAAGACTTAGCAGTGACTCCCAAACCAGTTGGTCTACGGCACTAGGTGATGAGGCACTCTCGCTATATTTTTTTTATTGCTGCCTTGGTGATAACAAAACCAGTGTTCATTTTTCTTCACCATTTTATCTTTTTCATTTTTTATTTCCTTCAAACTTTGGCTTTTAGACAAGAGCATTTCAAGGTAATCTCTACTATCCCGAGTTTCAAGACGTGTGTAAGTGCGTATAGTAGGATATCAACGTTCAAATGTTTGGCTTCCAGAATAGGAACTATTTTTCAGACTTATTTTTATCCGCAGATTAATGACTTCTTTCATCTTACTAACCCTTGGGACAACAGCTCATAACTACTTATTACTAGTTCGTTTAAGAAAACTTCTAATTTTCTTGGTTTTCTTAAATTTTTCCAATCTTTTGGATGTAATTTTCACTATCTAATCTTTTATTATCTTATTTATGTACAAAAATTTTTATTTTTTATCATATGTTTTGTGCTTATGCAAAGTATGATGCAAAGTGATGCGCAAATAAGCACAAACCTCCCCCAAACTTTTTTCAACAGTGTCCTCACTATTGTTTTCTGTTAGATCACAAAAGCCTATAAGCCTGGGAGGAAATTATTTATTAATGGGGACATGAAATATGATCGTGAAAATCCTCCCCCAAACTTATTCTTTTGGCTCACCATTTTTTAGGACAACTTTTATTTTCAAGAGCCAAAAATATAACCCCCCCCCCCGAAAACTTGAGTTAAACAATGTTAAGCTTTGAAAATCACAATAGGGGGTTAAAGTTATTGGTCAATGCCAAGCTTTGCAAAGACCAAAAGTCAACACCAACCATTCGAAGATTTTATCAGTGTAGTGCATCGGTTGGTGGAAGAACATGTTATAAGGAGCCAAGAAGAGGTGGGGAAAAGATAAGTGGTGGGATAGAATGTGTTTGTGTCTCGTTTTGGAGAGACGACACAGTAATTGTGATGGATTACTCGCATTCTCATTATAGCCCAGAAGAAAGGGTGGAGGTTCAATTTCTTTGTATTGAGGGTGATTCATCTCAACACCCGTGTCTTTTAAAAATGCGAGTTCATCAGCGAAGATTTCCTCAAAACTCTCATCGATACCCCGAAGAATAATGTCATCAAAAAGCACGGGGTGATCTTCCGACTCCAAAAACGGTTCATAATCAGTGTTAGATATTGACCCGAACAGCTCAGTGGAAGAGTCCGTATGTGTATGATACATAGTTGGGTCAAACAACAACATATGAAAAGAGTCTAGATCAGTATCATGAGGCTGATCAAATTCGCTGCCGTCGACATCCATTAATTCGACAGAACATACTCGAGCATGAGGATCGGAGGGTTAACTTCCCAACTTGTAAATGTTGAGCTCAATTGACCTATTCCCAAAAGATAGGTTCATAGAGCTGTTTCTACAGTTGATTACAGCGTTGGAAGTAGGCAAAAAGGGACGACCTAGAATTACCGGAATTTGGTTCCGTGGGTTCGCTACAGGCTGTGTATCAAGAACAATAAAGTCCATAGGGAATACAAATTTCCCGATTTTTATCAACACATCCTCAAGTTCACCCCTAGGTTTGGTGATTGATCGGTCGGCCATCTGGAGAGTTATGTTCGAGGGCTTTAACACTCCGATACCTAGTTGCTCATAGACTGAATATGGAAGCAAGTTAACACTAGCGCCAAGGTCAAGTAAAGCACGGTTAATGTGTTTATCCCCAAATAGAAATAGAAATAGTAGGACAGCCAGGGTCCTTACATTTCCTTGGTAATTCTTGGGGAAAAACCGTGTCTACGGTACTTGACATGAAAACTTTTTTAGGCACTTGAGTCTTCCTCTTCCTAGTGCACAAGTCTTTGAGAATTTTCGCATAAGCCGGGACTTATTGTATAGCATCTAGGAGAGGGATATTGATGTTAACTTGCTTAAAGATTTCAGTGATTTTCTCCATTTGTGGACTTGGTCTGTTTCCCCTTAACCGATTCGGGTAAGGAGCTTTAGCAATAAGAGCGGGATCCAACATTAGAGAAGATCATGTGGGTAGGAACGATCTAAGAATAGGAGTGGGGATCGTCTCTAATGGACTAGAAGAGGTGTGCTGAGGGTCGAGCCTTGGGGAAAACGGAGAATAGGCTTGGAAGAAAATGGTGGGGTAGACGAACTGGGGTTAGAAGTAGAACTAGAAGTGGAAGGAAAGATCTCAGCCGGGGTATTATTGATAGATTTTTCATGATCATCAATTTCTTCACCGACATGGTTGTCAAGCACTCTTCCAGATCTCAACGTGGTGATAGCGTTCATATGATTTGAATAGCCAGGATTAGGTAAAGGTTGAGATGGAAGTTTCCCTTTTTCTCTCGCACTCAATTTGGCATTTATACGGGCAATTTGTGCTTCCATCGATTTAATAATCTCACCTTAGGAAGCAAAGTTCCTATTTAAGTCATCGATGGTAGACTGAAAATTTGCCGTAAATTGCATGAAATTTGTCAGAAACAAATTCATGGTTTTTTCGAGTGAAGAGGTGTTATTGGTTCTGGAAGAAAAAGGATCAAAATTGTTGACCGGGTTTTGAAAATTTTGTGGTTGAAAGGGGTGCTGACTCGGTTGTGGTGGTTGCTGTTGGGGTGGAGGGACCCATTGAAAGTTATTCTGGTTTGGATCCGTATATTGAGTTTGGTGTTGGATCCAAGAAAGATCCGGGTGATTCCTCCAATCTTGATTATATGAGGAGGAAGAAGGATCGTTTCCAAGTCTTTGCCGAAATGCAGCATTAGTGTGACCTTGAAACGGTACATTCAAAGGACATTCTTCCGTCAAATGTGATGGATCTGAACAGCATCCACACACGGTTTTGGGAAGTGTGTATTGGTTTAGGGAGGCTGAAGCGATTCTGTTTTCTATAGCGTCGAGTTTCCTTTGTATTGCGGCCATTTCAGTTCTCATTGTGACGGAAATATCGAGCTGATTGATATCATCCCTAGACGATGGTGGTCTAATACTTTCCCATTGTAATGTGTTTTGAGCTAAATCTTCTAGGTATTTCCAAGCTTCACCATCATCTTTAGATAGGAATTGGCAATGACACATGGTTTCAAGCATCTGTTTAGTCATGAGATCAATACCCTCATAGATAACTCGACACAAATCCTATCTGGGGATTCCGTGATGAGGGCATTGTAAAAGAAGATCCTTGAACCGTTCAAAGCATTTCCAGAATGGTTCATTAGAAAGTTGGGTGAATTTGAAGATTTCACTCCGAACACGGCTGGTCTTGTGATTGGGATAAAATTTCTTAAGGAATGCTGCAACAAATTCATCCCATTTTGAAATAGAATGTGCGATTGTATTATAAAGCCACTTCTCGGCTAAATCGCACAAAGTGAATGGGAGAAAATGTAAACGCAGAGCATCCAAAGACAATTGTGATGTTCCAATCATTGCGCATACGTTTTCGAATTTGGAGATAAAAACGTATGCGTCTTCAGACTCAAGACCGTGAAATTTGGGTAACAGTTTGATAAATTGGGGGTTGATTTCAAAATTTTCCCCGTTGGCAGGTGGTATAGAAAGACAGGTGGGAAGGGGAACACGTGTTGGATAGCATCTCTTTTGGAGAGAAATGCATGGAGGATTCTTCGCACCTGCGGGCGGTGGTAGAGTGGTGTTAAAGTTTGATGGAAATCCGTCCATCGCGGTCGTGGTGGGTGGTGGGAAAAAGAAAATGTAGAAATACCGACTTTGGGGTCGATGGAGGAAACACAGACAAGACGGGCACTAGAATCCCGTGTCCAGCCTAGCTTGCACTAAAGGGTTTAGCACAAGTGGCAGCGTTGTGATAATTAGGGGAAAAGTTGGTTGGTGTTTGTTTTGAAAAATACGGTTTTTAAAAAATCAAATCACAAAAAATACACACACCACCCTAGATCTAGTTGTCACCGAGGTCAAGGCTCTAGACCGCTCCTAGACTTCCAGAAGACAAGTCGCAAGATAAATCCTCTACTGCCTCTTTGCCCCTTCTGTGGCCAGGTAAGTGCCAGATAAGTGGGAGGTTCTCCACTACGTAAGTAGTGGGCCTAATTAAGTAACCACTTGCCTTAAACACACTTGCCTTAGACACCACAAAAGAAACGCGGATAAGTAATAGATTACCCACGACCTCCTTCTGTCCTAAGTGAGCACGACGGTCTTTAGAGCCATGTCTAGATCTTTTTTAGTTAATGAGGCTGATGCAGATGCAAATTTGTGATTTTTGGGACTTAGGAAAGGTAATGAACTCCCCACCTAATCTGAATTTGGTCTTTGCCCCTTAATTTCCGTATTAAAAAATGCAAACAACCAAGATCAAACACGCAACAATTTTTTTTCTTTTAGCGGCGCTGCGATTTTTTGCAAAGAATCCTACAGAAATTGGTTAATGGACAGAGCAGGGAAGAGATAAGAAAGTAAAGAATATACCAGAGAAGTTTGGTGCACTGAATCCCTCAGCTCGCCGCGGAATCGCCGCGAGAAGCAACAATTGGCCGTGGATGCACGGTCGGATGTTGAGATCTCTGCACAAAAATTGGTGCAGATGCTCCTGTTCACTCACTGAACTCTCTGGAATGTCCTGAAAATTTTTCCTTTTGCTCCGATGATTCCAGATTCCCTCGCAAAAATCACAACAAATAGTTAAGCACTTGATGCGAATTTTGATCTAAAAATTCTGATAGAATAATAAATTTTTCAACTCAAATTACAAAAACGAACAAATTAGCATACGATCCCCGGCAACGGCACCATTTGATTGATCGTCTAAGTTGTGATTAAATGTAAAATGTTCACAATGAAAGATATTTATACCGCAATTAATTAACTGTGTCGATGTAGCGCGTTAATGAATACGGATCGTCCACTGAGATGTATGTTTTGATCGATTTAGTTTTAGATGAGTCGAAATGAAAATGTAAAAGAAAATTGCTAGAAAGTTGATTCAAGATTTGAAAGATTTCAATTCAAGAAACATAAAGAATATAGATCTAGAATTAAGAATTAATAATGTTCAAGAAGATGTCCAAATTGAATGAATTATCAAGATTTGTAAAGAGCCTTGTAGGAATCGATCCAATCGATAGTGATGATGAAGAATTATGATTACAAATTCTTATCTATTGATGATTTATTGCTAGATCGATGACGATCAACGAGGATTAGGGATCTATTGAAAAAACTAGGGTTTCTCCTTCTATCCCTTGTCCTTTCGTTGATTAGCATTCAAATTCTAGCCTTTAGGAAATTCAATCATCGATCGTTGATCTCTAATTTGGAGCGAAAATATTCAAGAAAGCATCTCGCTCAAATTAGGTTGTCGATAATTCAATTTCCTAAAGTTAACAAAACTCATAAGACTTAAGAATCGTTCAAGAATTTAATCATTATCATCTACCTATTTTCTCGATTCCTTCACAAACGGAGTTTTCACTCAAACATCATGAAAAGATAACAATCAAGAATTGGTAACTCATCATAATGCTCAAATGTAAAGAAAAGCAAGATCAAGAATTTTCACCTTTTATTATTCGATGTTTCGTTACAATTCACTCAAAGACTACAAGATTTTGAGGAGATAACTCGATCATCGAACTAGCTTCGCATCGTCTTCTTGAGTCGCGGATCGTCGTGGATTTTTGCTCGGATGAAGATCGGCGTCGCTTCAAAAGGCTCGTTGAAGGCTTGCTTTGGCTCGGTACTCGGTGGATCTTGATTTTGATCAAATTGTGTCACTCAATTTGATTTTAAAATGATTTGGATCTACAATTTTCACCACTCAAAATGATTTCCCTCCAAATTCAACAACCTTCAAACCCTAGGCCTAGATCCATTTTTATAACCATCTCATTTGAATCTTCCCTCCAAAGCTATGTTGTTAGAGAGAGTCTTCTAGAAGAAGTTTGTTGGAGGGAATATTCTAGAATGAGGTTGTTATAGAGAGGCTTCTAGAAGAAGGTTGTTATAAGGAGGATTCTAGAAGAAGGTTGTTAGAGAGAGCCTTCTAGAATAAGGTTGTTGCAACGAATATTCTAGAGTGAGTTTGTTATGCAGATCCTTCTGGAAGAAGCCACGTGCTCTTTGGGAGTCTTCTGGAAGCTAGGCCGTTACAAGAAGCCACGTGGAGGAATTTGGCATGCTGATGTGTCTATAAGGCCGCGGATCCGTGGCCATGTTGTGGAGTTGAAGCATGAAATCTTCAAGTTGATTTGGTGCTGATCCATAAGGCCTTATTTTTATGTCTGGGATCTTTTTATACTTTCTTGTTTACTGTAAGATTTCAAGTTTTGGACTTGGCGTATTTTATCAGCACTTTTAGCAGTTCCGGCTCTTTACCTGGAGAATTTCCTGCACACAATCTCGAGACAAGTGTTGATTCACAAAACATCATGCGTGCCATAATAAACACACAATTTCCCTCAAAATGCCGGTTATAATGTATAACACGTGTTATTTGGTATTTTGCAGACAAATTGCTAATATGTGCTATATTCATACCGAACACCTTTAGATGATTGCAAATAGTAGGGAAATTGATGTGTTAAAAATGCAATATTTTCGACTGATCAATACATCCGAGAGCTTTGGATCAAGTTTTAACCTCTACTAATGAGATAACTAAGAAATCAAGTGTGCTAAAGTGACTACTTAGATAATGTAGAGAATATGTAGTGGATTATTTGATCTCAAAACGTATGTTTCACAACTCATGTGAAGGATTAGGTTAGAGCTTGAGGGAGGAGATAATTTGCAAAGAGAATGTGATAGTAAGAATGAGCAAGCATGAGTGAGATGAAAATGATATGGCTAAGTCTAATAAATCATTGAAGCATGTATTATTTTTCTCAAAAATAATGCACCATGCTTCAATTGTAAAGGCAAATGAATATAATATACAATAAGCCATGCTTTCATCCATGCTTCAAGTGTCTCCAAATTCCACCTCATTTTCTAATTTTCCAAAAAATAAAATCAACATATATGAGGTGTCTCCTTCTAGAAGCCATTCTTGTACAATTACAAGAATACCCCTCACCGTATACTGTATAAATATACCCGTATTCGTATTCCGAAAAATACGAATACAATGAGATTCCAATAATATAATACTGGTGTCCGGCTTAAACCAAAGCCTACTAGTATTATCTTTCCGATCATCATTCATGTAGGCAGTACACGTACATGATCGAAATCCTGCCGTAACAACTTATGAACTCTACATCGTTTCGTCTGGAACAAAGAAACCCGCTGTGTGGGACTTTAAAGATTCGACAGTACGCTGGCAGTGGATTTAACCACAAGCCCGTCAGCGGCACTAGCTGTACGTAATGGCTACCCAGGTACATGTCGAAGAAGTGGCCGACGAGCGAACTCATCTTAACCCCAACGAGCCTATGCGTAACACTTACCGTACATTCCGTTTTTTTGTCTGATATGTCGCTTATGAAGTCTAAAGGTGGTAAACGTCAGACCCCGGTAACTTGATAAGTCATGCCGATATGTGGCTCATAACGGTTCGAGAAACTACTGATAACTCTTATCAGTAAATCTCAACAACCCTAATCAGAGATTTGCTATTATAGCCAATCGAGCATAGCGCAACACAACTCCCTATACCGGGAGAGACGAAACCCCTCCTATCGCTCACCGCCTCCATGTGACTCGGGATTGTCCCTAAAATCCACCTGTTTGCACGACTCTGATGAGCTGTGGTATGGAGGAAATCAAAGCACAATGGGAACCACACAAGACACTATGATGATCTCGGGTTTACAGACTAAACTATACAAGTGTCACCAGAGAACTGCTATCTAACGATAGGTATGATATCATCTAGGAGTTCTCGGCAAGTCCTGTTCGATGTACCCATTCTCCAATGAGCACCTGTGTCCAATTTTTGATGTCAAACACCAATGGTTGTGGGATCAACCATCGCCCCCAGGGTCAAAAAAACGTACACACTAGTCTGCTGAATATCGATGCCCTGTCTCGATATTCCCTCGACTGGGAACTTTTTTAAAGGATGTGCTTGTAGACTATACAAGCCCTACTAGTATGATCTGCATCATAATCCTGGCAGTCAAGTTAACATCTTAAGGGCTTTATCAACATGTATACAAGATATGAAATAAAACTACATCACATGTTAAAATAAAGATAAACCATAAAGATAAACCAAATAGCGTACTATCATTTTGAGCAAAGGTTGTTTTTGTACAAATATATCCCTAGCATCTTATACAATACAGGCCTTTAAGGCATACATATCCAACATAGGTTTATTTTCTCAAACACAAATCAGAGGTGTTTGCCAAATTTAAGAAATGGAAAGCGGTCGTGGACAAGCAAAAGGAGCGATCGGTGAATTATTTGCGGACAGATAATAGAGGTAAATATACCTCGAAAAAGTTTACAGATTATTGTAAAGAACAGGGTATACAGAGGCAATGACAGTACCAGGACGTCCAAAGCAAAATAGGGTAGCGGAACGCATGAACATGACACTACTATAGAGAGCCAAAAGTATGTAGTTGCAATCTGGAATTTCGGAGGACTTCTGGGAAGAGGCGGTGAGTTATGCATGCTATTTGGTTAACAGGTCTCATCTACATCCATAAATCTTTAGGTCCCAGAAGAAGTATGAAAATGAGAGCCAGTCAGTTATGGTTCGTTACGAGTGTTTGGGTGCACTGCTTACTCACTCATGAATCAGAAGGATAGGACCAGGCTGGAATTAAAGTAAAAAAGTGTGTTTTCTTAGGATTAAAATTTGGAGTCAAAGGATATAAATTATGGGATCTGGAAAACAGAAGGGCGTTCACCAACCAAGATGTGATTTTCAATGAGAAATCCATGTTGAAAGATGTTGTTGAAAAAAATAAGGCGGTAAATGGAGTATTAGGCGACAATGATCCGGTGGAGGTAGAGTTTTATGGCACTCATAAAGATACGAATACTGAAACATAATTTCAGCCTATTGATACAGAGGTGGATGATTGGTGTCAAAAATATAAGTTTACCGCAATCAGAAACGGCGTCGCTTTGCAGCTAGCCGGTGAGTGCGGGTCGATCCACAGAGATGGGTAATTTCCTTTTATGTGCTTTAACAAGTTGATTCAAAGTGTCGTTTTGGTTGATTTCTAAAATGTATAAAAACTGGATCTTAATTAATCTAATTTAAAGTCTTGCTAGGGTTTGGCTTAGAGGAAGTTTTGGAGATTAACGTTTTCCTCACCGCTTTCAATGCCTTCTTTTTTTAGATCTGTTAGATGTTACGGTTATTATCAATAAAGTGGATCCGAATCTTTTGGAAAGATGTTTCTTCCTCTAGATTCGTATCCTTCCTTTGTTGATAATTACCCTAACCCCCACGGAAAACGCGCGCAACCGGCCCTTTATACTACGGTTCACCGTTACCTCGAGGGGTAGGGTGCCGTAGGGAGCGATTGTGCGCGTATGCATGGAGTTCTAATTCATTAGGTGAATATGGCATTGAAAGGGGTGAGAGATCTCATCTCTCAACCCTTTCCCTGAGGCTAACCCTAACAAGCGAGGAGACTACTCGCTCATTAGGGGGTGATAATGCATACTAATTAAAAGAAGAAAAAACATAATTTACCTTACTAGGTTGACGGCTCCCTCCAAACGATATAGAACAGATCTGAATATAACTCCCAGAAATTCTGAAATTTATTGATTGAAAAGAGGCATAGGTTTTTACAGATCTGGGAATACAATTTATAGGAAAACGTGAAAACTAGGGTTACAGACTCTCGAACATGTGAAATTACAGATTTGACCCCTAAAAATCCCAACACCTGCACCGTCGCACCGACACGCCAAAAATCCACCGACGTGCGCTCTATATGGCCGCGGAACCGCGGCGCCAGGCTGGGTTTGGCCGCGGTTCCGCGGCCAAGTTGAGGATTTGGGACTCTGTAATTTTTGGGCTTTTTCTTGGCTTCTTGGGCTTCCTATTTCCATATGTATTTTTCTCTGTTAGGCTTTTTATTCTCCTCCAGATGTCTCAATGAATACTTATAGCGATCTTTTAACCGTTCACTTGACATTTTGGATCTTGCACTGTTCTTCGACTAGGCTTGACTAGGATCCGTCTATTTGTTGGTCAAAAGTCTCTTTTCTGTATCAGCTTTCGTCTTTTTCTCTGTATTCGCTTCCAAGCCCTGTATCCTGTAACATGTAACAAAAGTGCGTCAAGAGTACCTGTTTATTTATAAAATGGATAAGAATAGGGGAATGAAAAATGCAATATTATGGTCTGAACAAATACCCCCAAACTTACCTTTTGCTCGTCCTCGAGCAAACTTATTTTTTTATTCACTAAAATCCTAACCACACTTTCGCAGGGAAACGCGATTGCACTGAGCATGTGCAACAAGCCGTTAAACCTCTAGGTGTCCCTAGTAGGAGGAGTGTTGTCTCCTGAGGGTTTTCAGCGGATTACACCCACAAAATCCTATCAACTCAGCCCATTGACTTTTGTTTTCCAATTAGGTCTTCTAACAAGGAATTCTATTATCGTGGACCCGCAAATTATTCACCCACATTCTTCACACTTCCTCATTATTTAACTTAAGGTTATATATGGTATGTAGACCTACTTAGCTTTCGGCATCTCTTAAGTCTTCCTTCTAGGGTTTCATCTCTACTTAGGAATTTTCTATCAACTCTATTAAAGATACAAATTTTATCTTTCATTCCTCTCTCTTATCTAAATTCCAATCACATACCCCTACGTGTGTGTATAGATCACCCCTACACTTGGAAATTCAATTCAAGCAATCATGCCCTTGTCCATTGTCCAAAGTACTTATTAATACGTGAATTTTTAATGGAATTTTTGCTTACACATCCTTCATGCGACCGTTAATACTTCATGAGGTACCAATGACCGATTACAAAATGTGTTTGCACTTTAAAAGCGTACTTCCTAATTTTTGCAACACTCAAGGCTTTTAGCAGTGACTCCCAAACCAGTTGGTCTAAGGCACTAGGTGATGAAGCACCCTCGCTAAATATTTTTCTATTTTTATAGCCTTAAGTAATCACAAAAACCAGTGTTCATTTTTTATTCTTTATTCACACTTAAATTTTTTTTTGTTTCATTTTCTTCGTACTAAGGACTTTAGACAAGAGCATTTCAAGGTCTCCTCTACTATTCCAAGTTTCAAGGTGCGTGATTGTGCAATTTTGTAGGGTATACGTTTTCAGAATCTAGACTTAAGTTAGGAACTATTTTTCAAACTTATACTCTAATAAGAACATCAATACTCTTCCCTCATTTTGACTTAGCCCAAGAAGTGAACCCAAAATTTGTCTATTTCTAAATAAACTACAAGGCAAATACTTTCTACCGTTAAACTTTAAGGAAGGTTATTTTTAGGGTTTTTAATTTACTAAGTCTAAGATCTAGTTTTTCCTAACCAGTTAACCTATTTTTCAAACTCAAGTCAGATAAGGCCAAAATTGAATACATTGATTTTTATAATTTTTAAAATTTTTCAAATTTTTACAAGTGTGCAAATGCAAAAATATGTACAAATGAATGCGAAGACGTACCGAGCATACCCCCAAACTTGAACTTGACAGTGTCCTCACTGTCATGCTAAACTAAGAGGGTCAAAATACCGGCACTTCCCTGTTTATTTATTTACAAATTTTTTATTGTTAAGAAGAACAAATATATGTACAAAAAGGCCCTCCCCCAAACTTCATTTAAACTATGTTAGACATTACCGCCAAACTTTGCATAGACCAACACCAACCAGTTGAAAAATTTATCAGTAAAGAGTATGGGTTGGTAGAAGAATACATTGTAACGATCCACAAAGAATTGGGGAAGATAGAAGTAGTGGTATGGGAGGTGTGGAGGTGAATATACAGGTGATGGTGATGCATCGAAACGAGAATGTAAATGATCAGCAATCAGTGGAGTGTTGGCATTCTCGTAGCTTATTAAAAGAAATAGGGGTATTTCAACTTCTGAGTGAGGAGGTTGACTCACCACAATACCCCCAAGATGTTCCTGTGGGTCCTTTATTGACTTGGCATCATCCATCAATTGTGTATGATATTCAATTATGAGGGAACTTATCTCCTCGATGTCCGCCATAGTCCAACCGAAAACTTGCCTCCTATCTTGTAAGACTATTAAGAGGGCGTTCTCTTGCTCGAGGGCTAGAGAGGCCGATATGATAATGGGAAAGGTCTCATTCTCACCTATGTAAGCATATCTAAGGTGAGACGGCAAGGGCGTGAGTTCAAGTTTCTGAGGCGAAAGAATCATTGCGGAATCTACCTCGAACTCAAAGGACTCCAACACAGGTTCGAAATCACTGCAGACAACCGATTCGGATGGCTCGACTAACTCATCCAAAAATTCAAAAGACTCATATTCGGGCTGTGAGTTGTCATCATCCGAAAAATCGAAACATTCATAATCCATATCGGTTGTGTCAACGGTGATAGGCTCAAGGAGGGACGCACTAGTGGCGTCAAAACTGTTTTCATCAAACAAGAATCTTTCAAGCTTGCAGTCCTCCTGCGTGATTTCGTGAATAGAGCAAACTTCTCGTGTACTAGTTTTAGGCATGGGAGGCAGACTTCCCATCTTATAAATATTGAACTCACTAGACATCTTCCCAAAGGATAGGGTCATGGAGCCATTGCGACAGATTATTACAGCATTGGAAGTGGCCAAAAATGGTCGACCTAGGATCACCGAAATTTGGTTTCTTGGGTTAGCAACAGGTTGTGTATCCATAACAATAAAATCAACGGGGAATATGAACTCCCCAACTTTGATCAACACATCCTCTAGCTGACCCCTTGGATGGGTAATTGATCGATCAGCCATTTGGAGAGTACAACGAGTGGGTTTCAACTCTCCAACCCCTAATTGTTCGTACACGGAGTAGGGAATCAGGTTAACACTAGACCCAAGATCTAAAAGTGCTCGATTAATTTTCTTATCCCCAACTGTGATTGAAATCGTAGGACAGCCGGGGTCCTTTCGTTTTTGGGGTAAGGTTTGATGGTGGTTAATAGCATTGCTCACTGTACTAGCTACTAGCACTTTCTTGGGTACTTGAGATGCCTTTCTCTTCGAGGTGCATAAGCCCTTTAAGATTTTTGCGTATGAAGGGACTTGTTGGATTGCATCCAAGAGAGGTATATTTATGCTAACCTGCTTAAATAATTCCACAATCTTCTCCACTTGTGCAGTTGGTTTATTGGGACTCAACCTGTTTGGAAATGGAGCATTTTGAAAATTTGTTGAGTCAAATGTCTGTGGAGTAGAATGTGGAGTAGGAACGGATCCCAGTGTGGATGTGTTCATGTTGTGAGAAATGGGTCTGTTCGAGTTAGAAGAAGTAGAGCCGTGTGAAGGGTGGAGAATAGGCTCTAAAAAAAAATGTAAAGAAGAAAGTGAAGAAAATGAAGAAGGGGAAGATGACGATGGAGAAGAAGAAGAAGAAGAAGAACTACCGGCGGGGATGTCATCACTAGTTCCCACATTATTTTGCAACACTCTTCCAGATCTCAACGTGGTCACCGCATTTACATTGTGATTGGGATATGCGTTCTGTGTGTGACCGGGATTTGGCAATGGTTGAGATGGAAGCTTTCCCTTTTCTCTCTCGCTCAATGCAGCAGTTAATTGTGCAATTTGTGCCTCAATAGATTTGATACTTTGATCGTGTGAAGCATTGTTATTCATCAAAGACTGAACATAATTTTCAAATCTTGCCGCGGATTCAGTAGATTGCTTGAGAAATGCATCTAGACTTTTTTCTAGCGAGATAACCTTATCATCATTTGGTTGAACCAAATTGTTCGTTTGATTTGTATAAGGTTGTTGTTGGAAAGGTTGCTGGTTTTGAGTTTATGGAGGTGCTTGTTGTTGTTGTGAAGGAGGAGGTCTTTAAAAATTGTTATTTCCTTGGACTTGTTGATTTTGGTTCCAAGTGATATTTGGGTGACTCCTCCACCCCGGATTATATGTCGAAGAGTACGGATCGTTTCTTTGTCGTTGCTGAAATGCAGCATTGACTTGATCTTGTCCTTAAATAGGTGCATTATAAGGACACTCTTCGGTTAGATGCGATGGATTCGTACAACAAGCACAAACAGTTCGTGGAGGTAAAACAGGAGCAGGAGAAGATGATGAGATTTTGGTCTCAATGGCTTCTAGCTTTTTCATAAGTGCGGCCATCTCGGCCTTCATAGCAATCGACATATCTACTTGATGTATGCCTGCCCTAGATTGACCACTAGAAGATGATGTGGTCTTGGTACTCTCCCACTGAATTGTTTGCTCACTAAGATCCTCAAGAAACTGCCACGCTTCGTCGCTAGACTTGGAGAGAAAATGGCCTTGACATATGGTTTCTAGCAACTGCTTCGTTGCCGAGTTCAATCCCTCGTATAATGTTTGGCAAAGTTGCCAACTTTCGATCCCATGATGTGGGCATTGAACAAGTAGGTCTTTAAATCTCTCGAAGCACTTCCAAAATGGTTCGGAAGAAAGCTGTGAAAATTGTATAATCTCGTTACGGATTCTAGCAGTTTTATGATGAGGATAGAACTTTTTCAGAAAAGCTCTCACAAACTCGTCCCAATTTCTAATGGAATGTGATGCGGTACTATATAGCCATTTCTCGGCTAGGTCACATAAGGTGAAAGGAATGACCCTTAGCCTTATAGCGTCATCACTTAAATGGGTCGTTTTCATCATAGCGCAAACGTTTTGGAATTTATTGATAAAGATATATGCATCTTCGGATTCCAAACCATTAAATTTTGGCAGCATATTGATAAAATGTGGTTTTATTTCAAAGTTGTCTCCATTTGCCGGTGGGGGTGAAAGACATGTAGGTAAAGAAGTGCGGACGGGATAGAAGAGATCCTGGAGCGCAACTCGTGCGGGCGCTACAACAGGTGGAAGATTCGGGTTATTCGCACCTAACGGAGGTGGAATCATTCCCGTCGGTAAGGTATTGTTGGGGTCGTGTCCCGACATACCTTCGAAAGAAGAATTTGAAGATGGAGGTAAGGAAATGGACGAAATGTCGACGAAGGGTTCGTCGAAGGGTTCGTCGGTCGGTACCAACGAAACACGGACTAATCGGGCGTTAGTATCCCTAGTCCAAAGTGACATACACTAAAAGAGTAGTGTAGTCAGAAAAAAATAGAAAAACAGAATGTGGGGGTAAGATAACGTCAGTGAAGGGAAGTGATGGAAGTGAGTTGCAAGATTTCTAGCGGCAAGTTGCAAGTTTTTGAAAAGATTTATATATATATTTTTTTTTTTAATTTTGTGTGAGTTTTGCAAAAAGGTTTTTGAAATGGGACTCGTGACACAAATGTATCAACCACACATGCATAATCAGGCCTAGATCTAGGGTCGCCTAGGTCTGCTAGACAGCTCCTAACTAAGGCTAGAAATAGGACCTCAAACTGCCTCTTCACGGACAAATACGGCCAGGTAAGTGGGAAGGAACCACCACTACAGTGGGCCTAATTAATAACCACTAGCCTAAACACCGCAAAGTCGGTTAGGATAAACGGTCGATGCCTATACTAGTCCTTTTCCTATTGAGCTCGATGTCTTTAGGTCTGAGTCTAGTCTTTTTTTTTTATTTAATTGTGGTCGATGCAAAATGCTTTAGGTGTTTTCTGGGGTCCTGGGAAGGGTGATGAAATCCCCACCCAATCTGAGTTTGGTCAATTAGCCCCTTAGAGTCCGGTTAAATTATGCAAAACAATAAGATTTACTTGCAATCAATTTTTAGCGTGGCGCAAAGAAACCTGCAGAAAATCTGTTATTTAGAAGGGGGAAGAAGAATTTTTTTTAGCGCAAAGAATTCCTGCAGAAAATTTTCACAGTGGATATATTGTAGGTTGCAGAGGGGAGAAGGAGAGATCAAACCATATAAAATTGATGCGCTGACGTGGCCAAGATGCGGCGGAAACGCGGCGTGGGGCCCCTTTATATGGCGGAAACGCGGCAGGATGAAGGAATCAGGCTCTGAAAAATTTTATGCTGCTCTGTACTGATAGTTCCTCTCTGTTCTTATGTACCAATTTTTGTTTTGCCCTCTGTAAATTTCCAGATCCTCAATTCTTCGCTGTTCCTGCAAGATTCGAAAGATACACCCTTCAAACAGATCAAAGTTGATAATTTTTATATTTTTTTTATATTTTTATATTTTTATAATTTTTAAAATTTATATCAACCCGAAAATTCACAAAAAGAAAAATTACGCCATCCCCGGCAACGGCGCCATTTGATTAATCCAAAAATATTAAGTTTACCGTAATCAGAAACGGCGTCGCTTTGCAGCTAGCCGGTGAATACGGGTCGATCCACAGAGATGTGTAATTTTCTTAATGTGTTTTTACGAGTTGATTCCAAATGTTGTTTGGATTGATTTATTATGTCTAAAAAAACCTAGATCTATCAATAAACTAAATTAATCTAAATTAAAGTCTTGCTAGGGTTAGGTTTAGGGAAAGTTTGGAGATTAACTTTTTCCTCACCGCTTTCAATGCCTTCTTTTTTTAGATCTGTTAGATGTTACGGTTATTATCAATAAAGTGGATCCGAATCTTTTGTGAAGATGTTTCTTCCTCTAGATTCGTATCCTTCCTTTGTTGATAATTATCTTAACCCCCATGGAAAACGCGCGCAACCGGCCCTTTATACTACGGTTCACCGTTACCTCGAGGGGTAGGGTGCCGTAGGGAGCGATTGTGCGCGTATGCATGGAGTTCTAATTCATTAGGTGAATGTGGCATTTAAAGGGGTGAGAGATCTCATCTCTCAACCCTTTCCCTAAGGCTAACCCTAACAAGCGGGGAGACTACTCGCTCATTAGTGGATGATAATGCATACTAATTAAAAGAAGAAAAAACATAATTTACCTTACTAGGTTGACGGCTCCCTCTAAACGATATAGAACAGATCTGAATATAACTCCCAGAAATTCTGAAATTTATTAATTGAAAAGAGGCATAGGTTTTTACAGATCTGGGAATACAATTTATAGTAAAACATGAAAACTAGGGTTACAGACTTTCGAACATGTGAAATTACAGATTTGACCCCTAAAAATCCCAACACCTGCACCGTCGCATCGACACGCCAAAAATCCACCGACGTGCGCTCTATATGGCCGCGGAACCGCGGCGCCAGGCTGGGTTTGGCCGCGGTTCCGTAGCCAAGTTGAGGATTTGGGACTCTGTAATTTTTGGGCTTTTTCTTGGCTTCTTGGGCTTCCTATTTCCATATGTATTTTTCTCTGTTAGGCTTTTTATTCTCCTCCAGATGTCTCAGTGAATACTTGTAGCGATCTTTTAACCGTTCACTTGATATTTTGGACCTTGCACTGTTCTTCGACTAGGGTTGACTAGGATCCGTCTACTTGTTGGTCAAAAGTCTCTTTTCTGTATCAGCTTTCGTCTTTTTCACTGTATTCGCTTCCAAGCCCTGTATCCTGTAACATGTAACAAAAGTGCGTCAAGAGTACCTGTTTATTTATAAAATGGATAAGAATAGGGGAATGAAAAATGCAATATTATGGTCTGAACAGTGGACGGGCAGGACACGGAGACAAATGATGAGAACCAACCCCAGCAAGACCTGCAGACAATGGCGTTAAGAAGATCAACACGTCCACATAAGGCACTAGTCAGGTTCGGTTTCGAAGATATGCCCTCATTTGCGTTAGTCACTAAAAGAGAAGATCCCATTAATTATTAGGAGGCTATTGGGAAAGCGGATATGGATCGATGGGTTTTCACGATAACAGAGGAGATGGAGTCATTTCGAAAGAACGACATGTGGAAGCTGATTGAACTAACGAAGGATAAAATTGCTATTAGCTGCAAGTGGGTATTCAGAAAAAAAAAAGATAATGAGCAATATAAGGCAAGGTTAGTTGTAAAGGGTTTTTCTTAAAAGGAGGGGGATGACTACAACGAGATTTTTTCACCTGTAGTCAAACATACATCTATTTGAGTATTGTTCGGAAAGGTAGCTGCTCAGGATTTAGAGTTGGAACAAATGGACATGAAAACAACCTTTCTGCATGGTAAGTTGGAAGTGACAATCTTCATGAGATAACCTGAAGGATTTGTGGAGCCTGGTAAGGAGGATCACGTATGTGAGCTCAAAAGGTCTTTATATGGGTTGAAGCAATCTCTCAAGCAGTGACAAGCACTTTGATTCTTTTATGAAGAAGACCAACTACTCTCGATGTGAGTATGACAGCTGCGTATACTCGAAACGGATTAAGGATGGCTAGTCTATATATCTACTTATATATGTCGATGACATGTTGATTGCTGCTAAGAGCATGGCAGAAATAAAGGCGCTTAAAATTTTATTAAGTGTAGAATTTGACATGAAGGATTTAGGTGAAGAAAAGAAGATTCTTGGGATGGAGATTTTTCGAGACAGGAAGGCTGGAAAGTTATGGCTATCCCAAAGAAGTTATATTGAGAAGGTGTTGAAGAGATTCAACATGAAGGACTCAATACAGGTGAGTACCCCTATCGTCGGTCATTTCAAGCCATCCTCCAAGGAGTGTTCGAAATCAGCGGAGGAGAAGGAAAAGATGCCTCGAGTACCATATGCGAGTGCGGTGGGATTGCTGATGTACGCTATGGTATGTATACGTTCAGATATATCCTATGCGGTAAGTCTGGTTAATCGGTACATGTCGAATCCAGGAAAGCTCCATTAGGAAGCTGTAAAATGGATACTTCGGTATGTAAAAGGATGTAAAGATCTCAATTTATTCTTTTACAAGTCAGAAGATAAATCGAGTATGTTGCAAGGATATGTAGATGCTGATTACTCTGGTGACCATAAGCTATGTATATACAGTTGCAGAATCTCCAACTATTTGAAAGTCGACACTTCAGGATACCGTGGCGCTATCAATAACGGAGGCAGAATATATAGCAGTAGTGGAAGCATCTAAGAAAGCCTTGTGGTTAAAGAATTTATTTGGCGAGTTCGGATTCGATAAGGGTCGGTTCCTTTGTTTTGTGACAGTTAAAGCGCCATTCACCTGGCGAAGAATCAAGTATACAACAGTTGAACTAAGCATATCGATGTATGGTATCACAAGATAAGGGAGTGAGACAAAAAGGAGATCGATTTGATCAAAATCGATACTAAGATGAATCCGATGGAGATGCCAACGAAGGTTATTCCTACAGAGAAATTCAAGTCAGTCTTGATTTCTATTCAGGTACTCAAATGTGAAGAAGGCACGCAACCTCGGTAGGAGGGTCACGACCTCGGTAGGAAGGTCGCAACAGTTTCACAATTCTAGGGAAAAACGGTAACAGTTCGTAGTTTCAAGTTTTGGAGCCGTGCCAGAGGGGAAACGGGAAGAACTATAAGGCAATTTTAAAGGATACAAGACAAGGGCAACAAATTTTCAAGATGGTTATAAGGATATATAAACCAAGATGGAAATTGTTGCGAAAGATATCTTGTATATATCGAGACAACATGCTATTCAGGTTTAGATGTCTGGCCCATAAAAGGTCAGACGTTTGTCAGTCAAGTCTCAGAATTCCAGAGAGCAGGCAAACATCTGAGCCTTTGTGCTCAGACATCTGAAGAATGGGCAGGTGTCTGAGCTCTTGAGGTTCAGATGTCTGGCGATTCTCTGTCAGAAGGCCAGATTGTGAGAAGACGTCTGACTCATTGAGCTTAGACGTCTGTCGACAGTTTAATTGTGCGGTTCAGAATTCGAGTTTATCTTGAAAATTAGGTTTTGGGTAGCAGTTTCGTAATTAAAGTATTTCTATTATATATCAAATTTGTATAGGGTATAAATATGATGCTGGGGTTAAAGTTTAAAAAGAAACTTCATCATAAAGTTTAATGGAAACAAAACGATGGCTCCATAAGGGATTATGACGAGGTTAAGGAGAATTTTGAAAGAGAAGAAGGAGATCTCGTTGGAGATCAGAGAACTCTTGTAAGGTTTTTCCTCTAAAGTTTTAATAAAGATTTCTTTTCTTTTCCTTGAATCTCTTCTGTTATTCCATTTTGAATTATTTCTCGTTGTTATTCGATTTTGAATTATTTCTAATTGTTATTGCTTAAAATATATCTTGATGTAGAATGGGTGTTTAGTGTTCCACCGCACACCAACACCCAACACTTTCGAACAAATCATATGTGCAGATTCTGTGCACCAAATACCAGCTCCAAAATAGAAGAGCAGGAGAAGCAAAAATAAATCCCAACAGTCCAAAACAAATCTCATAATGTTCTTCATTGGTCTTCAGCTCCAGTTGAAGGAGAGAAAATTCATTTGGGGTTGGAGTTCTTGTGAAAAATTTGGAAGTGGGTTTTGAGTTTGGATCGATATGCGACGAAGGGCACCAGATTTGAGGCGCCCAGTTCGAAGGAGGCTCTCTGATTGGATCTGGTGGCTTCTTGGTTTCTTCACTGTTGCTGCTTTGATCCTCTTTGCTGTTCATCATCAGCATCAGAATCAGTTTGATCCCCCAGTTCAGGTATCTATGATGGAGATTTGTTGGGTTCTTGATTTAGATCTCTGCCATTGTTTGAATCTACGAAAACAAATGACCTTTTGAATTTGATTCTTCTAACTTGTTTACTTATGTTTTAGTGTATTAGATTTTGTTCTTGTTGATGTTTTGTTCAGTTGATTGATTGTTTATTAGTCGATCTGTGAGAGAAGAGCACCATCTGTTCTGTGGATTGTGGATGTGTTTGAGCTGAGTGTAATGGGATTTATGTTGCAGGAGCACTTCATTCAAAGTGAAGTGTGTTCTACAAGAGCTCTCAATGTAAAAAATATTATGACAAAATCCGATTATGAGGTGGGTTTTCAAAATGGAACAAGTGTTAGATATGTATATCAATTTGGTTTAAGATTTGTATGATAAAAGAATTACTAAATTAAGGACGGTTGGAGGAGATAGAGAACTATATTCTCTCAATATACACACAAATTAAAGGGTGAACATTATATCTTTGCATTAATTATGAATAAAGTAACTATGCCTACTTTTTGGATGATGATATATGGACCATGTTGTCGCTATGATATTCTTTCAGTTGTTGAATCTAAAGAAAGGATATTAATCCAAAATAGAAAGGTGCAAACAAGTTTCAGAACATGGAGAATGTTGAGAGGGACATGCCTAAATAACGAGCGTATCTGAAATGAGAATATTGAGAAAGACGATTGGTAATTTTCTTCAAGCTATGGTAAGAAATAAATTTATTCATGATAAAGTTGGGTTAGCTTTCCAAAAGGAAAATAAGAGGGAAAATCAATTGATATGATTTAACATTGAAGATGGAATGAAGGCTGAAGGTATATCTAAACAAACATGGATGAAATTAGTTAAAAATTAGTTCAGTTATGAATCAAATTTAGGAGATGACCCATATAAGTGATAAATGGAAGAAATTCATTACATAACCTACTCCTGAAGTTTCAGGTAATATATTCTTGTTGCGGTGGTTGGTCTATGTAGGAGAATTTGGTAAGTTTAAACTTTTGGTGTTATTGCTTCACAATTTTGTCGTAGCTATAAAATAAATTCATTTAGCACCGACTCATTATACACTATAATATGTAGCCCTCTATTTCATTAAATGAAAACTTTAACGTAACTCTTACATTATAGACGAAAGAAATAAAGACCAAAAAGGAAAAGAGTTTGGGGGGCATAAACGTGTGTTACCATAAATCATTAAACCATTAGCGATTTGGAACGATCGTTCCTAATTAGGGAACATTGGCTATCTGGATTGGAAGAATCGGCGTTTCGATGTAATCCATTAAGAATTAAATTTAAATAGGCTTAGTCGGCTTTTTGATAATACTTAAAGTATATTAAAAATATATTTAATTATTTTAATAGCTTAGATAGACAACAAAGAAATTAAATTATATCTAATATATGTATATGATACATACATACATATACAAATGCTCCAAAAAATACCCTATGTTATTGAGCTACATTTTCTGTTATGACAAGTAGTGTTTCGAATTTCCCGTTTTCCTTCCGCGCATCAAAACGTTCCGCATTTCATGTAACTTTGGTGCAAACACTGAAAACACCGCAAACACCGCAATAAAAAAAATTCAGTGCATATGACATGTATGGATTTTTAGGTCCCAAACAATTCAGAAAACAAACACAGAATCTTTGAGAAAAAATGATAATATTAAAAACACAACCAAACACAAGAAGTTCTTCCAAATTCACTGCTTTTATTCAACTTAATACGAATTACAAAATCTTCTACTTCTCTTATTCTTTTGAACAAAATACTCTAATCAATCCATATTTATAGGTCTAAAATCCCTAAATCTATTCCAATGTTGATCTTATCAAATCTTCAAAACAATCTCTAACAAATCTTCAATAACTCTCCAACTTTCCTAATTAATCTCCAAAACGAATCTTCACCAAAACTAAAATCTAGAAGGACTCGTCGATAGACGTTTGAGCCGGTTCAAAATTATCTCAAGCCGTCTCATATAAAGAGAGAAATATGTAATTTCAGACATATTGTGAGCCGGCTTAAGATTGTCATGAGCCGTCTTAATTTCGATCGATAAGAATACGAGGCAAACTCAACAGAACAAACCCTAAATACATCAATACCAAATGATAATAAAACAGTTAATTAATACTACTTCCAAATGACAACACCACATTTATCCTATTGATGCAAGCAATACTCAAAGATAAGCTAACTATTCTTACAATGAGGGGTAAGTCACAAACTCTAGCGGAGTTGATGTTGACTGGGGACTGGGAAGGCGACTTGCATGCGATTGAAGAAATTAAAAAAGAACATCTTAACTCAAAGAGGGGGTGGAAAAGAAGTTAGGAAGATAAATCTCGATGATCATGGAGAAGAGAGCTTTACAAGACAACTCATGCACTAATTTATTTCTGGTTTATATTTTTGGTTTCATATCAGATGATGATTGAGTTTATATAGCAAATTGTTTTGGGGAAAATTTAGGTTACTCAGAAGAATAGAGGCCACTAGGTGTAACAGTATTGAGGCCGCCAATCATTTCACGGTTGTTTGTCTAGCTCTTGAGGGCATCGTCACTACTTAGGACGTCATATAGATCCGGATGACTTGACGTGTGGTTGTTTATTCTATTTTTAAATAGATTGATTAAGAATATTAAAAGGATAGGTTTTGTAGCAAAGTATAAGATGGTTATAGAGGTTGTTAATAAAAGTAGGATGAACATAGTTTGTTTTCCTGGAAACTAAGTTAGGAGACCCTAGCAACAAAATCCTTGTAGTTTGGAAGAAGGTAGATTTACAAAATAGAGGATTAGGAAATTGGACGATGCACTGGACAATGTTCTAAATGTTGGTCGACATCCTATATATGTAGCCAAAATTTCAGTTTGGAGAGTAATGGACATGAGATTATCAAATTATTTCTTTTTCCAAAATTTAGTATATATCAGCCGATAATTTTGCATATCAACAGGAAATTTCGGTATATCAGCTGAAATTTATGTATATCGGAAGAAATGTCACTACACTGGGTAAAAAAATCTTTTTTATGGATTTTTTTGGGTTTCAGGATATAATTCAACATATCCTACCTGCATTTAGACCCGACCTGTATTTAGACCGTTCACTTAATTAAACTTACCAAGCCCTATTTTCTCTCAAATCCATTTAAAGGAGACCGGTCTTCTCTTGATTTCTTGGAGACAATTTTGAGGTGATCTCCTCTCAATTTCGGACTTTAACGACAAAACCTTTCCATTTCGACCTCGAGCTTTATCTTCTTCTCTTGAGTTTCAGATCTTCTTCGACTTCGACCAACTCTAGAAGCCCTTGACAACAGTAGCAACCCTTTCCTCAATCAACAATCCTCCTCGACTTCGATTTCAATCCTTCCTCGACTCAACGTTTCTCCTTTTTTTTTTGCTTCGATCTTTTCGACTTTGATTGCAGCCCTGTAAGGAGAGAAAATCCCTAATTCAAAAATAAATTTAGTTTAACCTAAATCTTCAATTTGTTGCTTTCTCTTTCTTATTGATTAATGTCACTGTTAGATCTGACTGAAATTTTCTTTATGCTAGCTTTATTTTTTTGCTTATTGTATTTGGCATGATACAACATTTTTTCTTATTGTGCTTCTATTCTTCATTTTATATTTTGAATGTTGATATTAAGTTTAAAGAAATACTTGTGGTTGTATGTTATCTTTATAATGTGTTAAATTTGGATATTAGTCGTATAACCTTGCTTCTATGCTCTTTTTGTGTCATTCGTTATGATGCCAAAATTCAGAATCAAGTACAAACTTTTAGTTAACCAAAGAAAAAAGGTGATGATCCATGTTAGGATTATGGGGAAAGGGTGAATTGTAATTCAACTTGAAAAATTAATTGCAAATTTTGTTTAAAGGTGATTTATGCCGGAATAAGTAGATTTAAATAGCATTTGACGGGTATAAAAGGTTCCGTAGCATCATGTGATCATTGTCTCCCAAGATATCAAGATAAAAGTACTAAAATACGAGTAAGGATAAAGAGATCAGAAAAGGTATTAAACAAGCTTTATTGGATGATATCCGCGTAGGAGTGAATGAAGAATATACGGAAGAAAACTTATCAAGAAAGAGCGGTGGTTCATCTTCGTCTGAAAGTCATATGAATAAGTTTGCAACCCGTATTCCGGAAGAAATGACGGTGATAGTTAAAGGAAAACAAACTAAACTCGATAACAAATTCAAGAAGAAGTTTAGAGAAGATGCAATAGTATATATTTTTAGATAGTTTTATGAAAGCGTCATTTCATTCAATATCATTACTCTTCCTTCATTTCAACAAATGGTGTGAGGCATCAGAAAGCATGATCCTTTCTTGAAATCACAGTAGAATGAAACTTATGTACAAAAAGAGGATAGAAACTAAGTTAAGACTTAAATCTTTCTATGAGGAGTGCAATATAAATAGATGCACTCTCATGATGGATGCATGGAGTGATAAAAAAGAAAGAAGCATCATGAAGGCATGAACATTGTGGTAAGTTGTCAGGCGGGGACTCATTGTTTGAACTCTTTCGATAAGTCTTCAAGTGTTTATGAAGAAAAATTTATCTTTGTGCTGGTGGATAAAACAATCGATAATATGAATGTGAATTGTTGAACACTTTTGATACTTCTTCAATTGTTAATTATGCAAAATTAAAATCCTCCTTCATACCATCGATCGCTTTATCTAATAGCTCAAGGATAAATTTTGCATCATGAACACTTGAAGGAGTTCAAAAAAGCGCTCTCTGCTTGATCAAGTTACAACAATGTTCATGATGATTCTTTCCTTTCAATCATTTCATGCAAATGTCATGAGAATGCATTTATTTATATTACACTTTGATAGAAATATTTAAGCCTCAACTTAGTTTCCACCTTCCCCTTTTGTATATAAGTTTCACTCCACTGTAATTTCAAGAATTGTCCATGTTTTCCAATGGCATGTACCATTTGTTGAAATGAAGGAAGAGTAACATTATTGAACGAAATGCCGGCTTCATAAAACTATCTAGAAATGCAAGCCATTACATCTTTTCTAGACTTCTTTAAATTATCATCAAGCTTAGTTTGTTCTCCTTTGGTTATCACCGCCATTTCTTCCGGAGTATATGCTGCAAACTTATCTATAGATACTTTAGACGAAGACGAGTCACCAAACTTTTTTGATAAGTTTTCTTAGGTATATTCTTTTTTCTTTTCTACACGGACATCATCCAACAAAGCTTGTTTAGTAACTTTCTTGCTCTTTTTATCTTTGCTCATATTCTCAACCAAAGCTAATCCTTTTATCTTGACTTCCTGGGGACCATGATCATGTCATGTTACAAAACCTTTTATACCATCCCGAATGTTGCTTAAATTTACTTATTCTGGCATGAATCACCTTCAAACAAAATTTGCATTTAATTTTGTAAGTTGAATTAGGATTCCCCTTTCCTCATAATCCCAATATGGTTCGCTACTGTTTTCTCTGGTTAATTAGAAGTTTCAAATGACATTATAATCTACAAAATATAAATAAAATCAGTAATTACTTTCGAATTGAACATATTAAAAAAAATTAGATTCAACCACTTTAATCACGGGCATAGCAAAAATTTATATTAATAGACAAATATTAGACAAACAAATCTTGAATTTTTGCGTACTGAATTATGAATTTTAGCATCAAAGAAAATGACAGAGAGAGAAAAGAAGCAAGGTTATTACAGCTAATATTCAAATTAACACATTATAAAGATTACTTAAAACCACAAGCATTTCTTCAAATTTGACATCAACACTAAAAATATTATTAGATTTTTTTATATATTAAAGAACGAGGGGGGATTATATATTTTATCTATGAGTGTACACGGGCTTTTGATATAAGTGGGTTTCAACAATAAGACTCGAGTCTTGTTGAGTTTTGTCCCATCTTATATCTTATATCCATGCACCTTTCATAGTTTTTCCAATGTGGGACTATTTTAATCCACACTTCTCAATTTCTCCTTGCAATCATCATTTTTTTGGTGTGGTTGTCACGTGGAAAATACAACACATGCAGAGCTATTCTTTTAGATGCATTTTTTTGTTGCTTGTAGACTGTTTCTCTCAGAGGTATTGTTGAGCTCCCGATTGATCTGGCTCTGATACCATATTAGATTTTATATATATATATATATTAAAGAACGAGGGGAGCGATTATATATTTTATTTATGAGTGTACACGGGCTTTTGATATAAGTGGATTCCGACAATAAGACTCAAGCCATGTTGAGATTTGTCCCATCTTATATCTTATACCCATGCACCTCTCATAGTTTTTCCAATGCGGAACTATTTTAATCCACACATCTTAACAAATATAAAACGAAATATCATAGTACAATAAAAAATTGTTGCACCAGTCAAATACAATAAGCAAAAAAAACCTAAAACTAGCATCACGTAAAGTTAATTCAAATTTAGCAGCGAAAATTAGGTTTTCTCTACAACGAAGTTGAATCACTAAGAAAGAGAAAGCAACAAATTATTATTTTTAGGTCAAATTGAATTTTCTGATTAGGGTATTTCTCACCTTATTGTAGCTACAGTCGAAGTCAAAAAGAAGAGAAAGGAAAAGCATTGAATCGAGGAGGGGCTGGAGTTGAGGAAGGATCGTTTGTCGAGGAAGGGCTGCAGTCGAAGTCGAAGTTCTTTAAGATCTGATGCACAAGAAGGGGAAGAAGAGAAAGTTCGAAGTGGAAATCAAGGGGTTTCTCATTGAAGACCGAAATTGAAAGGAGATCGAATTCATCGAAGTCGCCTCTGAGAAATTGAGAGAAGTCGAGTTTGACTTTGAGTGGATTTGAGAGAAAATAGAGTTTAATAAGGTAACACATCGGATAAATTTTATTAACTTAAGGGTCTAACTATAAGTCTGGTAAGTTTAATTATGTCCTGAAACCCCAAAAAACCCATAACAAGATTGTTTAGCAAGTATAACAATATTTCTTCCGATATAAATAAATTTCAGCTAATTTACCAAAATTCTACTAATATACAAAAATTTCAGCTGATATATTTTAAATTTCGGAAAAATAAATAATTTAACAATTTCGTGTCAATTACTCTCAAAATCAAAATTTTGGACGACATATATCGGATGTTGGTCGACATCTAAAACTGGAAATCATAATACTGGTTATTCTTACTTAAGGTAACTCATCTAAAATTTTGACAGGAACTACTTATGAATTTGATCTATTGATTTCTTTTTTTGCTTTCCTATTGGAAAATGTTTCTATCTTTTCTTTTAATTTAAGTCTACGTGTGTATAGGGAGGGGGTATGAATTTTTAACTTGATTGGTGTAGGACATATGACTGTAATATTTTAGATAGCCATATTCGCAATATGATTTAGTTCCCCTTAAATGAGAGCAGCAGTTTAGAAATATGATTTGTTTTAAATTTGTCATGGCTAAGTTGCTAAATGCATTTCCGTTTTCATTTTTATTTATGTGTTGGCTTCATATATATAATAAGGTTATTAGTGGATTGTCAATAATGATATAAGGATATTGGGGATAGCTTTGGAATAATCCTTTATCTACAAGAAAGGAAGCAAGAATATATTTAGAGAAATTTAACTAAATAATTAATTGTTACTTTATATTACTACTTAGATTAGAACGAAATTCTTTATAAAGAATATATCGGACCCCCACTTCTAGATATTTTTTTATTAAGAGGTTTTGATGGCTTGCTGCTTTAGTGTTTTTTCCTTTCTAGAATTAATGGGAAATATCTCTAGTCTTGGAAAGTTTGTGGGCTGCTTTCTTGACGAGCAATTTGACACAATTTAACTTTAAAGTCGAAGTCAGCTTGACACCAGTCATATTAATATTGCCTGTATTTTCGTGGAGTGATTTGGCCTTTTAACCAACTCATTTAGTTGGAAAAAGGTTTTGCATGAGGGACCAAGAAAATAGCATTGTCATTCTCAAGACAAGGGAATGACCTATTTTAGTATTTTGAGATGTAGATTAACATGCCAATTTCGTATTTGATGTTTTATGATTTGATAGTCAATATGCTAAGTAGTTTTCAGCTTTGCTAGTTTCTCTTGTATGTTTGAGAAATCAATAAGATGTTAAAACCAACTACCGCAACAATTCGTGATAGTAGTTCCAAACATAAGGAATCAAAAGGCAATCGCTCACATATTTGTTCCCAGCTCCATTGATAATGCCGAAAGCACATCTTTTCATTCTTGGCAGGTTCCATGGTTATAGAAATTGTCATATACACATATGTTTACAACTATCATAGTTCCGGTTTAATCTCTATAACGAGAGCACATCCATTATCCATGAGTTAGATGAAGAGAAAAAAGGTAGATAGAATGAGCACCCAAGTTAGATGAAGAGAAAAAAGGGAAGACAAGAAGAGCACACATAAAATGAAAGAAAGTGCTACATCACAATAGAAGAAAAGTCGAACTCACCCATTAACTCATCAAAAATCACAAATCTTGCACCTTGTTAGTCAATTGGTAATTTGAGAATAATTGGAACCATATTATTTTACAGCACTTTTTTTAGAACAAAATGATTGGTAGTATTAGAAATTGTAGATCGAGAAGAAGAAAAATATTATTGATGATTGATCAAGATCTTATATACAATGTATCTCTCTATATAGAGCCTACAAGATTAAATCCCAATACTAAGAGATAAAATTAAATCCCTATATAAAGAGATAAATATAAAATGATATATGAAAGATTTATGAGTATCTTGATAGCCTCCCTTAAATTCACGGTGGATCATAAACCGAGAGTTTAGACAGGAAATGTGAAAGTTGAGTACGTGTCTGGGCTTCATAAAGAGATCGGTTACTTAATTATTGGAATGGATGAAAGGAAGTGAAATCCGACCTCGGTCGTACTCTTGACGAACTATGTGACAATCCACCTCAATATGCTTTAGTATGTTCATTGAAAACTGGATTTTCAGTAATACGAACAGCACTCTTGTTGTCACAATAAAGTGGAATGTGAGAATGTATGACACCCATATCAGCAAGTAAACTACGAAGCCATTTAAACTCTGCAGCACTATCAACCATTGCATGGTACCCAACTTCAGTGCTGGAGCAAGAAACAATATCTTGGCGCTTGCTGCGTTAGGAAATCAAAGATGTGTCCAATAAGACATAGAACCCAGTGGTAGATCGATGAGTATCAGGGTCGTCAGCTCATCCAGCATCAGAGTATGCGCGTAATGTAAGGTTAGAATCGGAAGGAAACAACCGTGACCGAGTATGAGTATCACGAAGGTATCGAAGAACCCATATGAGAGTTGCATAGTGAACTGATGTAGGAGTATTCATAAACTGACTGAGAACATGAACAACATATGCAAATGTCTGGCCTGGTAAGAGGTAAATAAGTGCATCAACCAACTCACGATACCGCTCCATCTGTTTGATGAAGTTTCAGATGAAACTCCATCGGCGTAGCTATAGAAGTACTGGCAGCAATAGTAGAATCATTAATCGTTGCTTGTGCAAGAAGATCAGAAATGTACTTCTGCTGTGACAAAAAATAATCATGGAGAGAGTAAGCAATTTCGATCCCCAAGAAATAGCATAAATTCCAAGATCCTTCATCTCAAACTGCTGCTGAAGAAATTTCTTTAGATATATGATAGTTATGTCATCACCAATGATAATCATATAATCAGCATAGATCAAGAGAAGAGCTCGGCTTTTGGAGGAAGAGAGATAGAAGAGTGCATAATTAGCAAGGCTCTTGGTGAATCCTGCTGTCAAAAGAGTTTGATGAAATCGCTTAAACCAGCGTGGGGTACTTACTTAAGACCATAAAGAGCAGGACACAGACGACACGCACACCCAGGAAAAGCAAGTACCAGAAGGAGGTTCCATATAAATCGTCTCTGAAAGATCACCGTTAAGAAAAGCATTTTTAACGTCCATCTGACAAATAGGCCAGCGACGGGATGCAGCAATTGCAATGGGTGAGCGAATGGAAGTGATCTTGGCAATAGGAGCAAAAATCTCTTCATAATCAATGCCATATTCCTGAGAAAACCCACGAGCCACAAGACGTGCCTTTAACGTTCAACTGATTCATCTGACTTGGTTTTAACCTTGTAAATCCACTTACAGTTAATGGGCTTGACATATGATTGTAAAGAAACAAGATCCCACATGTAAGTATCACGGAAAGCCCGCAATTCTTCCTGCATAGCCTGCTGCCATTCTGGATATTTCATAGCCTCAGTATATGATTTGGGTTCTTGAATAGAATGGATAACAGAAAGAAAGATACAAACTGAGAAGAATAATTGTAATCATGCAAAAACTATAACGGGCAGGTGGCCGTCTTTTTAGTGGAGGATTCCGACGAGGTGGAGGAGAAATAGCATCCGAAGAAGACGGTACTGGCATAGGTGAATACTTTGTCGTTACTGTATTAGTGGAGAGAACGTAGAAGGCGTAGGAATATCAGTAGGTATAATAGGAGGTGGAACGAGAGTGTCTGTAGGCACAATAGTGGGTGTAACCGATGAGACAGAGGAATCAAGAAAGGACATATTTATCTCGGAATGAGCAACTACAGCATATTCTCAAAAAACGTGATGTTTCAAGAAATGTGAAGCCGACTACTAGTAGGATCGTAACATCTGTATCCTTTATGAGTCGGAATATACCCCATCATAAAACACTTCACTGAGCGAGAGGTTATTCGTTCATGAGCGGGTAAAAGAATAAAACAAACACAACCAAAAGTGCGCAGAATGGAATAATCAAAAGGAGATTTATAAAGTCCGAGTATGGAGTGGCATATGGAAATAAGGAATATGGAGTGATATTGATGAGAAGAACAGATGTCAACAAAGCTTCAGCCCAATAAGAACTAAGGACCGAAGAAGAGAGTAAGACGACCTATGTAGTCTCTAAAATATGTCGATATTTTCTCCCGACTATACCATTTTGTTCATGAGTGTGTGAACATGATTGTTCTGGAAGTGTACTATGAGTTTTAAGAATGGTTTGCATAGATGACGAAGCATATTCGCAAGGATTGTCAGATCTAAAAATTTTAATTCGTTTTTAAAACTAAGTATAAATCATATTTGTAAATTTAGTATAAATGGAAGGAATCTCATGTCTGGTATGCATAAGATAAACCTAAGAATAACGATAGTAATCATCTATAAAGCTAATATAATGTCGATAACCAAACATGGACACAACAGAAGCAGATCCCCAAATATCAGAATGAATCAAATCAAAAAGGTTCTAATGAATTTTTATTATGAGACACGAAAAGTAAAGCGGTTTGTTTTGCCAAACGACATCCAACGCAATTATTTAAAGTACTAACACGAAGGGACCTTAAGACTCCTGACTCAGATAAAAATGTGACCTAAACGATGATGCTACAGATCGGAAGTAGCCAAGCCAGCTACAATTTCATTCAAGGTAGGTGGTGAAGATACTTCAATTGGTACAATCCATTCACTCTATGACCCGTCCCAACCTTCTGACCGGTGCTTGAATCCTGCATAATACAAGAAATGGATGAGAAAGTAACGGTGCAGTCAGAATCAGCAATCTGACTAACATATAAAAGATACATCGTTAATTTAGGCACATGTAATACAGATGAAAGAAAAAGATTGCCAAGAGAGTGAGTAGTAGATGTGATGTCACCACATTGATTTACTGTAAGTGACGAGCCATTAGCAGTATGTATGCATGACATAGGAATAGTAAATAGTTTGTAAGAAAGGATTTATCAAAAGTCATGATGTGAGGCACCTAAGTCAAATATCCAAGGAATAGAAATACCCGAATTAGTAGTTGAGGCAGTGTAGATAGAACGTGCTGGAGTTCCACTGACACAAAGAATCTATTGAACAATATTCGCAATCTCTGCTACCTGTGCGGGGAAGAATGAACCTGAAGTTGCAATATAGGCCGCTGATGACACAACAGTAGATGTAGCTGGAGAGTGATTAGGATAGAGAGCAATTGAACAAGTTTGAGTATTTGTTGACTTATTCTTAAGTACCGAGCACTGAAAGATATGATGTCCAGGTTTTTTAGCAGTATGCACAAACCCGTTCTGTAGAAGGAGAAGGAGGCAATAGTGAAGTTATGATGGGTCTGGATTGTGCAGCCAAAACAGTAGCCGATGGTGTCATAGATGAGCTCATGTCACGAGTACTAGTAGATGTACCTGTCAACATCTGGAGACGGGTCTCCTCAGAGATGAACTCGGCTACTGCAGCCTTAAGCCAAGGAAAACGAACACAAAGTATCTGATTGCGTAGTCTTTCAAGCTCCGGTCGAAAACGCATAGCAAAACGGTACAAATGCTGACGATCATGCTGCTTGTAGTACTTGATAGAGACATCCCTCAATGATGCTGGAATCTGAACCTCTATCAGGTACAATTCTTTTTAATACTATGATAGAAGAGAGTAAAAGTCCTGAACAGAATGATCTTCCCGTCGAGCATCCCGAAGGGCCTGATGCAGTTGTATTCACGAGCGGTGCCTGTCTGAACGAACATGCAGCTAAGAGCCGCTGCCCACGAGAGGTAGTTAAGCGTCCAATAAACAGACGAAAACTGTCTTCGTGGAAGCGACAACTTCGAGGGGAGATGCGGCAACTTCGACGGAGACATAAACGGAGGCGTCTAGATTGGCAAAAACGAGCACTCAATGACGGCATCTTTAAAAAATAAATCGGTTGAATCAAGACGGTCTTATGATGGCTATGATGCCTATAAAGAAAAAGATAATCGACGAGGATCAATCAACGACGAAGGATAGCTCTAATACCATATTAGAAATTGTAAATTGGGAAGAAGAAAAATATTATTGATGATTGATCAAGATCCAATATACAATGCGCCTCTCTCTATATGACCTACAATATTAAATCGCAATACTAAGAGATAAGATTAAATTTCTATATAAAGAGATAAAGATAGAAAGATATATAAAACATTTATGAATATCTTAACAGGCAGAATAGGATCTGAAACTATGTTTTGATCTATTTAATTTATTTTGTTAATTTGCTAGTCAAGTTAATTTATTACATGCTTATTTAGAATAAAAAATTGTTTATTGTATACTTAAATGATTATTAATAATATCATTAGAAATAATTATCATTGTTGGTATCAATATGTGAATTTAAACTGAGGGCATTACAATTTTATTCTACAAAATATTAATTACTATTGTAAATGAATAAAACTATAATTAGAACATTAGTTAAATAAAAAATGCTTTCCAAATATAAAATATTAATAGCATTGACAAATAATGTTCTATCAATACCCATATGCACATCCACCGACGAGTACCAGACTATTGGAAACTTATATGTTAACGCCTACATCCGATATGTATCTGTCTTCTTATATCCATAGTACATATTGATTCATATTAAATGTTATATTTTATGACATTATATGTAACTATAGTTTGATTTGTTGAAATTTGATTTAAATTCAGGATTATTTATTAATTAGATCTAATATCTTTAGTTTAGATTTAAATATAATCTTTAGATTAAATTCGTATTTATCTCTAGTTTAAATATGGATTTATCTCCAAGCATCCATTTACCCTATAAATAGCATGCTTTCTCCAGGTTCTTTTTTTGTATCTATAATTCTTTAAAAACCTAAGTTTTGATAGAGCTGGAGAGAATGACCAAGCGCGGTCGTGGATTGAGAGGTTTTGTTAGAGAATGTATTTTTTTTATAAAGAAGGATGGAAAGTCTGTGTAATCTCGTGTAAAACTTATTCCAGTGGAAGTTCTCGTCGTGAAAGAAGGATTATGTGTAAGTTTGCATCTAACCTGGGTATATCGTTACGTTGTTGGTTATTTAGTATGCTTTTCTATTTATTTATGGTGGGTTGCGATAGTCGTCAGATAGTCTTTGTCATTGTCTTTTTTCATTGTCTTCGTTTACACGCGATCTTTTATAGTTTTCGCTGTGCCGTATGACTTGTTCGCTTTATCAGCTTGTGTGATCCCTTCGTGGTTTAGCGCGTCGGGTTAGCAAATATCGAGGTATAACAAGTGGTATCAAAGCATCTGGCTCGGTGATTCGAAGATTTTGGAAAGATGACTACGAGCTATAAGTTAAAGAAGTTCGACGGCCGTAATAATTTTGTTTTATTGAAGTTGAAAATGACCGCAGTTTTGAAACAATAAAACATCCACAAGATAGTTTTCGCGAGAGATAAAGATGCTGGTAAGGACTACGGATATTGAGTTGAAGGCTATGGCGCACAGCTCGTCGCACCTTTACCTGGTTGATGAGGTGTTTTGTGAGTTCGAGCAAGAGCCTACAGCGGCAGCTATTCGGAAGAAGCTGGAGTCCTACAATAAAAAGTCTCTAATGAACCATCTTTTCCTCAAGAAGAGGTTGTACACGTAGAGGTTGTACACATTGAGGATGAAGAGACTTTTGTCAAAAATTATATCGACGAGCTTAATCAGATTGTGATAGACTTACGAAATATGGAAATGAAGATCAACGATGAAGATCTAGCGATGATTTTATTGTGCTCTTTGACCACCGAGTTCAGCCAGTTATCAAGTCGATAATGTATGGCCGAGACAAATTATGTTTGGAAGTTGTCAATACAGGTTTACAGAGTGAGGCGTTGAGAGAAAAGATGGTCGGTGATGAGAGAAGTTCGGACGATGCAATGTTCACCAGAGGCCACTCGGGGAAGCGACTAGATAGAGGTTCCAAGGAGTCGCAAGGAGAATGATTATTGGAATATGGATTGTCCGAAGCTAAATGAGAAAGGCAAGCAGATATCTTTTAGCATTGTAGTCGCAAAGTAGGATTCTGATAAGGGCAATGATGGTTTGGTTCTATCGGTATGTGTGACTTCAGACGCACATGATTCTTAGATGGTGGATTTACGGAGTTCGTTCCATGTGACTCCATATCGGAGTTAGTTTGCCATGTATCGGTCAATTGTTAGAGGCTTAGTCTTCATGTGGATGATGTGTCGAGCAAAGTTTGGATTGGCACAGTCCGAATTTGCATGCATGATGGGATAGTTCGGACGTTGACATGTGTTAGACACATGCTAGATCTGAGGAGGAGCTTAGTCTTTTTGGAGGCTTTATGCAGGATCGGCTATAAGTGTGTGGCAAATAGAGATACATAAGGATTTCCAAGGGTACACTGATTGTCATGAAGTTGAGGAAAGTGTAGAATCGATATTTTCTTCAGGGACACACGGTTGTAAGATATGTTGCCGAAACTTCTACTAGTTCCGACGGTTCAGATTTGGTCAGGATGTGGCGTCCATGATTGGGTCATATAAGTCCGACGAGTTTGGAGGATCCTTAGAAGAGGCGGTTACTTATAGGTGGAGAGTTCTACAATTTGGATATCCAAGATGACTGTGTTTAAGGGAAGAAGATAAAGGTGATTCTAGCATCGTTTCGAGGTGGAGCCAGACATTATGTTTCCTTCATGGACAACTTCTCGAGGAAGTGGTGGATGTACGTTCTCAAACTCGAGGCGGAGAATTTTCAGAAGTTCAGAACGGTCGTGTTGGATTTGCAGCTCCGGAAGCGCATAGAGGTTTTTCTGTCTGATTTTGGCTCAAGGTTCGCTTTGCAGGAGTTCGCAGGATTGTGCAGGACGGAGAGGATCGTGCATCGGTATCACTTTGGGAGATCCTCAGTCAGATGGCAATCATGACATTGCAGAGCAGATGGTTCAGACAAAGAAAAGAACCTTACTGTTTATGACTGGGTTTTCGAGGGAGTTTCAGGCTAGAGCCCTATCTACTGCTGAGGACATCATCGATTGGTCATCATCGACGGCGGTCGATATGAGAATTCTTAAGAAGTTATAACTTATAGGGGCAAGAGATTACTCGGCGTTTTGTGTTGGTAATTGTACCGAGGAGCCGAGGGTCGAAAGATGTTCTCTTGTCAGATTCGGAGGTGGAGCAAAAGCGCTAGGCTATGGTGTTCTGGGATCCAGAGTGAAGTAATCAGCCGAATAATATTCGTCGAGTCTGTGATGTTTCGAAGAAGACAGACTCGGTAACGGAGAACAGGTATGCCGCCTAGAAAGGTGAAGTTCGAAGTTTCAGTCCAGGTTACGAGAGATGAGATGGTCAATATTTCGATTCATATGGAGAGTCCAATACAGTTAGTAGTGCAGAGGCCGGCAAGAGTTAGGTGCACGGAAAAAGGCTAGGGACGAGTCACCAAGGTAAGAGGATCAGAAGTTATAAGAAAGGCTGCACGTTTGATTCGTGGCATAGATGAGTTGTGTTGGTTGCAGCAGTGTATCGAACATATTCTAGCTTGGTATGGGATAAAGAAGACTCGGCCCGGCTCTTCCAACTTTCAAGCGCACTTCAAGCTCTTGGCGATGTTATCACTAAGGTCAGATGCTGCGTAAGAAATAACTAAAGAAAAAGAACGAATTCGACCACCTCTACGAACAGCATCGTCCAATCCAAGTTCTCTCTCCTGGTGACATGCGATTGCAGAGGTAGGTGTGGTATGCACGCGACCGAGTATTGCACAAACAGTTGGTGTAATTAGCAGATGTTGGGCTATTCTGAGCGAAAAGCATTGGCATGTTGTGGAATGGATCTTGAGATATTTGAGAGATAGTGAAGGATTCGGCTCATCATTCTGCAGAGGCAGTGTGGATTGATGTATCGTGACAGTGTATGCGGGTGATAGGGGCGCAGATGGAGATCGATGACGGGTTACATGTTGGCAATGCATGCAGTGCCTAAGGAGATCGACGCTTTATATTGTTATCGCGTAGTTAAACAGTAAAGGAAGAGTTGATAACCGTCTTAGAGGCGGTTAGGGGAACCATGCATATGTTGATGATGTTGTGTTTGGGAGTTCCAGAGAAGGTGGGGGTATTCATCTTGGAGAATGAGAAGAGGGTTGTTGCTTTTACGAAGTTGGGTATTCCTAAGAGTCTGACTGTTGCATTTATGGTGGTGGTTCCGGAAATCAAGTTCAAGCAGTGCTTGGACTTAATTTTATCTAGTTGATTATAAAGGCAAAACCGTGATGAGAATGGAGTTCCAAGGATTGAGCAAGTGATGAGAAGTTAGTGAATTTGAATCAAGGTGTAGATTGTTGAAATTTGATTTATATTCGGGATTAGTCAGGGATTATATCTAACCTTTTTAGTTTAGATTTAAATCTAATATGCAGATTAAATTCATATTTATCTCTAGTTTAAATATGGATTTATCGCCAAACATCTATTTACTCTATAAATACGAGGATTTCTTCGGGTTTTTTTGTATCTGTTATCATCTAATAATCTAGAGTTTGATTAGAGTGGGAGAGCACCGCCACGTGTGGTTGTGAATAGAGAGGTTTTGTGAGAGGGTGTATTTTTTTGTAAAGGAGAGGGTGAAGTCTGTGTGATCTCGTGTAGTCCTTTCTCTAGTGAAAGTTCTCGTCATGAAGATAGGATTATGTGTGAATTTACACCGAACTTGGTATATCGTTGTGTTGGTTGTTTGGTGTGCTTTTTTTATTTGTTTGTGGTGTGTTGTGATGGTAGTTGGATAGTCTTTTTCATCGTCTTCGTTTGTACGTGATCCTTTGTAGTTTTCCGCTGCGCCGTACGGCTTGTTCGCTCTATCGCCTTGTGTGATCCCTTGTGATTCACCATGCCGGGTTAGAGGAGATCGGGGTACAACATGATTATGTTTTTCATCAAACAACATTTTATATTTGCAAGTTATGAAGACAAAGTGGTTTTAGTTAGGCTAATAACTTGATAAATGAGCCCAAAAAAAAAATCTCCCTATTTGTAGCTTTTACTGAAGCTTTGTATGCAGATGTGCAGTTATGAATATTAGTAGCTGCATATTGTTTTAGATCTTTTGTTTTGAGAGCTTCAGTGTTTTTTCTTCCGTATATGAAATGTCAGAAACATGTTATTGTAATTGTTTCAGGAAACAACTTCAACATTGACATTGGACACACAACAAAGTTTCAATTTTCACGGAAGAGCTATTAAGCACCACCTCCTTTGCCAGGCGATTAGCCAACCAAATGACTCTATCCAAAGCTTACGTGATCATAGCCAAAGAGCACAACCTCCTTCAGCTCGCTTGGGAGCTCAGCTCCCAGATCCGAAACTGCTAGCATTTGCTCTCTCAATCCGCGATCCTCAAAAAACCCGTCACCCTTGACGAAGCCCATCCTATAATCAGGAAACTATCTCACCTAATCTACAAAGCCCAAGGCTCTCATTATGACATCGGCGCCACAAAACAACCTTAAAGAACCACGTGCAAGCCCTCGAAGCACGGGCCCTCTCAACGACTGCTCAAGGCGTGGAGCTCGGCCGGCTGGCTTCAACATCCGTGACCAAAAGCCTCCACTGCTTAAATATTAAGCTCACGGAGTAGTGGTTTGGAGATTTATCAGTTGAAAAACTATCAGAAGAGCAAAGAAGCTTGCCTCGGCTGGTGGACAACAATCTGTATCATTTCTGCATTTTCTCGGATAATGTGCTCGCAACTTCTGCAGTGGTCAACTCCACCGTTTTCAATGTTGGTCACCCTCAGCTGCTCGTGTTTCATATTGTAACTGATAGGGTCAGCTACCGGCCCATGACAACTTGGTTCTTGATTAATCACTTTAAAGGGTGTACTATAAATATCCCAAGCATAGATGAGTTCTCATTCGCTAATGATTTAAACCACTTGAGGTTCTATATACCAGAAATTCATCCTTCGCTTGAGAAAGTTGTGTTACTCGATGATGATGTTGTGGTTCAAAAAGATCCAACTCTTTTGTTCTCTCTTGATTTGCATAATAAGGTAAATGGAGCAGTGGAAACGTGCCTTGAGGGTTTTCATCGATTTTATAGATATCTTAATTTTTCATATACGCGTATTAGCTCAAAATTTGATCCCCAGGCGTGCGGTTGGGTGTTTGGGATGAGCGTTTTCGATCTGATAGCATGGAAAAAGGAAAATTTAACTTCTCGGTACGAGCATTGGCGAAAACAAAATGTTAAGGGGGTTCTTTGGAAATCAGGCACTGTTCCTGTTGGGCTTTTAGCATTTTATGGGTTAGTCGAGCCGCTGGATAGGAGATGGCATGTTCCCGGTTTAGGTTGTGATTTGGAAATTGACGATCGATTGATAGAAATTGCGGCGGTTATACATTTTAATGGCTATTTGAAGCCATGGTTAAAGCTTGGAATCACCAGGTATAAACAGTTACGGGAGAAGCATGTGAATTCGACATCAATACATTATAGATTGTATCTTGCAATGAAGCAGTGTGATTTTTTTTCTTTTGCTTCATTTATAGACTCATATATATTCTTGCTACAGAGCTGAAAAGATTTAAACTGAGTAATTATTTCTTTATTTTTTGTATACATGAAATATCATCAAAATTATGTTATCTAACTAGTTCAAAAAGTGTTTGTACATTGGATATTTTTACCAATATCGAATACTACAGTGATTTTTTTTCCTCTGCCTCTTTGGTTTACTGATCTCATTTGTAACTTTATTTAGTTTGTGTTGAGTACATTGTGATGACAGTTCAATTCTCATCATCCATAAGATGCATACAAAATCTTTGGTTGTAACCAAGGCTCAAGGTAGATGCTTGACAGATGGTCTACACACTTTTTACTAGCATTTGTGAAGTCAGATTATTTATTGTAACAAATTTGGACTTTTGTATCGTTGCAAACCAAAAAACCTTTGAATAGTGATTCACACAAATGTAAATGACATTAAGGAGAATTATCTCTATTTTAAAGACATTGGGATATATGCAAATCCAAATAGTAAATCTTGCAGGCATAATCCTTTTTTACCCATGAACTTCTAAAAGTAATATATATACTTCTATCATTTGATGCCGACATCAGAAACAAAAGGAACAAATATATCATGTCTAGCGGTTTGTTTTTTTTTATTTAAAAGAGAAAGAGGCGATATAGTGAAAGCTATTGTGAAGGTGTTGTTCTTATACTACGATCGGTTAAACTATGTTTATCACAGATATTTCTTCATACAGAATTTGGATAATATATCAGATATTCTAATAACGGGATCTAGATTTGGGAAGTATCTCAATTCGAATACTTTGATACTATTCTAAAGTGTTTGAAATAGAGCACTTCTGGCGTGGTGGTATACCCGCAGGTGATGAAATCACCCTCTCTAAAAATTTGTCTTCTGGACTGATGAGTAGAGAGATTTGCACGATTGACATATCACTTACTTAGGCAATTGAGTCAATCATGAGATGTCAAGTACCACATCAGATATTGATTTTGCACTACCTGCAATAAGCAGACATTAATCCAATCCTGAAGAAATATTGGGAAGTAGTTATGAATATAAGAGAATGTTCTTGGTATATGATAACGACAACTTGCTTCAGGAGATAGTTATCATTTCAGGCTTCCAAGGTGACCTTAGTTTACCCTCTTATGAGGGACAGTATGTTAGACAGTGATTCAAGCAGATACTGAGGTAGGCATGATGCATGATACTGATTAAATTTAGTGGAAAATACAGTCTAAGAAGTTTGTTGGATTTGGAGTTCATTTATGAACTCGGTCCCATCAGATATCCAGAAAAGTTCTAAGACAGATATCGCTCATTTCGGGAGATAGTCGTTCTCCGTGAAGTTAAAATATAAAGAGATAAAGATAGAAATATTCGAGCTGATCAACTCACTGAGGCTATTTCTCGAACACGGATGTTTCGCAAACAAGCTTTGCGAAACTGATTAGTAGAGAAGTTCGGTGTTCGGTAGAACACGGGCTGTGAGTATGCGCCGCCGCAATAATTAGCCTTAAGTGCAAGTGGGAGGTTTTTGGCTATAGTGCCCTCAAGATGATTATTGTAATCACAGGCAGACGATTATGACGATTGAGAGAGGACCTATACAGGTAGAACAGTCTTACTCGAGATGATAGTATGCTATCTGGTTTGTCTTTATCATCATGTACATATATTATGTGGTATTACAGATCACTATTATATGTTGATAGAGCCCATAAGATTCATGCTTGACTACCAGGGTTATTGTGGCGATCACACTTCTGAGAACTGGGTAGTTTATAAGCATATCCTTAAATGTCCCTAGTCGTGGGAATATCGAGACTTTGCATCGATATTCCAGAGTAGATTAGTGTATATGTTTCTTGACCCCGACAAGGGGCGATTGCCAGTTTCACAGTCATTGGTGTTAGTTAGTCCCCAAAGATTGTATATAGCTGCTCATTAGGTTATGAGTTACGCTGGACGGACTCGCCGGGAACATACTAGATGGTATTCTACCTATTGTCAGGTAGTTCTCTGGTGATATGAGTACAGATTAGTTTGTTGATCTGAGATCGTCATTTTTCTCGTATGAGTTCCCACTGTGCTTTGATTACTACCCTACCACGGCTTTACCGAGTCGTACAGACAGGTTTTAGTTAGGTACAGTCTTGAGCCACATGGAGGCAGTGAGCCGATCGTCAGGGATTCGTCTATCCCAGTATTAGGGATAGATGTCGCGCAGTGCACGGGTAGTCATCGTCAGAAATCCCTGGCCAAGGTGGACGAGATTTACTGATTTGGGTCAGTAGTTTCTCAGTGGGTGATGGGCTTCACACCGAAATGACTTATTGCTTTATTAGGGATCTGACTTTATCCACCCCATAGACCTGATTTGCGATACTCTTAGACGAACAGACCGGACTGGACGGAGATTGTCACTTTCAGGCTCAATAGGGATACATACGAGTTTGCTTGTCGACCTTCCTTTCGTTCAATACCTGGGTAGCTGTTACGTACAGCCAGTGCCGCTGACGTGCTTGTGGTTAAACCCACTGCCACTATATTGTCGAGTCTTTAGAGCCCCACACAGAGGGTTTCCCAGCTCAGGCGAAACGATATAGTGTGCGTATTTTGATACGTATTTAGGTACGATTAAAATACGTATTTTTGTACACGTACTTTTAATCAGACATTTTGTACATGTACCCTATCAGAGTTATGCTTCGTCTCGAAATTAACCTCTGCATCGGAACTATATTTCGTTCAGAATGTCTACCTCTGCGTCAGAACCATGCTTCGTCTCAGAATTTATGCCCTGTGTCGGAATCATGTTTCGCATCGGAGTATTTGCTTTCTCTATCGGAATTATGCTCCGCACCCCGAAACTATGCTCCCGGAAGGATGCTCTACCCCGAGAATTATGCCCCTAGAATTATACTCCATATCTCGGAATGATACTCCGATCCCCTGGAATTATATTCCGCACCTCGGAATGATACTCCGACCCTTGGAATTATGCTCCCGGAAGGATGTTTCGCCCTTAGAATGATGCTCCACCTCGAAGTCAAACTTCCCACAAAAGAACATCCATCAATTTCATGCACACGGCCCATGTGCGCAGTATTCATTCATTGATAGGGGGCATTTTGTTGGGGTAACAATTTGCACCCCGTTGCCAAACTCAAAAATCAAAATCAAGCACAAAATCAGAGCCAAAATTAAAATCAAAACCCAAGTGAGCTCAAAGCCAAGCCTAAATCAAGCCCAAGCATGAAGAGAGGGTTCGCTAAAGAAAAGAAAAGAGAAAGAAAAACTAAATGTAACTTTTTTTAATAAGCAATAAGCCACTTTTTGTACAAGCCATGGAGCTATATGTAAAAGATGTAAGCCTATAAAAGGCCCCCCATGATAATTTGAAAACGAATCTTAATCTTGATTCTCCAAAAAAATCTTAAATTTTGAGCTACTCTTTATTAGGCAAGTCTCTTTTTCCTTCCTCCTTTCTTTTTATCAAGTGCGCACGCCAGGAGGCCTCATAAAAAGAGAGAAAAAGAGCCATTTTTGATCTTCAAAAGTCAAAGTATTTATGTTTTTGGACTGTTGCTCCATTGGGTTTCGATCCTAGTTGCACCGTCCTAGGTGCCTATTTGGCTAGATGCGCACCCTGTTGGGTGCACATCGAGCTAAATACGTACCGGTCCAGGTGCGCACCTTGCTAGGTGCGTACTTCCCAAAGTGCGTATCTTACTAGACCTTTTGGCCCATTCGGGACCTTTTGGCCCCCTTTCACTCTTTCGCACCTCGTCAGGTGCGCACCTTGCTAGATACGCATCTCGGCAAGTGCGTATTTTGCTAAGTGCGCACCTTGCCGAGTTCACGTCTCGACAGGTGCGCACTTGTCACGTACGCACTTTACAACGTGTTCACTTTACTAAGTGCACATATGGCATATATACACTCATCACCTCTCCCGTTAGAAAAAATTCTAACGGAGCGTTGCCTCACATCTCCTAAGGGGGCTGCTAGCCTTTTTGACCCCCAACCCGTTATCCGGGTAGCGGGACCTTCGTAAAAACTCTATGAGGCCCCCGATATGCCCGAAGCACCCTTAAACTTGTTCCCAAACACAACACACATATATTGCATATTGAGTTCGCATGATCTATTTGACTTGTTAATCGGAGGTTCCCTCACTCCAAAAGAGAGAGGTAATTAATGTCATCTTAGTCCGCGGTTGCCGGAGATTTGGATCTCCACAATCAATAAACCCCTACCTACCCTAGGCAGGGGGAATCTGTAATATGCCTGACAAGCAACGTGCATTCTTATATCAATAGCGTGACGAAAAACACTTTACAGCAGTCTCCCAAGCAGTGGTACAAGCGTTTCGATTCGTTCATGAGGAAGTCCAATTACTCTCGATGTAAGTATGACAGCTGCGTATACTCGAAGCGGTTTAAGAATGGGTCATCGATATATCTATTCCTATATGTCGATGACATGTTGATCGCAGCTAAGAGTATGATGGAAATAAAGGTGCTCAAATCTTCATTGAACGCAGAATTTGATATGAAAGACTTTGGTGAAGCGAAGAAAATTCTTGGGATGGAAATTATTCGAGACAGGAAGGCTGAAAGGCTGTGGCTGTCCCAAGTCAGATATATAGAGAAGGTGTTGGAAAGATTTAACATGAAGGACTCTAGATCGGTGAGTACCCCTATCGCCGATCATTCCAAGTTATCCTCAAAAGAATGTCCAATATCAGCGGAGGAGAAGGAAAAGATGTCTCGAGTACCATATGCAAGTGCAGTGGGATCGCTGATATACACTATAGTATGTACACGTCCATACATATCCTATATGGTAAGTTTGGTTAGTTGGTACATGTCAAATCCAGGGAAGTTTCATTGGGAAGCCGTAAAGTGGATACTTCGGTATCTAAAAGGAACTAAAGATCTCGGTTTATTGTTTCACATATCAGAAGATAAATCAAGAAAGTTGCAATGATACGTAGATACAGATTACATTGAGGATATGGACAAGAGAAGATCTCTTACATCATATGTATATACAGTTGTAGAATCTCCTATCAGTTGGAAGTTGACATTTCAGGATACCGTGGCGCTCTCAGCAACGGAGGCAGAATACATGGCGATAGTGGATGAATCTAAGGAGTCCTTGTGGTTAAAGGGCTTAGTTGATGAGTTCAGGTTCGATAAGGGGCTGGTTCCTTTATTTTGCGACAGTCAAAACACCATTTACTTGGTGAAGAATCAAGTATACTATAGTCGAACTAAGCATATCGACGTGCGGTATCACAAGATAAGCGAGTGAGACGAAAAAGAGATCGACTTGATAAAGATCGATATTAAGGTGAGTCCGGCGTACAAGCCAACGAAGGTCATTTTTGTGGAGAAGTTCAAGTCTGCCTTAATTTCTATTCAAGTACTCAAATGTGAGGAAGGGCGATCTCGGTAGGAGGGTCGCAAACCAGTTTCTTAGTTCTGGTTAAAAACTGTGACAACATCAGTTTTTTAATTCTGAGGAAAGATTGTGCCAGTGGGGGGAAACGGGAGAATAACTAAAGCAACCCTAAAGGGATACAAGATAAATGGCAACAATTTTTCAAGATGGCTATAAAATACGAGCCAAGGTGGAGATTGTTGTGAAGGTATCTCATATTTTGTTCAAGACTGTAAAACCAAAGAAGGGACGGACGTCTGCACACATGGGACAAACGTCTGTCAATTAAGGTCCAGAGTCTAGATTAGACACCATACGTCTTCCACAGAGGGATAGACGTCTGGCCCGAGCCTTGGAAACTCGCGTTTAATCGGGACAGACGTCTGCCACAGAGGGACAAATGTCTGGTAGCACTTTTGACGTTCTGTCAAAGATGCAGACAAACGTCTGCCCCAGAGGGACAAACATCTGTTTGGCGATTTCCGCGAATTATCAATTCGAGATTTATCTCGAAATTCAGTTTTTTGGCAGCAGATTTATAATTTCTGAGATGTTATAATTTAAATTGTATAAGCTGTATATAGGATCTTAAGGTTATTATTTAGGGTTGATGTTTTTTATCATAAGAATAAAGCGAGTCGTTGCTCCATAATAGATCAAGATCATTGACTTAAGATGAATTTTGGATAGTTTAAGATCATAAAGCATAAGAAGTAAACGGCGTTTGCATAAGGGATCTAGGTCATTGAAGGTGAATGAGAATTTATAGAAGGAGATAGATCTCGTTAGAGATCATAAGGAGAGAGTGTAATAATTCTCTGTAAGGTTTTTTTCTTCTCAAGTTCTAATAAAGGTTTTTCCCGTTTCCCTCCAAATCTCTTTTGTTATTTTTATTACGATTTGCATCAGGTTTCTTTTGTTATTCATCTATAAGGTTTTCCGCTGCGTTGTCGATCGGTCTTGCGATAACAACAGAAACTCAAGTAGATTAACCTTCTTTTGTCGTATTTCTCGGACGTTAAAAAATTCTATTGCAGCAAGAGAAGGAAGAACAATAAAGCTTTTTGTGGGATTTCATGTGAAAACAAAAATAAAAATTGTACTGCAACATGATACACTCTCTTATTTCATGCATGCAAACTACCCAGTTGGTAGTAATTTCATGTTTGTTCTAGTTTGTACTGTGAAAAATCATATATAGAACTTTAATTACAATTAAAGTTGTATCTGGTTCGAGTTTTAAAACTCAAGATTGTAAGTATGGCTTCTAAAATTCATGTTGTAAATTTTCAATTACAAAGTACTAATCAAGGAACTCAAAGTCTTTCTTCTTTCTTCTTTCTTCTTTTAACCTTTTCCTTTATTTTCCTGTTGGAGGATCATGTTATAAAATGTCAGGTCTCTTTCAGCAAAATTTGGCATGAAGACATGCCCTCAAAATGATGCCAACAAATCCCTTAGAGTAGTCCTTAGAACTCTGAAAAAGGAAAATTAATAAGCCTATATTGGATAAGTCAATCAATATGAACTTATTTAAGCATATCATGCATTTTAGTATCCCAATGAATCAGAAACATGTCATTATCAACTTCATTCCAGGAACCAATATGGAGAGTTGATCATTAGCGAACAAATTAAGCTCAACTCCAAGTGGCATTAATCCATGAGAGTATGACTCATATCTTAAAGACTACAAAGCCAAAATAATCCAAGCCAAATCCCTACCACATCATCGCCTTCGTCGACATCTAATTTTTCTTTTGCAAACAAAATGGTAGCTAGTATGTCCTTAACTTGTGGCTATTAGGCCAAAATTCTCGTGTCTTGTGTACCTATTCTCCTCATCTTCGTTCCTAACCTAAAGTCATAAATATTACTTTTCGTGTCATTAATTATTGACATGTGAGGATCCATAATGTTCCAAAATTTTGGTTGGTTAGATTGCTCTGGGTTTAGTGATAGCGCATAAAAATATCAACCATGAACTTTTGTAACTGTTAGAATACAGATTATACCCGTGTTAGGGTTTATTTTTATGTAAAAATAATGAGGTAACTGTACTTACCCAAATCCTAATTTGTTTGCTATAAAAAAAGAAGGGAAGAGGTGATAAACCTCCATCTCATTATCATTCTCTTAAAATACCATATTAATAACATGGTATCACAGCCTCCACAAAACCCTAACCCTAACCCTAACCCTAACATCTAGCCATCACTTCTCATCATTATCGCTGCCCTCACCCCTTTGCTGCCGTTGCCCCCCTCAAGCTGCTGCTGCCCCTGCCCCCTTCGCTACCGCCTCCCTAAGCCGCCACCGATCTGAGCACTAGCCGATCCCATTCCTCGCTGCTTTAAGCCCGATCCCGATCCCAAAACCCTAGTCGATCACTCCTCATCATTGAATCGATGCCCCCTCTTGCTTCCGCCTTTGCTGCCGCTGCCCTTAGCCGATCCCGATTCGAACCCCTAGCCGATCTGCCCTAAACATGTGTAACTTTTTGGCATTAAAGCCAGGAACTTTTGGTATTAAAGCCACAAATTGACAGAAAAAATAAAAATTTTGATTTTTAAGTGTGATTCTGTACGAAACCAAGAAATAATCTCTCATATGCGAGATTATAGAAGATCTCATTTAAGATCAAACAAGGTATTTCTGTAAGTCCTCGACACAGGGTGACAGAATTTTTTTTGATATCGATATTGATGATATGGACGATATTGATGATGATGTACATTCTTATTATGAGAAGGGGTCATTCGAAATTCGATTAAATGATACCCATACCGTCCACTGCTACAATAATGGGTTTCCCCTACGGATTTGGCCGTAGGGACAAACCACTGACCCTACAGATTAATCCGTAGGGCCATAAAATTCCCCCGTAGGAGAAAAAGGCCGCAGGTGCAAGTCTTCGTCCTGAATATACCCCTATGGAGTAATAATTGCTTCTACACCTTACTCTGTAAGGAAAAAATATTTATTTAATTTATTGGTTTATAAAATAAAGTACTTGCCCCTACGACTTTATCCGTATGTCCTGATACTTACCCTTACGGATTTATCCGTAGGTCCAGATAAATGCCCCTACGGATAAATTCGTAGGGGCAAGTTTAACCCCTGTTACTGAGACCATAGGGACAAAATATCAGGTATCCTGGTATTTTGTTCCTACGGCTAACTGTGTAGGAGCAAATTTTGCATCTACGGAGTAATCCGTAGGTGCAACAGATGGCCCTATAGATTAATTCGTAGGGACAAAATATTAGTTTTTTTAAAAAAGGAGGCTACTGTTTTCCCCCTGCCTTGTGCACAATAATATATATATCATATAACTAAATACAGAAATATTCATAATCAACATCTCACACATAATATATAAAAGAAATAAACAAACAGAATATGATATCAATCTAAATTATTGTGAACAAGAAAACAACCACTAAAATCGTCCAAAATATATACAATATGTATCAAGTAAGTACATACATCCTCAAAAATATAAAAAAAAGCTGCCCTAACTCGGTCCACCTCCTCCACCTCTGATAAACGCCGTAATCTGGCACATCTGTTCCTTGGTGCAGCCCTGAGTCGTCAAAAACTCGACCAATGAAGGAGCGGACTGTGCGGGAGTCTGTGTGGGCTGTGAAGCTGCAGGAGTGTTCTGCGCAACCGCAGCCGAGATAGTGGCTTGCGGAGCCACATCCAAAGGAGATGTATGTGGAGCTGCAGCCGAAGCAGCCTGCCGCATCTGTTAAATTTTGTGTGTAATAAACGAGTATGAACGATGTATTAGATTTTAGTCGAATTTGTATTATTATCAAGTTATTGCGAAACCCCAATCTAAGAATACTTAGGGACTTAGGTCTCGTTTGGGTATCTAGTTTGGAAAATTGTAGTTTATTTTAATTAGATAGTTTTATGTACATATGATTAATCAAAGCTAAGTCTAAAACCAAATAAGTTCAGGCTACTAATATTGCATATGTTACTATCTATAATGTGATATAATATTTTACTATTAAGTAGTATACGTATCAACATCTCCTTCAACTTTTCGACGGTGGTCTTCAAGGCGGCAACATCATGCTCTAGACGTCGCTCATGGGGGGCAGGGAAGTAACCGCCGGAGTGGAATCCAACCTCATATGGGTACTGCTAGGACCCAGTCCCTGGTCTCTCTCCCAACCTCCATGGTGCCCTCTGTGTGCGGCATCTAGGACTGGGGTTAGTAGCAGTAGCATCGGATCGGTCTGTCCAGTAAAATCGATCCCCGATGCCTCCGCCTGCTCCTCCACCCGCTTCTATACCCACATTAACCATTAAAATATAAGTATATCATTTAAATCTGAACTTTTCAAAACAAAAATTTCAAACCTGTTAGAATAAATATTAACACTTACGCAGTAATCCTGGGTAGTGGTGTTGGGGAATCGAAGCTCGTCCGTGGCGGGATCTGTCGAGGTGCTGTGGACGGCAAGATACGCGGTCAGCACGCTCGGTGTACCACTCTGCGCCAGAGTCTGAGCTCTCTGCAATTCGCAAAAAATTTACATGTATTATAAAATAACTCTTAATATTACATTATATCAAAATAGATCTATTGTAATTTACCGATGCCTCCATGACACGAATAATGTTCCTTGAGCCTCCTGTATAAGTGGGGCGACCCCTCTTCGCCGACTTCCTATTCTTTTTATTTTGATCGGCCTTTTTCTGCACAACATATTCAGATTTAGTTTTCTAATTAAACAAAAAAAAAAATTAAATTATATACTAAACAATGAATTAAATTTAAATTACAAACCTGTTTGTGTTGAGAGTCGAAATATTGGCACAAGAGAGGCCATGTATCTACGCCGACTCTCGCCAAGATCGGAGTATGTAGGAGAGCCGCTCTCTGCCTCGGGGCTCGCCATCCACAGAGAATAACAGTCGATCTTCAGCTCGTTCCAATTGTATCGGACCTTTGACTTCATGTTCTTCATTAGGCTCTGGTACAGAGCGTGAAGATCGAGCACTCTCTCTGGGTGATCAGGGTCGGGTATAGGCTGAAAGTCGAAATCCAGCTACAAATACAAAAAAAATAATGTATTTAAATTGCAAGTGTTAAATAATAATAAATATATTGGATAAGTCAAATGAAAATATATATTAATATCCGAGCCTGATCCCAGAAGAGGGCAAATGAGCGCCGGTGCTGATCTCCCCACTCAATATGAAGTGGATATTTCTTTAGGATGCGGCTCTCATCCCCCATATACCGGCCGGACCTCTCGGCATAATCGTCGGTATAGCGATAATCGGGTGTAAATAAGAGGGGGAATGGTGCCCCCTAACTCTGTCGGGCCACAACCTGTAGGACTGATTCGGCCCTCAAGTCCCCCTCTCGGGATGGGACTGCCCCGCATTTACAAGAAATATCAAGAAAAGGAATATTAAGACAAAGTGGTATTAAGAAATCAAGGATTAATGAAAATTGAAATGTGATATATACCTCCGGCGACAGCATCATGAGTTTGTGCCCGGGGAGCAGCACGAGCGGGACGATAGTTCTTCAGGTGAGAAACAGCCGGTGATCCGGACGTGGACGCATCCCCTCCAACTAGAAAATAAATATTGACGATAAAATTATACGGAGTTCATATTTATTCTTAGAGGATATGTAAAATGAATAAATATTTTATATTTATTTAAACTAACACGCAGACTGAGCGGAACGTACGGAAGTGGCGGGAGTGGCCTCTGCGCCAGATGTGGACGCACCACCTATAATTAGACAATTAAAAATACATTATATAAGTAATTGGAAAAAGAATGTGTAGATCAATAATATAACATTCTAAATCAATATGCATCCAATATAGGATATATAAACATACCGCAGGTGCGGTGGTGTCCTCTGCCCGAGATATGGAGGCACCACCTACAGCTAGACAATAAAAAAATGATTATCTAAGTAAGAGCAAAAAGAATGTATGTATATTTATGATATAACATTCTAAATCCATATGCATGCATTATAGGATATATAAATATACCAGCAGGTGTGGTGGCGGCCTATGCCTCTGATGTGGACGCACCACAAACTGCTAGACAATTAAATATTGACTATATAAGTAATTTTGAAATAAATATGCTTGTATATCTATAATATTACATTCAAAATAAATATGTGTGCAATATACCAAGAGGTATGGCAAAGTACACACGGAAGGAGTCATCGGAAGGGGATACCGATCGGGGTGCAAGGCCGGCCCTATGAAGCCCCTATGCAGCTCTTCGGGCAGCAGAACCACTCTGCCTCTGCCTTTGCCGCTGCCGCGGCTGGTGCTCCTGCCGCTCCTCACTGCTCTGGTGGACGTCATCAAACCTATATAAGAGTACAATCATTACATATGCATGCAATATATGTATAGATCGTAGAAATCTGAAGTAATAATATAACATTACTAATAACCTTTTTCGTTTCGTGGATGTATTAGACATATCTACTTGGATTTCATCATCGATATCATTTCTAACCCACGTAACTTCACGATCAGCCGAAGACAACCTGTATTTTGAAACAGACGGTCGGAGCACTCTAAGTCTTCTCTCCTCTTCATCCTCATCGCTGTCCTCCATACGATCCTCAAATTCTGGGACATCGTAAACATCCTTGGGTTTCCAACGGCATGCGAAACTCCATCCCGGATGTTTCAAGCACTGTGAATAGTATACTTGGAACGCTTGGTTCGGAAAGATAAATGGATCATCCTTACCGTAAAATCGAAGTGTGTTCACACTAGTCAATCCATATTCATCTTTCCAAGTCCCGAGAATGTTTCTCCACTTATCCGTATCGGTTTGTGTATCGTACCAAGTACACTGAAATATATAAAACAGTTCTAATCGTCCGGGGTATTGGATGCCAAATATGCAATTTAAGTATCCATAATAAATTACATCATTCGATCCTACCGTCGCAATCCCACTATTCTGAGTGGTTCGAGATGTTTCTATGTACTTAATTTCAAATTTGTATCCAAGGACACCGAATCCTTTATAATATGCAACCTCCATACTAGGAAACTGAGCTAAATATCTTGAATCTCTCTCTAATGATGCAAACAAGTTCGGATCGTAGATCTGACAAAATTTTTTTTACGACAAATATATAACGATATAAATTTAGATTAAGACTGGTAGCAATAACATGTTATTCGAACAACTTACATGATGTATAACCCAATCGCAAAAATTATCATTCCAATCAGGATGCCCCTCACGTGCCTCATTAATATGAATTCTGTTCTCAACAGTAAATTATGACATTAATATTATATCATTTCATATACAAACAAACATAAATATAATACTTAATCCAAAAATACTTACTCTCTAATTTCTTCAAGACATACACTATTGAGGAGGATAAACCGATATATCCTGTTGATAAACACAGTGTCTACTCTCTTATAGGACATTTTACCATATGGCCCGTCCTGAATTCTCCGAGGCCGGTTAAGTTTCGTCTCAATGTTCTCGTCCAGATAGCACGAACAAAATGTGGTTATATCATCTAGAAAACAACCTTGCATGATAGAACCCTTTGGTCGATTTCTATTGCGTATATACTTTTTTAGAGTATCGAGGTACCTAAAGAAAAATATATTAAATAAATAAGTAGGGGCATATAGGACAACAATAATTTTACTAATTGCGTGAAATGAAAAATTCCACGTAATTTTCGACGGGATACATCCATCGAAATTGTACCGGTCCGGCTAACTTGGCCTTGGTTGCAAGATGATCCGTCAGGTGTATTATGATATCGAAGAATGACGGTGGGAAAATATGCTCAAGCTTGCAATGTATCAATGCAATAGAATTTTCTAGATACTCCAGCGTCACAACATCTAGGGTTTTAGCGCACAATTCTCTGAAAAGTTAACAAAGATCATTGATTACTAGACCAACCGATTCGGGAAGGGAAGTCCTGAGGGTTAATGGGAAAAGGTGCACCATAATAACATGGTGATCATGAGTTTTCAGCCCATCGATCTTACCTTTTACAATTTTTATCTTCTTGCTAAATGATCCTGAGAAACCTATGGGAACTTTCAAATCATGCAACACCTGTAGAAACCTTTTCTTCTCCAGTTGTGAATATGATATGAGGTATTGGAATGTGCAAACTTGCCTGGTTTACCCACTATCGGTTTAGGATGCAATTCACTTTTAATTTCCCAGTCCTGAAGATCCATCCGAGCACGGAGGTTTTCTTTCGATTTTCCGTCTTTACAAAGAAGAACGTTGAGTACGTGCTTGGATACTCCCCTCTCTATGTGCATTGTAGGGTTCCTAGGCACCCTAATGAGGTCACACAAGGCATCAACCATGCCAATATCAAGAAATACGGTGCCGAGAAACCCTAGACTACGGATCGTTAGCTAGATGTCTAGGCGAAACGATAACAAGTTAACACTTAACTAAGGGAATACGGAAATACAACCTTTGTAGATCCGGTCCTCCACCTCCACGGCTCCGAGATGAGGTCCTCTCCGCTGTCCAAATCAAATCCGGGCTCTAGCGTCGGCTTCATCGGAGAATGGATGGGCTAGGTCGTCGACGACGTGCCGAAGATGATCTACGTCGAAGCATCACTAGATCGAGCTCCACCTTCACCAAGTCTTGAAAACTTGTGAAGGAAACACACTCTACTACTTGGCAAGAGGTAAAGGATGAAGAAATAGGAAGTGGGTAGACTTTAGAATTGGATTTCTCACTCATTTCATCAATCCACCATTGATGAAGTCAAGGTTTTCTTCTTGAGTTCAAGGAAGAAGAAGAAGAAATGATATGATAAGTTAATTAGAAAAGAAAAGAATAATAATTCTTATCATAAAGGTAACCATGGTAAAGTGTAGAGAATTAACTTAGGTTAAATGAATGGTTAGGGTCAAGGTTTCATGAAGCTTCCACTAAACAACAAAAAAAGCCACCATTCATTTCTCTTTTTTTTCATCTATTTTCCAAAATGAATAAATAGATAAATAAATGAGAAAAGGAAATAAAACCCTAATCATAAGTTTAACCATGGTTTAATTCTTTACACTTAACCAAGTAAACATGTATCATCAAACATGATACAATAAAATGCACAAAAAGTATATCACATATACAACTTGTACATCCAAGTGAGAAAATCCTTCTAAAGTGAACCGATACTAGTTAATGCAAAGTAATATATCAAATATATAATTATACATTAAATCATTAAATCAACACTTGATTCAATGATCCGGTCATGTCGCACACAACCGACTAGTATACAATGTATCGGCTTATCGAATCAATCCTTGATTCGATAACTAGGTTATATCGCATACAACCATTCGACACATTCATCGCGAGAATGAAATACGGTATCACATACACGCATTATTCTCGGTCCCGCACATATCTCATATGCGCTCCTATTTCATTTCGCTTGAGCCAGGAAACCTCTGTGTAGGACTCTAAAGACTCGTCAATACGCCGGCAGCAGGTGATGATCATATCAATCACCCACAAGCCGCAAGCGGTCTACTAAACGTAACGGCCACCCGGGTATTGAGCGATCTGAAGATCGACGAGCAAGCCCGCTCACACTCCAGTGAATCCAACCAGTAACACTACCGTACAGTCCGGTCTGATCGTCTGATATGTCGCATATCTCGCCTAAGGGTGGTAAACGTCAGACCCCAATAGCTCGATAAGTCGTGTCGATATGAGGTCTATAACAATTCGAGAAACTACTGGTAACACTTACCAGTAAATCTCAGCAACCCTGGCCAGGGATTTCCTGTTATAGCCAATCGAACACAGCGCAACATCAACTCCCTATACCGGGAGAGACGAATCCCCTCCTATCGCTCATTTCCTCCATGTGACTCGGGACTGTACCCAAAAATCACCGTTTTACACGCCCTCTTGGACGTGGTAAGATGGAAATCAAAGCACAGTGGGAACCACACAAGACTCTATGACGATCTCGGGTCAACAGACTACTCTGTACCAGTGTCACCAGAGAACTGCCATCTGACGTGAGGTATAATACCATCTGGGAGTTCTCGGCGAGTCCGTCCAGTGTACCCAGTCTCTACTGAGCACCCGTATATCTCCTCTGATGTCAAACACCAATGGATATGGGATCATCCATCGCCCATCTGTATGGGTCGAGAAGGTACACGCTAGTCTACTCTGGTATATCGATGCCCCGTCTCGATACACCCACGACTAGGGACTTTGAAGGATGTACTTATGGACTACCATGTCCCCACTAGTATGATCCACATCATAGTCCAGGTAGTCAAGTACACATCCTAAGGGCTTTACCAACATGTAACAGAGAGACAATCAGTATACACGTTAAGGTAAAGTGTAACCAGATAGCATACTATCATGTCGAGCAAGAAAGTCCTTCCTATATACGTCCCAGCATCCACTACAATATACATCCTATGTACAGTAATGGCCTCTAGGGCATATATATAACTAACAATCTCCCACTTGCACTAGAGCCATCTGTAGCAGTGGTTGTAGTATCTCATACTCAACCATCCCATAAATGTTTCTCTCTGGGAATAGGCCTTTGTGAGTGGATCCGCCGTGTTATCCTCTGAGTCTACTCTCCTGACCTTGATCACCCTGGAGATCAATTATCTCCATGATCAGGCGACACTGCCTTAGAATATGTCTGGATCACTGATGGGACCTGCGTTCCCTGGCATAAGCCACAACTCCATTTTCACACAATGGGAGGAACATAGTTCATCTCATGAACCAATATACACCCAAACAGCCTCTTTGGTAGCATCTTTAGTAGCGATGTATCCTGCCTTTATCGTCTAGTATGCCACGGTATCTAGCTTGGAACTCTTCCAACATACCATCCCTTTACTGAGGGTAAAGACAATGCCTGCGACTGACATTCAGTCGTCTTTATCACCCTGGAACCCTTCCAGTGATTCTCCCCAGGATCGATTGATACCATCTCACTACAACTAGTGAGAATCCTAACATCCAATTAAATCTATCTCATAGATCCAAAACTCAGGATTTAGGATGTATCATTTTGATCCTAGATGGAGAATCATAGTGATAAGCGGAGATTGATCGAGCGTAGCATAGGAAACTCCTTCCATATCAAGAGTATGTCATCCACGTACTCTACGAGGATCGTTACCATACTCCCTACTACCCTTTTTGTTTATACAAGGTTCATCTACCATATTGATGATGTCAACTTCTTTGACTAATCCATCAAAACAGATGTTCCAACTCCGCGATGCCTGCTTTATCCTATAAAGCATCTTGCACACGTTTCCGCTGCTCCCACTGTCTACGAAGCCCTCTGGCTGTGTACTTATAGACGCACTCTTCTAAAACATCATTTAGAAAAGCAGTCATGACACCCAACCACCAGATATCGTAGTCATGGTATGTAGCCGTGACAAGTAGGATCTGGATGGACTTAAGCATAGGTACGGGAAAAGGTTTCATCATTATCCACGCCTGGTCAATGACGAAAGCCTTTAACAAGTCTAGCTTTGAAAGTATCAACTTTTCGATGTACACCAAGTAATCTTCTCAAGATATACTTGCTCCTGATGGGGATTTAACCCTTCAGATATAGCAACCAAAGTCCATACTTTGTTGGTGTATATGGATTCCATCTCAGATCACTAAGCATCCAGCCATTCTTACAGAGCCACACTCCTGATGGCCAGCTCGAAACTAGTTGGGTCATCATCTCATGATGCAATCCTCGCTCCCACTGTCATAGAGAAACCGAAGTAACTCTCAGGTGGGTGAGGAACCCTACTAGATCGGCGGAGAGGCTGAGGTTCGTTGGTATTTACTGAATCCTTTGGTTCTATCAAATCATCAGTTGCAGTTTGTATGGCTGGAACATTTCCAGTTCTACATAACTGACCTTGCCTCGAGCTTGTCCGGATTTTGCCTTTTAGACATAGGCCGGACAACCCCAAATCTTAACTGGCTTAAGACATGGGCTCTTCCCATACCATATCACATATGAAGCGGTAGGCAACTGATTTGATTGGAACCCTATTCAATAGGTATGCAGCTTCTTAAGTGCACAACTCCCTACAAGGAAATAGGTAACTCAGTAATACTCATCATAGAGCACACCATATCATATAGGGTGTGATTGCTCCGCCCCGATATACCATCGTGCTATGGTGTATTCGGAGGAGTAATGCCGAGAGAGAATCTCATTCTCCTTTAGAATAGTCCAGGATTTCCGTGCTCAAGTATTCTCCTCCTTGATCACATCAAAGGACATAATACTTATACCCATATTTTGGTTCTCTACTTCTCGCTTATATTCTGTGAATATCTCAAAAGGTTCGGACTCATGTTTCAACGGAACGTATGTCTGAATCTTAAGAGATTATCAGAGAATGTAATGAAGTACAAAGAACCGGTCTTGGCATATGTAGACTGGGGACCTACATACATCAACATGTATCATCCCAAGAGTTCACTAACTCTTTCTCTGTTTGCAGTAAACGGAGCTACGGTCATCTTATCTTTGTGACAAGACTGGCGAGTTTCACAAGATGTAAGTTCAAACTAATTTAAATATGCATCTTTATGTAACTCTAGCTAGTCGGGTCGCATTGATATGACCTAGTCTACAATACTTCAAGAAGAATTCGTTCATTTCTGAACTTTTCCTCTTGTGTGTGTTCTGTATACTAAGAACTGTAGTTTGATTTAGAACATTAATGCTTTTAGATAACATGCCTGAACCGATCAACTTTTGATATAGGAAATGTTCAAAACATTATCCAGCAATACAAAATTATATCCTTTCTTTTCTAACAAAGAGAGTGATATGATTTGGTATATCAGGTTCGGTATCTAATAACATTCGTTCAGAATCAATGTATTACAATACAGGGTGACAGTGACCGACAGACTCTGCAACTCTTGCCCCGTTTTCTGTCTCATGAAACTTATTACCCGTTCTCAGTTTTTCTACCCTTTTGTAGCCCTATGTAACAGATTACATATCTGGGATCCTGATCCGGTATCATATACCTAGGATGCGGAGGATACTGAGAAACAGTTCTGTATAGTGAACACACCCGAAGATGATGCATCAGCATGCACTCTCTTCGTTTGGGCGGCACGGGAAATCTGGTATTCCCCAATTTCCTGCTCTGTCTTATAACAATTATAAGTTGGAGCGGGACCAACGTTCCCCAGCTCAGTATAACAAGCGGGTTCGGTCAATAATCCGTATTATTATCTTGATTAAGGCGTGATATGGTCGCTACCTGGAGAGAGAGAGAAGAAAACACTCAGCGTGCGCTCTTGCAAGAATAGATTGGTTATTATTTTATCTAATCAGGATGGCTCCCACTGCTTTTTATCAAATCTTCCTTCAAACCCTAAAAGGAAAGACTACCCGGGATTAATTACACACTACAAGTTCGCCAATCTTTCAGCCAGGCCAGTGTCGGTACTTTGAGAGAGGTCCCCCGTGCTTTCGCACGAACCTAATTAATGTAAACCTCGTTTTCCCAGAGGCGTAACCCCGTTGACACCTTTCTAGACACCTACTTGATCGGCTAATTGTAATGTATAAAACTCTCCCAGGAGTAACACTTACTCGCAGCGGGTATCGGGATCCAACTATCTCATAGAAGGTATGCAATCTCATTGCAAATCTCAACACTTGAAATTCCCGATAATATTTTGCCCCTAACGTGCTATGACCTTGACGAAAGCCAACAAACCATAGCCCGCTAGTCAAGTTCAACCTGTACATTTCTTGATCGAATTAAACCCACCCGCACGACCCTTGACGAAAGCCAACAAAGCCGCACGACTACCCTAATCCAATCGCATCGTATGCTGGCAGATAAGCAGCATATAGCTACCGCACACTGCACCTTGAAGAAAGCCAACAAATGCAGCACGAATACTATATACAACTTATCTGAAATGACGGAGGGCTACGACAGGTTTTTCTGAAAACCTATTGCGTAATGAACTTGATATCGTTGTAGGATCGAATGATTTTTGAAATGGAGTGTTTTTGAGGCTTTTCTAGTTTTGCTAAAGGAGTCACTCCCGGTGAAGGGATCGTCGGTCCTTTCCTCGTCGAATGAGGTGCTGGATATATCATATAATCACTGTGCAAAGCAAAAACTCTTAAAAGCAATCAAAAGACAAACCGAGGGGTGTAGCATCTGCCAGTTATTGCTAAAGGAGTCACTCCCGGTGAAGGGATCTCGGTCCTTTCCTTATCGAATAAGGTGCAGGATATATCATATATACCGCTGTGCAAAGCAAGAACTGTAGCTACCTGTTTTATTTTGAAATTCGATTCTACAACATCTTAGGTTTCTTTTATTTCATTAATCACATTAATGAAGTCCCATCGTTTAAGTACCTAATCATCACAGATAAATACGACGTACACTTATGCCATCCGCATTCGCTTCGATCTCCCCTCGTGCACCGTTAGGTTAGGTAACTAACGGCAGAGCGGGGCAGGGCTAGCGCGGGTGTAAAACATAAGTAACGCCTATATAATATATCATATATACTATATACTGTATCTGTCACAGAACATCACATGATCATTACACAGATATCGCAGCAGAAGAATCATATGAAATATTGGATATACTAGGACGTCCGTGTTTTTAATACGAGCCAGTATAAAACACGGATTCCACGGTCGTGATGAATAGCCAAACCCACACCCCTAGACCCCTACGAGAGCGGCAAGCAACCCTACCAATTCTAGAGTTAGGAGACCCGGACTCGACTCCTCGAGTTGGTCTCCCACTGGACTCCAGAACCCGGTTACTTGTGCCCTCCTCCTTAGGTCTATCCTAGTGCGGAAAAGTAAATAATATACAAACGGTGACATCTTCCGCAACCTGGAAGCACCCCAAATAAAAGAATATTACATACAAGTTTTTACATGAATGAAAATGAAAAACACTCATCTCACATAAAACCCCCCGGCTATTCAAACACGACGATCCAATATAACATATCCAGCAACACATAACATCACATGTCATCAACGTAAGTAAATATGCGCATCCCAATTGTCGTTGACATATAGCAACGAAACCGGCGATATCACATATTACACTTACGGTCACAGAAAAGAAAGTGTAAAACTACAACAGTTGGAATCCGCAACCACCTCAGACATCGCATGCCTGACCAAATGAATTATTTAGACATCGCATGCCTAACAATTATAAACACCATATTTTAGTCTCATTATCGAAAACACTTTTCAATACCAAGTTGGGCAATTCAACAGGATTCCCGACATTTTGATCGAACGCTCGTCGCAAACTTAAGTAGACGGCCGCACCCTCGATACCGTCGACGAAGTGCACCAAGGCGGAACACCGCTGCCGCGAGCACCCGAACGGATGCTTTCGGCGACGGGGTTCTCCTACAGTCACTTGGTCGGGGCTATGGAGTGAGGCTGTCTATTAAGTTTACCCGGCGAGTATCCGCGTACGCTACGTGATTGCGACGGACTTTTGATCACATCAAAATTCCGTGGCAACCGATCAAGTGAGACTAAACTGCTATGTTTATAACATTCATTCAGTTATCACATAACTTTTGCGAATTCCAATTATTGTATCCCATTCCAGATAAACAGAAAATGTTAAACTTTTCGATCGAACAATCGAACACCCAAGTTTTCCCGATACAGCTCAACACATGAAATAAGTCTAACAACATTCAGTTCGTGCCTCAGTACCAACGGTCCAGCCGTAGAAGGGTCAAGCCAACGCCTCACATGTGGCACGCCGTACTGCCCCAAACCCGAAGGTTCAAAGGGCAGTTCAAGACGGTCACATAATCGAGTTAAGCTTTGTTGTCTTCTAGAGGGTCCATCGCGTTACTTGCACTACTTAGAACGTCGTTAAACTTCGGAAAAATCCAACACTTGGAAATTTCCCGACAGGGGAAAAATTGGGTATTTATATCCGGTCGAACTTTTTAACATATTCTAAAATTTATCCGGAAAGCCACACAGACAAAATTTGATAATCCGATCGAACATTCGAATCCCCAAAACAACCCTGAAAATTAAAACTCTGGAAAAAAATATCAAAAATACCCAGGAAAAACACCACTGAAAAATAAGAATTACTGTGCAAATAATTTTACACACTGTGCTCGTACGACCGCGGAACCGCCGCATGAGCCTAGCTCATGCCGCGGAACCGCGGCGGTTTAGTGGAATTGGGCTTTCAAACTTCACAGTAACTCTTAGATATTTGTGTTGTTTTCTCTGCATATTTTTAATGTGGAAAAATCCCAGATTTTAGAAAACGTCCAGAGAGCTATTTTGGGGTTAGGATTTCGGTTCGTCCGGCTTTCAAACTCCGTCTAGACTTCGCCTAAGGCTCTAGCTAGGCTCTGATACCACTGTAGGGTTCCTAGGCACCCTAATAAGGTCACACAAGGCATCAACCATGCCAATATCAAGAAATACGGTGCCGAGAAACCCTAGACTACGGATCGTTAGCTAGATGTCTAGGCGAAACGATAACAAGTTAACACTTAACTAAGGGAATACGGAAATCCAACCTTTGTAGATCCGGTCCTCCACCTCCACGGCTCCGAGATGAGGTCCTCTCCGCTGTCCAAATCAAATCCGGGCTCTAGCGTCGGCTTCATCGGAGAATGGACGGGCTAGGTCGTCGACGACGTGCCGAAGATGATCTACGTCGAAGCATCACTAGATCGAGCTCCACCTTCACCAAGTCTTGAAAACTTGTGAAGGGAACACACTCTACTACTTGGCAAGAGGTAGAGGATGAAGAAATAGGAAGTGGGTAGACTTTAGAATTGGATTTCTCACTCATTTCATCAATCCACCATTGATGAAGTCAAGGTTTTCTTCTTGAGTTCAAGGAAGAAGAAGAAGAAATGATATGATAAGTTAATTAGAAAAGAAAAGAATAATAATTCTTATCATAAAGGTAACCATGGTAAAGTGTAGAGAATTAACTTAGGTTAAATGAATGGTTAGGGTCAAGGTTTCATGAAGCTTCCACTAAACAACAAAAAAAGCCACCATTCATTTCTCTTTTTTTTCATCTATTTTCCAAAATGAATAAATAGATAAATAAATGAGAAAAGGAAATAAAACCCTAATCATAAGTTTAACCATGGTTTAATTCTTTACACTTAACCAAGTAAACATGTATCATCAAACATGATACAATAAAATGCACAAAAAGTATATCACATATACAACTTGTACATCCAAGTGAGAAAATCCTTCTAAAGTGAACCGATACTAGTTAATGCAAAGTAATATATCAAATATATAATTATACATTAAATCATTAAATCAACACTTGATTCAATGATCCGGTCATGTCGCACACAACCGACTAGTATACAATGTATCAGCTTATCGAATCAATCCTTGATTCGATAACTAGGTTATATCGCATATAACCATTCGACACATTCATCGCGAGAATGAAATACGGTATCACATACATGCATTATTCTCAGTCCCGCACATATCTCATATGCGCTCCTATTTCGTTTCGCTTGAGCCAGGAAACCTCTGTGTAGGACTCTAAAGACTCGTCAATACGCCGGCAGCAGGTGATGATCATATCAATCACCCACAAGCCGCAAGCGGTCTGCTAAACGTAACGGCCACCCGGGTATTGAGCGATCTGAAGATCGACGAGCAAGCCCGCTCACACTCCAGTGAATCCAACCAGTAACACTACTGTACAGTCCGGTCTGATCGTCTGATATGTCGCATATCTCGCCTAGGGGTGGTAAACGTCAGACCCCAATAGCTCGATAAGTCGTGTCGATATGAGGTCTATAACAATTCGAGAAACTACTGGTAACACTTACCAGTAAATCTCAGCAACCCTGGCCAGGGATTTCCTGTTATAGCCAATCGAACACAGCGCAACATCAACTCCCTATACCGGGAGAGACGAATCCCCTCCTATCGCTCATTGCCTCCATGTGACTCGGGACTGTACCCAAAAACCACCGTTTTGCATGCCCTCTTGGACGTAGTAAGATGGAAATCAAAGCACAGTGGGAACCACACAAGACTCTATGACGATCTCGGGTCAACAGACTACTCTGTACCAGTGTCACCAGAGAACTGCCATCTGACGTGAGGTATAATACCATCTGGGAGTTCTCGGCGAGTCCGTCCAGTGTACCTAGTCTCTACTGAGCACCCGTATATCTCCTCTGATGTCAAACACCAATGGATATGGGATCATCCATCGCCCATCTGTATGGGTCGAGAAGGTACACGCTAGTCTACTCTGGTATATCGATGCCCCGTCTCGATACACCCACGACTAGGGACTTTGAAGGATGTACTTATGGACTACCATGTTGTTGGAGATAGTGCCCTCAGAGTCAATTATTGGATCACAGGTACGTGATTGCAATGATTGAGGGAGGTCCTATCCCGGTAGGACAGTCTTACTCGAGATGATAGTATGCTATCTGGTTTACCTTTATCATCGTGTACTGTTTTAAGTGACCTGACACGTCGCTATTACACGTTGATAAAGCCCCTAGGATTCTTTCTTGACCACCAGCAGTATGAGGGCGATCATATAAGTGGGAGCTGGGGGTCTATAAGCATATCCTTAAAAGGTCCCTAGTCGTGAGAGTTTCGAGACAGGGCATCGATTCTCCTTAGTAGACTAGTGTATACAGTCGAGACCCCGACGAGGGGCGGTGGCCGGTCTCACAAGCCACTGGTGTCAGTTGGATCACCTAAGATGTATACAGGTGCTCATTGGGTTATGAGTACACCGGACAGGACTCGCCGGGAATATGCTAGTTGGTCATATACCAGACGTCAGATGGCAGTTCCCTGGTGACATGTGTGCAGGTTAGTTCATCGACCTGGGGATCGTCATTTGTCTTGTGTGAGTTCCCACTGTACTTTGATTACTACCCTACCACGGCTCAAAGGAGTCGTGCAAACAGGTTTTAGTTGGGTACAGTCCCGAGCCACATGGAGGCAGTGAGCGTATCTTCAGGGGTTCGTCTCTCCCGGTATTGGGGGTGAGGTCGTGCTGTGTCTAGGAGACCATTACACGAAGCCCTCGGCCGAGGCAAGGAGATTTACTGGTGGGTATTCCAGTAGTATCTCAGGGTGTTCTGGGCTACACTCCGACACGACTTGTACCGCTTTTGGGGGTCTGACTTTTACCAACCCCCTAGGCCCGCTATGCGATGCTCATAGACGAACGGACCGGACTGTACGGATATTGTCACTGACAGGCTCAGTAGGGAGTCAGGCTGAGTTCGCTCACAGACGTCCCTTTTAGTCAATACCTGGTAGCCCGTTACGTATTGGCTTATACCTCTGACGTGCTGGTGGTTAAATCCACAACCAAGGTGTTGATGAGTCTTTAGAGTCCCCCACATTCAGTTACTCAGCTTTCGGGCGAAAGGTTGTAGAAGCCGTATGGAGATATGGCAAGGTCCGATCAGATACGTGCGGTATTGCACGGATCGGGATCAGATAGTTTGTACTAGAGGCCGTATGGATATATGGCAGGGTTCGATCAGATACGTGCGGTATTGCACGGATCAGGATCGAACAGATATTACTAGCCGGTTTTGGTATAAGCCGGATTCTAGTATAGTACAGTGGAGATTTTGTCTCATTGCATTTGTATTTCGGTCGAAATACAAATGCGGGTGTGTATGCACAGTATCGGGGTTTTCCTGTAATTTATTACGGGACCAGTTTTCTGGAGTTGCCAGTTTGCTTTCCGTTTCGGCCGATTTCCATTGTTCCGTTCATTGGCCGAAGATTGGTGGAGGAGGGCTTATTTGCATTGTTGCAAATAAGCATTAGTGGAGGGGGTTCTTTGCATCTTGTTACATCATGATGGTTTTCATGATGAGCACCTTACCTTGACTTCTTCTTCTCATGATGGCTTGACTTTTTGAAGCCATCATCCATGAGATGATGGTTGCCTTGGAGTGTTGGATTTGTTGCTATCATTTCTTTTGCATGATAGCTTTCCTCTCTCTCTCTCTTTGATTTTAGATGAGAATGGCTCCTTTTTGATTTGCTCTCCCACTCACTCCATTCTCTCCTCTCACCAAGCCATGGCCGGCCAAAGCATTAGAGGCTGTCCAAATTTTTGCATGTGGGATTTTTGCTCTTTTGCTTTTGTAAAATCCCACAAGTCCCTCCATATTGTTCTCATATCATTTCCTCCACCAAAAGGCAATTCCTACAACCCCAAAATGAGACTTGAGGACTACATATTCTACAGCAAATCTTGGGCACGTCGAGTAGCCGGCTTCGTGCCCGAGTTGCCTCGGCATTGAGGTGGGAGCCCGTAAAAGAAGTAGGCGATGTGGTGCACTTCCGGCGACGAGGAGGAGACGGGACATTCCGCATGAGATCGGGACGATGACGAGAAGACCGGAGGACTTGGATCGTCGGTATATCTCTTTCCCATCTTGTAGATAGCTAGGACTAGTTAATGGTTCGATCCGGGTATTAGTGCGCGGCGGTTTGCCAGTTCAAGTAAAATTAAAGTTTATCACCGCTTCCGCATTTGGCCGTCGGATTGACGGCCGGGGCGCCGCCGTGCACTTACAGTGGTATCAGAGCCTCGCCATTAACTTAGTCTAGCTTCGTTTGATGTGTTTTGCATTTCCGATCGACCAAAATTCCAAAACTTGCATTTTTGCCCGCATCAGTTTTCTGTTGAAAATTTTTGGTGTCGAAAAATTTTTCAGGTTGTATAAAAGTACTGTACAGGAAGATATAAGACTTCTGGGAAAATTCGATACACTGTTCCCTTCTTTGAAGCGCGGAACCGCGGCAGTATCCTACCTTGGGCCACGGTTCCGCCGCCGATTAGATTGATCAGTGTGTGGAAATTTTCCAGTGGGCTTCTGGGGGTAAATTTGGGTTTTTGGAATATTAAAATTGGGCCCATATTTTCTGTAACTGCTACAGTAATGCTTTGGGGCCCACTTGTTAAATTTTGATCGGTCGGATATTTTAAACACATTTTTCACAGTATTTACATTATATCTGCGACCGTGAATGTCACTCGATCGGTAAATCCAGTCTAACTGCTATAGCCCGGTTAGACGGATTTGCGAACATGACTTTCACGTTGATGTTCTGTTTTTGCTGTGTTGTTGCGGATCGGTCGTGGGGATAGCCTGGATGCAATGCTAGTACAGTTGTGGTTGTATTATATACATTTGATATTGCGGGGCGAGCGTCCGACATGTGGACTGCCGTCACTGCCTGATTGTATTATTATTTTGGGGCACGACCTGGTTGCGGTCGATGTACCCATTGTATGTATATTTTACTTTCTGTACTAGGATTGCCCCGCGGAGGGGTGCACGGATAGCCGGGTTCTGGAGGGCAACAAGCCCGCATCTCATGGCATTGAGACGGAGGGGGCTTCACTCTAGGATTGGCGGGCTGTTCGCCGCACTCGTAGGGGGTACAGGTTGACCCAGGAGGGGTGCCCAAGTTACCGGATTCCGTGAAGTGCTGGGTGGTCCATTCACGGAGCTGAAAGGGGCTGCCTCGCTTCAGGTTTTGGCGGGTGACTTGCCGCGCCCGTAGGGGTCTAGGATTTCCTTGCACAGGCTATCCACACGACCAGGGGAACGTCGGGTTTCAGCAGCTCTGTGAAACCCGGGGATCCCAGATATCTGTATTGTTTCTGTGATGCTGTACATTTTCTGTGATGTTGCATTTCTATCACGCCTTGAGCGAATATAATATATTGGTATATATATTAGTAGATGTTGTATATGTTTTGCATCCGCGCTAGTCCAGTCCCCGCTCTGTCGTTAGTTAGCTAACCTAACGGGTAATGACGGGACCCAGTGACGAATGCGGATGGCATATACGTACATCAGTATATTTTCGTTCTTTTTGGTGTGATCAATTGATGGGACTGCATTGATTCGGATCAATGCAAGTTAAAAAAAAAAAAAAAAACAAACCTAATCTGATGTTGTTGGAACACTTTTCAAAAAGCTGTTATTGCAAGGACGTTCACTTTTATTTTGCATCACGGTATTCATTTAGAATATCCTGCTCCTCAGTCGACGAGGCAAGGGCCGAGATCCCTTCACCGGGAGTGACCCCTTGGACAATAAGTTTGCGTCAGGGCATTAACTTCACTATAGCCGATTACTTTTGCTTTGCATCGTGGTATTCAGTTGGAATATCCTGCACCCCATTCTACGGGGAAAGAGCCGAGATCCCTTCACCGGGAGTGACCTCTTTAGCCGAAGTCGTCGTCACTATATTTCTAAAAAGCTATCCCTTCCTTCGACGATATCAAGTTCTTTACGTTAAAGGTTTTCGCCAGAAACCATTCGTAGCCCTCCGTCGTTTCATATGGGTGGTCAATAGTATTCAAGCTGTGTATGTTGGCCAAAGTCAAGGCACAGTGATTGGTAGCTATTGGGGCATTCATATGCAGCATAGATAGATGCGTTAGTTTGGGACAGTCGTACTTCCATGTTGGCCAAAGTCAAGGGTATGTACGGGTGGGTTCAAATTAACCTGGAGAATGATGGGTAGAACTTGACATGTGACTTATGATATGTTGGCCAAAGTCAAGGTCATAAGAGCATGGGGCAGAAATCACATCGGGAGTTTCAAAAGAACTGAAACTTGCCAGATATGCGCATACCTTCTGGAGTGTGATACCGTGAGCGGATTCCGTCACGTTATCATGCGATGAGAGTTGGATCCCGATTCCCACTGATGAGTTAGTTTACTCCTCGGGTGACCCCGACTAATTCTTCTTTCAGGTTTGGAGGAGAATTTGAGGTACAGTGGGAGGTTTCCTGATTAGATAAATTGGTAACCATTCTGATCTAGGTTAGAGTGCACGCTGAGTGTTTCTTTTCTCTCTCTCTTTGGCAGCGACCATTGACCCGACCCTAAGACTATGACTTAGTGACCAAGTTGACCGAACCTTCTTAAACACTGGCTTTTGGATTGTCAGAGTTGCAAACCTCATTGCCACTCCTACTTTTACCCTTTTCTCCAGGACACCCCGTATTACTACGAACGTCCACTTCCATTGGACAAAACCATCGTATGGTTAGATACGAACTCGAAAGAATTTATTCGAGGATGGTTTCAGGTTCTGGAGAAAACGGATAGGATTATTCAGTTGTCTTTTCCTTTTACCCTCTCTCAGGTTACGAGTACTCCTTGGTTTAGGGGTAGTACACCTATTACGCAAATTGGATTGTCTTCTTCCAAACCTTAGGCTGGTGCCGAACGGTGGGGAATGAAGAAAACCAATTAGCCTAACGATGGTGTACAGAAGGTATTAAGTTAAGACAAAGCAAGGGATTAGTAAGAGGGCAAAGTAAATTGCAACAGATATTCATGACCAAACTAAATATTTCGTTACCACTCCCACATCACCTTTGTATTTCTCCAGGACACTCCGTATCACTACGAAGATCCACAGTTTATTTGGATACTCCATCGTATGGTTATATACGAACTCGAATGGAACTTGTTCCAGTTCGGGGATGGATTCTGGTCCAGGAGAAATAGGAATAAGGTTTATTCGGTTGTCTTTTATCTTCACCCTCTCTCATTGCGAGTGTTCCTAGGATTGGGACAGTACACCCATTATGCTTATTGGATAGTCTTCTTCCAAACCATAGGCTGGTGCCGAACGGTAGGGAAGGAAGAAAACCATTTGGCCTAAAGGGGTGTACAGAAGGTAAAGACTAAAGACATATGAAGGGATTTGGAGAGGTGGCAAAGAATTATACGGTTACAGTCGTGAATCTGGAAGAGGCATTACTAGGAATACCAGGATGCCCCATCGAAACATTTCAATGTTTCAGTCTCACTGTATACTGTTAAAGGAAAACTGATTTCCCGATTAGATACTTACTCCAGGGTATGTATTTACCAGGTAAGATTCTCACATCTGTATGGTTTTACAGATGATGAGTGGGAGTAAGTTATTGGGAATTAGGTGATCATCCTCATTATATCGGGATTCGTTGTAATCGGTGATATTTGAGGAAGTCACCTGGGTTGTTTGCCGGTCGGCAAATATTTGGTTTTGAATATCCGCTGTTGTGCGCCAATTTTAAATTGATATATCTGTACGTCTATTTTCATAGAGTGAGATGTACTTTTTGAAATTATGTCGATGACATTTACCTATATCAGTGGATGGTTAGGTAAGGAGCATTAAACAGCGGTGTAATTCTTCTTAACCATAAGTACAGTTTTCAACCTACGACACACAGTGAAAGAGTTATCAGACTCAGAGGACTTATACAGAGTATTGTATGTTGTCCAGGGTCCATCAGGACAGAGGGGATGGTCCTCGTACTATATTCGGTTTACTTTTAACTTCTCTAGTTCTTAGACATATGTTTCGTAGAAACACAGGGTCTAAGTCTTGAGGAGTTATAAGTATTTGAATAGAGTAGAGAACCAGGTGTAGCAAGTATCGGGATTCTTCAAAGTGATCGAAGATGTAGATACTTGTGTATAGTATTCAGTTGATAGTAATGATAAAGAGATCTTGCTTCTCTTTCAGGTTACTCATAATTGGAAGCATTCCTAAGTTGAGTAACGCTGATCGGCCTCCTTCCATTTAGTTGACATGCACTGGAGACAGTTGCATGATTTGGATCTGGTTCAGTTAAATCAGTGCCTCTGTTTCTATATTGGATATAGAACAGTTCATATCTTAACGATGTTAAGGTACGGGGAGTTGTCCGGTTTATGCTTAAAACCAGACACCGGACAACTCAAGGCACGTTTCTGTAATGGCTGTTTGTGGGTTGACCCAGGCTATGACGCGGGCTGACTTTCTACCATCTGGATGAACAATAGCAATATTGTTCTAGACTCGCCACAGTTTTATTAAAAATGGATTTTTTCAGAAAAACAGTAGTGGGAGTATGGTAGAACTGGAAGTGATTCCAGAACCACAAACGATTACTGAAGATTTGATAAGGAACCTAAAGATTCAATCTGGATTGACATTCCATTGGCCACTCCGCAGATAAGGTGGGTAACTTCAGGCACCCGAGAGGTACTCTGGTAGCCTCAAGGACGGTGACAGGGAAGTTCTTGTTTACCCACAATTACCATTGCTGTTGTTCCAGGTTGCGAGACCCGGCGGGAGGATGAGTATAGCGTCGTTCTAAACTAGCTTTAGAAGTGTACGTGTATATGACTCTGCCAGAGGGTTGTCATAATCAGTGGGAGCAGCGGAAGCATTGGTGGACAGGTAGCTTATGTCTATTTATAGACTAAAGCAGATGTAGCGGAGATAGATCATCTATTTCTGACGTGACAGTCATGGGTTTGACTTCATCAGAATAGGAGATGGATCTGTTGAGAAGGTAGTAGGGTGTGATATCCTGGTATTTGGATGACATACACAGAATAGGAAAGGAAACTCCTATACTACGATCGGTTATACTTTGGTCGTCACACAGTTGTTTCTCCACAAAGGAAATGGATTTTATATCAGACATACTGGTTACTAGATCTATGGTTTTACATCTAGATTTGGGTGGTTTCCCAATCTGGGTACTTTGACAGCATTCTACAGGTATTTAGAATGGACGACTCCTGGCACGGTGGTATACCTGCAGGCGATGGAGTCACCCTCTCTAAAGGTGTCTTACAGACTAAAGTAGAGAGGGATGTGCATGATTGGCAGATCACTTGCTCAGGCAATTGAGTCAATCATGAGATGTCAAGTACCACACCAGATATTGTTCTTGCACTAGATGCAATAAGTTGATATTGATCCAATCCTGGAGAAACAGTCGGAAGCAGTTTTAGAACATAAGTGGATGTTCTAGGGATATGATAACGACAGCCTCATTCGGGAGACAGTTATCATACCAGGCTTCCAAGGTGACATGGACGACAAGGACGTTGTCAGAGTTATAGTTTTCCTTCTGACGAGGGGCAGTATTTTGGACAGGTGGTCCAAGGCAATACTGAGGGTGGCATGGCGCAGGATACTGATTAAGTTCAGTTGACGATACAGTCTAAGAAGTTTGGATTTGGAGTTCATTTATGAGCTATGTCCCATCAGACATCCAGACACATTCTAAGACAGGTATTGCTCATTTCGGGAGATGGGTTTCTCCGCGAACTTGAGATATAGAGAGACATAGAAAGAAACAGCAAAGCGGATCCACTCACTGAGGCTATTTCTCGAACGCAATAGTTTCGCAAACGAGCTTTGTGAGACTGACTAGTAGAGGAGTTGGGTGTTCGGTATCACACGGGCTGTGAGTATGCGACATCGCAATAATTAGCCTTGAGTGCAAGTGGGAGATTGTTGGAGATAGTGCCCTCAGAGTCAATTATTGGATCACAGGTACGTGATTGCAATGATTGAGGGAGGTCCTATCCCGGTAGGACAGTCTTACTCGAGATGATAGTATGCTATCTGGTTTACCTTTATCATCGTGTACTGTTTTAAGTGACCTGACACGTCGCTATTACACGTTGATAGAGCCCCTAGGATTCTTTCTTGACCACCAGCAGTATGAGGGCGATCATATAAGTGGGAGCTGGGGGTCTATAAGCATATCCTTAAAAGGTCCCTAGTCGTAAGAGTTTCGAGACAGGGCATCGATTCTCCTTAGTAGACTAGTGTATACAGTCGAGACCCCGACGAGGGGCGGTGGCCGGTCTCACAAGCCACTGGTGTCAGTTGGATCACCTAAGATGTATACAGGTGCTCATTGGGTTATGAGTACACCGGACAGGACTCGCCGGGAACATGCTAGTTGGTCATATACCAGACGTCAGATGGCAGTTCCCTGGTGACATGTGTGCAGGTTAGTTCATCGACCTGGGGATCGTCATTTGTCTTGTGTGAGTTCCCACTGTACTTTGATTACTACCCTACCACGGCTCAAAGGAGTCGTGCAAACAGGTTTTAGTTGGGTACAGTCCCGAGCCACATGGAGGCAGTGAGCATATCTTCAGGGGTTCGTCTCTCCCGGTATTGGGGGTGAGGTCGTGCTGTGTCTAGGAGCGCCATTACACGAAGCCCTCGGCCGAGGCAAGGAGATTTACTGGTGGGTATTCCAGTAGTATCTCAGGGTGTTCTGGGCTACACTCCGACACGACTTGTACCGCTTTTGGGGGTCTGACTTTTACCAACCCCCTAGGCCCGCCATGCGATGCTCATAGACGAACGGACCGGACTGTACGGATATTGTCACTGACAGGCTCAGTAGGGAGTCAGGCTGAGTTCGCTCACAGACGTCCCTTTTAGTCAATACCTGGTAGCCCGTTACGTATTGGCTTATACCTCTGACGTGCTGGTGGTTAAATCCACAACCAAGGTGTTGATGAGTCTTTAGAGTCCCCCACATTCAGTTACTCAGCTTTCGGGCGAAAGGTTGTAGAAGCCGTATGGAGATATGGCAAGGTCCGATCAGATACGTGCGGTATTGCACGGATCGGGATCAGATAGTTTGTACTAGATGCCGTATGGATATATGGCAGGGTTCGATCAGATACGTGCGGTATTGCACGGATCAGGATCGAACAGATATTACTAGCCGGTTTTGGTATAAGCCGGATTCTAGTATAGTACAGTGGAGATTTTGTCTCATTGCATTTGTATTTCGGTCGAAATACAAATGCGGGTGTGTATGCACAGTATCGGGGTTTTCCTGTAATTTATTACGGGACCAGTTTTCTGGAGTTGCCAGTTTGCTTTCCGTTTCGGCCGATTTCCATTGTTCCGTTCATTGGCCGAAGATTGGTGGAGGAGGGCTTATTTGCATTGTTGCAAATAAGCATTAGTGGAGGGGGTTCTTTGCATCTTGTTACATCATGATGGTTTTCATGATGAGCACCTTACCTTGACTTCTTCTTCTCATGATGGCTTGACTTTTTGAAGCCATCATGCATGAGATGATGGTTGCCTTGGAGTGTTGGATTTGTTGCTATCATTTCTTTTGCATGATAGCTTTCCTCTCTCTCTCTCTCTTTGATTTTAGATGAGAATGGCTCCTTTTTGATTTGCTCTCCCACTCACTCCATTCTCTCCTCTCACCAAGCCATGGCCGGCCAAAGCATTAGGGGCTGTCCAAATTTTTGCATGTGGGATTTTTGCTCTTTTGCTTTTGTAAAATCCCACAAGTCCCTCCATATTGTTCTCATATCATTTCCTCCACCAAAAGGCAATTCCTACAACCCCAAAATGAGACTTGAGGACTACATATTCTACAGCAAATCTTGGGCACGTCGAGTAGCCGGCTTCGTGCCCGAGTTACCTCGGCATTGAGGTGGGAGCCCGTAAAAGAAGTAGGCGATGTGGTGCACTTCCGGCGACTAGGAGGAGACGGAACATTCCGCATGAGATCGGGACGATGACGAGAAGACCGGAGGACTTGGATCGTCGGTATATCTCTTTCCCATCTTGTAGATAGCTAGGACTAGTTAATGGTTCGATCCGGGTATTAGTGCGCGGCGGTTTGCCAGTTCAAGTAAAATTAAAGTTTATCACCGCTTCCGCATTTGGCCGTCGGATTGACGGCCGGGGCGCCGCCGTGCACTTACACATGTCCCCACTAGTATGATCCACATCATAGTCCAGGTAGTCAAGTACACATCCTAAGGGCTTTACCAACATGTAACAGAGAGACAATCAGTATACACGTTAAGGTAAAGTGTAACCAGATAGCATACTATCATGTCGAGCAAGAAAGTCCTTCCTATATACGTTCCAGCATCCACTACAATATACATCCTATGTACAGTAATGGCCTCTAGGGCATATATATAACTAACAATGACGTCCAGACAATGATACACTAAATTTGTTGACCAGTACATAATCTCGTAGAAAATGCTTAACTTGTTCCAGTTGGGTGGTTTGACCTGTTTTGTCGGATTTATCTTGAAGGTCACATTATTGTAACCATCCCACTGAGCAGTTACGTCCTCTCCGGACAATGAGGCTGGAGGCCCAAGAGCCTCATGATGACCATTATAGTGAGCAGCGTCTAACCTTTAGGGATGGTCTATTGGCAGGAAACGCCGATGACCGCAATAACAAACTTTCCTGCTAAAATTCAACCATTTCGATGTTGTATATTGATGGCAATAGGACATGCTTTATGACCATATACAGACCAACCTGATAGTATTCCATACGCAGGAAAGTTATTAATTATCCGCATTAAAGCCGTACGTAGTGTGAAGGTTGTATCTGTGTTTGCATCGTAAGTCTCTAAACCATCAATGAATAAATATTTTAACTCATCGATCAGAGGTTGGAGATAGACGTCGATATTGTTTCCCGGTGAGTTTGGTCCGTCAATAAGAAGAGGCATCATAAAGTAGGATTGATCCATAGCCAACCAAGGTGACAGATTATAGACTATCATTACAACGGACCATGTGTTGTGGCTTCCAGCCATATAGTTGAATGGGCATACGCCATCACTAGCGAGTCCGAGCATGACATTGTGAGGATCACTACTGAATATTTCGTACCTCCTATCGAAATCCTTCCATACCGGTGAATCTCTTGGATGACTTATTTTTCCATCTTCACTTGGAGCAGCATGGTGATGCCAAATCATTTCCTCGGCTGTTTTCTTGCACCTGAATATCCTCTGTAGCCTCTGTGTTATTGGAAAGTGTCGTGCTATCTTGACAGGTATATCGGGCTTTTTATCAGATTCTTTCGGTTTATACCCGGCCTCTCCGCATGTTGGAAACTGTTTCAAATCTGAATTCTCATTCCGGTACAACACGCAATCTTTAGGACATGCATGAATCTTCTCATACTTCAAACCCAAATCAAACATCATCTTCTGGGCTTCATACCAGCTGTCAGGCACGTTATTTTCCGGGGGCATGAATCTTTCAGGAACTTCAGAAGTATCGTGAATGACTTGTTGCTCTATCCATTTAGGCACTTAATCCGGAAAAGTTGGATGAACCATGATAGGGTTGAATAATTTGCATTCTCATAAATTGGTTTTCTAACATCATTCATGAACTTTTCATACTTATTAGCACGCGGTCCTTAGCCGGAAGGAATGTCATCTTCGGTATGAATACTATCACCTAAGGCAGATTTTACTATATCCTTCATTTCTTCTCCTGGAAAGAAGTTACCGTCTTCTCCTTATTTTTCTGCCGCATTACTGTCTTCTCCTTCTTTTTCTGCCGCATTACCGTCTACTTCTTGTCCTTCCCCATGATATAGCTAAGTTGTAAAAAGTCTAGTAAAACCATATTTAACGATGTGAAGCTCTACGATTTCTATTTTTTTCCAGAACTTATTCCCACATCTATCGTACGGGCAGAGAATCTTCTCTAACATGATCGTATTATGTGCGCATGCAAATTCAATGAAAGCAACTACTCCTGCAACAAACTTAGATTGTATGCATTGTTACCAATACACGTACATCTAGTCCTTAACTCTGATATACTCATGGGCCATGTTAGACTGTATAACATATAAATTGTAGTTTATGGTGATTATATTGAGAAATCTAAGAACGCGATGTTACTGACAAAGTAGAAAGTCCGTAGCGGCAAATTTGTCGTTGAAAAAAATAAATTATCGATAAACAAAGTTAGATTTGAAGATACCTAAGTTTGAGTTGTATTCTGTGTATGTGTATTTCAATTTATGATTTCGCTTAAGTGTAGGGTTGTTAGTGTATATGTACTTTGTGTGTGCGTTTGTTGTGTATTCGTGTTGTATGTGTGTGTTTCGGCTGTCGGGGGTAAGGCTTCTATCCTATTAAGAATGTATAGAGCAGACACCCATTCGCTTGTGCTTTCATCTGTTTCGAGTAAATTTCTGCAGCACCTCCCCGTTATTCTCCGAGTACACTGTAATAGAATAGATAATCATTTCAATGCTGTGAAACAACGTTGAAATGAACATCTAATTTATCTTTGTACATGGAGAACCAGCGGAAAAGTACCAACGAAATAACTCAAAATGAATGAAAACACAAGTGAACGCAGGTGTTTGCTTTATACATTCCTAACTTGTCCACACTGGACAAATCTATCGGTTATCATACGATTGAATCTTCTCGTCATATAGAATACACGATGGTTGTTAGTACCAAACTATACCGTCCGATATTTAACAACCTTCGTATAATTCTATGTCATGACGAACATCGAATGTATGTTAACCGATAGACGGGGACTAAGCCGCGCTTTGATTTTCACATATGAGTATCGATGAGAATATGAAAGTTTCATATTATCATCGAGTATCATATATTAGTTTTAAGTTGAACATTTAACTTGAATAGGTTTTACGTTTACGTTTCGTTATTAAGGGTTCGAAGGTTTTTTGTTTAGGGTAAATTTTTATTGCGTTTACGGTTAAGTTGTGCGTTTACGTTATCATCAAGCATCGTCGTGAAGGAACTCGTGCACCCTAAACCCTAACCCTAATTAACTCAAATTAACCTAATTAACCCAAATTAACCATAATCATCACCTTAACCCAAAATTACCCTAATTAACCCAAAATTAACCTAATTAACCCAAATTAACCTAATTAACCCAAATTAATCCAAATCAACACCTTAACTCAAATTATCCTTAATTAACCCAAAATTAACCCAATTAATCCAAATTAACCCTAATCAACACCCTAACACAAATACACTCTATTTTACCTGATCAACCATAGCCTAAACCCTAACCCAAATTAACCTAACCCTAATCATCATCCAAACCCCAATCCAAATTAACTCTAGCCCAAACCAAAATTAACCCTAATTAATCTAATTAACCCAAACCCTTACCCTAATCATCACCAACCCTATTTTACCAAATTAACTCATACTAACCCTAACCCTAACCCTAACCTAAAACTTAACCCCAACACTAACCCTAACCTTAAACCGAACCCTAACCCTATCTAATTAACCGTAACCTTAGCCCAAACCATGTTAGTTATATGTATGCCCTAGAGGCCATTACTGTACATACGATATATATTGTAGTGGATGCTTGGACATATATAGGGAGGACTTTCTTGTTCGACATGATAGTATGCTATCTGTTTGCTCTTTATCTTAACATGTACACTGATTGTCTCTATGTTACATGTTGATAAAGCCCTTAGGATGAGTACTTGACTACCAGGATTATGATGCAGATCATACTAGTGGGGACATAGTAGTCTTCAAGTACATCCTTCAAATGTTCCAAGTCGAAAGTGTATCGAGACAGGGCATCGATATACCAGAGTAGATTAGCGTATAGCTTCTCGACCCATGTAGATAGATGATGGATGATCCGATATTCATTGGTGTTTGACATCAGAGACAATATACGGGTGCTTAGTGGAGACTGAAAACACTGAACGGACTCACGAGAACTCCAAGATGGTATTATACTTCACGTCAGATGGCAGTTCTCTGGTGACACTGGTACAGGTTAGTCTGTAGACCCGAGATCTTCATAGATTCTTGTGTGATTCCCACTGTGCTTTGATTTCCACCTTAACACGTTCAAGAGAACGTGCAAAACGGTGGCTTTTGGGCACAGTCCCGAATCACATAGAGGCAATAAGCGATAGGAGGGGTTTCTTCTCTCCTGGTATTGGGGGTTGATTTTACGCTGTGCTCGATTGGCTATAACAGGAAGTCCCTGGCCAGGGCTGCTTCAGAGATATACTGGTAAGCGTTATATGTAGTTTCTCGACCTGTTATGAGCCTCACATCGGCACGACTTATCGAGTTACTGAGGTCTGACGTTTACCACCCCTAGACAAGATATGCGACATATCAGACGAAGAGACCGGATTGTACGGTAGTGTTACTGATTGGATTAGCAGGAATATGAGCATGCTTGCTTATTGATCTTCTGATCGCTCAATACCCGGGTGGCCGTTACGATTAGCAGACCGCTTGCGGCTTGTGAGCATTTGATATGATCATCATCTACTGCCGGCGTATTGACGAGTCTTTAGAGTCCTACACAGGGGTTTTCTGGCTCAAGAGAAACGGAGTAGGAGCACATATGTGATATGTGCGGGACCGAGATTAATACGATATGAGATACCGTATTCTATTCTCGCGATATGTGATATCGGTCGGTTATATATGATATAGCCGGGTTATCGGATCAAGTGTTGATTCGATAAGTTGATTCATTTGATATTAGTCGGTTATATGTGATATAGCCAGATTATTAAATCAAGAGTTGATTTAATAATTTAATGTATAATTATATATTTGATATATTACATTACATTAATTACTATTAAGCTCACTTATGATTTATTTTTCTCACTTTGTGCATGTGTATATATGTGATATATATAAGTGTATATTATTTTGTGTCATGCTTGATGATACATGCAACAAAGGTGTGTGTATGAATTACACCATACTTGGTTTAATTGCTGGGGTTTTATTTATTTTGATAATTATAAAAGGTGGCATTTTGTCATGGATGAAAGCTTGTAGAAGCTTATAGTGATCTTTGACCAAGTCTACTCTTTTGTTTTGGCTAAGATATTTGTTAACCCAACCAATTAAACCTAGCCATGGTTAACTCTCTACAAAGGTTAACATATGATGTTAACTCACCTAAGGTTGCCATTATTCACTTGGTTAATTCCATGAGAGTTATTTTCTTCTTCTTCCTAAAATCTTTCTAGCTTCAATGGAGATGTGAGAAAATGAGTGAGAAAATCAAATCTAAAGTGAGCCCACTTTCTACTTCATCATTCTCTACTACTTGCCATTTAGTATAGGATGTTTGCTTCACTAATTCAATAATTAGTGAAGAGGTAGCTTGGGTTAGTGTCTCCTCGACGTAGATCATTTTCGGCATCGATGTCTACTAGCAAGCTTGATCCGTACATCTTGTGGAGCCTCTCTAGAGTTCGGGAGTTCATGATCGCAGCGAAGGGACGACTACACGGAGCTAATGAAGTGAAGGACCGGTCTACAAAGGTTGTATTCCTTGTTCACTTTACTTGCAAAGTAGTTTGCATTTTCATTCCGTCGGTTTTCTAGTTAACGATTCTTTGTTAGGGTTAAATAGAACGGCAAATTTTTGAATGTGGCATGGACGATGCCTCCCGAAACCTTGCTGCCGTGCTAGGCAACCCTGCAGTGGTATCAGAGCTATGCTAGAAATTTAGACGGATTTTGTTAAGATTACGAAACCGAAATACTCCGAAACTTGAAACGCGAAAATGTAATTTCCGTCGAATTTAAAAAGTTGTCAAATTTTTTTAGACAAGTACAGAATGTTGTAACACCTTAGGATTTCGTTTAGTGTTAATTAAGCGATAATGCGGGTTTTCTGTAAAAAGTTTACCAATTTGGGTTCCTCACATTTTATAACAATTAATTTATATTTTATTATTATTTGTTTTGGCTTGCACACACGTATGCACGTTAATGTGAGGGTTAGTTTGTGTTAATCTTGTTAGTGACCATGACACTTAACCTAATCCTAATCCTTGCTTTGCTATGAGCTTAACCTAACCCTAGATATTTGTTTTGTGAGAAGATATTTCCTTTTGTCTTTTGGAATGAGAGGAGGTGGCAAGGTGAATCATGAAGAGCATTAATGGTTGCATTAATGGAGATGGAGGGGGGGGGGGGCGTAAGATTAAGGGTTTAGCTTACCCTACACTCACCTCACTCTCTCATTATCATTTCACACTCTCGTTTTTTTTTATCGATTTCTCATTTCTCTTCACTTCCCTCAACTCTCAACTGAACACTTACCTTCTCATCACAAAACTTTCACTAAACTTCATAAAATCTCACCCGAATCACTTCTTAAGCCATGTTTTGCCTCTTAGATACCTTGGAGCTTGGAAAGCTAGGATCTTTGAGCTTGTGGGAGTTGGTAATGATCTCTATCTGTTAATTAGATGTTTTTAATGTTGTGTAGCTTGTTAGTTTCAGTTTAGAACGCGTAATGTTCCGTTTCGTGCAAATATCATATTTTTTAGTGTAGATTTGTGTCTCGGATGATCTGCTATCAAACCAGGTATTTTTTGGAAAAGTTCCCATCACAGTGACCTAGTGTGGTGACCTAGAAGATACCCTCAAAATCCGGGCCCATTCCCTCAAGAGCAGGTCGCAGATTTATTGGTTCTGGCCGCAATTTGCGGCCAGAGTAGGGGCTGGGGTATTTTGTTTTGGTCTTGTGGTATGTGCAACTTTTACAAATTGTTTGTGTAGAAAAATCTAGGATCATTTTGCTAGTTTCTAGTGTTTCGATTTCGCGTGTTACGTTATCCGATACGGTTCGTGTCTTTGTGTATCTGTTACTCTTGGATTAGTTTCGTAGTGTCGCTACGCGTGTTAGCCACTAGACGAACACTTGAGAGTATGTTTGGAGTTGTTGCGTCGGTCAAACGTAGTTGGTACGTTTTTATTGGTCGATTGCTAATATGCACTTGTTATGTTGTTTTATGATCTTAGGGACTCAGCCGGGGACTTCGGACGCTGCGAAGAAGGGAAAGCGAGTGGTTGGCTTTACTTAGCCCCAGGATCATCTGTGAGTAGATTTTACATCTACAGGGGAATCGCCCGCATAGCGTTATGCGTCTGGGCTAGATATGATATGATATCAGCTGCATGTTTATATTGCACATATAGAGTTTGCGCATAACTTCATTGCATATTATTACTTGTTGTGCTTGGACTTGTACCCATTGGACACTGCACTATTATTGACGGCTCATGTTGCACGAGCACTGATTGTATGCCACACACATCGTCGATAATTGCCATGACACGCACAATACACATACATAAATGATATTGTATGGTTAGGGACATTGAGACATTGATTCATATTCCATTGTGCATATGACATATATCATACCTGTATACCTACATGCTTACACATATGCCTTGCCATGACTACATGCTAGCTACCCATATACCTATATGGTATTGTACCATTAGAGATAGGTATATACACATATGAGACATAGCTACATGTACATCTTGCATACATACTTACATGTACACCCGTATACCTTGTTATAGCTACACATATACCTGGAGGGTATTACATCATTATTGATAGGTAGATACACATATCTTACTATACCGACATGGTTACGCATACCTGGTTATAGCTACATGTTCACCTTATATGATGTTGCGTTGGACTTTGGAGAAATTAGGAACCGCATTATATATTTAATGACTTGTTGCAGTTAAATAGCGATTTTTCCTTTATATGCTCATATTACTGTTTCATGTTGCATATATTATATTTCATGGATTTCGCATGTAATATGGTTTTCATATGATATTTTCTGGATGTTTTAATCCTGCGTATATATATCAGTGGTATGAGACGCTGATATACATATGTATATTTACGTATATATATATCAGTGGTATGGGACGCTGTTATATATGTACACCTACATAATATATCATCATAATGATCTATGCAAATATACTTATTCATTATATATGTGGGCCGATTCAATGGCCGGGACGATATTATGGTCGATATGTAGGCCGATTCAATGGCCGGGACGATATTATGGTCGATATGTGAGCCGATTCAATGGCTGGGCCGATTCAATGGTCGATGTGAGGGGCCTATATACCCGATATGAGGGGTCTATATGCCCGATGTGAGGGGCCTATATGCCCGATGTGAGGGGCCTATGTGCCCGATGTGAGAATGACATGTTTTATTCTGTACTCCGCATTTATTTGATATGAATTGCTTCATGTATTAGTAGTGCCTGATAGAGTACCTTTCATGACTGTTGCATATACATATTGCTATTTATTGCTATCAGCTTGAATGTGATAGATTAGCGCAGTACGTGCATACTTGCGATTACCTGCATATGTTATTTACTAGTCACGAGTTGGCAACTCACCCCCGTTGTGCCACAGGGTTGTACATGTTGTCCCTTAAAGCAGTCGCGACAGGGCTTTCATCTATCGGATCATCTTTTACAGCGGATACCGCTACGGCTGACTGGGTGCAGTTTTGCTATATGTGGGTTTTTGCGGTTATCCGATATTGCTCATTGTATATTCATTGTATCCAGTACTCTCCATCTACCATTTTCATGTATTGACTTAGAGACGACTTGTGAGAACGATATTGTATATTATTTGTAACTTGGAGATTTTCATGCTGTTCACTTTATATCGTCTTTTTCTTCGCTACGGCGTCGTATATCTGTTGTGGTGTTTGTTTTCCGCCTTTGGGCGTGGATTTGCTCCCGTTTGGGGATGCTTTACTTATATCTTTTGTTGTACCCTTTTTGGGGGCTTGTTTTACAAAGGAGGTGCTGCCAAATTTTAAAGGAAGTAAATTTGGACTTTAAAGAATTTTGATTGAGATTTCAAAAGTTTTAACAATATTATTATCACCTACTACTTTTGATGGTTTATATTGCTGGGTTTTTGGCTTACTTGAATTACGTTACGCCTGGTGACGTTACGTAGTTTAAGGGCCGTCACGTGCTAAATTTTAGGTCGTGACAAATGTTATATGGGATATATTATGAACACAGTTAAAATTTCAGGGGGTATGCTCGGATTTTGGCCGAGATCACTAGGGTAGGGGCTGGCCACTTTTTGTTAGTTTTGCTTGAAATTTTCACTGTGTTCCAGTGACTGGGTTTTAGTGTTTCAGGTGTTGTTTGTTTTTGCTAATTTTTCATGTGATGTAATCTTACACTATAAGCAATTCGGAGTGTTTTGTATTCATAGTTTTAACATTGTTTCGGGTTATTCACATATTGTCTAGGTGAAGTTAAAAAGTTCGAACGATTATCAAAAACCTAATTTTCCAAGTTTAACGTATTCGGAAAAACATGCAAGTAATTCTATGAACCCTCTAGAAGAATGAAACCCTAACTCGACTTTTTGGATCGCGGAACCGCGGTCATACCGTAGGGTTTGCCGCAGTTCCGTAGCGACATGAGTGAGGCTTGGGTCTGCCCTTCTACGGCTGGTGCATAGATACTATGGCATATTCTGGGTATTATTGAACTGTGCTCAAGTGTTGAGCTGTTGGGAAATTATGGGAATTTGATGAATTGATCGAAAAGTTTAACGTCGTCCGGATATCATATGATGGGATACAATATTTGGAATCCACAAAAGTAGTTATGAGATAACTAATTTGAATGTTATAAATCTAGTAATTTCGTCTCATTTGATCGGTTGCCACGGGATTTTGATGTGATCAAAAGTCCGTCGCAATCACGTAGTGTACGCGGATACTCACCGGGTAACCTTATTAGATAGCCACGCCCCATAGCTCTGACCAAGTGACTGTAGGAGAACCCCGTCGCCAAAAGCATCCGTTCGGGTGCTCGCGACAGCGGTGTTACGCCTTAGTGCACTTCGTCGACGGCATCGGGGGTGCGGCCGTCTACTAAAGTTTCCGACGAGTATTCGATCAGGATGTCGGGAATCTTGTTGAATTTACCGACTAGATATTAAAATGTGTTTTGAATATCGAGACTAAAATGCGGGGTTTATAATTGTTAGGCATGCGATGTCTGAGGAATTCATTTGGTTAGGCATGTGAAGTCTAAGGAGGCTGCAGAATCCAACTGTTGTAGTTTTTCACTTTCTTTTCTGCGACCGTAAGTGTAATATGTGGTGTATCACCGGTTTCGTTGCTATACGTCAATGACAATTGGGATACGCATATTTACTTACGTTGATGACATGCGATGTTATGTGTTACTGGGATATGTTATATTGGATCGTCATGTTTTGAATAGCCGGGGTTTTATGTGAGATGAGAGTTTTTCATTTTCATTCATGTAAAATTCATTGTATGTAATATTCTTTTATTAGGGCACTTCAGGGTTGAGGATGATGTCACCATTGTATATTATTTACTTTTCCGCATTAGGATAGACCTAAGGCAGGGAGCACAAGTAACCGGGTTCTAGGGTTCAGTGGGAGACCATCTCGATGAGTCGAGACCGGGTCTCCTAACTCTAGAATTGGGAGGGTTACTTGCCACTCTCGTAGGGGTCTAGGGATGTGGGTTTGGCTATTCATCCGACCGTAGAATCCGTGTTTTATATTGGTTTAATTTAAAACCCGGAAATCCTAATATATCCAATATTTCATATGTTGTTTTCTGCTGCGATATTCTGTGATGTGATCACTGTATATGATGGGATAGATACTGTATATAGTATATGTAATATATTAAATAGACATTGCTTATGTTTTACACCCATGCTAGCCCTGTCCCGCTCTGCCGTTAGTTACCTAACCTAACGGTGCATGAGGGGACATCGAGGCGAATGCAGATGGCATAAGCGTACGTTGTATTTATCTGTGATGCTTAGGTAATTTAAAATGATGGGACTTCATTAATGAGATTAATGAAATAAAAGAAACCTAAAAATATTGTAGAAACTTGTCTCGAAAACTGGTAGCTCTAGTTCTTGGTTTGCATAGCGGTATTTCTTGTAGAATATCCAGCACCTTATTCGATAAGGAAAGAGCCGAGATCCCTTCACCGGGAGTGACCTCTTTAGAGAAACAAGCAGATGCTACAAACTCGGTTTGTATTTTGATTGCTTTTATAGTTTTTGCTTTGCATAGTGGTATTTGTGAAATATCCTGCACCTTATTCGATAAGGAAAGAGCCGAGATCCCTTCACCGGGAGTGACCTCTTTAGCAAAACTAGTAAAACCCTCAAAAACACTCATTTTCAAAATCACTCGATTCTACGACGATATCAAGTTCATTACACAAAAGGTTTTCTTAAAAACCTGTCGTATCCCTCCATCATTTAAGATAAGTACTATTTAGTATTCATACTGCGGTAGTTTGGCCTCCGTCAAGGCGTAGTGTATGGTAGCTGACTAGTGCTTATCTGCCAGTATACGATGCGATTGGATTTGGGTATTCGTACGGCGTAATTTGGCCTTCGTCAAGGGTCGTACGGGTGGGTTTAATTCAATCATGAAATGTACGGGTTGAACTTGTCTGGCGGCCTATGGTTTGTTGGCCTTCGTCAAGGTCATAGAAAGTTAGGGGTAAAATATTATCGGGAATTTCAAGTGTTGAAATTTGCAATGAGATTGCATACCTCCTATGAGATAGTTGGATCCCGATACCCACTGCGAGTAAGAGTTATTCCTGGGAGAGTTTTACACATTACAATTAGCCGATCAAGCAGGTGTCTAGAAAGGTGTTAACGAGGTTACGCCTCTGGGAAAATGAGGTTTATTTTAATTAGGTCCGTGCGAAAGCACGGGGAACCTCCCTCAAAGTACCAACACTGGCCTGGCTGAAAGATTGGCGAACTTGTAAGGTGTAATTAATCCCGTCTAGTCTTACCTTTTAGGGTTTGAAGGAAAATTTGACTAAAATAGTGGGAGCCATCCTGATTAGATAAATTAATAACCAATCTAATCTTGGAAGAGCATACGCTGAGTGTTTTCTTCTCTCACTCTCCAGGTAGCGACCATGTCACGCTTTAATAAAGATAATAATACAGATGTATTGACCGGACCCGCTTGTTATACTGAGCTGGGGAACGTTGGTCCCGCTCCAACTTATAATTGTTATAAGACTGAGCAGGAAATAGGGGATTACCAGGATTCCCGTACCGCCCAAACGAAGAAAGTACATCATGATGTATCTTCTTCAGGTGTGTTCATTACTGAGAACCGTTTTTCAATATCCTTTACGTCCTGGGTATGAGATACCGGATCAGGATCCCACATATGTAATTTGTTACATGGGCTACAGAGAGGTAGAGAACTAAGAATGGGTGATAAGTTTTAATAGTTAGAAACGGTGCAATTTTGCAGCCAAGGTGTTGGCAGTTATCACCCTGTATTAACAAATACATTGATTCTGAACGAATGTTATTAGATACCGAACCTGATATACAATATCATATTAGTCTCTTTATTTAGTAAAGAAGGATATAATTTTGTATTGTTGGATAATGTTTTGAACATTTCCTATATCAAGAGTTGATCGGTTCAGGCACGTTATCTAAAAGTATATGCGTTCTAAATGAAACCACAGTTCTTAACGTACAGAACACACACAAGAGGAAGAGTTCAGAAATGAACGGATCCTTCTTGATGCATTGTAGACTAGGTCATATCAATGCGACCCGACTAGCTAAGTTACATAAAGATGCAAATTTAAATCAGTTTGAATTTACATCTTGTGAAACTTGCCAGTCATGTCACAAAGATAAGATGACCATAGCTCCATTTATTGGAAACAGAGAAAGAGTTAGATGAACTCTTGGGATTGATACATGATGATGTATGTAGATCTCCTGTCTACACATGCTAGGATTGGTCCTTTATACTTCATTACATTCACCGATGATCTCTCAAGATTCACACATGTGTTCCTGTTGAAACACAAGTCTGAACCTTTTAAGAAATTCAAAGAATATAAGTCAGAAGTAGATAACCACAATGGGTATAAGTATTATGTCCTCTGATGTGATCAGGGAGGTGAATACTTGAGCACGGAATTCCTGGACTGTTCTAAAGGAAAATGAGATTCTCTCTCAGCATTACTCCTCTATATACACCACAACACGTTGGTATATCGGGATGGAGCAATCGCACCCTATGTGATAAGGTGTGCTCTATGATGAGTACTACTGAGTTGCCTATATCCTTTTGGGGGTTATGCACTTGAGAAGATGCATACCTATTGAATTGGGTTCCAACCAAATCAGGTGCCTACCACTCCATATGTGATATGGTATGGGAAGAGCCCATCTCTTAAGGATGTTAAGAATTGGGTTGTCCGGCCTATATCAAAAGCAAAATACGGACAAGCTCGGGGCAAGGTCAGTTATGTGGAAGTTGTAGCGTTCCTGGGCACACCCATGAGGTTCCACAACAGATCAAACATGTCCAATTCAAAAATTTTCTATGTGCCGAAAAACCCTAAGCAAGATCGTAACTAGAGGTAAGGCGAAACAGGAAAGTTAACAACTTAACTAGATAGTGAAAGTGACTACAACCTTTGTAGATCCGGTCCTCCACCTCTTTAGCTCCGCGATGACGTCCCTCCGCTGCGATCATCGGATCCCGGACTCTGGCGATGGTTTCGTCGGAGAAATGATCGGGCTAGGTCGTCAACTTCGATGCCGAAGATGATCTACGACGAGGAAACTCAAGATCAAGCTCCACCTTCACTAAGTCATGAAACTTGTGAAGAAAACACCCTATACTACATGGCAAGTGGTAAAGGATGAAGAAATAGGAAGTGGGTTCACTTTAGAATTGGATTTCTCACTTGATTTCTCATGGCACCATTGGAGGTAGTAATTTTTCTTCTTCTTGAAGAAGAAGAAGAAGAAGAAATAATATATTGAGAATAATAAAATCAATTGATCTTATCATAATACAACTTTGGGTTTGTTTAACAAGTGTAGAGAATAAACTAGGGTTTAGGTTTAAAGGTTAGGTCAAGGCAAAAGACAAAATGGTAGATAATGCAAAGAAGCTTCATGAAGCTTAAGCAAAGAAACAAAATTAGCCACCATTTCATTTTGCCAAAAATGAATTAAAGAAAATAAGTAAAGATAACAAAACCCTAACCATTAACCTAAACATGGTTTAGATCAAACATACACCCAAGTTTGCATGTATCATTAAACATGATACAAACTAATGCATAAAAAATATATCATATATACAATGTGCACAATCAAGTGAGAAAATCCATCTTAAGTGAACAAATACTAGTTAATGTAAAGTAATATATCTAATATATAATTATACATTAAATCATTAAATCAACACTTGATTTAATGATCCGGTCATACTGCATATAACGGACTAATATCAAGTGTATCAATATATCGAATCAACACTTGATTCGGTAACCCGGCTATATCTTATATAACCGTCCAATGATACAAATCGCGAGAATAGAATCCAGTATCTCATACTGGTATCATTCTCGGTCCCGCACATATCTCATATGCGCTCCTATTTCGTTTCGCTTGAGCCAGGAAACCTCTGTGTAGAACTCTAAAGACTCGTCAATACGCCGGCAGCAGGTGATGATCATATCAAACACCCACAAGCCGCAAGCGGTCTGCTAAACGTAATGGCCACCCGGGTATTGAGCGATCAGAAGATCAACGAGCAAGCCCACTCACACTCCTGTGAATCCGACCAGCAACACTTACCGTACAGTCCGGTCTGTTCGTCTGATATGTCGCATATCTCGTCAAGGGATGGTAAACGTCAAACCCCAGTAGCTTGATAAGTCAGGCCGATATAAGGTCCATAACATAGAATGAAACTACTGATAACACTTACCAGTAGATCACTGCAACCCTGGCCAGGGATTTCCAGTTATGGCCAGTCGAGCATAGCGCAACATCAACCCCCAATACCGGGAGAGACGAATCCCCTCCTATCGCTCATTGCCTCCATGTGAATCGGGACTGTACCCAAAAACCACCTGTTTGCACGACTCAGTAGAGCCGTGGTAGGGTGGAAATCAAAGCACAGTGGGAGACACACAAGACTCTATGACGATCTCGGGTCAACAGACTAAGCTGTACCAGTGTCACCAGAGAACTGCCATCTGACATGAGGTATAATACCATCTGGGAGTTCTCGGCGAGTCCGTTCAGTGTACCCAGTCTCCACTGAGCACCCGCATACCATCTCTGATGTCAAACACCAATGGATATGGGATTATACATCGCCCATCACATCGGTCGAGAAGATATACGCCAGTCTACTTTGGAATATCGATGCCCCGTCTCGATATTCCCACGACTAGGAATATTGAAGGATGTACTCATGGACTACCCAGGCCCCACTAGTATGATCTACATCACCGTCCTGGAAGTCAAGTACACATCCTAAGGGCTTTATCAACATGTAACAGAGAGACAGAAAGTATATATGTTAAGATAAAGAGCAACCAGATAGCATACTATCATGTCGAGCAAGAAAGTCCTACCTATATATGTCCCAGCATCTACTACAATATACATCCAATGTACAGTAATGGCCTCTAGGGCATACATATAACTAACAATCTCCTACTTGCACTAGGGCCATCTGTAGCAGTGGTTGTAGTATCTAATACTCAACCATCCCATATAAGTCTCTCTATGGGCAAAAGGCCTTTGTGAGTGGATCCTCCGTGTTGTCCTCTGAGTCTACACTCCTTACCTCGATCACCCTGGAGATCAACTATCTCCATGATCAGGTGATGCTGCCTCAGAATATGTCTGGGTCACTGATGGGGTCAGGGTTCCTTGGTCAAAGCCACACTTCCATTGCCACACAATGGTAGGAACCTTGTTCATCTCATGAACCAATATATACCCAAACTGCTTCTTTAGTAGTATCTTTGATAGCGATGTTACCAGCCTTTATCGTCTAGTTTGCCACGGTATCTAGCTTGGAACTCTTCCAACATACCGTCCCTCTACTGAGGGTAAAGACAATGCCTGCGACTGACATCCAGTCGTCCTCATCACCCTGGAACCTTTCCAGTGATTCTCCCCAGGATCAATTGATACCATCTCACTACAACAAGTGAGAATCCTTCTATCTCATAGATCAAAACTCAGGATTTGGGAGGTATCACATTGATCATTTATGGAGAATCCTTGTGATAAGAGGAGATCGACCATATGTAGCATAGGAAATTCTTTTCTTATCAAGAGTATGTTTTCCACATACAATACGAGGATGACCACCTTACTCTCTACTACCTTTTTGTACATACAAGGTTCATCTACCATTTTGATGAAGTCAAACACTTCGACTACCACATCAAAACAGACGTTCCAACTCTGTGATGCCTGCTTTATTCTGTAAAGCAACTTGCACACGTTTCCGCTGCTCCCACTGTTTACGAAGCCCTCTGGCTGTGTTCTTATAGACGTTCTCTTCTAAATCATTATTTAGAAAAGCAGTCATGACACCCAACCACCAGATATCGTAGTCATGGTATGTAGCCGTGGCAAGTAGGATCCGGATGGACTTAAGCATAGCCACTGGAAAAAGTTTCATCATTATCCACGCCTAGTCGATGACGAAAACCTTTAACAAGTCTAGCTTTGAAAGTCTCAACTTTTCCATCTACACCAAGTAATCTTCTTAAGATATACTTGCTCCTGATGGGAATTTAACCCTTCAGATATAGCAACCAAAGTCCATACTTTGTTGGTGTACATGGATTCCATCTCAGATCGCTAAGCATCCAGCCATTCTTACAGAGTCCCTACTCTTGATGGCCTGCTCGAAACTAGTTGGGTCATCATCTCATGATGCAATCCTCGCTCCCACTGTTATCGAGAAACCGAAGTATCTCTCAGGCGGATGAGGAACCCTGCTAGATCGGCGGAGAGGCGGAGGTGAGGCGGAGACTATTGAATCCTTTGGTTCTATCAAATCATCAGCTGTAGTTTGTATAGCTGGAATCTTTCCAGTTTTACAGAACTGACCTTGTCTCGATCTTGTTCGGATTTTGCTTTTGACATAGGCCGGACAATCCCAAATCTTAACTTACTTAAGAGATAGGCTCTTCCCATACCATATCTTATATGGAGTGGTAGGCACTGATTTGATTCGAACCCAATTCAATAGATATGCAGCTTCTCAAGTGCATAACCCCAAAAGGAAATAGGTAACTCAGTAGTACTCATCATAGAGCGCACCATATCTAATATGGTGCGGTTTCTCCGCCCCGATACACCATTGTGCTTTGGTGTATACGAAGGAGTGATGCTGAGAGAGAATCTCATTCTCCTTTAGAATAGTCCAGGAATTCTATGCACAAGTATTCTCCTCTTTGATCTCATCATAGGACATAATACTTATACCCGTATTTTGGTTCTCTACTTCTAACTTATATTCTGTGAATATCTCAAAAGCTTCGGACTTATGTTTCAACAGGAACATATGGCTGAATCTTGAGAGATCATCAGAGAATGTAATGAAATACAAAGAACCGGTCCTGGCATGTGTAGACAGGGGGACCTTACATACATCAACATGTATCAATCCCAAGAGTTTACTAACTCTTTCTCTGTTTCCAATAAACAGAGCTATGGTCATCTAATCTTTGTGACATGACTGGCAGGTTTCATAAGATGTAAATTCAAACTGATTTAAATATGCATCTAAATGTAACTTCAGTCAGCCGGGTCGCATTGATATGACCTAGTCTACAATGCCTCAAGAAGGATTCGTTCATTTCTGAACTCTTCCTCTTGTGTGTGTTCCGTATACTAAGAACTGTAGTTTGATTTAGAACATCAATGCTTTTAGATAACGTGCCTGAACCGATCAACTTTTGATATAGGAAATGTTCAAAACAATATCCAACAATACAAAATTATATCGTTTCTTTACTAATAAAGAGACTGATATGATTTTGTATATCAGGTTCGGTATCTAATAGCATTTGTTCAGAATCAATGTATTGGTAATACAGGGTGACAGTGACCAACAGACTTGGCTGCAACACTACACCGTTTTCTGTCTCATGAAACTAATCACCCGTACTCAGTTCTCTACCTTTCTGTAGTCCTAGGTAACGGATTACATTTGCGGGATCCTGATCCGGTATCTAATATGTTAGTTATATGTATGCCCTAGAGGCCATTACTGTATATAGGATGTATATTGTAGTGGATGCTGGGACATATATAGGGAGGATTTTCTTGCTCGACATGATAGTATGCTATCTGGTTGCTCTTTATCTTAACGTGTACACTGATTGTCTCTCTGTTACATTTTGGTAAAGCCCTTAGGATGTGTACTTGACTACCTGGACTATGATGCGGATCATACTAGTGGGGACATGGTAGTCCACAAGTACATCCTTCAAGGTCCCTAGTCATGGGTGTATCGAGACGGGGCATCGATATACCAGTGTAGACTAGCGTATACCTTCTCGACCCATACAGATGGGCGATGGATGATCCCATATCCATTGGTGTTTGACATCAGAGATGATATACGGGTGCTCAGTGGAGACAGGGTACACTGGACGGACTTGCCGAGAACTCCCAGATGGTATTATACCTCACGTCAGAAGGCATTTCTCTGGTGACACTGGTACAGGTTAGTCTGTAGACCCGAGATCGTCATAGAGTCTTGTGTGATTCCCACTGTGCTTTGATTTCCACCTTACCACGTCCAAGAGGGCATGCAAAACGGTGTTTTTTGGGTACAGTCCCGAATCACATGGAGGCAATGAGCGATAGGAGGGGATTCATCTCTCCCGGTATACGGAGTTGATGTTGCGCTGTGTTCGATTGGCTATAACCGGAAATCCTTGGCCAGGGTTGCTGAGATTTACTGGTAAGTGTTACCAGTAGTTTCTCCAACAGTTATACACCTCATATCGACACGACTTATCGAGCTACTGGGGTCTGACGTTTACCACCCCTACGCGAGATATGCGACATATCAGACGAACAGACCGGACTGTACGGTAAGTGTTACTGGTTGGATTCACAAGAGTGTGAGCGGGCTTGCTCGTTGATCTTCTGATCGCTCAATACCCGGGTGGCCGTTACGTTTAGCAGACCGCTTGCGGCTTGTGGGTGCTTGATATGATCTTCATCTGCTGCCGGCGTATTGATGAGTCTTTAGAGTCCTACACAGAGGTTTCCTGGCTCAAGCGAAACGAAATAGGAGCGCATATGAGATATGTGCGGGACCGAGAATAATACCAGTATGTGATACTGTATTCTATTCTCGCGATTTGTATCATTGGACGGTTATATGAGATATAGCCGGGTTACCGAATCAAGTGTTGATTCGATACATTGATACACTAAATATTAGTCGGTTATATGCAGTATGACCGGATCATTAAATCAAGCGTTGATTTAATAATTTAATGCATAATTATATATTTGATATATTACTTTGCATTAACTAGTATTGGTTCACTTAAGATGGATTTTCTCACTTGATGTGCACATTATATATATATGATATAGTTTTGTGCACAAGTTTGTATCATGTTTGATGATACATGCAAAAATGTGTGTGTGTATGCTTTAAACTATGATTAGGTTAATGGTTAGGGTTTCATTTACTTATTCATTTATTTATTTATTCTTTTTGGCAAGAAATGAAATGGTGGCTTTCTTTGGATTTATCTTGAAGCTTCTTGAAGCTTTGAAAAGCTTTGACCATTTTTGTTTCTTTCCTTAACCCTAACCATTTTCTTTAACCATAGTTTATTCTCTACACTCAACCATGGTTGCATTTTGATAACTTCACTTGATTTATCATTTGATTTTATAATTCTTATCATATTCTTTTTCTTCTTCTTCTTCTTCTTCTTCAAGAAGGAGAAACCTTACTAGCTTTAATGGTGCTATGAGGAAAAGAGTGAGAAATCCAAATCCAAAGTGAACCCACTTCCTATTTCTTCATCCTCTACCACTTTTCAAGTAGTATTGGGTGTTTTCTTCACAAGTTTCATGACTTGGTGAAGTTGGAGCTTGATCTTGAGTTGCCTCGACGTAAATCATCTTCGGCATCGAAGTCGACGACCTAGCCCGATCATTTCTTCGACGAAACCATCGCTAGAGTCCGGGATCCGATGATCGCAGCGGAGGGACATCATCACGGAGCTAAGGAAGTAGAGGACCGGATCTACAAAGGTTGTAGTCTCTTTCACTTAGCAGTAAAGTTGTTTACTAGCTTGTAGTTTTGCCTATTCTCTAGTTAACGATCTAGTTTAGGGTTTCTCGGCACCGGAAAATTTTGAATTTGGCATGGTTGATGCCTTGTGAGACCTCTTGAGTGTGCCTAAGAACCCTACAGTGGTATCAGAGCCTAGCTAGAGCTTTAGACAAAGTGTAGACGAAGCTAGAAGTCTGATCGAACCCGATATCCCCCGATTTCTACCCTCACTGTACAATTTTTCAAACTGTGGATTTTGTGAATTAAAAATGCTCAGAAAATAGTGCAGGTAAATATAAGGTTAACTGTAGAAAACGAGACTCTAACTCATTCAAACGGCCGTGGAACCGCGGCAATGGCATGCCATTGGCGGCGGTTCCGCGGCTAAATTAGAGAATTAGGGTTTCAGTTTTGTACAGTTTTCCCCGTATGTGATTCCTGATATTTCTGGGTGCTTTTAATTATACTCAACAGTTGAGTTTTCTGGGTTATATTGGGGATTCGATGATTCGATCGGAATCTTTAACTGCGTCTATGTGTTTTTCTGGGTAATTTAGAATATGTTAAAAAGTTCGACCGGATATAAATACCCACTTTTTCCCTTGCCGGGAAATTTCCAATTGTTGGATTTTTCCGTGGTTTAAAGACGTTCTAAGTAGTGCAAGTAACGCGATGGACCCTCTAGAAGACAACAAACCTTAACTCGATTATGTGACCGTCTTGAACTGCCCTTTGAACCTTAGGGTTTGGGGCAGTACGGCGTGCCACATGTGAGGCGTTGGCTTGACCCTTCTACGGCTGGACCGTTGGTACTGTGGCATGAAGTGAATGTTTTTAAAACTTATTTCATGTGTTGAGCTGTTTCGAGAAAACTTAGGTGTTTGACTGTTCGATCGGAAAGTTTAACATTTTCTGTTTATCTGGAATGTGATACAATATTTGGAATCCACAAGTAGTTATGAGATAACTAATTTGGATGTTATAAACATATCACTTTAGTCTCACTTGATCGGTTGCCATGGAATTTTGATGTGATCAAAAGTCCGTCGCAATCACGTAGCGTACGCGGATACTTGCCGGATAAACTTAATAGACAGCTACACCCCTTAGCCCCGACCAAGTGACTGTAGAAGAACTCCGTCGCCGAAAGCATCCATTCGGGTGCTTGCGGCAGCGGTGTTCCGCCTTAGTGCACTTCGTCGACGGTATCGGGGGTGCGGCCGTCTACTAAAATTTGCGACGAGCATTCGATCAGAATGTCGGGAATCCTGTTGAATTGCCCGACTTGATATTGAAAAGTGTTTTCGATATAGAGACTAAAATGCGGGGTTTATAATTGTTAGGCATGCGATGTCTAAGTAATTCATTTGATTAGGCATGCGATGTCTAAAGAGGTTGCGAATTCCAACTGTTGTAGTTTTACACTTTCTTTTCTGTGACCGTAAGTGTAATATGTGATATCGCCGGTTTCGTTGCTATATGTCAACGACAATTGGGATACGCATGTTTACTTACATTGATGACATGTGATGTTATGTGTTTCTGGATATGTTATATTGGATCGTCATGTTTGAATAGCCGGGTTTTTTTTATATGAGATGAGTGTTTTTCTTTTTCATTCATGTAAAAACTTGTATGTAATATTCTTTTATTGGGGCACTTCCAAGTAGCGGAAGATGTCACCTTTTGTATATTATTTACCTTTCCGCACCAGGATAGACCCAAGGAGGGGAGCACAAGTAACCGGGTTCTAAGGTCCAGTGGGAGACCATCTCGAGGAGTCGAGTCCGGGTCTCCTAACCCTAGAATTGGTAGGGTTGCTTGCCGCTCTCGTAGGGGTCTAGGGGTGTGGGTTTGGCTATTCATCACGATCGTGGAATCCGTGTTTTATACTGGCTCGTATGGAAAACACGGACGTCCTAGTATATCCAATATTTCATATATGATTTTTCTGCTGCGATATCTGTGATGTGATCATGTGATGTTCTGTGATAGATACTATATATAGTATATACGATATATTATATAGACGTTACTTATGTTTTACACCCGCGCTAGTCCTGCCCCGCTCTGCCGTTAGTCACCTAACCTAACGGTGCACGAGGGACATCGAGGCGAATGCGGATGGTATAAGTATACGTCGTATTTATCTGTGATGTTTAGGTGACTTAAATGATGGGACTTCATTAATGTGATTAATGAAAGAAAAGAAACCTAAGATGTTGTGGAATCGAATTTCTAAATAAAAAGGGTAGCTACAGTTCTTGCTTTGCATCGCGGTGTTCCTTGTAGAACATCCTGCACCTTATTCGATAAGGAAAGGACCGAGATCCCTTCACCGGGAGTGACTCCTTTAGCAATAACTGGCAGATGCTACAACCCTCGGTTTGTCTTTTGATTACTTCTATAGTTTTTGCTTTGCATAGTGGTATATATGATATATCCTGCACCTTATTCGATGAGGAAAGGGCCGACGATCCCTTCACCGGGAGTGACCCCTTTAGCAAAACTAGAAAAGCCTAAAAAACAATCCATTTAAAAATCATTTGATTCTACAACGATATCAAGTTCATTACGCAATAGGTTTTCAGAAAAACCTGTCGTAGCCCTCCGTCATTTCAGATAAGTAGTAGTTAGTATTCGTGCTGCGTTTGTTGACCTTTGTCAAGGCGTAGTGTGCGGTAGCTGACTGGTGCTTATCTGCTTATGCATATGATGCAGATTGGGTTAGGGTAGTCGTGCGACCTTGTTGGCCTTTGTCAAGGGTCATGCGGGTGGGTTTAATTCAATCAGGAAATGACGGGTTGAACTTGACTAGCATCCTATGGTTTGTTGGCCTTTGTCAAGGTCATAGGAGGTTAGGGGCAAAATTATCGGGAATTTCAAGTGTTGAAATTTGCAGTAAGATTGCATACCTTCTATGAGATAGTTGGATCCCGATACCCGCTGCGAGTAAGAGTTACTCCTGGGAGAGTTTTACACATTACAATTAGCCGATCAAGTAGGTGTCTAGAAAGGTGTCAACGGGGTTACGCCTCTGGGAAAATGAGGTTTACTTTAATTAGGTTCGTGCGAAAGCAAGGGGGACCTCCCTCAAAGTACCGACACTGGCCTGGCTGAAAGATTGGCGAACTTGTAGTGTGTAATTAATCCCGGCTAGTCTTTCCTTTTAGGGTTTGAAGGAAGATTTGATAAAAACAGTGGGAGCCATCCTGATTAGATAAAATAATAACCAATCTATTCTTGCAAGATCGCATGCAGAGTGTTTTCTTCTCTCTCTCTCCAGGTAGCGACCATATCACGCCTTAATCAAGATAATAATACGGATATTGACCGAACCCACTTGTTTTAATGAGCTGGGGAACGTTGGTCCCGCTCCAACTTATAATTGTTATAAGACGGAGCAGGAAATTGGGGATTACCAGAATCCCGTGCCGCCCAAACGAAGAGAGTGCATGCTGATGCATCATCTTCGGGTGTGTTTATTATACAGAACTGTTTCTCAGTATTCTTTACGTCCTGGATATGAGATACCGGATCAGGATCCCGCATATGTAATTTGTTACATAGGCTACAGATAGGTAAAGAACTGAGAACGGGTGATAAGTTTCATGAGACAGAAAACGGGGCAAGTGTTGCAGCCAAGTCTGTTGGTCACTGTCACCCTGTATTACCAGAACATTGATTCTGAACAAATGCTATTAGATACCGTACCTGATATACAAAATCATATCAATCTCTTTATTTAGTAAAGAAAGGATATAATTTTGTATTGTTGGATACTGTTTTGAACATTTCCTTTATCAAAAGTTGATCGGTTCAGGCACGTTATCTAAAAGCATTGATGTTCTAAATCAAACTACAGTTCTTAGTATACGAAACACATACAAGAGGAAGAGTTCAGATATGAACGAATCCTTCTTGAAGTATTGTAGACTAGGTGACCCGACTGGCTGAAGTTACATTTAGATGCATATTTAAATCAGTTTGAATTTACATCTTGTGAAACTTACCAGTCATGTCACAAAGATAAGATGACCATAGCTCTGTTTATTAGAAACAGAGAAAGAGTTAGTAAACTCTTGGGACTGATACATGATGATGTATGTAGGTCCCCTGTCTACACATGCCAAGACCGGTTCTTTGTACTTCATTACATTCTCTGATGATCTCTTTAGATTCAGACATATGTTCCTGTTGAAACACAGGTCCGAACCTTTTGAGATATTCACAGAATATAAGTTATAAGTAGAGAACCAAAAACGGGTATAAGTATTATGTCCTTTGATGTGATCAAGGAGGAGAATACTTGAGCACGGGATTCCTGGACTATTCTAAGAATGAGATTCTTTCTCAGCATTACTCCTTCGTATACACCACAGCACGTCGGTGTATCGGGGCAGAGCAATCACACCCTATATGATATGGTGCGCTTTATGATGAGTACTACTGAGTTTCCTATTTCCTTTTAGGGAGTTATGCACTTATGAAGTTGCATACCTATTGAATAGGGTTCCGATCAAATCAGTTGCCTACCACTTCATATGTGATATGGAAAGGGAAGAGCCCATATCTTAAGATGGTTAAGATTTGGGGTTGTCCGGGTTATGTCTAAAAGCAAAAATCCGGAAAAGCTAGAGGCAAGGTCTGTAATGTAGAACTAGAAAGGTTCTAGCTATACAAACTACAACAGATGATTTGGTAGAACCAAAGGATTTAGTAGATTCCAACGAACCTCAGCCTCTCCGCCGATCTAGTAGGGTTCCTCACCCAGCTGAGAGACACTTCGGTTTCTCTATGACAGTGGGAGCGAGGATTGCATCATGAGATGATGACCCAACTATTTTCGAGCTGGCCATCAGGAGTGGGACTCTATAAGAATGGCTGGATGTTTAGCGATCTGAAATGGAATCCTTATACACCAACAAAGTATGGACCTTGGTTGCTTTATCTGAAGAGTTAAATCCCCATCAGGAGCAAGTAAATCTTGAGAAGATTACTTGGTGTACATGGAAAAGTTGAGACTTTCAAAGCTAGACTTGTTAAAAGTTTGCATCATTGACCAGGTATGGATTATGATGAAACCTTTTCTAAGTAGCTATGCTTAAGTCCATCCAGGTCCTACTTGCCACGGCTACATACCATGACTACGATATCTGGCGGTTGGGTGCCATGACTGCTTTTCTCAGTGATATTTTAGAAGAGTGCGTCTATAAGTACACAGCCAGAGGGCCTCGTAGACAGTGGGAGCAGCAGAAACGTGTGCAAGATGTTTTATGTGATAAAGCAGGCATCGCGGAGTTGGAACGTCTGTTTTGATGTGTTAGTCAAAGAGTTTGACATCATCAAAATGGTAGATAAACCTTGTATATACAAAAGGGTAGTAGGGAGTATGGTAGTGATCCTCGTAGAGTACGTGGATGACATACTCTTGATAGGGAAGCAGTTTCCTATGCGATGCTCGGTCAATCTCTGCTTATCACAATGATTCTCCATATAGGATCAAAGTGATACCTCCTAAATCCTGGGTTTTGGATCTATGAGATAGATCTAATTGGAGTTAAGATACTCACTAGTTGTAGTGAGATGGTATCAGTTGATCCTGGGGAGAATCACTGGAAAGGTTCCAGGGTGATAAGGATGACTGAAAGTCAGTCACAGGCATTGTCTTTACCCTCAGTAAAGGGGCGATATGTTGGAAGAGTTCCAAGCTAGATACCGTGGCATACTAGACGATTAAGGCTGGATACATCGCTACTTAAGATACTACCAAGGAAGCTGTCTGGGTGTATATTAGTTCATGAGATGAACTTAGTTCCTTCCATTGTGTGACAATGGAGTTGTGGCTTATGCCAAGGAACGTCCGTCCCATCAGTGATCCAGATATATTCTAAGGCAGTATCACCTGATCATGGAGATAGTTGATCTCCAGGGGATCAAGGTTAGGAGAGTAGACTCAGAGGACAATACGGCGGATCCACTCACAAAGGCCTTTTCCCAAAGAGAGACTTTTATGGGATGGTTGAGTATGAGATACTGCAACCACTGCTATAGATGGCTCTAGTGCAAGTGGGAGATTGTTAGTTATATGTATGCCCTAGAGGCCATTACTGTACATAGGATGTATATTGTAGTGGATGCTGGGACATATATAGGGAGGACTTTCTTGCTCGACATGATAGTATGCTATCTGGTTGCTCTTTATCTTAACGTGTACACTGATTGTCTCTCTGTTACATGTTGGTAAAGCCCTTAGGATGTGTACTTGACTACCTGGACTATGATGCGGATCATACTAGTGGGGACATGGTAGTCCACAAGTACATCCTTCAAGGTCCCTAGTCGTGGGTGTATCGAGACGGGGCATCGATATACCAGTGTAGACTAGCGTATACCTTCTCGACCCATACAGATGGGCGATGGATGATCCCATATCCATTGGTGTTTGACATCAGAGATGATATATGGGTGCTCAGTGGAGACTGGGTACACTGAACGGACTCGCCGAGAACTCCTAGATGGTATTATACCTCATGTCAGATGGCAGTTCTCTGGTGACACTGGTACAGGTTAGTCTGTAGACCCGAGATCGTCATAGAGTCTTGTGTGATTCCCACTGTGCTTTGATTTCCACCTTACCACGTCCAAGAGGGCATGCAAAACGGTGGTTTCTGGGTACAGTCCCGAATCACATGGAGGCAATAAGCGATAGGAGGGGATTCGTCTCTCCCGGTATAGGGAGTTGATGTTGCGCTGTGTTCGATTGGCTATAACCGGAAATCCCTGGCCAGTGTTGCTGAGATTTACTGGTAAGTGTTACCAGTAGTTTCTCGAATTGTTATAGACCTCATATCGACACGACTTATCGAGCTACTGGGGTCTGACGTTTACCACCCATAGGCGAGATATGCGACATATCAGACGAACAGACCGGACAGTACGGTAAGTGTTACTGGTTGGATTCACAGGAGTGTGAGCGGGCTTGCTCGTTGATCTTCTGATCGCTCAATACCCGGGTGGCCGTTACGTTTAGCAGACCGCTTGCAGCTTGTGGGTGCTTGATATGATCATCATCTGCTGCCGGCGTATTGATGAGTCTTTAGAGTCCTACACAGAGGTTTCCTGGCTCAAGCGAAACGAAATAGGAGCGCATATGAGATATGCGCGGGACCGAGAATAATACCAGTATGTGATACTGTATTCTATTCTCGCGATTTGTATCATTGGACGGTTATATGAGATATAGCCGGGTTACCGAATCAAGTGTTGATTCGATACATTGATACACTAAATATTAGTCGGTTATATGCAGTATGACCGGATCATTAAATCAAGCGTTGATTTAATGATTTAATGCATAATTATATATTTGATATATTATTTTGCATTAACTAGTATTGGTTCACTTAAGATGGATTTTCTCACTTGATGTGCACATTATATATATATGATATAGTTTTGTGCATAAGTTTGTATCATGTTTGATGATACATGCTAACTTGGGTGCGTGTATGCTTTAAACTATGATTAGGTTAATGGTCAGGGTTTCATTTACTTATTCATTTATTTATTTATTCTTTTTGGCAAGAAATGAAATGGTGGTTTTCTTTGGATTTATCTTGAAGCTTCTTGAAGCTTTGAAAAGCTTTGACCATTTTTGTTTCTTTCCTTAACCCTAACCATTTGCTTTAACCATAGTTTATTCTCTACACTCAACCATGGTTGCATTTTGATAACTTCACTTGATTTATCATTTGATTTTATAATTCTTATCATATTCTTTTTCTTCTTCCTCTTCTTCTTCTTCAAGAAGGAGAAACCTTACTAGCTTTAATGGTGCTATGAGGAAAAGAGTGAGAAATCCAAATCCAAAGTGAACCCACTTCCTATTTCTTCATCCTCTACCACTTGCCAAGTAGTATAGGGTGTTTTGTTCATAAGTTTCATGACTTGGTGAAGTTGGAGCTTGATCTTGAGTTGCCTCGACGTAGATCATCTTCGGCATTGAAGTCGACGACCTAGCCCGATCATTTCTTCGACGTAACCATCGCTAGAGTCCGGGATTCGATGATCGGAGCGGAGGGACATCATCACGGAGCTAAGGAAGTGGAGGACAGGATCTACAAAGGTTTTAGTCTCTTTCACTTAGCAGTAAAGTTGTTACTAGATTGTAGTTTCGCCTATTCTCTAGTTAACGATCTAGTTTAGGGTTTCTCGGCACCGGAAAATTTTGAATTTGGCATGGTTGATGCCTTGTGAGACCTCTTGAGTGTGCCTAGGAACCCTACATAATACCTAGGATGTAGAGGACACTGAGAAACAGTTCTTTATAATGAACACACCCGAAGGAGATGCATCTCATGCACTTTCTTCGTTTGGGCGGCATGGGAATCCTGGTATTCCCCTAATTCCTGCTCGGTCTTAACAATTATAAGTTGGAGCGGGACCAACGTTCCCCAGCTCAGTATAACAAGCGGGTTCGGTCAATACATCCATATTATTATCTTGATTAAGGTGTGATATGGTCGCTACCTGGAGAGGGAGAGAAGAAAACACTCTGCGTGCGCTCTTACAAGATTAGATTGGTTATTTATTTTATCTAATCAGGATGGCTCACACTGTTTTTATCAAATCTTCCTTCAAACCTTAAAAGGAAAGACTAGCCGGGATTAATTACACTCTACAAGTTCGCCAATCTTTCAGCCAGGCCAATGTCGGTACTTTGAGGGAGGTTCCCCATGCTTTCGCACGGACCTAATTACAGTAAACCTCGTTTTCCCAGAGGCGTAACCCCGTTGACACCTTTCTAGACACCTACTTGATCGGCTAATTGCAAAGTGCAAAACTCTTCCAGGAGTAACAATTACTCGCAGTGGGTATCGGGATCCAACTATCATATAGAAGGTATGCAATCTCATTGCAAATTTCAACACTTGAAACTCTCGATAAAGGTTTTTACCCCTAGCACCTATGACCTTAACTATGGTCAACAAATCATAAGTACTAGTCAAGTTCTACCCGTCATTTCGTGATTAATTAGACCCACCCACATGACCCTTAACTAAGGTCAACAAAGTCACATGACTGTCCTAACTAATCGCATCATATGCGGTGTATGAAGACATCACTTAGCTACCGTACACTGTGCCTTAACTAAGGTCAACAAACACAACACGAATACTAAGTACTCTACTTCCTAAAATGACGGAGGGTTGCGAATGGTTTTTAATAAAACCTTTAACGCTTTGAACTTGATCTCGTTGCGGAATCAAATGGTTTTTAAATGGAGTGTTTTGGAGGCTTTTCTAGTTTTGCTAAAGGGGTCACTCCCGGTGAAGGGATCGTCGGCCCTTTCCTCATCGAATAAGGTGCAGGATATATCATATATACCGCTGTGCAAAGCAGAAATTATAGAAGCAATCAAAAGACAAACCGAGGGTTGTAGCATCTTCCAGTTATTGCTAAAGGAGTCACTCCCGGTGAAGGGATCTCGGTCCTTTCCTTATCGAATAAGGTGCAGGATGTTCTATAAAGAACACCGCGATGCAAAGCAAGAACTGTAGCTACCTGTTTTTATGAAATTCGATTCCACAACATCTTTTGGGTTTATTTTCTTTCATTAATCTCATTAATGAATGTCCCATCATTTAAGTCCACCTAAACATCACAGATAAATATAACGTACGCTTATGCCATCCGCATTCGCCTCGATGTCTCGTCTGCACCGTTAGGTTAGGTAACTAACGGCAGAGCGGGGCAGGGCTAGCGCGGGTGTAAAACATAAGCAACGTCTATATAATATATCAAATATGCTATATACAATATCTATCTGAACATATCACATGATCATATCACAGATAACGCAGCAGAAAATATCATATGAAATATTGGATATACTAGGACGTCCGTGTTTTTAAAACGAGCCAGTATAAAACACGGATTCCACGGTCATGATGAATAGCCAAACCCACACCCCTAGACCCCTACGAGGGCGGCAAGCAATCCTACCAATTCTAGAGTTAGAAGACCCGGACTCGACTCCTCGAGTTGGTCTCCCACTGGACTCCAGAACCCGGTTACTTGTGCCCTCCTCCTTGGGTCTATCCTAATGCGGAAAAGTAAATAATATACAAAAGGTGACATCTTCCGCAACCTGGAAGCGCCCCAATAAAAGAATATTACATACAAGTTTTTACATGAATGAAAATGAAAAACACTCGTCTCACATAAAAACCCTCGGCTATTCAAACACGACGATCCAATATAACATATCCAGCAACATATAACATCACATGTCATCAACGTAAGTAAACATGCGTATCCTAATTGTCGTTGACATATAGCAACGAAACCGGCGATATCACATATTACACTTACGGTTATAGAAAAAAAAGGTGTAAAACTACAATAGTTGGAATCCGCAAACTCTTTAGACATCGCATGCCTAACCAAATGAATTCCTTAGACATCGCATGCCTAACAATTATAAACCCCGCATTTTAGTCTCATTATCGAAAACTCTTTTCAATATCAAGTCGGGCAATTTAACATGATTCCCGACATCCTGATCGAATTCTCGTCGCAAACTTTTAGTAGACGGCCGCACCCCCGATACCGTCGACGAAGTGCACCGAGGCGGAACACCGCTGCCGCGAGCACCCGAACGGATGCTTTCGACGACGGGGTTCTCCTACGGTCACTTGGTCGGGGCTATGGGGTGTAGCTGTCTATTAAGTTTACCGGCGAGTATCCGCGTACGCTACGTGATTGCGACGGACTTTTGATCACATCAAAATTCCATGGCAACCGATCAAGTAAGACTAAAGTGCTATGTTTATAACATTCATATTAGTTATCTTATAACTACTTATGAATTCCAAATATTGTATCACATTCCGGATAAATAGAAAATGTTAAACTTTCCGATCGAACAATCAAACACCCAAGTTTTCCCGAAACAACTCAACACATGAAATAAGTTTAAAAACATTCACTTCATACCTCGGTACCAACGTTCCAGCCGTAGAAGGGTCAAGCCAACGCCTCACATGTGGCATGCCGTACTGCCCCAAACCCTATGGTTCAAAGGGCAGTTCAAGACGGTCACATAATCGAGTTAAGGTTTGTTGTCTTCTAGAAGGACCATCGCGTTACTTGCACTACTTAGAACATCATTAAACTACGGAAAAATCCAACAATTGGAAATTTCCCGGCAGGGGAAAAAGTGGGTATTTATATCCGGTCGAACTTTTCAACATATTCTAAATTACCCGGAAAAACACATAGACGCAGTTAATGTTTCCGATCGAATCATCGAATCCCCAAAACATCCCAGATTACTCAACTCTTGAGTGAACATTAAAATTACCCAGAAAACTCAGGAGTCCAATAGAAACATCACTGTGCAAAGCTTGGTCAACGAAGCAACAGTATGGCCGCGGAACCGCCGCGCCACGTGGGGTACGGCCGCGGTTCCGCGGCGCTTTGATGGAGTTAGGACCATGTTTTGCACAGTAATTCTTAGAAAACCATGCTTATTTTTCTGCATATTTTTAATTAGGAAAAATGCATAGTTTTGAAAAATGTACAGAGAAGGGGTCGGATTAGGGTTTCGTGTTTCGATCGGACTTAAAACATCGTCTACATTTCGCCTAAGGCTCTAGCTAGGCTCTGATACCACTGTAGGGTTCCTAGGCACACCCATGAGGTTCCAGAACAGATCAAACATGTCCAATTCAAAAATTTTCTATGTGCCGAGAAACCCTAAGCAAGATCGTAACTAGAGGTAAGGCGAAACAGGCAAGTTAACAACTTAACTAGATAGTGAAAGTGACTACAACCTTTGTAGATCCGGTCCTCCACCTCTTTAGCTCCGTGATGACGTCCCTCCGCCGCAATCATCGGATCCCGGACTCTGGCGATGGTTTCGTCGGAGAAATGATCGGGCTAGGTCGTCGACTTCGATGCCGAAGATGATCTACGTCGAGGCAACTCAAGATCAAGCTCCACCTTCACTAAGTCATGAAACTTGTGAAGAAAACACCCTATACTACATGGCAAGTGGTAGAGGATGAAGAAACAGGAAGTAGGTTCACTTTAGAATTGGATTTCTCACTTGATTTCTCATGGCACCATTGGAGGTAGTAAGGTTTCTTTTTCTTGAAGAAGAAGAAGAACAAGAAAGAATATATTGAGAATAATAAAATCAATTGATCTTATCATAATGCAACCTTGGGTTAGTTTAACAAGTGTAGAGAATAAACTAGGGTTTATGTTTAAAGGTTAGGTCAAGGCAAAAGACAAAATGGTAGATAATGCAAAGAAGCTTCATGAAGCATAAGCAAAGAAACAAAATTAGCCACCATTTCATTTTGCCAAAAATGAATTAAAGAAAATAAGTAAAGATAACAAAACCCTAACCATTAACCTAAACATGGTTTAGATCAAGCATACACCCAAGTTTGCATGTATCATCAAACATGATACAAACTAGTGCACAAAAAATATATCATATATACAATGTGCACAATCAAGTGAGAAAATCCATCTTAAGTGAACAAATACTAGTTAATGTAAAGTAATATATCTAATATATAATTATACATTAAATCATTAAATCAACACTTGATTTAATGATCCGGTCATACTGTATATAACCGACTAATATTAAGTGTATCAATGTATCGAATCAACACTTGATTCGGTAACCCGGCTATATCTTATATAACCGTCCAATGATACAAATCGCGAGAATAGAATCCAGTATCTCATACTGGTATTATTCTCGGTCCCGCACATATCTCATATGCGCTCCTATTTCGTTTCGCTTGAGCCAGGAAACCTCTGTGTAGGACTCTAAAGACTCGTCAATACGCCGGCAGCCGGTGATGATCATATCAAACACCCACAAGCCGCAAGCGGTCTGCTAAACGTAACGGCCACCCGGGTATTGAGCGATCAGAAGATCAACGAGCAAGCCCGCTCACACTCCTGTGAATCCGACCAGCAACACTTACCGTACAGTCCGGTCTGTTCGTCTGATATGTCACATATCTCGCCTAAGGATGGTAAACATCAGACCCCAGTAGCTTGATAAGTCATGCCGATATAAGGTCCATAACATAGCATGAAACTACTGATAACACTTACCGGTAGATCACTGCAACCCTGGCCAGGGATTTCCAGTTATGGCCAGTCGAGCATAGCGCAACATCAACCCCCAATACCGGGAGAGACGAATCCCCTCCTATCGCTCATTGCCTCCATGTGAATCGGGACTGTACCCAAAAACCACCTGTTTGCACGACTCAGTAGAGCCGTGGTAGGGTGGAAATCAAAGCACAGTGGGAGACACACAAGACTCTATGACGATCTTCGGTCAACAGACTAAGCTGTACCAGTGTCACCAGAGAACTGCCATCTGACGTGAGGTATAATACCATCTGGGAGTTCTCGGCGAGTCCGTTCAGTGTACCCAGTCTCCACTGAGCACCGGCATACCATCTCTGATTTCAAACACCAATGGATATGGGATCATCCATCGCCCATCACATGGGTCGAGAAGATATACGCTAGTCTACTCTGGAATATCGATGCCCCGTCTCGATATTCCCACGACTAGGAACATAGAAGGATGCACTCATGGACTACCCAGGCCCTACTAGTATGATCTACATCACCGTCCTGGAAGTCGAGTACACATCCTAAGGGCTTTATCAACATGTAACAGAGAGACAGAAAGTATACATGTTAAGATAAAGAGCAACCAGATAGCATACTATCATGTCGAGCAAGAAAGTCCTACCTATATATGTCCCAGCATCCTCTACAATATACATCCAATGTACAGTAATGGCCTCTAGGGCATACATATAACTAACAGAAGTTTGTTGGATATCCCAAGCATTCGCAAGGGAACATCTTCTACCACACTGAGGAGCAAAAGGTGTTTTGTTTCTCAGCATGCCACCTTTTGAGAAAAGGATTTTCTTATGACGAAATTAGTGGTCATGAGGTAGAACTGGAAGGAGTTCAAGCTATACAAACTGCAGCTGATGATTTGGTAGAACCGGAGGATTCAATAGTTCCCGACGGATCTCAGCCTCTCTGCCGATCTAATAGGGTTCCTCACCCACCTGAGAGATACTTCAGTTTTCTCTATGATAGTGGGAGCGAGAATTGCATTATGAGATGATGACCCAACTAGTTTCGAGCAGGCCATCAGGAGTGGGGACTCTATGAGAATAGCTGGATGCTAAGTGATCTGAGATGGAATCCATATACACCAACAAAGTAAGGACTTTTGTTGCTTTATCTGAAGGGTTAAATCTCCATCAGGAGAAAGTATATCTTGAGAAGATTACTTGGTGTACATGGAAAAGTTGAGACTTTCAAAACTAAGGCTTGATGTAAAAGGTTCTCGTCACTGACCAGGTGTGGATAATGATGAAACCTTTTCTAGTGCCTATGCTTAAGTCCATCCCGATCCTACTTGCCATTGCTACATACCATGATTACGATATCTGGTGGTTGTGTGTCATGACTGCTTTTCTAAATACTGATTTAGAAGAGAGCGTCTATAAGTACATAGCCAGAGGGCTTCATAGACAGTGGGAGCAGCGGAAAAGTGTGCAAGTTGCTTTATAGGTTAAAGCAGGCATTGCGGAGTTGGAACATCTGTTTTGATGTGGTAGTCAAAGAGTTTGACTTCATCAAAATGGTAGATGAACCTTGTATATACAAAAAGGTAGTAGGGAGTATGGTGGTGTTCCTCGTATCGTACGTGGATGACATACTCTTGATAGGAAAGGAGTTTCCTAAGCTACACTCGTTCAATCTCCTCTTATCATATAGATTCTCCATATAGGATCAAGGTAATACCTCCTAAATCCTGGGTTTTGGATCTATGAGATATATTTAAATGGATGTTAAGATTCTCACTAGGTGTAGTGAGTTGGTATCAATCGATCCTGGGGAGAATCACTGGATACCTTCCAGGGTGGTAAGGTCGACTGAATGTCAGTCATAGACATTGTCTTTACTCTCAGTGGTGGGACGGTATGTTGGAAGAGTTCCAAGCTAGATACCATGGCAAACTATACGATAAAGGCCGGATACATCGCTACCAACGATGCTACCAAAGAGGCAGTCTGGTTATATAATAGTTCATGAGATGAACTTCTTTCCTACCATTGTGTGTGACAATGGAGTTGTGGCTTGTGCCTAGGAACCCCCGTCCCATCTGAGATCCAGACATATTCTTAGGCAGTATCACCTGATCATGGAGATGGTTGATCTCCAGGGAGATCGAGGTTAGGAGAGAAGACGCAGAGGAGAACATTGCGGATCCACTCACAAAGGCCTATTCGTAGGAGAGACTTTTATGGGATGGTTGAGTATGAGATACTTCAATCACTGCTGATTGTTGGGTATGGGATACTACAACAGATGGCCATAGTGCAAGTGGGAGATTGTTAGTTATATGTATGCCCTAGAGGCCATTACTGTACATACGATGTATAATGTAGTGGATGCTTGGATATATATAGAGAGGAATTTCTTGCTCGACATGATAGTATGCTATCTGGTTGCTCTTTATCTTAACATGTACACTGATTGTCTCTATGTTACATGTTGATAAAGCCCTTAGGATGAGTACTTGACTACCAGGATTATGATGCAGATTATACTAGTGGGGATATGGTAGTCTTCAAGTACATCCTTCAAATGTTCCTAGTCGAGAGTGTATCGAGACAGGGCATCGATATACCAGAGTTGACTAGAGTATAACTTCTCGACCCATGTGATGAGCGATGGATGATCCCATATCCATTGGTGTTTGACATCAGAGACAGTATACGGGTGCTTAGTGGTGACTGGGTATACTGAACGGACTCGCCGAGAACTCCCAGATGGTGTTATACCTCACGTTAGATGGCAGTTCTCTGGTGACACTGGTACAAGTTAGTCTGTAGATCCGAAATCGTCATAGAGTCTTGTATGATTCCCACTGTGCTTTGATTTCCATCTTACCACGTTCAAGAGAACGTACAAAACGGTGGCTTTTGGGTACAGTCCCGAATCACATGGGGCCAATGGGCGATAGGAGGGGTTTCGTCTCTCCCGGTATTGAGGGTTGATGTTGCGCTGTGCTCGATTGGCAATAACAGGAAGTCCCTATCCAGGGCTGCTTCAGAGATATACTGGTAAGTGTTATCAGTGGTTTATCGACCCGTTATGAGCCTCACATCAGCACGACTTATCGAGTTACTTGGGGTCTGACGTTTACCACCCCTAGACGAGATATGCGACATATCAGACGAAGAGACCGGACTGTACGGTAGTGTTACTGATTGGATTCGCAGGAGTATGAGCAGGCTTGCTTGTTGATCTTCTGATCGCTCAATACCCAGGTGGCCGTTACGTTTAGCAGACTGTTTGCGGCTTGTGGGTGTTTGATATGATCATCACCTACTGCCGGCGTATTGACGAGCCTTTAGAGTCCTACACAGAGGTTTCCTGGCTCAAGCGAAACGGAGTAGGAGCACATATGTGATATGTGCGGGATCGAGATTAATACGTTATGAGATACCGTATTCTATTCTCGCGATATGTGATATCGGTCAGTTATATATGATATAGCCGGGTTATCGGATCAAGTGTTGATTCGATAAGTTGATTCATTTGATATTAGTCGGTTATATATGATATAGCCAGATTATTAAATCAAGAGTTGATTTGATAATTTAATGTATAATTATATATTTGATATATTACATTACATTAACCACTATTAAGCTCACTTATGATTTATTTTTCTCACTTTGTGCATGTGTATATATGCGATATATATAAGTGTATATTATTTTGTGTCATGCTTGATGATACATGCAATAAAGGTGTGTGTATGAATTACACCATACTTGGTTTAATTGCTGGGGTTTTATTTATTTTGGTAATTACAAAAGGTGGCATTTTGTCATGGATGAAAGCTTGTAGAAGCTTATAGTGATCTTTGACCAAGTCTACTCTTTTGTTTTGGCTAAGATATTTGTTAACCCAACCAATTAAACCTAGCCATGGTTAACTCTCTACAAAGGTTAACATATGATGTTAACTCACCTAAGGTTGCCATTATTCACTTGGTTAATTCCATGAGAGTTATTTTCTTCTTCTTCCTAAAATCTTTCTAGCTTCAATGGAGATGTGAGAAAATGAGTGAGAAAATCAAATCTAAAGTGAGCCCACTTTCTACTTCATCATTCTCTACTACTTGCTATTTAGTATAGGATGTTTGCTTCACTAATTCCATAATTAGTGAAGAGATAGCTTGGGTTAGTGTCTCCTCGACGTAGATCATTTTCGGCCTCGATGTCTTCTAGCATGCTTGATCCGTACATCTTGTGGAGCCTCTCTAGAGTTCGGGAGTTCATGATCGCAGCGAAGGGACGACTACACGGAGCTAATGAAGTGAAAGACCGGTCTACAAAGGTTTTATTCCTTGTTCACTTTACTTGCAAAGTAGTTTGCATTTTCATTCCGTCGATTTTCTAGTTAACGATTCTTAGTTAGGGTTAGCTAGAACGGCAAATTTTTGAATTTGGCATGGATGATACCTCCCGAAACTTTGCTGCCGTGCTAGGCAACCCTGCAAACCCTAGACCGAACCCTAACCCTACCCAATTAACCCTAACCCTAGTTAACCCGGCCGTATAGTAGTAACCCTAACCCTAAAATCAACAATAACACAAAAAATCATAATTATATGTTCAAAATTGAAATTAACTTACCTCAGTAGTAGTTTTCCCGGCGACAGAGAGCTCGACGAGGTGGAGGAGGCTGGGATTCTGCTGTCAACGAGACATAGTCGACGACGAGCTTGCGGGTCTCTGTGGTACGACCAATGACGACGAAGAAGTTGATGATGGGTGTACCGATGACTAGGAGGCACGCGCGGGTGTAGTGGTGAGGAGGTGCGCACGGGAGATTGATCGCGGGGGAGTTAGGAAATTTTGGGAACGATGAGGAAATTTCTGGGCTTTATCTTTTTTATAAATAACCCTTCGTTGCCCCTACGGATTAATCCGTAGGGCCTTCTCTTGTGGCTCCGTAGGGGCAAATAAAAGATTACATTTTTATATTTTTAATTAATCCGTAGGGGCAAATTGCTGGACCTACGGATTAATCCGTAGGGGCAATAAAAAGTTGCCCCTACGGATTCCTATAGCCATAGGGGCAACCCCTTATTGTAGTCGTGGTCGGAACTCGGGTCTATCCAATTTTACTGCTTCGCCTCCTAATCCTAACTCGAGATCGTGTACATCATTTCCTTTTACAGAGAATGAGATGCTTCGCTTCCATGTCTTTTTTCCGGATCTCAAGCCTCATTAGAATCGTTATCATCTGCTTAGACTCCTACTGCAACTATGGCTAAAGGTGATGTATGTCTCCTTTCTACAGCTCCAGCACCTAATATATGGATCATTAATTCAGGGGCATAAAATCATTTGACATGGGAGAAAGGTAAACTTTTCTCATTTTGTTCCAATTCACTAGGTCCACCTGTTATCTTGGCCAATGGTTCTATCTCTAAGCTGGAAGGCACGACCAAGATTGTTTTATCTCCTTCTATCCCCGTGTTTGATGTTCTACATATGCCTACTTTTCCATTCAATTTGCTTTCTGTTAGCAAACTTGTTTATACTATGAATTGTTCAGTAACATTCTCTTCTTCTGGTTGTACTTTGCAGAATTTGGAGACGAAAAGCCTTATTGGTTCGGGGTATGAGATGGGTGGCCTATACTATCTACATAAGACATCATAATCTATTGCTTATGTTAGCTTTAGTGCAGTGTTTGATGCACATTGTCGTTTTGGGCATCCTTGTTTGAAGACCTGAAGAAATTAATTTCTTCTCTCAGTCAAGTATTTGTTTTAGAGTGTGAGTTCTATGAGATGGGGAAATATTCTTGTGCTTCCTATACTATAGGTAAAATAAGAGAGTGGATAAACCATTTGAGATTATTCATTCAGATGTTTGGGGTCCTTTTCCTGTAGTGTCTAGAAATGGTTATCGCTATTTTGTTATTTTTATTGATGATTTTTCTCGTGCAACTTGGATATACTTATTAAATTCTCGCTCTAAAGTATTTGATACTTTTAAATCTTTTTGTGCTTAAATGCAAACTCAATTTGGTTCTTGCATGTCTATTTTGGGAAGTGATGACGCAAAAGAATGTTTTAGTCGTGATTGAATGTAGTTTATATGCACTTGTATGAATTTTAAAAGCATTTTATCATAGGTTTTCAAAAAACAAGAGAGCACAAACTACATATAGAAGGAATCTATACTAAAGACTAAAATTTGAAAACAAAAGAACTAGTTTGCATACATGGTTAGGGATTACAACCTTTGGTGCTTCTTCTAGAGCTCCAAATGGGTTGATTAGGTTATGATGGCCTCCTTGAACTATTGCTAGGCTCTAGGATGAAGAAAAGATAAAGCTTGCTTATAGAACTCCTAAGATGTCGAATATGATCCACTTGAGGCTTCAAAACTTGAGCTTCTTGGTCTTTTTTCTTGCTAGGATGATAGATCAAGTATAGTAGTGATATTTTACCTAATTTAGACCCTTTTTATAACCTCTTTTCTTTTTCTCAAGAGAGAAAGAACAATGGAGGAGAGAGGAGAGGAGAAAAATTATGAAGGAAAAAGATGAATGGTTGTAATACTTAACATAACTCAAATAAATCTCAACCATTCAACTTTCCTCTCTCATCCATGTTTCAAGACTCTCATCTCTCCTCCACATGTCAAGTAAAGAAGGTTGGGTGAGGGTATGCTAAGCACATGACACAGCATAAGCAAATGAAAAGTAAAAGAAAAAATAAACATAACATTTCCTTTTGCATTTAAAAAAGCAAAAATCAAAAGAGAGCTAATTAGATATAAATGATACTATATATATATATATATATGTATATATATATATATATATATATATATGTATTAAATCAACAATTGATTTAATATACCGGCTTTCTAAAAGACAGTTAGTATTATCAAACGTCCGAATTAAAATCAGTGTATCCAATACATAGTTTTAATCGAACTTTTGCGAGTATCCGCATACCGCCACTACTACATTTCTCCAAAGCCATGAAAACCTCTGTGTGGGACTATAAAGACTTGACAACATACTAGCAGTGAATTATAGGATCACATCCAAAATTCACAAGCACGTCAGTGGAACTAGCTGTACGTATCGGTTACCCAGATATCCGTCGAAAAGAAAATCGACAACCAAGCTTATCCAAACCCATTACCGAGCCTATAAGCGACACTCATCATACAGTCCGGTCTCTTCGTATAATATGTTGCATTTCGGGTCTAGGGGGATGGAATCCTTCAGACTTCCAATAACCCGATAAGTCATGACGATGTTCGGCCCGTAACCAATCGAGAAACAACTGATAACTCTTATCAGTAAATCTCATCTACCATGGTCAGGGACTTGTGGTTATAGCCTATCGCACACAGCACAACATCAAGTCCTAATACCGGGAGAGATGAAAGCCCTCTTATTGCTTACTACCTCCATACGATCCGAGACTATACCCAATTACTATTTGTTTGCATAGCTCTTTAAATCTGTGGTAGAGCAGTAATCTAACTTGTAACATTTCGTAAAAATTTAAAGTATTTATTTTTGCATTTATTTAATAATAAAAGGAATTTTTAAATATGAGACAACATTTACTTTTTTTTTTAATTTATAAAATCTATTTTTCATGTGTCTTGGAAAAATCATGTTATTCTAATTTGAGTTTGGTTTGAGTCTCTTTATTTTGGAAAATGAGATGAGGGGAATATGTTAAGATAAATTATACCTCACTCTCACCACACCTTACCATACAAATATCTAGCAATATCCTATATATCTTATATGTCATGGTTATCTTCTCATTCTCTACTATTTTCTTCACAAACACTTAGAAATTTTCTAAGCTATCCTTCACCCTCTCTCTAACCTAGCTTCCTCCATCCAAGATCATCATGTTTCTTAGAGGTTTCTTTTTATAGAATGATCATGACACCAAGTTAGGTCCTTGTTTCTTCAAAGATCTTCATATTGATACCACTAAAGCTTGGATCCCTCTCAATATTCTTAAGGAGGCAAAAATCCTATTTTTATTTTTATTGTGTTCTTATCTTGCCTAGATTATGTGGTTTTAGGTATAATTTTTACTAGTTTGGGAAATTTAGAAGTGTTTTAGTACTTGTAAACTAAATTTTTAGTGTTGTGGTGCTCAAGTGATATCTGCTATAACTAGTGAGCTCTGAAAAATATTCTAAAAGTTTTCTGAGATGGTGAGCACAACTAGAGACCACATCCTAAGCCAGTACCCATCTGAACCCACCATGGTCGCAGATTTATTGGTTTGTGCCACAAATTGCGGTTTGGATTTTGAGTTTTGGTCTGGGGTTTTTACAGTAGCTCCTAGACATCCCAAATTATACTATTGTATACTTAATTTTGTCCTAGGTTACTTGTATGAAAATCTGGAAAACATATCCTATGAAAGTTTAAGGTTTTATGTTTTAAAAACTTGAGTTTTTGATTTTTGTTATTGCCGGGGGTAGTTCGATATTGATAGCACGCGTTAAAATACGTTGATCATACGTTCTAGTCTATATGCGTTAGAAGTGTAGCAATTTTTGCATTTCGATTCTTATTTATACGCTTGGTTAATTTTATAGGATCGGTCGCGGAGACGTCCGACACGGAGAAGAAGGGTAAGGCATTCGTGAGCTCCGTCTAGCACGTATTGATATTAGGTAAGTAGGGGAACATTTACAAGTGGGAACTCGAGCGGATGGCGTATAACACCCCCGACTACCAGAAGCTTTATAAAACTTCGTATCGGTTTTTAAATAATTTTAGATATACTTTATCGGATTCCATGACATATACATTACATTGAGTACCATGACATCCATAGTGTACAATTATACTTTCTAGAATAGATACACTGAATAGAACACAAGTACATTACTAATGATTCCATGTTGCGCAGTTCACAAATTCACATGCTACACCACACATCATTAGTACTGCCATGACAAGTAGAATCGCTATGTTTAAACCATATTACGATGTTCATGATAGTATTAGTTGCGAATTGCTATGTTCCATTATTCGAATCCTATAATTCGTATAAATGCGTGTTATAGTTGCCAAATGTTGTATGAATGAATCATTCTCTGATTGGTATCATAAATTTGATATTTCTATGGATTTGAGAAACCGCCGGTATCTTTTACAAAAAGGATTATGTTTTCAAAAGTCCGGTTTTTTCGTGATATGATGATTTGGTGTCCACCATGAGTTTTGGTTTTCATGATGAGATATCCGAATCGAGAGAGGAGTTAACCGATTACGGATACATGGTGGACCTGGTACGACTCCGAGGGGTAGGAAGACCGTAGGGAGGTATAGGGAACCTAGCGAGGATGATCGATACCGGAGCTGATATTGGAGATCGGTGGATATCCGGAGGATTCTGACCGTGGCCGAGTTGATATCAGGAGAGGACCGATCGGTTAGACGGTACCTATAATATCCAGATTTCTAGTGTCGATGATGGACACGAGTTTGATTAGGATTTGAGGATGATTGATATTCTTCTTATGTGATTTTATTTATATCGCACTTGCATTAACTAATACGCATATCATATCATATCTTGTGATGTATACTTATATTCACTGAGTTAGTAACTCACTCCCGTTGTGCCTTAGCTTCTTGCAGAACGAGCCACACAGACACTTAGCGGCGACGCGGACATATACTTTGGGGTTCTTTGCAGATTTTGTTAGGTGGGTTATACACATAGTGACCGTCTCTTTTGTATATGTGGTACCTTGTATCTAGTATCTGTAAGGTTCCTAGGCACACTCAAGAGGTTCCATAAGGCATCAACCATGCCAAATTCTAATTTTCTATGTGCCGAACAACCCTTAGCAAGATCGTTAACTACAGTTTAGGCGAAACTATAAGCAAGTAAACAACTTTATTGCTAAGTGAATGGAAATACAACCTTTGTAGATCCGGTCCTCCACTTCTTTAGCTCCGTGATGACGTCCCTTCGCTGCGATCACCGGGATCCCGGACTCTAGCGATGGTTTCGTCGGAGAAATGAGCGGGCTAGGTCGTTGACTTCGATGCCGAAGATGATCTATGTCGAGGCAACTCTAACTCAAGCTCCATCTTCACTAGCTAATGAAACTTGTGAAGAAAACACCCTATACAACATGGCAAGTGGTAGAGGATGAAGAAATAGGAAGTGGGTTCACTTTGGATTTGGATTTCTCACTAGGTTTCAACACTTGAAAATTTTCTAGCAATGGTTTTCTTTCTTCTTCTTGAAGAAGAAGAAGAAGAAAGAAAAAGAATGAATTAATTGTAAAAAGAAAATTCAAGTGGAGACTTATCATTTAGCAACCATGGGTGAGTGTAACAAGTGTAGAGAATAAACTATTGTTAGGATGTAATGGTTGGGTTAAGGAAAAAACAAAATGGTCAAGACTTTCAAAGATGCTATGAAGTTTCATGAAGTAAAGAAAGAAACCATTTTGTTTTTGCCAAAAAAATAGATAAAATGAATAAGTAAATAATTTAAAACCCTAACCATTAACCTAAACATGGTTTAAAGTAAACACACACCCAAGTTTGCATGTATCATCAAACATGATACAAACTAGTGCACAAACATATATCATATATACAATGTGCACAATCAAGTGAGAAAATAATCTTAAGTGAACCGATACTAGTTAATGTAAAGTAATATATCAAATATATAATTATACATTAAATCATTAAATCAACACTTGATTTAATGATCCGGTCATACTGCATATAACCGACTAATATCATGTGTATCAATGTATCGAATCAACACTTGATTCGGTAACCCGGCTATATTATATATAACCGTCCAATGATACAAATCGCGAGAATAAAATACAGTATCACATACTGGTATTATTCTCGGTCCCGCACATATCTCATATGCGCTCCTATTTCGTTTCGCTTGAGCCAGGAAATCTCTGTGTAGGACTCTAAAGACTCGTCAATACGCCGGCAGCAGGTGATGATCATATCAAGCACCCACAAGCCGCAAGCGGTCTGCTAAACGTAACGGCCACCCGGATATTGAGCGATCAGAAGATCAACGAGCAAGTCCGCTCACACTCCTGTGAATCCAACCAGTAACACTTATCGCACAGTCCGGTCTGTTCGTCTGATATGTCGCATATCTTGCCTAGGGGTGTTAAACGTCAGACCCCAATAGCTCGATAAGTCGTGTCGATATGAGGTCTATAACAGTTCGAGAAACTACTGGTAACACTTACCAGTAAATCTCAGCAACCCTGGCCAGGGATTTTCGGTTATAGCCAATCGAACACAGCGCAACATCAACTCCCTATACCGGGAGAGACGAATCCCCTCCTATCGCTCATTGCCTCCATGTGATTCGGGACTGTACCCAAAAAACACCATTTTGCACGCCCTGTTGGACGTGGTAAGGTGGAAATCAAAGTACAGTGGGAATTACACAAGACTCTATGACGATCTCGGGTCTACAGACTAACCTGTACCAGTGTCACCAGAGAACTGCCATCTGACGTAAGGTATAATACCATCAGGGAGTTCTCGGCGAGTCTGTCCAGTATACCCAGTCTCCACTGAGCACCCGTATATTATCTCTGATGTCAAACACCAATGGATATGGGATCATCCATCGCCCATCTGTAAGGATCGAGAAGGTACACGCTAGTCTACTCTGGTATATCGATGCCTCGTCTCAATGCACCCACGAATAGGGACCTTGAAGGATGTACTTATGGACTACCATGTCCCCACTAGTATGATCCGCATCATAGTCCAGGTAGTCAAGTACACATCCTAAGGGCTTACCAACATGTAATAGAGAGACAATCAGTGTACACGTTAAGATAAAGAGCAACCAGATAGCATACTATCATATCGAGCAAGAAAGTCCTCCCTATATATGTCCAACCATCCACTACAATATACATCCTATGTACAGTAATGGCCTCTGGGGCATACATATAACTAACAATCTCCTACTTGCACTAGGGCCATCTGTAGCAGTGGTTGTAGTATCTCATACTCAACCATCCCATAAAAGTCTCTCTCTGGGAAAAGGCCTTTGTGAGTGGATCCGCCGTGTTGTCCTCTGAGTCTACTCTCCTAACCTCGATCACCCTGGAGATCAACTATCTCCATGATCAGGTGATGCTGCCTCAGAATATGTCTGGATCACTGATGGGACAGGCGTTCCTAGGCATAAGCAACAACTCCATTGTCTCACAATGGTAGGAACGAAGTTCATCTCATAAACTAATATACATCCAGACTGCCTCTTTGGCAGCATCTTAAGTAGCGATCTATCCAGCCTTTATCGTCTAGTATGCCACAGTATCTAGCTTGGAACTCTTCCAACATACTGTCCCTTTACTGAGGGTAAAGACAATGCCTGTGACTGACATTCAGTCATCCTTATCATCCTGGAACCTTTCCAGTGATTCTCCCCAGGATCGATTGATACCATCTCACTACAACTAGTGAGAATTCTAACAATCAATTACTTCTATCTCATAGATACTCAGGATTTAGGAGGTATCACTTTGATCCTATATGGAGAATCCTTGTGATAAGTGGAGATTGACTGAGCGTAGCATAGGAAACTCCTTCCCTACCAAGAGTATGTCATCTATGTACTCTACGAGGATCACCACCATACTCCCTACTACCTTTTTGTATATACAAGGTTCATCTACCATTTTGATGATGTCAAACTCTTTGACTATCTCATCAAAACAGATGTTCCAACTCCGCGATGCCTGCTTTAATCTTATAAAGCATCTTGTACACGTTTCCGCTGCTCCCACTGTCTACGAAGCCCTCTGGCTGTGTACTTACAGACGCTCTCTTCTAAAACATCATTTTATAAAAGCAGTCATGACACCCAACCGCCAGATATCGTAGTCATGGTATGTAGCCGTGGCAAGTAGGATCTGGATGGAATTAAGCATAGCCACTGAAAAAGGTTTCATCATTATCCATGCCTGGTCGATGATGAAAACCTTTAACATGTCTAGTTTTGAAAGTCTCAACTTTTCCATCTACACAAAGTAATCTTCTTAAGATATACTTGCTCCTGATGGGGATTTAACCCTTCAGATAAAGCAACCAAAATCCATACTTTGTTGGAGTATAAGAATTCCATCTCAGATCGCTAAGCATCCAGCCATTCTTATAGAGTCCCACTCCTGATGGCCAGCTCGAAACTAGTTGGGTCATCATCTCATGATGCAATCCTCGCTCCCACTGTCATAGAGAAACAGAAGTATCTCTCAGGTGGGTGAGAAACACTACTAGATCAGCAGAGAGGCTGAGGTTCGTTGGTATCTATTGAATCCTTTGGTTCTGCCAAATCATCTGCTGTAGTTTGTATAGCTGGAACCTTTCCAGTTCTACATAACTGACCTTGCCTCGAGCTTGTCCGGATTTTGCTTTTAGACATAGGCCAGACAACCCTAAATCTTAACAAACTTAAGATATGGACTCTTCCCTTTCCATATCACATATGAAGTGGTAGGCAATTGATTTGTTTAAAACCCTATTGAATAGGTATGCAACTTCATAAGTGCATAACTCCCAAAATGAAATAGGAAACTCAGTAGTACTCATCATAGAGCACACCATATCACATAGGGTGTTATTGCTCCGCCCCGATATACCATCGTGCTATGGTGTATACGGAGGAGTAATACTGAGAGAGAATCTCATTCTCCTTTAGAAAAGTCCAAGAATTCCGTGCTCAAGTATTCTCCTCCTTGATCACATCAAAGGACATAATACTTATACCCGTTTTGGTTCTCTACTTCTAACTTATATTCTGTGAATATCTCAAAAGTTTCCAACTTGTGTTTCAACAGGAACATGTGTCTGAATCTTGAGAGATCATCAGAGAAGGTAATGAAGTACAAGGAACCGGTCTTTGCATGTGTAGACAGGAGACCTTCATACATCAGCATGTATCATCCCAAGAGTTCACTAACTCTTTCTCTGTTTCTAGTAAACAGAGCTATGGTCATCTTATCTCTGTGACATGACTGGCAAGTTTCACAAGATGTAAATTCAAACTGATTTAAATATGCATCTACAATGTAACTTAAGCTAGTCGGGTCACATTGATATGACCTAGTCTACAATACCTCAAGAAGGAATCGTTCATTTCTGAACTCTTCCTCTTGTGTATGTTCTGTATACTAAGAACTATAGTTTGATTTAGAACATCAATGCTTTTAGATAACGTGCCTGAACCGATCAACTTTTGATATAGGAAATGTTCAAAACATTATCCAACAATACAAAATTATATCTTTTCTTTACTGATAAAGAGACAGATATGATTTTGTATATCAGGTTCGGTATCTAATAACATTTGTTCAGAATCAATGTATTTGGAATACAGGGTGACAGTGACCAACAGACTTGGCTGCAACACTTGCACTGTTTTCTGTCTCATGAAACTTATCACCCGTTCTCAGTTCCCTATCTTTCTGTAGCCCTATGTAACAGATTACATATCTGGGATCCTGATCCGGTATCAAATACCCAGGATGTAGAGGATACAGAGAAACAGTTCTTTGTAATGAACACACCCGAAGGAGATGCATCATATGCACTTTCTTCGTTTGGGCGGCATAGGAATTCTGGTATTCTCCTATTTCTACTCTGTCTTATAACAATTATAAGTTGGAGCGGGACCAACGTTCCCCAGCTCAGTATAACAAGCGGGTTCGGTCAATACATCCGTATTATTATCTTGATTAAGGCATGACATGGTCGCTACCAGGAGAGAGAGAGAAGAAAACACTCTGCGTGCGCTCTTGCAAGATCAGATTGGTTATTATTTTATCTAATCAGGATGGCTCCCACTGTTTTTATCAAATCTTCCTTCAAACCCTAAAAGGAAAGACTAGCCGGGATTAATTACACGCTACAAGTTCGCCAATTTTTCAGCCAGGCCAGTGTCGGTACTTTGAGGGAGGTTTCCCGTGCTTTCGCACGGACCTAATTACAGTAAACCTCATTTTCCCAGAGGCGTAACCCCGTTGACACCTTTCTAGACACCTACTAGATCGGCTAATTGTAAAGTGAAAAACTCTCCCAGGAGTAACAATTACTCGTAGCGGGTATCGGGATCCAACTATCTCATAGAAGGTATGCAATCTCATTGCAAATTTCAACACTTGAAATTCCCGATAATTTTGCCCCTTACGTGCTATGACCTTGACGAAAGCCAACAAACCATAGCCCGCTAGTCAAGTTCAACCCGTACATTTCTTGATTGAATTAAATCCACCCGCACGACCCTTGACGAAAGCCAACAAAGTCGTACGACTACCCTAATCCAATCGCATCATATGCAGCAGATAAGCAGCATATAGCTACCGCACACTGCACCTTGACGAAAGCCAACAAATGCAGCACGAATACTATATACAACTTATCTGAAATGACGGAGGGCTACGACAGGTTTTTCTGAAAACCTATTGCGTAATGAACTTGATATCGTTGTAGAATCAAATGATTTTAAAATGGAGTGTTTTTGAGGCTTTTCTAGTTTTGCTAAAGGGGTCACTCCCGGTGAAGGGATCGTCGACCCTTTCCTCGTCGAATGAGGTGCGGGATATATCATATATATCACTGTGCAAAGCAAAAACTATAGAAGCAATCAAAAGACAAACCAAGGGGTGTAGCATCTGCCAGTTATTGCTAAAGGGGTCACTCCCGGTGAAGGGATCTCGGCCCTTTCTTTATCGAATAAGGTGCAGGATGTTCTACAAGGAACACCGCGATGCAAAGCAAGAACTGTAGCTACCTGTTTTTGAAAATTCGATTCCACAACATCTTTAGGTTTCTTTTTCTTTCATTAATCATATTAATGAAGTCCCATCATTTAAGTTACCTAAACATCACAGATAAATACGACGTACACTTATGCCATCCGCATTCGCCTCGATGTCCCCTCGTGCACCGTTAGGTTAGGTAACTAACGGCAGAGCGGGGCAGGGCTAGCGCGGGTGTAAAACATAAGTAACGCCTATATAATATATCATATATGCTATATACAGTATTTATCACAGAACATCAAATGATCACATCACAGATATCGCAGCAGAAGAAACATATGAAACATTGGATATACTAGGACGTCCATGTTTTCAATACGAGCCAGTATAAAACACGGATTCCACGGTCGCGATGAATAGCCAAACCCACACCCCTAGACCCCTACGAGAGCGGCAAGCAACCCTACCAATTCTAGAGTTAGGAGACCCGGACTCGACTCCTCGAGTTGGTCTCCCACTGGACTCCAGAACCCGGTTACTTGTGCTCTCCTCCTTGGGTCTATCCTAGTGCGGAAAAGTAAATAATATACAAAAGGTGACATCTTTCGCAACCTGGAAGTGCCCCAATAAAAGAATACTACATACAAGTTTTTACATGAATGAAAATGAAAAACACTCATCTCACAAAAAAAACCCCCCGGCTATTCAAACACGACGATCCAATATAACATATCCAGCAACACATAACATCACATGTCATCAATGTAAGTAAATATGCCCTTCCCAATTATCGTTGACATATACCAACGAAACCGGCGATATCACATATTACACTTACGGTCACAGAAAAGAAAGTGTAAAACTACAACAGTTGGAATCCGCAACCACTTTAGACATCGCATGCCTTATCAAATGAATTCCTTAGACATCGCATGCCTAACAATTATAAACCCCGCATTTTAGTCTCATTATCGAAAACACTTTTCAATATCAAGTCGGGCAATTCAACAAGATTCCCGGCATTTTGATCGAATGCTCGTCGCAAACTTTAGTAGGCGGCTGCACCCCCGATGCCGTCGACGAAGTGCACCAAGGCGGAACACCGCTGCCACGAGCACCCGAACGGATGCTTTCGGCGACGGGGTTCTCCTACAGTCACTTAGTCGGGGCTATGGGGTGTGGCTGTCTATTAAGTTTACCCGGCGAGTATCCGCATACACTACGTGATTGCGACGGACTTGATCGCATCAAAATTCCGTGGCAACCGATCAGGTGAGACTAAACTACTATGTTTATAACATTCAAATCAGTTATCTCATAACTATTTGTGGATTCTAAATATTGTACCACATTCCAGATAAATAGAAACTGTTAAACTCTCCGATCGAACAATCAAACACCCAAGTTTTCCCGAAACAGCTCAACACATTAAATAAGTTTAAAAACATTCACTTCATGCCACAGTACCAACGGTCCAACCATAGAAGGGCCAAGCCAACGCCTCACATGTGGCACGCCGTACTGCCCCAAACCCGAAGGTTCAAAGGGCAGTTCAAGACGGTCACATAATCGAGTTAAGGTTTGTTGTCTTCTAGAGGGTCCATCGCGTTACTTGCACTACTTCGAACGTTCTTAAACTACGGAAAGATCCAACACTTGGAAATTTCCCGACAGGGGAAAAATTGGGTATTTATATCCGGTCGAACTTTTCAACATTTTCTAAAATTATCCGGAAAAACACAGACGAAGTTAAACTTCCTGATCGAAACACCGAGTCTCCAATACAACCCAGAAAACTCAACTCTTGAGTAAATATTAAAAATTCCCATAAAACACAGCACTTACAGAAACAAATTACTGTGCAAACCACGTGCATTGATTCATTACTTTGGCCGCGGAACCGCCGTACAAGGCAGGATGGGGCCGCGGTTCCGCGGCGCAACTGTCGAATCAAGGGCACGTGCTGCACAGTAACTCATACAATTCCCTGCTGAATTTTTTGGATATTTTTAATTTGGAAAAATCCACAGTTTTGAAAAAAGGACAGAAAGGGCTCTAAGTTAGGGTTTCGGGGTTCGATCGGGTTTCTAACTTCGTCTACGCATCGCCTAAGGCTCTAGCTAAGCTTCGATACCACTGTAGGGTTCCTAGGCACACTCAAGAGGTTCCACAAGGCATCAACCATGCCAAATTCTAATTTTCTATGTGCCGAACAACCCTTAGCAAGATCGTTAACTAGAGTTTAGGTGAAACTACAAGCAAGTAAACAATTTTATTGCTAAGTGAATGGAAATACAACCTTTGTAGATCCGGTCCTCCACTTCTTTAGCTCCGTGATGACGTCCCTTCGCTGCGATCACCGGGATCCCGGACTCTATCGATGGTTTCGTCGGAGAAATGAGCGGGTTAGGTCATTGACTTCGATGCCGAAGATGATCTACGTCGAGGAAACTCTAACTCAAGCTCCATCTTCATTAGCTCATGAAACTTGTGAAGAAAACACCCTATACAACATGGCAAGTGGCAGAGGATGAAGAAATAGGAAGTGGGTTCACTTTGGATTTGGATTTCTCACTAGGTTTCAACACTTGAAAATTTTCTAGCAATGGTTTTCTTTCTTCTTCTTGAAGAAGAAGAAAAAGAAAGAATTAATTGTAAAAAGAAAATTCAAGTGGAGACTTATCATTTAGCAACCATGGGTGAGTGTAACAAGTGTAGAGAATAAACTATGGTTAGGATGTAATGGTCGGGTTAAGGAAAAAACAAAATGGTCAAGACTTTCAAAGATGCTATGAAGTTTCATGAAGCAAAGAAATAAACCATTTTGTTTTTGCCAAAAAAATAAATAAAATGAATAAGTAAATAATTTAAAACCCTAACCATTAACCTAAACATGGTTTAAAGTAAACACACACCCAAGTTTGCATGTATCATCAAACATGATACAAACTAGTGCACAAACATATATCATATATACAATGTGCACAATCAAGTGAGAAAATAATCTTAAGTGAACAAATACTAGTTAATGTAAAGTAATATATCAAATATATAATTATACATTAAATCATTAAATCAACACTTGATTTAATGATCCGGTCATACTGCATATAACCGACTAATATCATGTGTATCAATGTATCGAATCAACACTTGATTCGGTAACCCGGCTATATCATATATAACCGTCCAATGATACAAATTGCGAGAATAAAATACAGTATCACATACTGGTATTATTCTCGGTCCCGCACATGTCTCATATGCGCTCCTATTTCGTTTCGCTTGAGCCAGGAAAGCTCTGTGTAGGACTCTAAAGACTCGTCAATACGCCGGCAGCAGGTGATGATCATATCAAGCACCCACAAGCCGCAAGTGTAAGTCCGCGGCGGCGTCCCGGCCGTCGATCCGACGCCGGAAATGCGGAAACAAAAACTTTGCAAACTAGCAAACCGGCACCACCGCGCACTTTTGTCCCGGATCGGGTCATTAACCTAGCAACTAGCAAACTGAAATAAGAGTAGAGGAACTATACCAAGCGATCCGTGTCCTTCGGTCTACGTCTCCACTCCGATCTCCCGCGGAATCTCCGTTCATCTCCTCCTCGTCGGAAAGGGCACCACGTGGCCGGATACTTTTACGGGCTCCCACCTCTGGACCGAGGCAACTCGGGCGCGAAGTTGGCGAGCCGACGCGTCCAAGGTTTGCTGCAGGCTAGTGTATGAAACTTGTCTCTTGAGGGTTAGAAGTTGCCATGTATGGAGGGATCAAGAAAAATGGGCTTTGGAAATGGCTATGGAATTTTTGGTGCAACATGAGAATGAGAATGATCTTTCACCCCTCACAAAATTATCCTCTCTCATTTTCTCTTCACCCCTCAAAGTGGCCGGCCCTTTTTCTCCATGGTGGAGATCATGGAATCAAATTATCATGGAGAAAAGAAAAGATAATGCAAGAAAGAATAATGTCACACCCACTTCTCATCTCATCAAATCACTAAACCATCACATGAAAGCAAAGAATGGACAAGAAAAGAATCTCATGATGGTTGAACCACAAATGTGCAAGAAACCCCTCCACAAAATGTTATTTGCAAATGTGCAAATAACCCCCCTCCATCGAAAGTCCGGTCGTGAAGGAATAAAAGAAAACCGACCGGAACGGAATGCAAACTGGCAATTTCAGAAAACTGATCCCGTAATAAATTACAGGAGAACCCCTCTACTGCTAATACATGCCCGCATTTGTATTCCCACTGAACACGAATGCAAAGAGACAAAACTACACTATCTAATACTAGGATCCGGCTTAAGCCAAAGCCGGCTAGTAAAATCTGTCCGATCATGATCCGTGCAATACCGCACGTATCTGATCGAACCCTGCTATATCTCCATACGGCCTCTACAGCGTTTCGCCCGAAACTTGAGTAACTGTGTGTGGTGGACTCTAAAGACTCGTCAATACTATGGCTGTGGATTTAACCACTAGCACGTCAGAGGTATAAGACAATACGTGACGGGCTACCAGGTATTGACCAAAAGGGACGTCGATGAGCGAACTCATCCTGACACCCTACTGAGCCTGTCAGTGACAATATCCGTACAGTCCGGTCCGTTTGTCTATGAGCATCGCATGGCGGGCTTAGGGGGTTGGTAAAAGTCAGACCCCCAATAGCGGTACAAGTCGTGTCGGAGTGTAGCCCAGAACACCCTGAGATACTACTGGAATACCTACCAGCAAATCTCCTGCCTTGGCCAAGGACTTTTCATGTATTGGCTCTTCTAAACACAGCGCGACCTCACCCCCAATACCGGGAGAGACGAACCCCTGCAGATTCGCTCACTGCCTCCATGTGGCTCGGGACTGTACCCAACTAAAACCTGTTTGCACGACTCCTTTGAGCCGTGGTAGGGTAGTAATCAAAGCACAGTGGGAACTCACACGAGACAAATGACGATCTCAGGTCGATGAACTAACCTGTACACATGTCACCAGGGAACTGCTATCTGACGTCTGGTATAATACCAACTAGCAGGTTCCCGGCGAGTCCTATCTGGTGTACTCATAACCCAATGAGCACCTGTATACATCTTAGGTGAACCAACTGACACCAGTGGCTTGTGAGACCGGCCACCGCCCCTCGTCGGGGTCTCGACTGTATACACTAGTCTACTCCGGAGTATCGATGCCCTGTCTCGAAACTCCCATGACTAGGGACCTTTTAAGGATGTGCTTATAGACTCCAGCTCTCACGTATATGATCGCCCTCATACTGCTGGTAGTCAAGCAAGAATCCTAAGGGCTCTATCAACGTGTAATAGCGACTCGTAAGGTCACCTAAAGCAGTACACGATGATAAAGATAAACTAGATAGCATACTATCATCTCGAGTAAGACTGTCCTACCGGCATAGGTCCTCCTCAATCATTGCAATCACGTGCCTGTGATCCAATAATTGACTCTGAGGGCATTATATCCAACAGCAAGCGGTCTGCTAAACGTAACGGCCACCCGGGTATTGAGCGATCAGAAGATCAATGAGCAAGCCCGCTCACACTCCTGTGAATCCAACCAGTAACACTTACCGCACAGTCCGGTCTGTTCGTCTGATATGTCGCATATCTTGCCTAGGGGTGGTAAACGTCAGACCCCAATAGCTCGATAAGTCGTGTCGATATGAGGTCTATAACAGTTCGAGAAACTACTGGTAACACTTACCAGTAAATCTCAGCAACCCTGGCCAGGGATTTCCGGTTATAGCCAATCGAACAAAGCGCAACATCAACTCCCTATACCGGGAGAGACGAATCCCATCCTATCGCTCATTGCCTCCATGTGATTCGGGACTGTACCCAAAAACCACCGTTTTGCATGCCCTCTTGGACGTGGTAAGGTGGAAATCAAAGCACAGTGGGAATCACACAAGACTCTATGACGATCTCGGGTCTACAGACTAACCTGTATCAGTGTCACCAGAGAAATGCCATCTGACGTAAGGTATAATACCATCTGGGAGTTCTCGACGAGTCCGTACAGTGTACCCAGTCTCCACTGAGCACCCGTATATCATCTCTGATGTCAAACACCAATGGATATGGGATCATCCATCGCCCATCTGTATGGGTCGAGAAGGTACACGCTAGTCTACTCTGGTATATCGATGCCCCGTCTTGATGCACCCACGACTAAGGACCTTGAAGGATGTACTTATGGACTACCATGTCCCCACTAGTATGATCAGTATCATAGTCCAGGTAGTCAAGTACACATCCTAAGGGCTTTACCAACATGTAACAGAGAGACTATCAATGTACACGTTAAGATAAAGAGCAACCAGATAGCATACTATCATGTCGAGCAAGAAAGTCTTCCCTATATATGTCCAAGCATCCACTACAATATACATCCAATATACAGTAATGGCCTCTAGGGCATACATATAACTAACAGAATCACTCCATTAGACCACTTATATATTCGGTTGACTTAGACCGAGTTGTGACTTTATGTATGTTTTTTTGGGTTGAACTCGGATAGAGTACTTGTTAGTTTTACTTACGCAGTTCAATTTTATATTTGCTTGTGATCCTTCACCTTCGAGCGTCGTATATAACTGTGTGGTTATGATTTCGCCGATTGGCATTGAAATAGCTCCCAAGTGGGGGATGCCATTGTATTTATATATATATGTACTTATTTTTTTCAAAAATTACAACGAAGGTGCTGCCGAATTTTCAACCCTATTTTATAACAATTGACATATGCTTTTAAACAACCAATTCTTGTAAAGAAAATTGTGTTTCATGTTAAATACCTTTTGAATACTTCACCTTCTTTATTCTTTAAAGGGTTTAGATCTTTGTTTTTGGCATACTTGGATCGCGTCGATATCTTTAGATGTCACGTGATCTAAATGCTGGTCACGTGCCAAATTAAGGTCGTGACATAACCATATAGGGAACCACACAAGACACTATGATGATATCAGATCTATAGACTATCCTGTACTCAAGTCATCAGAGAATTGCTATCTGACGATAGGTATAGTACCATCTAGGAGTTCTCGGCCAGTCCGTTCGGTGTACTCAGTCTCTAATGAGCACCTGTATACAATCTTTGGTGGCAAACACCAATGAATGTTGGATCATCCATCACCCCTTACGGGGTCAAGAAACGTATACACTAGTTTACTTTGGAATATCGATGTCCTTTCTCGATACCTCCATGACTAGGAACTTTTAAGGATGTACTTATGGACTACCTAGACCTTACCAGTATGATCGACATCATAATCCTGGTAGTCATGCAAAGATCCTGAGGGCTTTATCAATATGCATCAATTAAATAGAAAGTAAAATAAATACTCATGTTAAGATAAAGAAAAACCAGATATCATTCTATCATATCGAGCTAGACTGTCCTGTATATATATATATATATATATATATATATATATATATATATATATATATATATATATATATATATGTCACGACCCGATAGTTTGGCCCGTGACCGGCACTTAACCACGTAACGTCTACAGGCGTAACGCGACTAAGTAAGCCGAAACCCAGAAATCAAAACCATAAAAGGTATAGAGTGCTTTAAAACATTTATTAGAATATTTGTAAAACCTTTAGAAAACATTAAGTTGTTTAGTAGAAATTCATAAGGTTCAAGTTATTATTTTAATAATTTTGGCCACATTTCCTTTATCAAAATTTGTCCCGAAAATCGGATAAAAGGCAAGATATAGCAAAAGTAACCTGTGAAATAAATAGAGCATCTCAAATGGGAGAATCGCGCCCAACGGCGGAACAATCACCACAATATGATAATATATGACGCCGTAGCGAAGAATGAGCAGTAGAGCAAAGACAAGCAACATAAAAGATAAAACTGCATAAATAAAGTCGGCTCGCAGCAAGCTCGACACCAGAGTACAAAATAACATACATCGTCCTCACAACTGTCTCTAAGTCAATACATGAAGGTAGATGGAGAATACTAGATACATCAATGTACAACTGAAAAGTAAACAAATACCGCACAAAAACCCACCTAATAGCAAATGGGCTAGCACGCCAAAGCAGTGGTATCTGTACCAAAAGATGTGATAAACAGCCAGCCGCGACTACTCCAAAGGGCAACCTGCAAGCACTGTGGCACAACGGGGGTGAGTTGCCAACTCGTGAATAGTAGATAACATATAAAGCTAATCGCGAGTATGCACGTGCTGCGATACTCTAATCTATGCCATTAGATAACATCTATATGATGAACTGGATGCTCAAGTCATGCAACAAATGCGATATAATAACATCTCTATGTTTTGAGCAGGGTGTGCAGTAGTCATGCATGTCGTATGTACTCCATCAGGTACCACAGATATAGGATGAGATGTGTAATACTAAATGCTGAGCATGGGAATAAATAATATCTACACGAAATATCAACGTGGAAAAACAGTCGGCGTCAAACAGTACACCCAAATCCCAGTAAAACTCAGTGCCCAATATCGGCACTCAAAATATCAAGAAACACTCATGTCTAGCGTCGATACGCAAATCCTCATATATCGGGCATCCGTTAGTCCGGGTCAGCCCTCTCTCTTATATATTGGGCATCCGTCAGTCCGGGTCAGCCCCTCTCTTATGTATCGGGCATCCGTCAGTCCGGGTCATCCCCTCTCTCATGTATCGGGCATCCGTCAGTCCGGGTCAGCCCCTCTCTCATACATAAAGGGAAACCAGGTTTTCTTTTAAAACAGTGCGTATTTTCTTAAAATATTACTCCGGTTCCCAAATCCAGAAATCACATAAATCCAAACTCAATGCGTAAATCCATGCAATGTGTCGTATGACACTAAGAGAAAAAGGAAGGGAAAACCGCTCCTTTAAAAGATCCAGTTTTGAAAATATCACATGCGGTCCCTTAGTTTTTAAATCATGTCAATGTCATCTATGTATGTGTATAGGTATGGATATGCAAATGGGTATATACGCAATGTGAATGTAGTAATGCACATGGGTACTAATATGGATATCCGATGCATATGCGCACAAGTGTAGATATATCAACGTATGTATACACAAAGATGAATAGATAAGTGCATGTGCACATGTAATGATCTATCTAGGCACGTATGTACAAAGTGAATAGGTAGGGTGCATGGTATGAAGGTAAACATATGAAATCTAGTATAGCCTATAACGCCCTGACGCTTAACGCCATACGGGCGATTTCCCCGTAAATGTTAAATCTACTCACCTGGTCGCGTGCTACACGTAGCCGACCACTTGCTTTCCCTTCTTGGCGGCGTCCGACGTACCTGGAATTTACACGAGAAACCAAATATAATCAAAATCTTGCAAAACGCGATATCGAATCAAAACGGGAACTCGTGTCGCGAATTAACGCGCGTGCGTGCGATAGGCTGAAACGTGTGTGTACGTGTCTACGACTCATCCCGACACGCCGCGATACGCTGAATCACGGAACCCACTCGCGTATCGCGCGTATCGCGCAAACTAAAAACACCAGAAAACGATATATCGTCCCAGATTCTACCCAAGTTGAAATATTACAAAACTATATATACCATGGACCTACAAAATGTATCAGACACCTGTACCAAAAACCCTAGCTCCTAACTCCCTGGTCTGGCCGTAATTTGCGGCCAGAATGATTTTTTCGGCGGCCTGAAGTTGGGCTGGTGGGGTCGGGCTCTGGTGGTGGGGTCAGGGTCCCTCAAGTAGGCTACAGTCCACTCAATTTTATTCTGAACTCACTGGGGTAACAGCAGACTTCAAAAAGCTTAGATTTTGCTTAAAAACGTCAAATTTTGCACAATTTGAAAACTTAGGGTATATCTGTGTAATCTGGGGTTTACCTAGGTTAACTAGGCCTTAACAACATTTAATTAACTTAGTCTAACCAAAACTAACCTTACTTAAGCAAAGTTCACACTAAACACCACATTTAGCACAAAATCTCCCATTTTACACTAATCGAGGCTATTTCTACAGAACTAAGCGAAAGCAAGAATAAGTTTAGAGATTATACCCACTAAGAATCTCACAAGCAAGTAGAAGGAGAAGAAGAAGAGGGGATGGAGCTGTTTGGGTGCTGCTGCTGCTGCCTGGAGTTGGTGCTGCTGCCTGGAGCTGCTGGTGCTGCTGCCTGAGCTGCTGTTGCTGGTGCTGTGCTTGTTGCTGTTGCTGCTGTGCCTGCTGCTGTTGCTGGTGCTGCTGTGGAGGCTGCTGGGTGTGTGTGTGTGAGAGTGAGAGTGAGAGAGATGTGAGAAAAAGAATGAGATGCAAGAATAATAACTCCCAATGTCAACCCCTCCTCTCTCTCTCTTCATTTAATGAAGCATGGCCAAGGCCATCATGCCCCATCATGCACACACACTCTCTCTCCCCCCTCCAAGTCAACACTTTCAAATTAAAACAATCTTTAAATAAAAATAACTAATTAAACTTAATTAAAACCCAAAACCCACCATGGTTGCTAATCATGGTTTAACCCAAATTTTAACCCTAGTTTACATGCACAAGTTTATGCAAGCCTAGGAAAATTCTAGAAAAATATTTATAATTCTTGATAAAATATTTGAAAACTGATTTGGTAAACTTTTTATTAAAAATCTTATATTAACATATAATTAGCCACTAAACACATCCTAATGTGTTACAATCTTCCTTCCTTAAAGAAATTCGTCCCCGAATTTTAAAATATAAAGCAATGCATACCTTCAAAGAGATGAGGGAACTTCTTCCACATCTCTCCCTCGGCCTCCCAAGTGATCTCTTCACCATTTGGGCTGCGCCAAAGCACCTTCACTGATGGCAAGACCTTCGATCTAAGTTTCTTCACCTGCCGGTCCAATATCACGACTGGCTGCTCGGTGAACGTAAGATCGCGCTCGAGCTGAACGGTCTGATGCTGAATCATGTGCGAAGGGTCATGTAGGTATCTGCGAAGCATCGACACGTGGAATACGGGGTGAACGTCTGGGAAGTCGGGTGGAAGAGCCAAACGATATGCTACTGCGCCCACACGCTCAAGGATCTCGGAAGGACCTATGAATCTGGGGCTAAGCTTCCCCTTCTGTCCAAACCTCATCACTCCCTTCATCGGAGAGACCCTCAGAAACACGTGATCGCCGACTGTGAACTCTAATCTGCGGCGGCGCCTGTCAGCATACGATCTCTGCCTGCTCTGAGCTGTCCTCATCCTGTCTCGAATCAGCTGTATCTTCTCAGTCGTCTCCTGTACGATCTGTGGCCCCAAAATACTGCCCTCGCTGAGCTCTGTCCAACAGATGGGCGATCTACATCTCCTCCCATACAAAGCCTCGAAAGGTGCCATCTGAATAGTATCCTGGAAACTATTGTTGTAGGAGAACTCCACTAAGGGTAAATGATGATCCCAGCTACCACCAAAGTCTAAAAAGCACGCTCGGAGCATGTCCTCGAGAGTCTGAATAGTCCGCTCTGACTGGCCGTCGGTTTGCGGATGAAATGCGGTACTGAAACTCAAGCGCGTGCCCAAAGCCTCCTGAAGCCTCTGCCATAGTCGGCTGGTAAACTGGGTGTCTCTGTCGGACACAATACACGTCGGGACTCCATGCAGTCGTACAATCTCGTCGATGTAAATCTGGGCATACTGAGAAAATCCGAAAGTCGTCTTCACTGGCAGGAAGTGAGCTGCTTTCGTCAAACGATCCACGATCACCCAAATGGAGTCATACCCCCGCCTAGTCCTGGGTAGACCCACAACGAAATCCATCGAAATCTGTTCCCATTTCCACTCCGGAATGGGTAGCGGCTGTAGCTCTCCCGCCGGCCTCTGGTGCTCGGCCTTGATTTGCTGACAAGTCAGGCATCTAGACACGAAATCTTCAATGTCCCTCTTCATTCCGTTCCACCAGTAAACATCTTTCATATCATGGTACATCTTGGTGGAACCCGGATGAACGCTGTATGTCGATCTATGCGCCTCCTCAAGAATCTCACACCGCAGTCCCTCACCATCTAGTACGCACAGTCTAGTCCCAAATCACAGTGTCCCCTGATCATCGATCACGAACTCGGAAAATCTGCCCTATCCAATCTGTGCCATGATCTCTGAACATCGGTCATCACTGTGCTGTGCCTCATGTATATGGTCAAGTAACTGTGGGCGTGCACGAACCTACGCAAGCTGTCCCCCGATCGGCGTGAACTCGAACTGCACTCGGCTGTCGCATAATATCTGCCAATCTGCCGATGACTGCCTCTGCACTGCGCTCAAACAAGATAGATTGCCCCCGGGCCTCCTGCTCAAAGCATCTGCTACTACATTCGCCTTGCCCGGGTGATACAAGATCTCGCAGTCGTAGTCCTTTACCAGTTCCATCCAATGGAGCTGTCGAAGATTCAGGTCCCGCTGCTGAAATATATACTTTAAGCTCTTGTGATCAGTGAATATCTGGCACGACTCGCCGTATAGGTAATGTCGCCATATCTTAAGTGCAAAGACCACTGCAGCCATCTCCAAATCGTGAGTAGGGTAGTTCTGTTCATGTCTCTTCAGCTGCCGCGAAGCATACGCGATCACCCTGCCATGCTGCATCGGTACGCACCCTAGCCCCACTCGTGAAGCGTCACAATAGACTGCAAATCCGCCTGATCCTGAAGGCAACGATAGGACTGGCGCTGTAGTCAAACAAGTCCGTAGCTGCTGGAAACTGTGCTCGCACTCCTCCGTCCAATCGAAAGGAACTCCCTTCCGGGTCAATCCGATCAAGGGTGCAGCAATACGGGAGAAATCCTGTACAAATCGCCTGTAGTAGCCGGCCAGTCCTAGGAAGCGCGTATCTCAGTAACGGATGTAGGTCTGGGCCAACTCTGAACGGCTTCAATCTTCCTCGGGTCCACACATATCCCATCCCGTGTAATCACATGACCCAAGAAATCTACGCTGTCCAGCCAAAACGTGCACTTGGAGAATTTTGCATAAAGCTGGTGCTTCCTCAAGGTCTGCAGTGTGATCCGCAGGTGCTGCTCGTGCTCCTCTCTACTCCGGGAATACACCAGGATATCGTCAATGAATACGATGATGAACAAGTCAAGGTACGGCCTGAATATACGGTTCATCAAATCCATAAACGCTACTGGGTCGTTGGTGAGTCCGAACGACATCACCAAAAACTCATAATGGCCGTAGCGCGTGCGGAAAGCTGTCCTCGGTACATCCTCCTGTCGAACCCGCAGCTGATGGTATCCTGATCGCAAATCGATCCTCGAAAAATATCCTGCCCCCTGAAGCTGGTCGAACAAGTCGTCGATACGTGGCAACGGATATTTGTTCCGCACGGTCACCCTGTTCAGCTGCCGGTAGTCGATACACAAACGTAAGCTTCCGTCCTTCTTCTTAACAAACAGGACCAGAGCACCCCAAGGAGAAACACTGGGTCGTATAAGTCCCTTGTCCAGCAAATCTTACAACTGACTCTTCAACTCACAAAGCTCCGCCGGGGCCATCCGATAAGGCGGTATAGAAATAGGCCCCGTGCCGGGAATCAGATCAATACAGAAGGCAATATCGCGCTCAGGCGGTAGCCCAGGAAGCTTGTCAGGGAACACGTCAGGGAACTCACATACAATCGGAACCTGGTCCAATGGAACATCTGTAGCTCTAGTATCACAAATATAGGCTAGAAATCCCTGACATCCCTTCCTCAATAGCTGTCCAGCGCGAAGAGAAGAAATCAAGATGTGAGGGGTGGCACCACGGTCCCCCTGCACAACAAAAGTCGACTCGCCGGGAAAACAAAATCTCACTGTTTTCTCGCGGCAGTCCACAGACGCATAGCACGTGGCTAACCAATCCATGCCCAAAAGAACGTCGAAGTCCAACATCTTAAGAAGGATCAAGTCGACAGGCAGCTCTCTCTTGCTAATACGGACTACACAGGATCGGAACACGTGCCTAGCAACAAACGACTCTCCCACGGGAGTGGTCACAACAAGCGGCTGATCAAGCAGACCGGACTCTCTACCTAAACTCGGCACGAAGTGTGCGGAAACGTACGAGTGCGTGGATCCGGGATCGAATAATACGTGTGCATCAACAGTACATACTGATAAGGTACCTGAGACCACCGCATTGGACAACTGCGCGTCCTGATGTGTCAACGCGAAAACTCGTGCCTGTCCTCCACCTGCAACTGGCGGTCCCCCACTAGCAACTGGCTGCACTCTGCCGGTAGCTGACTGTCCTCTGCCTCGACCACCTCTCCCTCTAGGAACAAAACCTCCGCGACTACGGCCTCTCTGTGCATGGATCTGACGCGGAGCAACTGTGGGTACAATAGGAAACGCCCTATGGGGTGGTGAAGGTGGTAGTGTGACATGCGGTGCGGCTGCCTCCCTCCGGGGTATCTCAGGACACTCTCGAACACGATGATAGGAACTCCCGCATCGAAAACATCCGGATGATACTGGATGACCTGTTAGTTATATGTATGCCCTAGAGGCCATTACTGTACTTAGGATGTATATTGTAGTGGATGTTGGGACATATATAGGGAGGACTTTCTTGCTCGACATGATAGTATGCTATCTGGTTACTCTTTGCCTTAACGTGCATACTGATTGTCTCTCTGTTACATGTTGGTAAAGCCCTTAGGATGTGTACTTGACTACCTGGGCTATGATACGGATCATACTAGTGGGGACATGATAGTCTATAAGTACATCCTTCAAGGTCCCTAGTCGTGGGTGTATCGAGACGGGGCATCGATATACCAGAGTAGACTAGCGTATACCTTCTCGACCCATACAGATTGGCGATGGATGATCCTATATCCATTGGTGTTTGACATCAGAGATGATATACGGGTGCTCAGTGGAGACTGGGTACACTGGACGGACTCGCCGAGAACTCCCAGATGGTATTATACCTTACGTCAGATGGCAGTTCTCTGGTGACACTGGTACAGAGTAGTCTGTTGACCCGAGATCGTCATAGAGTCTTGTGTGATTCCGACTGTGCTTTGATTTCCACCTTACCACGTCCAAGACGGCGTGCAAAACGGTGGCTTTTGGGTACAGTCCCGAATCACATGGAGGCAATGAGCGATAGGAGGGGATTCGTCTCTCCCGGTATAGGGAGTTGATGTTGCGTTGTGTTCGATTGGCTATAACCGGAAATCCTTGGTCAGGGTTGCTGAGATTTACTGGTAAGTGTTACTACAAGTTTCTCGAACTGTTATAGACCTCATATCGACATGACTTATCGAGCTATTGGGGTCTAACGTTTACCACCCCTAGGCGAGATATGCGACATATCAGACGAACAGACCGGACTGTACGGTAAGTGTTACTGGTTGGATTCACAGGAGTATGAGCGGGCTTGCTCGTCGATCTTCTGATTGCTCAATACCCGGGTGGCCGTAACATTTAGCAGACCGCTTGCGGCTTGTGGGTGCTTGATATGATCATCATCTGCTGCCGGTGTATTGACGAGTCTTTAGAGTCCTACACAGAGCTTTCCTGGCTCAAGCGAAACGAAATAGGAGCGCATATGAGATATGTGCTGGACCGAGAATAATGCGTGTATATGATACCGTATTCTATTCTCGCTATTTGTATCATCGGCAGGTTATATGTGATATAGCTGGGTTACCGAATCAAGTGTTGATTCGATACATTGATACACTTGATACTAGTCGGTTATATGCGATATGACCGGATCATTAAATCAAGTGCTGATTTAATGATTTAATGTATAATTATATATTTGACATATTACTTAGCATTAACTAGTATTGGTTCACATTAAATGGATTTTCTCACTTGAAGTGCACATTGAATATGTGATATATTTTTGTACACTTGTTTGTATCATGTTTGATGATACATGCAACCTTGGGTGTGTGTATGCTATACACTATGTTTAGTGAATGGTTATGGCTTCATTTCTTTTATTTATCTATTCATTTTTGGTTAAAAGAAAAGGAAAAAAATGTTGCTTTTAGAACTTTCTTGATGCTTCATGCATCTTTGACTAAGAATGACCATTTTGTCTTCATCTCCTAAACCTAACCATTCAACTAACCTTAGTTCATTCTCTACACTTAACTAAGGTTGCAATATGATAAGAATGAAAGGGTTTTTTCTTTTTAACTTAATCTTTTTATTCTTATCATATTCTTTTCTTCTTCTTCTTCTTCTTGAACAAAGAAGAAAGCTTGCTACCATTAATGGCAACTTGAGAAAAAGAGTGAGAAATCCAATTCTAAAGTGAACCAACTTCCTATTTCTTCATCCTCTACCACTTGCCAAGTAGTATAGGGTGTTTTCTTCACAAGTTTCATGACTTGGTGAAGTGGGAGCTTGATCTTGTGTTGCCTCGACGTAGATCATCTTCGGCATCGAAGTCGATGACCTAGCCCGCCCATTTCTCCGATGAAGCCGACGCTAGAGCCCGGGATCCGATGATCGCAGCGAGGGGCATCATCACGGAGCTATGGAGGTGGAGGACCGGATCTACAAAGGATGTATTTCCGTTCACTCATAGTTAAGATGTTACCTAGTTGCATGTTTCGCTTAAACTCTAGTCAACTATCCGTATTAGGGTTTCTCGGCAACTGTAAAATTTGAATTTGGCATGGTTGATGGCTTGTGAGACCTCCTTAGAGTGCCTAGGAACCCTACTGTGGTATCAGAGCCTAGCTAGAGCCTTAGGCGATGCGTAGACGATATTAGAAACCCGATCGAACCCCGAAACCCTAGAATTCAACCCTCTTTGGACATTTTTTCAAAACTTGGTTTTTTCCAGATTAAAAATTCTTTAAAAATTCAGCAGGAAGTTCTAAGAATTACAATGCAAAACGACCACCTGAATCATCTAAATCGCCGCGGAACCGCGGCGGGATCCTGGCTCCGGCGGCGGTTCCGCGGCCATATAGTCTCATCCTCCATTAATTTTTGCACCGTAATTCTTATATTTATGTGCTGTATTTTCTGGGAATTTTTAAATATCACTCAAGAGTTGAGTTTTCTGGGTTGTATTGGGAGTTCGTAAATTCGATCGGATTATCAAACTTTGTCTATGTGTTTTTCCGGGTATTTATAGAGCATGTTAAAAAGGTTCGACCGGATATAAATACCCACTTTTTTCCCTGTTGGGAAATTTCCATGTGTTGGATCTTTTCGTGGTTTAATAACGTTCTAAATAGTGAAAGTAACGCAATAGACCCTCTAGAAGACAACAATCCTTAACTCGATTATGTGATCGTCTTGAACTGCCCTTTGAACCTTAGGGTTTGGGGCAGTACGGCGTGCCACATGTGAGGCGTTGGCTTGACCCTTCTACGGCTGGACCGTTGATACTGAGGCATGAAGTGAATGTTTTTAAACTTATTTCAAGTGTTGAGCTGTTCCGGGAAAACTTGGGTGTTTGATTGTTCGATCGAAGAGTTTAACATTTTCTATTTATTTGGAATGTGATGCAATATTTGGAATCCACAAATAGTTATGAGATAACTGAATGAATGTTATAAACATAGCAGTTTAGTCTTACTTGATCGGTTGCCACGGAATTTTGATGTGATCAAAAGTCCGTCGCAATCACGTAGCGTACGCGAATACTTGCCGGATAAACTTAATAGACAGCTACACCCCTTAGCCCCGACAAAGTGACTGTAGGAGAACCCCGTCGCCGAAAGCATCCGTTCGGGTGCTCACGGCAGTGGTGTTCCGCCTTGGTGCACTTCATCGACGGCATCGGGGGTGCGGCCGCCTAATAAAGTTTGCGACGAGCATTCGATCAAAATGGCGGGAATCTTGTTGAATTGCCCGACTTGATATTGAAAAGAATTTTCGATAATGAGACTAAAATGCGGGGTTTATAATTGTTAGGCATGCGATGTCTAAGGAATTCATTTGATTAGGCATGTGATGTCTATGCAGGTTGCGGATTCCAACTGTTGTAGTTTTACACTTTCTTTTCTGTGACCGTAAGTGTAATATGTCATATCGCCGGTTTCATTGCTATATGTCAATGACAATTGGGATGCGCATATTTACTTACGTTGATGACATGTGATGTTATGTGTTGCTGGATATGTTATATTGGATCGTCGTGTTTGAATAGCCGGGGGTTTTTATGTGAGATAAGTGTTTTTCATTTTCATTCATGTAAATACTTGTATGTAATATTCTTTTATTGGGACACTTCCAGATTGCGGAAGTTGTCACCGTTGTTGTATATTATTTACTTTTCCGCACTAGGATAGACCCAAGGAGGAGGGCACAAGTAACCGGGTTCTGGAGTCCAGTGGGAGACCAACTCGAGGAGTCGAGTCCGGGTCTCCTAACTCTAGAATTGGTAGGGTTGCTTGCCGCTCTCGTAGGGGTCTAGGGGTGTGGGTTTGGCTATTCAACGCGACCGTGGAATCCGTGTTTTATACTAGCTCGTATTGAAAACACGGACATCCTAGTATATCCAATGTTTCATATGTTTCTTCTGCTGCGATATCTGTGATGTGATCATTAGATATGTTCTGTGATAAATACTGTATATTGTATATATGATATATTATTTAGACGTTACTTATGTTTTACACCCGCGCTAGTCCTGCCCTGCTCTGCCGTTAGTTACCTAACCTAACGGTGCACGAGGGGACATCGAGGCGAATGCGGATGGCATAAGTGTACGTCGTATTTATCTGTGATGTTTAGGTATTTAAATGATGGGACTTCATTAATGTGATTAATGAAAGAAAAGAAACCTAAGATGTTGTGGAATCGAATTTCAAAATTAAAAACAGGTAGCTACAGTTCTTGCTTTGCATTGCGGTGTTCCTTGTAGAACATCCTGCACCTTATTCGATAAGGAAAGGCCCGAGATCCCTTCACTGGGAGTGCCCCCTTTAGCAATAACTGGCAGATGCTACAACTCTCGATTTGTCTTTTGATTGCTTCTATAGTTTCTGCTTTTCACTGTGATATATATGATATATCCCGCACCTCATTCGACAAGGAAATGGCTGACGATCCCTTCACCGGGAGTGACCCCTTTAGCAAAACTAGAAAAGCCTAAAAAACACTCCATTTTAAAACCATTTGATTCCGCAACGATATCAAGTTCATTACGCAATAGGTTTTCAGAAAAACCTGTCTTAGCCCTCCGTCATTTCAGATAAGTTGTATATAGTATTCGTGCTGCATTTGTTGGCTTTCGTCAAGGTGCAGTGTGTGGTAGCTATATGCTGCTTATTTTCTGCATATGATACGATTGGATTAGGGTAGTCGTGCGGCTTTGTTGGCTTTCGTCAAGGATCGTGCGGGTGGGTTTAATTCAATCAAGAAATGACGGGTTGAACTTGACTAGCGGGCTATGGTTTGTTGGCTTTCGTCAAGGTCATAGCACGTTAGGGGCAAAATATTATCGGGAATTTCAAGTGTTGAAATTTGCAATGAGATTGCATACCTTCTATGAGATAGTTGGATCCCGATACCCACTGTGAGTAATTGTTACTCCTGGGAGAGTTTTACACATTACAATTAGCCGATCAAGTAGGTGTCTAGAAAGGTGTCAATGGGGTTACGCCTCTGGGAAAACGAGGTTTACAGTAATTAGGTTCGTGCGAAAGCACGGGGGACCTCCCTCAAAGTACCGACACTGGCCTGGCTGAAAGATTGGCGAACTTGTAGCGTGTAATTAATCCTGGCTAGTCTTTCCTTTTAGGGTTTGAAGGAAGATTTGATAAAAACAATGGGAGCCATCCTGATTAGATAAAATAATAACCAATCTGATCTTGCCAGAGCGCACGCTTAGTGTTTTCTTCTCTCTCTCTCCTGGTAGCGACCATGTCACGCCTTAATCAAGATAATAAAATGGATATATTGACCGAACCCGATTGTTATACTGAGCTGGGGAACGTTGGTCCCGCTCCAACTTATAATTGTTATAAGACAGAGCAGGAAATAGGGGAATACCAAGATTCCCATGCCGCCCAAACGAAGAAAGTGCATATGATGCATCTTCTTCGGGTGTGTTCGTTACAAAGAACTGTTTCTCTGTATCCTCTACGTCCTGGGTATTTGATACCGGATTAGGATCCTAGATATGTAATCTGTTACATAGGGCTACAGATAGGTAGAGAACTGAGAACGGGTGATAAGTTTCATGAGGCATCAAACGGGGCAAGTGTTGCAGCCAAGTGTGTTGGTCACTGTCATCCTGTATTATCACGTTATCTAAAAGCATTGATGTTCTAAATCAAACTACAGTTCTTCAGTATACGGAACACACACAAGAGGAAGAGTTCAGAAATGAACGGATTCTTCTTGAGGTATTGTAGACTAGGTCATATCAATGCGACCCGACTAGCTAAGTTGCACATAGATGCATATTTAAATCTATTTGAATTTACATCTTATGAAACTTGCCAGTCATGTCACAGAGATAAGATGACCATAGCTCTGTTTACTGGAAACAGAGAAAGGGTTAGTGAACTCTTGGGACTGATACATGATGATGTATGTAAGGTCCCCTGTCTACACATGCCAGGACTGGTTCTTTATACTTCATTACATTCTCTGATGATCTTTCGAGATTCAGACCTATGTTCCTGTTGAAACACAAGTCCGAACCTTTTAAGATATTCACAGAATATAAGTTAGAAGTAGAGAACCAAAATACGGGTATAAGTATTATATCCTATGATGAGATCAGGGAGGAGAATACTTGTGCATGGAATTCCTGGACTATTCTAAAGGAGAATGAGATTCTCTCTCAGCATTAATCCTCCGAATACACCAAAGCACAACGTTGTATCAGGGCGGAGCAATCACACCCTATATGATAAGGTGTGCTCTATGATGAGTACTACCGAGTCACCTATTTCCTTTTGGGAGTTATGCACTTACGAAGCTGCATACCTATTGAATAGGGTTCAAATCAAATCAGTTGCCTACCACTTCATATATGATATGGAAAGGGAAGAGCCCATATCTTAAGTTAGTTAAGATTTGGAGTTGTCCGGACTTTGTCTAAAAGCAAAATTCGGACAAGCTCGAGGCAAGGTCTGTTATGTAGATCTGGAAAGGTTCCAGCTATACAAACTAAAGCAGATGATTTGGTAGAACCAAAGGATTCAATAGCAACAAACGAAGCTCAGCCTCTCCGCCGATCTAGTAGGGTTCCTCACCCACCTGAGAGATACTTCGGTTTCTCTATGACAGTGGGAGCAAGGATTGCATCATGAGATGATGACCCAACTAGTTTCGGGCTGGCCATCAGGAGTAGGACTCTATAAGAATGGCTGGATGCTTAGCGATCGGAGATGGAATCCTTATACACCAACAAAGTATGGACTTTGGTTGCTTTATCTGAAGGGTTAAATCCCTATCAGGAGCAAGTATATCTTGAGAAGATTACTTGGTGCACATGGAAAAGTTGAGACTTTCAAAACTAGACTTGTTAAAGGTTTTCGTCATCGACCAGGCATGGATAATGATGAAACCTTTTTCCAGTAGCTATGCTTAAGTCCATCCAGATCCTACTTGCCACGGCTACATACCATGACTACGATATCTGGTGGTTGGATGTCATGACTGCTTTTCTAAATAATGATTTAGAAGAGAACGTCTATAAGTACACAGCCAGAGGGCTTCGTAGACAGTGGGAGCAGCGGAAACGTGTGCAAGATGTGTTATGTAATAAAGCAGGCATCGCGGAGGTGGAACATCTGTTTTGATGAGTTAGTCAAACAGTTTGACATCATCAAAATGGTAGATGAACCTTGTATATACAAAAAGGTAGTAGGGAGTATGGTAGTGATCCTCGTAGAGTACATGGATGACATACTCTTGATAGGGAAGGAGTTTCCTATGCTACGCTCGGTCAATCTCCGCTTATCATAATGACTCTCCATAGGGGATCAAAGTGATACCTCCTAAATCCTGGGTTTTGGATCTATGAGATAGATCTAATTGGATGTTAGGATTCTCACTAGTTGTAGTGAGATGGTATCAATTGATCCTGAGGAGAATCACTGGAAAAGTTCCAGGGTGATAAAAACGACTGAATGTCAGTCACAGGCATTGTCTTTGCCCTCAGTAAAGGGACGGTATATTGGAAGAGTTCCAAGCTAGATACCGTGGCAAACTAGACGATAAAGGATGGATACATCGCTACTTAAGATGCTACCAAAGAGGCAGTCTGGATGTATATTTGTTCATGAGATGAACTTAGTTCCTCCCATTGTGTGACAGTGGAGTTGTGGCTTATGCCAAGGAACGCCCGTCCCATCAGTGATCCAGACATATTCTAAGGCAGTGTCACCTGATCGTGGAGATGGTTGATCTCCAGGGGATCGAGGTTAGGAGAGAAGACTCAGAAGACAACACGGCGGATCCACTCACAAAGGCCTTTTCCCAGAGAGAGACATTTATGGGATGGTTGAGTATGAGATACTACAACCACTGCTACAGATGGCCCTAGTGCAAGTGGGAGATTGTTAGTTATATGTATGCCCTAGAGGCCATTACTGTACATAGGATGTATATTGTAGTTGATGTTGGGACATATATAGGGAGGACTTTCTTGCTCGACATGATAGTATGCTATCTGGTTACTCTTTGCCTTAACGTGTATACAGATTGTCTCTCTGTTACATGTTGGTAAAGCCCTTAGGATGTCTACTTGACTACCTGGACTATGATGCGGATCATACTAGTGGGGACATGATCGTCTATAAGTACATCCTTCAAGGTCCCTAGTCGTGGGTGTATCGAGACGGGGCATCGATATACCAGAGTAGACTAGCATATACCTTCTCGACCCATACAGATGGGCGATGGATGATCCCATATCCATTGGTGTTTGACATCAGAGATGATATACAGGTGCTCAGTGGAGACTGGGTATACTGGGCAGACTTGCCGAGAACTCCCAGATGGTATTATACCTTACGTCAGATGGCAGTTCTCTGCTGACACTGGTACAGAGTAGTCTGTTGACCCGAGATCGTCATAGAGTCTTGTGTGATTCCCACTGTGCTTTGATTTCCACCTTACCACATCCAAGAGGGCGTGCAAAACGGTGGCTTTTGGGTACAGTCCCGAATCGCATGGAGGCAATGAGCGATAGGAGGGGATTCGTCTCTCCCGGTATAGGGAGTTGATGTTGCGCTATGTTCGATTGGCTATAACCGGAAATCCCTGGCCAGGGTTGCTGAGATTTACTGGTAAGTGTTACCTGTAGTTTCTTGAACTATTATAGACCTCATATCGACACGACTTATCGAACTATTGGGGTCTGACGTTTACCACCCTTAGGCGAGATATGCGACATATCAGACGAACAGACCGGACTGTACGGTAAGTGTTACTGGTTGGATTCACAGGAGTGTGAGCGGGCTTGCTCATCGATCTCCTGATCGCTCAATACCCGGGTGGCCGTTACGTTTAGCAGACCGCTTGCGGCTTGTGGGTGCTTGATATGATCATCATCTGCTGCCGGCGTATTGACGAGTCTTTAGAGTCCTACACAGAGGTTTCCTGGCTCAAGCGAAACGAAATAGGAGCGCATATGAGATATGTGCGGGACCGAGAATAATGCGTGTATGTGATACCGTATTCTATTCTCGCGATTTGTATCATCGGCAGGTTATATGTGATTTAGCCGGGTTACCGAATCAATTGTTGATTTGATACATTGATACACTTGATACTAGTCGGTTATATACGATATGACCGGATCATTAAATCAAGTGCGGATTTAATGATTTAATGTATAATTATATATTTGATATATTACTTAGCATTAACTAGTATTGGTTCACATTAAATGGATTTTCTCACTTGAAGTGCACATTGTATATGTGATATATTTTTGTACACTTGTTTGTATCATGTTTGATGATACATGCAACCTTGGGTGTGTGTATTCTATACACTATGTTTAGTGAATGGTTATGGTTTCATTTCTTTTATTTATCTATTCATTTTTGGTTAAAAGTAAAGGAAAACAAAATGGTTGCTTTTAGAACTTTCTTGATGCTTCATGCATTTTTGACTAAGAATGACCATTTTGTCTTCATCTCCTAAACCTAACCATTCAACTAACCTTAGTTCATTCTCTAAACTTAACTAAGGTTGCAATATGATAAGAATGAAAGGGTTTTTTCTTTTTAACTTAATCTTTTTATTCTTATCATATTCTTTTCTTCTTCTTCTTCTTCTTGAACAAAGAAGAAAGCTTGCTACCATTAATGGCAACTTGAGAAAAAGAGTGAGAAATCCAATTCTAAAGTGAACCCACTTCCTATTTCTTCATCCTCTACCACTTGCCAAGTAGTATAGAGTGTTTTCTTCACAAGTTTCATGACTTGGTGAAGTGGGAGCTTGATTTTGTATTGCCTCGACGTAGATCATCTTCGGCATCGAAGTCGATGACCTAGCCCGCCCATTTCTCCGATGAAGCCGACGCTAGAGCCCGGGATCCGATGATCGCAGTGAGGGGACATCATCACGGAGCTATGGAGGTGGAGGATCGGATCTACAAAGGTTGTATTTCCGTTCACTCATAGTTAAGATGTTAACTAGTTGCATGTTTCGCTTAAACTCTAGTCAACGATCCGTATTAGGGTTTCTCGGCAACTGTAAAATTTGAATTTGGCATGGTTGATGCCTTGTGAGACCTCCTTAGAGTGCCTAGGAACCCTACATGACCCTCCTAGGGATAAGAGCTGAAAAGCTGACCTCGTCCTGAGTCTCTGCCACCTGCAAGGTGTCCATTGCGGTGCCTGAATGGCCGTCTCTGAGCCGGCGTATCAGTACGAACCCTTTTCGGCCCTGGAACTACCGAAGTCTCTGTAAGGCGCTCCTCGACTAATAAGGCTGATCTACAGCTGCTGCATAAGTCTCGTAATGTTGTGCGCTGATCGCAAGAAATAACGGGATGAGCAAGTCTCGAACGAACCTCTTGACTCGCATCTCCTCAGTAGCCACTAGGTACGGAGCATACACTGATAGCTCGGTAAATAGCACACCGTGCTCTGCTACGGTCATCTCTGGCGTTTGGCGTAAGGACTCGAATCTACATGCTCGGGCATCCCTCACACTCTGGGGAAGGAAGCGGGCTAGAAACAATGTCACAAACTCGGCCCAGGTCATAGGAGGAAGACCTGCTGCTCTGCCCATCTCGACCGATTCGCACCATTTCTGCGCAAGACCTTCCAGGCAAAAGCTCGCGAACTCTACCCATCTCGCATTTGCGCATCTGAGGGAACGGCGTATCTGGGCCATCCTATCAATAAAAGACTGTGGGTCCTCGGCTGCATCGGTGCCTGTGAAGACCGGAGGCTTCAGCCTCATGAACTCTGATAGCGATACTGCAATCACCTCCGTAGCTGCAGGGGCAACGGCCTGTACTGTAGGTACCATCGCGGTCCCCGTGACTGGTGGAGCTACCTCTGGTCGCTGCGCTCGAAGCGTCTCAACTAGCGATCCTATCATCTGGCGTAACTCCTACATACTAGATCCCACCGTCTGGCGCATCTCCTGCATACCAGCCCCTAGCGTGGCGATCTGATCTGTCACAGGAGGAACAGTCTGCTCGGGTACGATGGGTGCACTGCCCGGATCAGTCCTCGTCTCGGACGAGTCAACATGAATCTCGGCCCTCGCGGCCGCTTTCTGCGCCCTCGTAGTCTTTGGCGGCATAGTGGCTGAAATGGAAAATAGGATTCGATAAGGATACGGAAATTGAATCGCAAGAAAGTTTACAATCATGAAGGAATTTCAATCAATAAGTCCTAAGGTCGCTTAGGCGGAGTACCGTGTCGTGAGTATGCCGCGGAACATACACACGCTACGCTATCCTGCCGCAGCTACCTACTCTATCATATCAGGGTCATCCTACACTCTGAAGGTAAAACCTACGCTCTGATACCAACTTTGGCACGACCCGATAGTTTGGCCCATGACCGGCACTTAACCACGTAACGTCTACAGGCGTAACGCGACTAAGTAAGCCGAAACTCAGAAATCAAAACCATAAAAAGTATAGAGTGCTTTAAAACATTTATTAGAATATTTGTAAAACCTTTAGAAAACATTAAGTTGTTAAGTAGAAATTCATAAGGTTCACGTTATTATTTTAATAATTTTGGCCGCATTTCCTTTATCAAAATTTGTCCCGAAAATCGGGTAAAAGGCAAGATATAGCAAAAGTAACCTGTGAAATAAATAGAGCATATCAAATGGGAGAATCGCGTCCAACGGCGGAACAATCACCACAATATGATAATATAAGACGCTGCAGCGAAGAATGAGCAGTAGAGCAAAGACAAACAACATAAAAGATAAGACTGCATAAATAAAGTCGGCTCGCAGCGAGCTCGACACCAGAGTACAAAATAACATACATCGTCCTCACAACTGTCTCTAAGTCAATACATGAAGGTAGATGGAGAATACTAGATACATCAATGTACAAATGAAAAGTAAACAGATACCGCACAAAAACCCACCTAATAGCAAAAGGGCTAGCACGCCAAAGCGGTGGTATCTGTGCCAAAAGATGCGATAAACAGCCAGCCGCGACTACTCCAAAGGGCAATCTGCAAGCACTGTGGCACAACGGGGGTGAGTTGCCAACTCGTGAATAGTAGATAACATATAAAGCTAATCGCGAGTATGCACGTGCTGCGATACTCTAATCTATGACAACAGATAACATCTATATGATGAACTGGATGCTCAAGACATGCAACAAATGCGATATAATAACATCTCTATGTTTTGAGCACGGTGTGCAGTAGTCGTGCATGTCGTATGTACTCCATCAGGTACCACAGATACAGGATGAGATGTGTAATACTAAATGCTGAGCATGGGAATAAATAATATCTACACGAAATAACAACGTGGAAAAACAGTCAGTGTCAAACAGTACACCTAAATCCCAGTAAAACTCAGTGCCCAACATAGGCACTCAAAATATCAAGAAACACTCATGTCCAGCATCGACACGCAAATCCTCATATATCGGGCATCCGTCAGTCCGGGTCGGCCCTCTCTCTCATATATCGGGCATCCGTCAGTCCGGGTCAGCCCTCTCTCTCTCATGTATCGGGCATCCGTCAGTCCGGGTCAGCCCCTCTCTCATGTATCGGGCATCCGTCAGTCCGGGTTAGCCCCTCTCTCATATATCGGGCATCCGTCAGTCCGGGTCAGCCCCTCTCTCATACATAAAAGGAAACCGGGTTTGCTTTTAAAACAGTGCGTATTTTCTTAAAATATTACTCCGATTCCCAAATCCAGAAATTACATAAATCCAAACTCAATGCGTAAATCCATGCAATGTATCGTATGACACTAAGAGAAAAAGGAAGGGAAAACCGCTCCTTTAAAAGATCCAGTTTTGAAAATATCACATGCGGTCCTTTAGTTTTTAAATCATGTCAATGTCATATATGTATGTGTATAGGTATGGATATGCAAATGGGTATATACGCAATGTGAATGTAGTAATGCACATGGGTACTAATATGGATATCCGATGCATATGCGCACAAGTGTAGATATATCAAAGTATGTATGCACAAAGATGAATAGATAGGTGCATGTGCGCATGTAATGATCTATCTAGGCACGTATGTACAAAAGTGAATAGGTAGGGTGCATGGTATGAAGGTAAACATATGAAATCTAGTATAGCCTATAACGCCCTGACGCTTAACGCCATACGGGCGATTTCCCCGTAGATGTTAAATCTACTCACCTGATCGCGTGCTACACGTAGTCGACCACTTGCTTTCCCTTCTTGGCGGCGTCCGACGTACCTGGAATTTACACGAGAAACCAAATATTATCAAAATCTCGAATCAAAACGGGAACTCGTGTCGTGAATTAACGCGCGTGCGTGCGATACGCTGAAACGTGTGTGTACGCGTCTACGACTCATCCCGACATGCCGTGATACGCTGAATCATGGAACCCACTCGCGTATCGCGCAAACTAAAAACGCCAGAAAACGATATATCATCCCAGATTCTACCCAGGTTGAAATATTACAAAACTATATGTACCATGGACCTACAAAATGTATCAGACACCTGTACCAAAAACCTTAGCTCCTAACTCCCTGGTCTGGCCGCAATTTGCTGCCAGAATAATTTTTTCGGCGGCCTGAAGTTGGGCTGGTGGGGTCAGGCTCTGGTGGTGGGGTCAGGGTCCCTCAAGTAGGCTACGGTCCACTCAATTTTATTCTGAACTCACTGGGGTAACAGCAGACTTCAAAAAGCTAAGATTTTGGTTAAAAATGTCAAATTTTGGACAATTTGAAAACTTAGGGTATATCTGTGTAATCTGGGGTTTACCTAGGTTAACTAGGCCCTAACAACACTTAATTAACTTAGTCTAACCAAAACTAACCTTACTTAAGCAAAGTTCACACTAATCACCACATTTAGCACAAAATCTCCCATTTTACACTAATCGAGGCTATTTCTACACAACTAAGCGAAAGCAAGAATAAGTTTAGAGATTATACCCCCTAAGAATCTCACAAGCAAGTAGAAGGAGAAGAAGAAGAGGGGATGGAGCTGTTGGGGTGCTGCTGCCGCCGCCTGTAGCTGCTGCTACTGTTGCGTGAGCTGCTGTTGCTGGTGCTGTGCTTGTTGTTGTTGCTGTTGCTGCTGTGCCTGCTGCTGTTGCTGTAGAGGCTGCTGTGTGTGTGTGTGTGTGTGTGTGAGTGAGAGTGAGAGAGATGTGAGAAAAAGAATGAGAGGCAAGAATAATAACTCCCAATGCCAACCCCTCCTCTCTCTCTCTTCATTTAATGAAGCATGGCCAAGGCCATCATGCCCCATCATGCACACACTCTCTCTCTCTCCCCCCTCCAAGTCAGCACTTTCAAATTAAAACAATCTTTAAATAAAAATAACTAATTAAACTTAATTAAAACCCAAAACCCACCATGGTTGCTAATTATGGTTTAACCCAAATTTTAACCCTAGTTTACATGCACAAGTTTGTGCAAGCCTAGGAAAATTCTAGAAAAATATTTATAATTCTTGATAAAATATTTGAAAACTAATTTGGTAAACTTTTTATTAAAAATCATATATTAACATATAATTAGCCACTAAACACATCCTAAGGTGTTACAATATATATATATATATATATATATATATATATATATGTCTAAGCATCCACTATAATATACAATAATAACCTATAGGGCATAGATTTCTAATAATCTCCCACTTGCACTTAGGCCGGTTATTGGCGTGTCGCATACCCAACAACCTAAAAAGTCTCTCAAACTGTGCTTGAGGAATGACCTTCGTGATTGGATCCGCAATGTTTTCTTTTGTGTCTACCCTCCATACCTCAATCTCCTGACGATCAACGATCTTCCTGATCAGGTGATACAGTCTCAAGTTATGTCTGGAGCGCTGATGGGACCGTGGTTCCTTAGCTAATGTCGTAGCTCCATTGTTATCACAATACAAGGGTATTGGATCAGCAATGGTCAGAACCACCTCAAGCTCTGTAATGAACTTCTGCATATAGACCACTTCTTTGACAGCATCGTTAGCAGTGATGTACTCAGCCTCCATCGTCGAGTCTGCTATGGTTTTCTATTTGAAACTCTTCCAATATACCGCCCCTCCGTTGAGGGTAAACACATAACCTGAGATAGACTTGCTGCCATTTTTGGCACTTAGGAAGCTCGAATCGGTAAAGGCCTCCATTACCATACACCAAGAACATTTCTTTATTATTCATCAGGTACTTAAGAATGTTCTTCATAGTTATCCAGTGCTTCTCCCCTGGGTTTGATTGATACCGGCTTACTGTACTAAGTGCGTAAGCTATATCTGGTTTGATATATAACATCGTATACATTATAGACTCGACTGCCGAAGCATAGGGTATAATGCTCATGCGAGCCATCTCCTCATCAGTTTTGGGGGACATTTCTTTGGAGAGGGTGATTCCTGAACAAGCAGGTAAATTACCATGCTTGAAATCTTCTATACCAAACTGCTTTAGTATGGTGTCAATGTACATGGATTAGGACAATCCTAACAGCCTTTTAGATCATCTCTATAGATCTTAATTCCCAATATGTAGGACGCATCACCCAGGTCTTTCATGGAGAATTTTCGTGACATAAAAAGTATGATCGATTGTAGTATAGGAATATCATTTCCTATCAGGAGAATATCATCCACATACAATACGAGGAATATCGCAGCTCCCCGTACAATCTTCTTGTAAATATAAGGCTCATCCACATTTTTGATAAAATCAAACTCTTTGATCATATCATCAAAATAGATATTCCAACTCCGAGATGCCTGCTTTAATCCATAAATGTATTTAAATAATTTGCACACTTTTCCGCTGCTCCCACTGTCAATGAGACCCTCTGGCTGATCTATATAAACTCACTCTTCTAAATTACCATTTAGAAAAGAGGTTTTAACGTCTATCTTCCAGATGTCATAGTCATGGAATGCAGCAATGGCAGGTAGGATCCAAATGGATTTAAGCATATCCACTGGAGAAAAAGTTTCATCATAGTCCATACCTGATCTTTGACGAAAACCTTTTGCAACAAGTCCAGCCTTATAGGTTTCCACCTTTCCATCTGCACCAATCTTCTTTTTGAAGATCCACTTGCATTCAACGGGTTTTACCCCAGGAGGTGCGACGTCTAAAGTCCATGCTTTATTGGTGTATATGGATTCCATTTCGGATCTCACAGCCTCCAGCCACTTCACCGAGTCCCTACTCATGATAGCCTGCTGAAAACTAGTAGGCTCATCATCATCGATGATGCAATCCTCTCGATTCCCTTCTATGAGAAAACTATAGAATCTCTCGGGCGGATGAGAATGTCTACTAGTTCTGCGGAGTGGCTAAGGTTCGTCAGGTTGTACATGAATCTGTGGTTCAGCCAAATCTTCAGCTCTTATTTGTAGTTATGGAATTTCTTCCAGTTCTCCCATGCTCCCACTAATTTCTTTTGCAAGAAATTCCCTTTCCAAAAAAGTGGAGTGATGAGCAACAACCACCTTCTGTTTCTCGTGTGGTAGAACAGATTCCCATCGAATGTTTTGGACATCCCACAAATTTATACAATACCGATCGTTCCTCGAGTTTGTCCGGATTTTGTCTTTTAACATAGGCCATACAACTCCATATTTTAATAAAATTAAGGTATGGTCTCTTCTCTTCCCATATCTCATATGGAGTGGTAGGCACGGATTTGGTCGGAGCCCTATTCAAAAGATATGCCGTTGTCTCCAGTGCATAACCCCAAAAGGAAAATGGTAACTCTGCGTTAATCATCATAGAGCGCACCATACCCAACAGGGTGCGATTCTTTCGCTCCGATACACTGTTGTACTGTGGTATATAAGGAGGAGTAAGCTGAGAGAGAATCCCATTCTCTTTTAAGAACTCAAGGAATTCGTTGCTCAAGTATTCCCCACCTCAATTGGATCGAAGTATCTTGATACTATTTCCCGTTTTTTCTTCTACTTCATTTTTATAATCTTTGAAATTTTCAAAGGCTTCGGACTTATGTTTCAAAAAGAACATATGTCTGAACCCCGAGAAATCATCGGTAAAAGTAATGAAGTAGGAATCTCTGTTTCTTACAAGTGTTGATATTGGTCCACATACATCACTATATATGAGTCCCAAGAGCTCGGTAGATCTTTCTCGGAATCTAGTAAATGGAGTTTTGGTCATCTTACCTTTCAGACAAGATTGAAAAGTTTCATAAAATTAATATTCAAACGGATCTAAATACCCATCTTTATGTAATTTAGCCAGTCTTGTTTCATTTATATGACCAACTCTATAATACTATAAGTAAGTTTCTGTTTTCCCCAATCAGAGCAAAGCTCTGTTTGAATTTCAAAAATTCAAAAAAATTGAAGCAACGCTTCAAATTCCTTGCGCTGCGCGCAACGCGCCACGTGTCAAAAACTGATACATCAGCGCAGCGCCCAAGGCAGCCCACCCAATCAGAGCAAGGCTCTATTTAAAACAAAATTAAAAGAAGCAACGTTTCAGATGATCTGCGCTCTGCGCTGCGCGACACGTGGCAGCGCAGTTGCGCTGCGCTCTGCGCAGCGCGACACGTGCCAGCGCAGTTGCGCCAGCACAGTTGCGCTGCTCTCTGCGCTGCGTGACACGTGTCAAGCACTGAGGCGTTTGCGCCAAACAGAATTAAAATTTAGTAAGATCCTTCTGTTCTTGTTAAAATAAGAAGATTGTTTTATGTAAAACAGAAGCCCCTGGATCAAAGATCCAACGGTGGGAAAAATTCCCTAAATCACTCGGAGAATGATCTCTTTAACAAACTTAACAAATTTATGGGCACTATATAAAGACCCCTAAACCCCAATTCAAAGATCATCAAGATCGTGAGAGATCAAGAACTTCAAAACAGAGAGAACCATGAAGAATTTTGAAAAGAACTCAAAAAAAAAGAAGGTAAAAACCTTTATAAAGTAGAAGAATTTCTTCTGAATAGATCATTGATCTAAAAACAAGATCAATGATCTTCAATAAAAAATAAATAATAACAGTGCCTTGCACTTTTTATGAACCATTGGTTCTGGAATTTCAGAAAAATTCTTTTCTTGAATCCAAAATTGGATCAAGTTATTGAAACAGTGCCTTGCACTTGCAAAACTGCACTGTTGCGCTCCTGGGTTGGCGCAAGACACCAGAGAGCGCCACGTGTCAGCGGCGCAATAGCGCAGCACACTGACGCAGCGCACTGCGGTGTTGCGCTCATGCTCATCAGAGCGTGACACGTGTCACCTCCACATGCGCTTGCACTCAATTATTGGCGCAAAGCGCCTGACAAGCCAATATCAGACAGTTAATGCACTACATTATTTACTGAAGGGCCAAGCCCAATTAAAAAAAGGCCTAACAGGCCAAATAAAATGCAATGCATTAAAAGGGCAGAGGCCCAAACAAAGCAGATGCTCTGCATCATTCATAAAGGGCAGAGCCCAAACAAAATAGATGCTCTGCATCATTTATAAAAGGGCAAAGCCCAAATAAAGCAAAATGCACTGCATTATTAAACAGGGGCAAAGCCCTAGCACAGGCCTAATAGGCCGAAAATAAAAACGTTTGAATATTCTCAACTGGACTTATCCCAATCATGGCCATAAGTCCTCAAATTAAATTGACTGAGCAAGATTGCTCTCTTAAATCAATTTACATCCGGTTCAAGGGTACATCTCCGAACTCCTCTGACACCTATCGTTGTAATCCTTCAACGACGTCAGAGAGGTGACGAGTCCCGACAACCACACATCGATACGGATTGCGGGGTCCTTAAACTCGTGGACCGAAATGTCCTTAAACTAATATTCGTCCCAAAATGGGAATGGTGGACCGAAACGTCCTTAAACTAATATTCGTCCCAAAATGGGAATGGTGGACCGAAATGTCCTTAAACTAATGTTCGTCCCCAAATGGGAATGATGGACCACCATGTCCCTAAACAGGCAATGGACCATGATGTCCTTAAACTACCTATGGACCACTATGTCCCTAAACTGGAACAATAGAGCCCTCAAATGCTCTCTTGTCGGATCTAAACGATCCTGTTTAAGTTGATCTTAGCCTCAAATATGGATAACGTATCCTTAAATATTCAAACAGACTTTAGTCCCAAATTGGACTATAAGACCCCCAATCAACTTTGGTCCAAGGGTACATCTCCGAACTCCTCTGACACCTATCGTTGCAATCCTTCAACGACGTCAGAGAGGCGACGAGTCCCGATGGCCATGCATATCATGGACCACTACATCCTTAAAATGGAACAATGGAGCCCCTAATTGCTCTTTCCGTTAAGTTGATCTTAGTCTCAAATCAGACTAACGTATCCTTAACGAACGTTTAAGTTGATCTTAGCCTCAATATGGCTAACGCATCCTCAGACTAAAACACCAAATCAAATCAAGTAAATACGGATTTGGACTAATCCACGTCCTACGGGCGACGGCATAACCTAGTCTCCGTATACAATCCACGGGCAACCACAAACAAAACAAATACACACGACACGGAGTGAAATTCTGGAGAAGGAGAAAGTGGCTACCGCGATGCGGTAGCGTAATTAACTGCAGGGGCTTGCACCTGCAGGGAAGAGCGTCCCCACAATCAAAAACCACTCAAGCGAGGGGGAATCTGACGAAGTCTGCTACATCGGCCGCATCCGTCTAAACCTCCGATACATGGTGCCATAAATCAACTTGGCATCTTCGGAGAGGTGGACGGATAAAACCAAATAGCATCTGCCCTGAATCTCAGGCACGACGTCTTCACGTCATCGCCGTCTTTCGGAGGGGAACAGAGTCTGGCACGCCCGGTAGGACCTTTTCCTCTTTCCACTCCACACTTCGTGTGTCGTCTTCACGAACGAATCGTGGTTTGTTAATGGTTGCCTTTGGGTTGCAAGCTATTAAGATTTGGTCTTTTGCCTGGCGCAGAAATCAAGCATCAATGGCCTCCAATTGCTCGAACTGCTCGAAGTGCTAATGCAACCGACGCTCCACCTTACTTGGAGGTATAGCATATGGGCCTCAAGCGGCCTCCGTCCTTACTATGCCTGTGGAGAATGTGACTCAGGCCACCACCGGCCTGTTCTTCGGGACCTTGATTCCTCCTGCAAGCTTCACCTTGCCAATACCCATACCAGAAGCTTCAAAGAAGTCGGTCTTCGATCGACTTGCTACTCCCACGGCCCCTTTCAACTGGTCGTCCAACTCCTCGGTCTTCACCAGACTGAGCCTGAGCTCCAAAGGGCCCACCAAAAAGCCCATGATACCTGAGAAGGCCATCCCAAAGAAGACGGCTGCTCCCGAAGTCGCCAAAGCGGCTTCTCCTGTCAAGGAGTCAGTCTTTTCAAGGCCGACTATTCCGGCTCCTGCCCCTGCTCGAGGATCTGTCTTTGACAGATTGAATATTGCCACTCAAAGGAAGACCTCAGTCTTTAAGAGGCTGGCACCAGCAGCGTCTCGTTCGGACAGGGGGCAAGATGAAGCTGTCCCTATCGCCGAGCCAGTCCCAACGGCTCGTCCTGCTCGACGTCGCCACTGGCGCCGAGTAAGGAAGGCTGGGGGCAACTCCCCCTCGGGGCTAACTCTACCCGCTCTAATGGTGGAAGTTGATGCTGCTGTTCCAACTGGGAACAGCTTCGAACCGTTAAGGAGGGTGCGTAAGAACTCTCCAACTGCTATGCTGAAAAGATCTCCTCCACCAGCGGAGAGGGTTCCAGAAACGAAGCTGGAGCAGCCCCCTCAACGGCTGTCCTCCAGGATTTATAAAGTCTGGCGGAGAGTTCAGGACTCGGTAATCGACCAAAATCACTTTTGCCAACAGAAAAGGGCAAAAGTGCAAGAAGAAAAGAACCATCCGGACAAACAGCAAAGGACGACCACCACCAGGGTGCCTGCTGCAACGGCCCCCTCAACTTCAACGGCCCACAAGAGAAGGAGGCCGGAGAAAATTCCCACGCCCGTGGCAAATGCCAAGGACGGCGAGCCGAAACGCCCTAAGTCTGGGGGCATGGTGGTTCATACCGTATACATGGCGACGAGAAAAGAGGACAGCCGCGCATCTACAGGTCATCGACTGCTTACACGGTCAGTGACCAAAGCTCAGGAGCAACAACAAAAGCTCCAGGAGATGATGAACGCGATGGCCGCACTCACTGGGCCAAAAGAAAGCCCTGAAGCGTCCTCGGATGAACGCCAGGAGCAAGAAACTGACGCTGAATTCCTTCGTCGGATATTGGAGAAGAAGGATAAAGAGGCTGCTGAACAAGCAGCTAACATAAAGCGAATGGCCCTCCTGTTCCAAGACATGGTGGGAATGATGATCCAACAAGATCCTCCAGTTGAAGATCCCCTGATCGTCCTTGAAGACGATAGGGGAGAAACGTCAAATCCTCCACTGGCTCTGTCAACAGCCAAGGAGGAAGCGATCTCCAAAGCTGACCTGGAAGAATATATAGCTCAGCAGATCCGGGTTCATCAGGCAACTGAAGCAGCCGGTCAGGTTGTAAAAACGGGGCGACCATATCCGAGCTGGTATGACCAGATTAAGTACCCGCCGGGCTATACAATACCAAAATTCCATGTGTATAAGGGGACTGGCAATCCCCACCAGCATGTTGCCTAGTTCAGGACGCTTTGCGGCAACACCGGCGGTGATGATAAATTGTTGCTTCGCCAGTTTGTCAGTAGCTTATCGGATACATCATTTGAGTGGTACTCCGAACTCCCAAACGACTCTATCAAGACCTTTGCGGAGATGGAGCTGCTGTTTACCCAGTGTTTCGCGAGTGCCAGTGAGCGTACCCCGATAACGGCATTGATTAATGCCAGGGTGAAGCCGGGCGAGACATAGGTCCAATATGCTATACGGTGGCAGAACTTATGGTCAAAATGCGAGCAACGCATTGAAGAGGCACTGGCGGTGGGTATGTTTGTGGGAACCCTCGATCCGCAGGCAACCATATCCCAATTTATGATGTTCTTCAAGCCGAGTACCTTCCAGGCCCTGATCGATAAGCTGGCCCAAATGGACCAGATGGGTCATAGACTGCCCCCTCCAAAGCCCGACTCTCGAAACGAGAAGGGGAAGGGAAAAGCGATCGTTGTCGCTAATGCTCAACAACAGCCGGGTAACTTGAAACCGGCTGTCCGTCAAAATAATATGCGTCCGCACGTACCCCTTGAGGAGAGGCTAGGACGTTCTTACTCGTTTCCCCGAGATAAAACGAGAAGATTATTCGAGCTGGCGTTGCGCAACCGACTCATAAATCTGCCGGATCCAAAAAGTCCGTCGCAACCAAATGATGTCAATGAGCCCAACTACTGTCCCTATTACTGAATACTGGGTCATCCGATCGAAAATTGCTACATCTTAAAAAATTGGATTGAAGACCAGTACCAACAGGGAAAGTTCGCGTTGTCCGACAGATGGAAGGTGAATCCGCCGCAACCTCACACCTCTAAAAGGATAAATACGCCGGGGGCAATATGCTCCCTCGTTGAAGAAGCTCCATGGGAGGTCGTACTGTCAGCCAAGACAAAAAGGATGCTGAACGATCTTCAAACATGCTCAGCGATCAGGTGGAAGAACCCGTTGGAACCGCAGGTCATTGAAGGGATGTTGATACCCCGTCCAACTCCAAAGACCGATGGTGGTGGCCCAAGCACTCATAACCAGCCGTCAAAATCTTTGAAGAAGAAGAAGAAATCCAAGAAGCCTGTGAAGCCTGGCGAAAAGCGCACGGACTTACAAAAACAAATTGACGCACTGGAGGAATATAACTAGAAAGCACGGACTCCCATTACACTCCAAGAGTTCCTCAGCCACGTCTTTCAAGAGGAAGATGAGGGAGAAAGTTCGTCGGATGAATCTGAAGAATACGTGGCGAGCTGCCATATGATCTCCCATTTACAGACTATGAGAAAACTCCTTGAACTGAAAAGCTGGGGGCAGATCCTAAACCGGAATTTCTGAGGCCATCGGATGAAATAATTGACGCATTCTTCAATGAAGCTCTATTGAAAAGTAAAGCTGATCGGGAACGCGAGACGGCTGTATTTGAAAGGGCCAAGCGCCAGCGACTTGACGAAAGAGCTTGGACACTCCCGCTGGAGAAAAATACATCCACCGCGGATAGAAGCAAATTCAAGACGAGGAAAAGGTTTGCTAAAGCCATATCAATGGGTATGAAGCTACCATCCTCTGAAGGAAACATTACCGGTGAAGCGGAAATGCACCCCTCCTACTGCTTATATCATCGGAAGGTTTCGCACACCACTGAAGAGTGTAAAGATTTCAATAGATGGTGGCAAGGATATGTTGCTCATCGACAACATTTTAAGCGAGAGAAGCGCAAAACTCGTTGGGAGCGGAAAAATACGATCGAAGGCCTTAATAGAACTACCGGCGATTGTCGCATGGTTAACGCCGGGGGATCACAAGTGCTTATATTCGGGAGCGATTCCGACGAGGAGCTGGCTCTTAGCCCCTCTTTAAAGAGTCCACCTCGGGAAAAGAAGAAGAGCAGAAGGTCTGTGAAAATATCCGGCTGCGTAATCGGACGCTGCCCAAAAAGAATCTCGGACCCTCAAACAAAAAAGATAAAGGGAAAGAAAAGGTCTCTGAGGATATCGCCCTAGAAGACCAAGTCATGGAAGAGCTAGCTGCCAAGGACCCGCCGAAGAAAAATAAGGTGGATTACAACGTTCTAGCGCATCTGAGGAAGCTACCCTCGCAGCTCAGCATTCTTGATGCCCTTTTACTATCAAAAGAGGCAAGAGATTCGTTAATCAAGGCACTACAGGAGCCAGAGCAATTCCAAGCTTTCATGGCCGAAGAAAAGATGAAGGATGAATTGGAGGAAGTGCACACGGCCGATGTCACTTTTGGCGATGAAGACCTTCTCCTTAGGACGTGCGAACACAATCGCCCCCTCTATGTCTCAGGGTATTGCCATGACATGAAGATAGGCAAAATCTTGGTTGACAATGGGTCTTCCGTTAATTTCCTCAACATGCGGGTGTTAAAGGAAATCTGCATGAGCGTCCAGCATCTCGCTCGGGATAAGATCACCATCTCTGGTTTTGACTCCCAATCATCCCAGACTCTTGGGTCTGTGATACTGACGCTATGCTTTGGGCTACTCATCACGGACATTAAGTTCCACGTCATAAATGCCAAGACATGCTACAATGCTCTGCTCGGCCGACCATGGTTACATGAGTATAATATCATCCCGTCTACACAACATCAGTGTATGAAATATTTTAAGGATGGTCTCGAGTATACCGTGACGGGAGAACTGAACCCGTTGTCCGTGAACGAAGTTCGCAAATATGAAGATGCCAAATACTTTTTACCGGATTTCGAAGACACAGGGAGGTGTCACAAGTCGGAGAACAAGGCTAACGCCACCACTCCTGTCTTCGGGAGTGATACTGAAGAAGAGGAAGAGATGATTTATTCGGGTCCGCCCCAATACAACAAGCCGGGACCATCTGCTCTTACGTTGATCTTTGGTAGCGACTCGGAAGATGAGGTCCATGCTGTATTCTCTGCTCGACCTTCAATACAAACGTCCGCTGACGAAGAGCAAAGTCTGCAAGTCGCCATGGTTCCACTTAAATACCAAAAAGAACTGGATGCGCTCGATACCTACAGTGTAGAAGAACTGCGAACATTCTATGTCCCTCCCAAGCGAGAAGGCGAAAAGGCAATTCTATTCTACCGCTCTGAAGAAACCAAAGTGGAGAAAGAAATCTGGCACGGCGCGGATCCTACGCTTGACAGGCTTCAGCCCATCCGACTCCCCAGATATTATACAGAAGGCTTGAAGAGGCTGCTGAAGCGCCAGGGGATACCCTTTAAACAGACCGCTCGAAAAGCCAAGTTCTATGACAAGGTCTGGAACGTTCCCGGGACTCAGCACAAGTTACCTAATGGGAGAATGGAAACAATCGGGCTTGGATATATTCGGTCCAAAAAACGAGAGCTGCTCCGTGACTGCTACGTCGTACATGACTTCGATGAAGAAGCGGATGCTCAATAGGAAGATGCTAATCCTGAACCAGTAAAAGTTCCTGATGCAAAAGTGCCCAGTCCATCGTTCGAAGAGCAAATGGACAAGCTTATAAGGGAAGCTGGTCAAAAAGTCAGAGACGATCATAACCGCGAAATGGCCATCTACGAGAAAACCAAAACGCAACGCCTCCTCTAACAGGCCGTGGAAGATGAAGATGCCGCTCCCTGTCAACCTGTTATAAAAAAGGCTCGACACAGAGGCAGAAACAAGTTGAAACGCGAAAAAGACGCTCAGCAGCAACAAAGCGGGACTAAGAAGCCACGCAAGCGGAAATCGAGCGGTTCCGATCTATCACTCATAAAGAAAATAGGACGAGCGTACTCTTTTCCTCAAGATAAGACGAAGAGAATACTTGACCTCGCTCTAAAACATCAGATGCTTACACTGCCGGAATCCACGCACCCCGAAAAAGCAGGCGAAGTTTCTCACCCAAACTATTGCTCTTATCACCGAGTAGGGCATCCTCTCGAAGACTGCTTCACCTTCAAGAATTGGGTCGAAGATCAGTATCAACTTGGCAAGTTCGCTCTGTCTGACAACTGAAGGGTAACGCCGCTACAGAAGCATGAACCCAAAGCCACGAGAGTAGAACCAGTTCCACACTGGGCTTGGAAGCGAATTCATACTTGTCATATGATAACAATATCAAAAGAGGAGCCCGAGAATATGGATGACCTTCCCTGGTGCTTCGAAAACAGCAACGATGAGGTGATCTCAGAATTTCCACCAGCACCGAAAGAGCTGGAGGATGTAATACATACCACTGCGGATAACCTCAGGAAAATTGAGTTGGGGACGGCGAATGACCCGCGACCGACATTCATTAGTGAGCTACTGTCTGAAGGAAGGGTGGCTGCATTAAAAGACGTGCTGGTACAGCATAGAGATTGCTTCGCATGGAACTATTCCGAAATGCCGGGATTAGATCCAGAAATTGCCGTGCACAACTTAGCGATATCCCCGGACGTCAAGCCAGTCAAACAGGCACCAAGAAGAATGCGGCTCGAGCTTGAGATGAGTATCAATACTGAGGTCAAGAAGCTGATCGACTCTGGCTTCATCCAGGAGGTCCAGTATACCGAGTGGATCGCCAACATTGTCCCGGTGATGAAGAAAAATGGGACAGTATGCATATGCGTGGATTTCCGGGATCTCAATAAAGCTTAGCCAAAAGACGATTTCCCAGTGCCAGTCACCGAACTGATGATAGACAATACGTCCACTCATGAGATTTTCTTCTTCATGGACGGCTCATCAGGGTATAATCAGATAAAGATGCATCCCGAAGACCAGAAGCACACTTTCTTCAGGACCCCTTTGGGTATATTCTGCTACAAGGTGATGCCTTTCGGTCTAAAGAACGCCGGCGCCACCTATCAGAGGGCCATGACGAAGATCTTCGATGACCTTATATATGAAATCGTCGAATGCTACATTGACGACCTCATGGTTAAAAGCAAATCATACGAGGAACATCTCGAGCATCTAAAGATTGTATTTCAACGCCTTCGACAATATAACTTGAAGATGAATCCTCTTAAGTGCGCATTCGGAGTTTCCTCAGGCAAATTCCTAGGATTCATCGTCCGAAATCGAGGTATTGAAATAGATCCGTCAAAAATCAAGGCGATAATGGAAATGCCTCCGCCAAGAACTCTCAAGCAACTGCGGTCTCTCCAAGGGAAGCTCGCGTACATTCGGCGATTTATAGCCAATATTTCAGGTAAGTGCCGTCCTTACAGTCACCTGATGAAGAAGGGAACTCTGTTCGTCTGGGATCATAAATGCTAAGACGCGCTAGACGAAATCAAGCAGTACTTGCAGAACCCGCCAGTGCTGGCTGCTCCGGTCAAGGGAAACCCCCTCATTCTTTATACAACCGCCCTCGAAGGTTCCTTAGGCGCATTATGGGCGCAAGAGAACGATCAAGGGAAAGAAAGAGCACTCTATTACTTGAGTCGAGTTCTACTGGGGGCAGAAAGCAACTATTCCCCTATTGAAAAACACTACTTGGCGTTGATCTTTGCGATAACAAAGCTCAGACACTATGCATTGGCACATGAAGTCCGTCTCATTTCGAAAGTAGACCCCCTTAAATATTTAATGTCGAAGGCCATATTGACGGGACGACTCGCTAAATGGGCCTTGCCCTTGATGGAGTTCTCGATAACGTATCAACCTCTCAAGGCAGTGAAAGGCCAGGCAATCGCTGACTTCCTCGCTGAGCATCCGATACCCGCCGATTCTCCTCTGAATTGCGATCTTCCAGACGAACATGCGTTTGATGCAATCGAAGGTGGTGATACCCGATGGGAGCTTTATTTCGATGGAGCATCTTCCATGAAGAAGCGCAAACAAAGTACCCCTATAATCAAATCAGGGGTAGGCCTCATCTTCGTAACTCCACAAGGAGGGATAATGCGCTTCGCTTTCTCCTTGACAGAGCCGAGGACGAACAATGAAGCCGAATACGAAGCTTTGATAGCAGGCCTCGAGATCGCCATCGACATGGGAATTGAAAACCTCTTCATATACGGAGACTCCCAACTGGTCGTCAGTCAAGTAAACGGCGAATACCAAACGTGCAAACCAGAGTTGGTGAAGTACGGCGAAAAGGTGCAACAACTGTTGACTCAAATTCCCTCTTACACTTTGGAAAACATACCGCGCGCGGAAAATAGCAAAGCGGACGCGTTGGCCAAGCTCGCTAAGGAACTGGCTGATGAGAACCTCGATGACGTCAGAATCGTGGTACAAAGCCATCGCGTGCTTGCCCCAGCGGAAATATCTCCGGGATCATCCGAAGAAAAGGGAGCGACTGAGCAGACGACTCTACAAATAAAAGACCGGGAAAAGGCCGAGGATTGGAGAGAAGTCTTTATAGACTACTTCAAATACCGTCGAACGCCCGAAGATGCGTCCTCAAGACATCAGCTTATGAAACGAGCTCTGTCTTTCGCCTTCGTCAATGATACTCTGTACAAGAGGTCGTTCGATTCTCTGTGGTTGAGATGCCTGGGACCCGACGAAACAAAAAGAGTCGTTTAGGAAGTTCACAACGGACTCTGCGGTTCTCACCAAGCAGGCCCAAAGATGAAGTTGAAGATCAAACGGATGGGTTACTATTGGCCCACGATGATTCAGGACTGCCTTGAGTATGCGAAGCAGTGCCACTCATGCCAAATCCATGGGGACTTCATCCACCAGTATGCAAATCCACTCCATCCAACGATGGCTAGCTGGCCATTCGAAATGTGGGGAACTAACATAGTCGGCTCCATCGAACCAGCATTGTCCAGGGGACATCGTTTCATCTTGGCGACGACTGACTACTTCTCCAAATGGGCAGAAGCAGTACCGTTAAGAGAAGTTAAGACGGAGAATATCCTCCATTTCTTCAAGACACACGTCATATATCGGTTTGGAACTCCGCGACGGATCATCTCCGATAACGGGCCAGCCTACAGAAGCCACAAGATTAGTCGCTTTGTGCAGCAACACAACATAGACTGGAGATATTCCTCAGTTTATAATCCACGGGCTAACGGTCTAGCTGAGGCTTTCAACAAAACCTTGACAAAGATCGTGAAGAAGACGGTGTCCCGAAACAAAAAGGACTGGCACGAGAGACTGCAAGAAGCTCTCTGGGCATATCGAACTACGTTCAAAACGGCCATGAACACAACGCCGTACACGTTGGTATTCGGTACAGAAGCAGTACTCCCCCTCGAGATAGAGTTACCCTCTCTACGAGTAGCAGTCCACTATGAGCCGACGGACGAAGAAAATGCTCACCTTCGGCTTGAGGAGCTTGATGCCCTTGATGAAACACGGCTCATAGTGCAACAAAATCTAGAAGCTTATAAAGCAAAGATGACGCGCTCATATGAAAGATTGACCCGGCCGAGGACATTCCGCCAAGGCGAACTCGTGCTAGTGGTCAAAAGGCCTATGATCCCTAATCGCGCCAAGCGGGGAAAATTCGAGCCGAACTATGAAGGCCCGTACATCATAGACAAGGTCTACCAGGGTGGAGCCTATCTACTCATAGATATGCACGGTGAAAGGCCTTTCAGGCCAATAAACGGCTGCTTCCTAAAGAAATACTACGCTTAGCGAGTTACCGCCTAGGTCAATGATAGATGACGACGACTATGTCCGCTCGCTATCTTCCTAAGCTCAAACTTTATAAGCAGTAGCCAGCCTTCTCCTGGATGGACCGAAACGTCCTTAAACTAATGACGGACCGAAACGTCCTTAAACTAATGACGGACCGAAACGTCCTTAAACTAATGAAAGACCGAAACGTCTTTAAAACTACTATCGCAGCATCCTTAGGCTGACGAGATGAATAAAAAAATATAAAAAAATATAATATAAAAAAAATATAATAAACGGTATGCCCATAAGCAAAATAGGCACGGATGAAAACCCGAAAGGGCTCCATGAGTAAAAACAGCAGGGCTACCGGCGATGTTTGTGAAAACCCAAAAGGGCGCAGACTCGTTAGAAAAAAAATAAAAAGAATAAAAAAAAGGGAATGTCCATAAGCAAAAAGGGCACGGATGAAAACCCGAAAGGGCTCCGTGAGTAAAAACAGCAGGACTACCGACGAGTGTTTGTGAAAACTCGAAAAAGCGCGACCTCGTTAAAGGACACTTACAAGGTCCTCTCGACCTTGTAAGGAGAAACCACCCGCGTGAGATCCTTACGACTCACAAGGGAGCAACACACTTAAGGATCCTGTTCAGTTGATAAAACTGCACATTTGTATTACATTTTTCCTACCATTTTTATATTAAAAAAGGAATTTAATATGATATATTATACATATGAGGGTTTATGTGTAAAAACATTATTTTCCATGTGTTAATATATTTTTTTTATCATTTGGTAGGAAAATGTATGCAAATAAATCTATTGACCAAATCCTAGTAGAATTAAGTCTACTAAATATTATTTGAGATTATGGTGCAGAATTTTCCAAGTTGTTATGCAGAATTTATCAAACAAATCAATTTGTTGAAGAAAACTTGCCAAATTAAGAAGCAAAACTTGGAGACCAAGTCTGGAAGCAACCGAGAGAAGATTTCTGAATTCTGAAGGTGCCTAGAATTGCCACATGTCACAAGATGCAAGCACAAGAAAATTGATCAAGAGATCTCACCCATTGGTCGCGGATCCGCGGCCATACCCCCCTTTGGCCACGGATCCGCCGCACTTCTAGGGAATTAGGAGGCAAGATTTTAGGGCATGATTCTCTGCTATATTTTACCAACTTTTGAAGCAAAAGATTCTGGCCTTGCACTATAAAAAGGCACCGAGAGCTTCTTGGAAAAGCCATCAAGCCGAAGAGATCACGAAGCTCCCGACGCTCACGCATCCAGGCTGATCATCGACTGTCCGACTACCTCCTTAGGAAAGACCGAGAAGCAACTAGTTGTAATCATTTTCTATGGATTAAAAGTGTAGTTTGTTCAAGTCGATTAATAAAGGTAGTTATTTAATTTAATTGTTCTTGCATTTTACATTATGTTTTCCTTCTTTCTCTTTTCATCTTCTTCTCCCAACATGCGCGAGTAATTCTCCGCTTGTTAGGGTTCGTAGGATTAGGGTAGGCTAATGGATGATGAAAATAATTAAACCCTTTTTAAGTCCTATAAAGTTTATGAACTTTATCAAAAGAATCATTAACATCCTAATCGGGCACGCTAGCAATTCTTTGCTAGTTCCGACCGCGATTAGAGATTAGATTAATGATTGTTTTGGTAAAGGCTAGAAATCAACGGAGTTCCGTGTCGAGACAAGGGTTAAGAGTGGGATTCCTTTTCCCTCCAGAAACCCTAATCTACACGCATCACCGTCGTTCTAGTTTTAAATCTATTAATGGATAAAAAGGGTAACTTTTAATTAATCTTCCATAACTACTAAATCCTAACGAACCCTACATGCCCTCTTATTATATTATCTACATCTCTAAAATAATCTAGATCTATATTTTACATTCTTGTTTAACGTAGATCTAGAAACCATTCTATAAAAATTCTTTATCCCTCCTCTCTTTCTCAACACATCTAAAGTAAAAATAAAAAGTTCCACGTTTCCCAGAGGAGGACCCGTACTCATCTCGGTCTAGCTACGTGCGACACCGTTCTGATTGCGGTTAACTACAAAACACTCTTTCGAACCAATCAAATAGCGCCGTTGCCTGGGATACATGCGTAATTTTTTATTTTTACTATTTGTGTTGAATTCTTAGACGAGCCATATCATTATTAAAACAAAACTGCAAATTGCATATTTATCGATTTGTGCGTGAAATTTTGCAAGGAGATCTAGAGTCACAGAATTAGGGAGAACAGGAAACAGAGACATTTTTAAAGATCCAGAGGAGCACAGAAGGCTATACAAAAAAAATTTCATCAACTGTTCCTTCTGCCACGCGGCGGAACCGCGGCAAAAGCACCCCTTCTGCGGCGGAATCGCGGCAATTTGGAGGAATTAGGGAATCAATCTTCTCTGGTATCATTCTCATCTCCTTCTCTCTCTCCTCAAATCCAATAAAATCTATTTTCTGCAGGATTCTTTGCAAAAATTGCGCCGCTCAAAAATCATTTTGCAAAAGTTTTGTGATTGGTTTTGTTTTGCATATTTAATACGGACTTTAAGGGGCAAAGCCCAAATCAAGATTAGGTGGGGATTTCATCACCCTTCCTAAGCCCCACAAATCACAAACTGAGCATATAGATCAACCCTTCATTAATTTAAAAAATATCTAGACCAGACTCTAAGGACTGTCGCGCTCAATAAGGACAGAGGAAGGTCGTGTGTAATCTATCGTTTATCCGCATTACTTTTGTAGTGCCTAGGCAAGTGTGACAAAGGCTAGTGGTTTTTAATTAGGCCCACGACGTGGTTCCTTCCCACTTACCTGGCACTTATCTGGCTACAAGGGTAGTATGGAGGCGGTAGAGGATTGATCCTGCGGCTTGTCCTTTGGAAGTTTAGGAGCGGTTTAGAGACTGACCTAGGTGACCTTCGTTCTAGGGTTGCTTGTGCATCGTAGGGTGATTTGTCTTGAGTCCCACTTTTTCAAAAAAAAGCCAATTTTTAAATTCACACACACGCTGCCACTTGCACTAAACCCGCTTAGTGCATACTCGGCTGGACACGGGATCCTAGTGCCCGTCTTGTCCGCGTTCCTGCTATCGACACCGAAGTCGGTACTTCTTCATCTTCTTTTCCCCCACTACACACCACATCAACCGAGATGGACGTCACTCCATCAGAGTATAACACCACGCTGCCACCGCCCGTAGGTGCGCAGAATCCACCGCGCATCTCTCTCTAAGAGAGATGCTATCCTATTCGTGGTCCTCTTCCTACTTGTCTATCTCTTCCACCACCTAACGGGGATAATTTCGAAATTAAACCCCACTACATCAATCTGCTGCCCAAATTTCACGGGCTTGAGTCGGAAGACGCGTACGTTTTCATCACCAAATTCGAAAACGTATGCCCAATGATGGGTACTTCACAATTGACTTTAGATGCTATGCGCTTACGTCTTCTCCCATTCACATTGTGCGACTTGGCGGAAAAATGGCTTTACAATACTGCCGCACACTCTATCACTAATTGGGACGAATTCGTCATAGCATTTCTTAAGAAGTTTTACCCAAACCATAAGACTGCCCACATTAGGAGCGAGATCAACCAGTTCACCCAGCTTCCCAATGAACCATTTTGGAAGTGCTTTGAACGTTTCAAAGATCTGCTTGTCCAATGCCCCCATCACGGAATACAAAGATGGGATTTATATCGGATTATATATGAGGGCATTAATCCAGCGACAAAGCAGATACTTGAAACAATGTGTCAATGCAATTTCATGTCTAAAGATGAAGGTGAAGCATGGAAATATCTGGAAGATCTCGCTGAACACACGTTGCAGTGGGAAAGCGTAAGACCACCTACAACTAAGGGAGGTATTCACCAGCTCGACGTTTCCTTCGCAGTAAAAGCCGAAATGGCAGCGATGCAGAAGAAACTCGATTCTATTGAGAACAAACTTTCATCAGTCTCCCTAAATCAGGTCACGCTTCCCAAGACTGTCTGTGGTTGCTGTTCGGATCCTTCACACTTAACGGAAGAATGTCCTATGAATGCATCGTTTCAAGCTAATGCTGCTTTTCAGCAGCGACCTAGAAACGACCCTTATTCTTCCACGTACAATCAAGGATGGAGGAATCATCCTAACTTTGCTTGGAATCAAAACCAACAAAGCAATTATCAAAGACCTCCTCCACAGCAACCACAACTACAGAATCAACCCCCCTTTCAGTCACAAAATTTCCAAAATCCGGCCAACATTTCTACACCACAAGTGGCCGGTACTGACAACTCACTTGCACAAACTTTGGATATGTTCATGAAACAATCCATGCAAATTTTTTGACACCGGGCATTAAATTTTTTTTTTATATAACAAAAGAATAGAAAGTGAAACATTACATCCAAAAGATAGGAATAGTTTAAGAAAACCAAGAAAATTAGAATTTTTCTTAGACGAACTAGTAATAAGTAGTTATGAGCTGTTGTCCCAAGGGTTAGTAAAATGAAGGTAGTCACTAATCTGAGGATAAAAATAAGTCTGAAAAATAGTTTCTATTCTGGAAGCCAAACATTTGAATATTGATACCCTACTATATGCACTTACATACGTCTTGAAACTCGGGATAGTAAAGGATACCTTGAAATGCTCTTGTCTAAAAGCCAAAGTATGAAGGAAATAAAAAAATAAAAAATGAAGAAAAAATAAAAATGGTGAAAGAAAAAAATGAACAATGGTTTTGTATCGCCAAGGCAGCAATAAAAAAAATATAGCGAGGGTGCCTCTTCACCTAGTGCCCTAAGGCCAACTGGTCTGGGAGTCACTGCTAAGCCTTAGGTGGTGCAAGACGAGGAAAATATTATCACCTAATCAGCAAGTACATAAGTAATCGGTTGGTTAGTACCTCAAGAAGTATTAACGGCCGCATGAAAATATGTGAGCAAATCTCAATATTCATCAAAATAAAAAGTACTAAGGTAGATGGACAAGAGTATGATAGATTGAATTGAATTCTTCGAGTGTAGGGATGTCCATTTCACACACGTGGGGTTATATGATCAATGTTTGGATGAAAGATAGGAATGAAGAATAAAGACGATGTTTTATTGAGGGATGATGTGATTTCTAACATTTTTCATGACTATTAAGATAGGACTCATGACAACTGAAAAGCTAGTGTAGTTGGAAACTCTTCTTTTTCAAGGCCTTTCTTTTATGGTTCTTATCTTTATATGTAAATTTCACCATCTTTCTTTTGTTATTGGATTTTGTGGGTGTAATCCGCTGAAAACCCTCAGGAGACAACACTCCTCCTACTAGGGACACCTAGAGGTTTAACGGCTTGTTGCACGTGCTCAGTGCAATCGTGTTGCCTATGAAAGTGTGCTTAGTTTTCTCCTTTCTTTTTCCCCTCTTGAATAAACTAGTTTGCTCGGGACGATCAAAGATAAGTTTGGGGGTATTTGTTCAGTTGTTAAAACTGCACATTTGTATTACATTTTTCCTACCATTTTTATATTAAAAAAGGACTTTAATATGATATATTATACATATGAGGGTTTATGTGTAAAAACATTATTTTCCATGTGTTAATATATTTTTATTATCATTTGGTAGGAAAATGTATGCAAATAAATCTATTGACCAAATCCTAGTAGAACTAAGTCAACTAAATATTATTTGAGATTATGGTGCAGAATTTTCCAAGTTGTTATGCAGAATTTATCAAACAAATCAATTTGTTGAAGAAAATTTGCCAAATTAAGAAGCAAAACTTGGAGACCAAGTCTGGAAGCAACCGAGAGAATATTTCTGAATTCTGAAGGTGCCTAGGATTGCCACATGTCACAAGATGCAAGCACAAGAAAATTGATCAAGAGATCTCACCCATTGGCCGCGGATCCGCGGCCATACCCCCCCTTTGGCCGCGGATCCGCCGCACTTCTAGGGAATTAGGAGGCAAGATTTTGGGGCATGATTCTCTGCTATATTTTAACAACTTTTGAAGCAAAAGATTCTGGCCTTGCACTATAAAAAGGCACCGAGAGCCTCTTGGAAAAGCCATCAAGCCGAAGAGATCACGAAGCTCCCGACGCTCACGCATCCAGGCTGATCATCGACTGTCCGACTACCTCCTTAGGAAAGACCGAGAAGCAACTAGTTGTAATCATTTTCTATGGATTAAAAGTGTAGTTTGTTCAAGTTGATTAATAAAGGTAGTTATTTTATTTAATTGTTCTTGAATTTTACATTATGTTTTCCCTCTTTGTCTTTTCATCTTCTTCTCCCAACATGCGCGAGTAATTCTCCGCTTGTTAGGGTTCGTAGGATTAGGGTAGGCTAATGGATGATGAAAATAATTAAACCCTTTTTAAGTCCTATAAAGTTTATGAACTTTATCAAAAGAATCATTAACATCCTAATCGGGCACGCTAGCAATTCTTTGCTAGTTCCGACCTCGATTAGAGATTAGATTAATGATTGTTTTGGTAAAGGCTAGATATGAACAGAGTTCCGTGTCGAGATAAGGGTTAAGAGTGGGATTCCTTTTCCCTCCAGAAACCCTAATCTACACGCATCACCGTCGTTTTAGTTTTAAATCTATTAATGGATAAAAAGGGTAACTTTTAATTAATCGTCCATAACTATTAAATCCTAACGAACCCTACAAACCCTCTTATTATATTATCTACATCTCTAAAATAATCTAGATCTATATTTTACATTCTTGTTTAACGTAGATCTAGAAACCATTCTATAAAAATTCTTTATCCCTCCTCTCTTTCTCAACACATCTAAAGTAAAAATAAAAAGTTCCACGTTTCCCAGAGGACGACCCGTACTCATCTCGGTCTAGCTACGTGCGACACCGTTCTGATTGCGGTTAACTACAAAACACTCTTTCGAACCAATCAGATGGCGCCGTTTCCGGGGATACATGCGTCCTTGATGAGAGCCTCCTGGTTCGCATCGGCTCGCAGAGAAACCGGTGTCTCCGCGAGAAGTTCCCGATTCTTTTCAGCCCCGAAGAAACCTGTGTCTTCAGCAAAATCCTTCGACTCAGGGAAACCAGTGTCCTTGATGAGAAAATTCTGATTCGCGTCGACCCGCAGAGAAACTAGCGTCTCCGCAGGAATACATCGGTTCGTTTCAACCCCAGGGAAACAAGTGTCCTTGGCAAAGTCCTCAACTCAGGGAAACTAGCGTCCTTGATGAGAGCCTCCTGATTCGCGTCGGCTCGCAGAGAAACCAGTGTCTCCGCGAGAAATTCCCGATTCGTTTCAACCCCGAAGAAACCAGTGTCTTCGGTAAAATCCTTCGACTCAGGGAAACCAGTGTCCTTGACGAGAAAATCCTGATTCGCGTCGACCCGCAGAGAAACTAGCGTCTCTGCAGGAATACATCGATTCGTTTCAACCCCAAGGAAACAAGTGTCCTTGGAAAATACCTCAACTCAGGGAAACTAGCGTCCTTGATGAGAGCCTCCTGATTCTCATCGGCTCGCAGAGAAACCAGTGTCTCCTTGAGAAATTCTCGATTCGTTTCAACCCCGAAGAAACCAGTGTCTTCGGCAAAATCCTTCGACTTAGGGAAACTAGTGTCCTTGACGAGAAAATCCTGATTCTCGTCGACCCGCAGAGAAACTAGCGTCTCTGCAGGAATACATCGATTCGTTTCAACCCCAGGGAAACAAGTGTCCTTGGATAAATCCTCAACTCAGGGAACTAGCGTCCTTGATGAGAGCCTCCTGATTCGCATCGGCTCGCAGAGAAACCAGTGTCTCCGCGAGAAATTCCCGATTCGTTTCAACCCCGAAGAAACCAGTGTCTTCGGCAAAATCCTTTGACTCAGAGAAACCAGTGTCCTTGAGGAGAAAATCCTAATTCGCGTCGACCCGCAGAGAAACTAGCGTCTCCGCAGGAATATATCGATTCGTTTCAACCCCAGGGAAACAAGTGTCCTTGGCAAATACCTCAACTCAGGGAAACTAGCGTCCTTGATGAGAGCCTCCTGATTCGCATCGGCTCGCAGAGAAACCAGTGTCTCCGTGAGAAATTCCCGATTCGTTTCAACCCTGAAGAAACCAGTGTCTTCGGAAAAATCCTTCAACCCCAGGGAAACCAGTGTCCTTGACGAGAAAATCCTGATTTGCGTCGACCCGCAGAGAAACTAGCGTCTCCGCAGGAATACATCGATTCGTTTCAACCCCAGGGAAACAAGTGTCCTTGGCAAATACTTCAACTCAGGGAAACTAGCGTCCTTGATGAGAGCATCCTGATTCGCATCGGCTCACAGAGAAACCAGTGTCTCCGCGAGAAATTCCCGATTCGTTTCAACCTCGAAGAAACCAGTGTCTTCGGCAAAATCCTTCGACTCAAGGAAACCAGTGTCCCTGACGAGAAAATCCTGATTCGCGTCGACCCGCAGACAAACTAGCGTCTTCGCAGGAATACATCGATTCGTTTCAACCCCAGGGAAACAAGTGTCCTTGGCAAATACCTCAATTCAGGGAAACTAGCGTCCTTGATGAGAGCCTCCTGATTCGCATCGGCTCGCAGAGAAACCACTGTCTCCGCGAGAAATTCCCGATTCGTTTCAACCCCGAAGAAACCAGTGTCTTCGGCAAAATCCTTCGACTCGGGGAAACAAGTGTCCTTGACGAGAAAATCCTGATTCGCGTCGACCCACAGTGAAACTAACGTCTCCGCAGGAATACATCGATTCGTTTCAACCCCAGGGAAACAAGTGTCCTTGGAAAGTACCTCAATTCAGGGAAACTAGCGTCCTTGATGAGAGCCTCCTGATTCGCGTCGGCCCGCAGAGAAACCAGTGTCTCCGCGAGAAATTCCTGATTCGTCTCAACTTGCAAGATAAAGCCTTAGGCAGCAGGGATTAAAAAACTTGTTTCCTGAGCGCTGGGACCATGCAAGTCGGTCTAAAACGGTCTCTTGCATACTATTCACGGGTCTCACTCTCCAAAGTCGAATCTCGACAAGGAGGGAAACAACCGCTTACGGGTCCTCTCGACTGGTAAGAGGGAAAATTCTCTTATAGGATCCTTACGACTTATAAGAGAAAACGCACTTAGGAATCCTCACGATTCCTAAGGAGAAAATACACCTACGAGATCCTCTCGATCCGTAGGGAGAAAAGTCTTTATGAGACCCTCACGGCTCATAAAGTTGAAAAGTCTTAGGCAGCAGATCTGAACCTGCGACCTAAACCATCACTATCTTTTAAAGAAACCAAGATGCTTACTCTATTATCTGTCAACCGTGTTTATTAAGACAGCACGCTGATAATAAGAGAAAGAGAGAAAGCAAAAGTGCATACAAGACATTGCAAAGAAAAAATGTGTATCTTTATTTATTAATTCAATCAAGTACAAGGTGAATCGTACAAAAGAATAAAATGGATACATTTTATTTGAAAAAGAAAAATTTTACAAGTATGTTGATACAAAGGCAGCTACTGGGAAGGAAGCGTCTTAAATAACCCTATCAGTTGTTCGCACACTTCCTTCCATGCCTTTTCCTGATCGGCCACCACCGCTAGTTCTGCCTCCACTTGAGCCCGCTGCTGCAAGAGGGATGCAAGCTGCTCCCCAATGGCCTGCTGAGCTGCTTCGCGGCCTTGGGCACTACGCTCAGCAGCGTCGAGTTTCTGCTTCAAGTTCAGCCCATTTGAGGTGCGTTCCAGGAGACCCTCGAAGATAGCCTTCACCTGGGCAGCGTTCGCCTCAACTTCAGCACGTAGGCGAGCAGTCTCGCTTGAAGACTCTTGACATTCCCTCAGCCTTAAAGCCGCTTCTTGTTCCAAGTGATGGACGTAAGAAAAGCTTTGCTCAATCCATGCTGCTCTTTGATGGCTTGCGGCTAAGGTCTCGGGAGCAGGGGCATGAACTCCAGTTGATGCAGGCGAGCCTCGATCTCCCTGCAGTGATTAACCTAAGACGCGACGATGCCCTCGTTATGGAAGTTTACGAGTATCACCAGCATTGGGTTAACCGCCGTAGCAAAATCTGCGGCAGACGTAGGAGTCCCGACGTCGAGTTCCTCAATCTAGTCGCTCAACATGCGCAGACTATTCGCAGCGCCTTTCGAGGACGGACGTCTCAGGAAAGGGCCTGCCGGCATTGTGACACGAGACTCGAAAGGCGCCGAGATCAGAACGACAGCTGAGAAAACAAAATACGATTAGATGACAGTTCAAGTAATAAAAAAAAGAGGGGGTCATCAATGCGATAGTTTACTATACCAGCTGCAGCAGGTGGCAAGGCCGGAAGGGCCGGTGGCGCGGCCGATCTTTCATCCCCTCCTTCGATTTGTAGCACTGCAATCAGGATAAGGGAAAGTTTAAAAACAATTCCATCATTGAAAAAGGAAAGAAATCAGTCGGAAACTATATTCACCAGCGCCACTGGAGGACGAAGCGAGTTCAGATGGGAAAGAGAAGTGTGGGTGCAACACCTGATAGAGATGATCAAAAAGCACTCCTGGAAAGATGCAATAGTACGACATTAGTACATAAATTATGCGGCTAAAAGAGAGAACTAGTGGGTTGCAAATCCTTACCTTCCAACATCTTTGAGGGTACAAGGGAAGGCTGAGAGGTGACCACCGCCAAGGCAGTAGTTGACGGCGCTCCCTCGAGCAATGGAGCATCGGCGCTGGCCGCACCTGCGTTAAAAACAAAGGTAAACTTGTCAGAAAGGATTGTAAGATAAAAAAAAAGAGACAGTAACTTGGGATTTACCTGATGAGCTGCCGGCCGAAACAGAGGTGTTTCCCTCCTCCATCGATACAAGTCCACCTCCCGTGGCCTCATCACCAGACTCGACAGGGACTGTCGTCGTACTCGTCCGACCGAGGGACAGCAGAGGACTGTAGACGGGGAGAGCAATGATCGGAGTATTGCCAGACTCTTGAGAAAGAGCGGCTGGCTCGTCCCCAGGAGTCGTGCCCATCTCACCCGCTACTTCTTCGGGCTCGGCGGTCGTCATTGTCTCGTCCGCCATTACCACGAGGTCACCAGTCCCAAATGCTCCGCCCACCCCTGCCCCAGGCTCAGTGACAGCGGTCGTCTCTTTTGCCGCTACCTCAGGCTCGGCGTCAACGACCTTCTCAGGGGCAGCTCCCTCAGCCCCCAACTCAGGCTCAGCAACTCCAGCGACGTTGCCCATCGTCGGCCCGGGATCGGCCGGTGCTTCTTCCTTTGGCCCCTTAGGTTCGACGGTTTCTGTAGGGTTCCTAGGCACTCTTAAGAGGTCTCACAAGGCATCAACCATGCCATTTTCAAATTTAACGGTGCCGAGAAACCCTAAGCTACGGATCGTTGGCTAGAAATCTAGGCGAAAAAGAAACTAGTTTACATCTAAACTAAAAGAACGGAAATACAACCTTTGTAGATCCGGTCCTCCACCTCCACGGCTCCGTGATGAAGTCATCTCCGCTGTCCAAATCAAAATCCGGGCTCTAGCGTCGGCTTCATCGGAGAAAGAGCGGGCAAGGTCGTCGGCTTCGTGCCGAAGATGATCTACGTCGAGGCATCGCTAGATCAAGCTCCAACTTCACCAAGTCTAGAAAACTTGTGAAGGAAACACACTCTACTACTTGGCAAGAGGTAGAGGATGAAGAAATAGGAAGTGGGTAGACTTTAGAATTGGATTTCTCACTTTATTTCATCAATCACCATTGATGAAGAAAGGTTTTCTTCAATGAAGAAGATGAAGAAGAAGATAATGATCTATTATGATAAGTTAATTAAAAAGAAATGAAAAAGGAAACTTATCATAATAATAACCATGATTAGGTGTAGAGAATAGACCATGGTTAATTGCAAGGGTTAGGGTTAAGCTTGAGACAAAATGGTCACAAAGTCAAAGCTTCATGAAGCTTCAAAGAAAGAAACAAAACTTGCAACCATTTCATTTCTAATCTTTTCCAAATAAATAAATAAATAAATAAATGATTAAGAAAAAGAAAACCCTAATCATCAATTTAATCATGGTTTAATCTTTACACTTAACCAAGTTAACATGTATCATCAAACATGATACAATCATTTGCACAAAAAGTATATCACATATACAACTTGTACAACCAAGTGAGAAAATCCTTTTAAAGTGAACCGATACTAGTTAATGTAAAGTGATATATCAAATATATAATTATACATTAAATCATTAAATCAACACTTGATTTAACGATCCGGTCATATCGCATATAACCGACTAATATCCAATGTATCGCTTTATCGAATCAATCTTTGATTCGATAACTAGATTATATCGCATACAACCATTCGACACATTGATCACGAGAATAGAATACGGTATCACACACACGCATTATTCTCGGTCCCGCACATATCTCATATGCGCTCCTATTTCGTTTCGCTTGAGCCAGGAAACCTCTGTGTAGGACTCTAAAGACTCGTCAATACGCTGGCAGCAGGCGATGATCATATCAAACACTCACAAGCCGCAAGCGGTCTGCTAAACGTAACGGCCACCCGGGTATTGAGCGATCTGAAGATCGACGAGCAAGCCCGCTCACACTCCAGTGAATCCAACCAGCAACACTACCGTACAGTCCGGTCTGATCGTCTGATATGTCGCATATCTCGCCTAGGGGTGGTAAACGTCAGACCCCAATAGCTCGATAAGTCGTGTCGATATGAGGTCTATAACAATTCGAGAAACTACTGGTAACACTTACCAGTAAATCTCAGCAACCCTGGCTAGGGATTTCCTGTTATATCCAATCAAACACAGCGCAACATCAACTCCCTATACCGGGAGAGACGAATCCCCTCCTATCGCTCATTGCCTCCATGTGACTCGGGACTATACCCAAAAACCACCGTTTTGCACGCCCTCTTGGATGTGGTAAGATGGAAATCAAAGCACAGTGGGAACCACACAAGACTCTATGACGATCTCGGGTCAACAGACTACTCTGTACCAGTGTTACCAGAAAACTGCCATCTGACGTGAGGTATAATACCATCTGGGAGTTCTCGGCGAGTCCGTCCAGTGTACCCAGTCTCCACTGAGCACCCGTATATCATCTCTGATTTCAAACACCAATGGATATGGGATCATCCACTGCCCATCTGTATGGGTCGAGAAGGTATACGCTAGTCTACTCTGGTATATCGATGCCCCGTCTCGATACACCCACGACTAGGGACTTTGAAGGATGTACTTATGGACTACCATGTCCCCACTAGTATGATCCGCATCATAGTCCAGGTAGTCAAGTACAGATCCTAAGGTCTTTACCAACATGTAACAGGGAGACAATCAGTGTACACGTTAAGGTAAAGATCAACCAGATAGCATACTATCATGTCGAGCAAGAAAGTCCTCCCTATATATGTCCCAGCATCCACTACAATATACATCCTATGTATAGTAATGGCCTCTAGGGCATTCATATAACTAACAGTTTCCGCCTCCCCTTTGGTTGTACTTGGCCATACAAGACAAAACATATAAGAACCGACGAATTTACAATTCTTACAACAAAATCTTGAAAAGATGCGTCACCTGAGGTAGACTTATCGTTAGCACTCCGAGCTGCACGCGCCACCTGTCTGCGAGCGGTGGATAAGGCGACGGAGGGATCTTCTGAGGGAGTATCAGCACGAGGGACGGTGCTTGGGCCCGCTCCAATGGACAAAGCAGCCCTGCGTGCCTTCGCCTCGCGCCTCAACCGCTTCCTCTCCTCCCGGGCCATCGCGATGGACCTCCTTGATGCTTCCTTCATTTAGGTGTCGTCTTCCTCATTTAGAGTTGCCTCCAGAGCCTTCAAGGCATCTCTCATCGGCTCTTCAAGTCGGGTCTCTCGCGGTAGCCCCGAAGAGGCCGAAACATCAGTGGCTGGCCCGGGAAGAGTCTCCGCATCACCTGGCGGGACCGGCATTGTGGTTCCTGCAATAAAAAGGGGGGTTAGATTGACCATAACAAAAAGAGAATAAAGACTTGATGAATCGAAATGTACCAAGGCCCAAGGACGCTCTAAGTCGTTCCTTATCTTGGAAAGTTTTGAGGGAAGCACCAATGGCTTCTTCAGTGGTGATGCCTGTTTGAAGAAAAGAAGGGAAAACGTTAGTCAAAGACAATAATAAAGATATGATGCAACTAGTAATTATCCGATTGTGCAAGCTTAGCTAACCACGCGTCGCGCCTCGCCAATCGCTCTGAAGCTGCGATGGGGGCCACCAAGTCTGTGTCATCCGGCGGCATAACTAATCCCCTGTTGGTCCCGTACTCACCCAGGCCCTCGCTATAGGGAGCGTGAGGTTCCTGACCGAACACAACGTCAGCTAAGAAGAGCGACTTCTTCCTCTTCTGCCCACCAACCCTTGGTGCACCCGGGATCGACTTGCGCTTTGCAGGCATCTTGGGGCGGCGGGTCCCGATGTCCGCCCCCACACCAGACTCCGGCGAAGCCACAACTACCGTCTTTACTGGAGCACAGGGCGTTGGTGACGCATCCGCAGTATCAGGAAGCGGCAATCCGCGTGGAGGACTCTGCACACGCGATGGTTCGGCTCTAGCATCTTTCAGCGGAGGAATTACGGGGGTCCTTGGCACCAGAGGAGCTTTGCGGTCGCTGCCGGGAGGCACACCCTTACGGTCGACCAGCAATCGCTTTTCTTCCTTTATAACGGCGCCCGTCGAATGATTGTACCATTCTGTATATGCATTGAGGAGACGTGGGGCGCAAGCCGGCTCGCTGATAAAAAAATGAGAACCCATATTCAGACGCATGAAGTGATGTAGCGCGCTCTCCATCCCTTCTTCAGTAGCAGCAGGTTCCAGTAAGAAAGCCTCCAATGATACCCCTTGATTGTAGCTCAGTTGTTGGGCGAAACGATGCGGGTTGTATCTCATGAAAATCGCCACACCATTGTGCCTAAACACCAGGAAGCCCAGTCTGATAGAATATAGATGGAGAGTCTCCCGGGCCGTCAAAACTGAAGCCCCATCTTTGAAAGTGTCTTGCAATGGCCGCACTGTGGTGGTAGATGCCTTTCCAATAGTCAGCACTTTGTCAATGAAAGACATCCCATCTCCAACGCTATAGGGGCGAAGGAGCAAACCCCTGGCATTCCGTGGCGATGGAGTCACAATTGAGGCGCCGATCAGTCGTATAATTCGAGGAAAGCTGCACCTGTCATAGAACGAGGGCCTTTTGTGCATACCGAAGATGCCCAATGTATGTAGCTTGAACCATGATACGAAGTAGTGCATCGGGAAGATCACATGCAGTACCCCAGGCTCATTAGCATCCGCCGCTTGACTAAGGCCGTGATATAGGTGTGCCAAGCCGGCGATCCTGACGGCCACTTTTACCCCAATGGTCATCCGGTGAGCTGAGTAAAAAACAGAGGGCCGCATATGGCGAGAATGCATCGGGAGCGCAAACCAATTCAGCCATAGCCCAAGAAATCCTAAGAAGAAGGCTTCCTCGTCCATCCCGGGGGCTGCAACTTCCACAAAAGACACAATTGGGGAGTTAGGAAGGAAAAAACCCTTTTGGTCTATCTCCTTCGCCGGCAGGTTGTCCAAACCTAGACCGAAAGGGTCATCAAGTTTGGCAAACTTAGCAGCTTCTGCCGAGAGGACATTTGGGTGGATGAATCGAGCGATGAAATCCTCGAAGCTAACTCCGCGGCTCCCACGTTCGATAAAAAGTGCCTCATAGATGTTCAACACTTTGATCAAACTGGAAAATTGATGTTGAACAGCATTCTCCAGAGTGAGGCCCCTCATTGCTGGCTTAGCGCCGAAAACATATTCGTCTGTAGGAAGCAACTCCTCATAGTGCTCCCCTATAACCGGTAAGCCGAATACCTCTGTGAACTCCTCCAAAGAAATCGACAATTCCCGGTCCATTGCGAGGAAAGTGTGAGTAGGGATGTTCCACTGCTCCAAAAAGGCCTTAAACCACCGGGTGGGAAGCGTAGGATATTGGAAGAGGGAAACATAAACTGCAGTGTACAACCCTAGCCTTATCAACCGCGACTTCCTCGCCGACAGAATGTAGTGAGCCCATGGCAGATAGCCGATCGGATGGCGAGGGATCAGACCTATGTTATATGATTGTCTCCAAGGTCGTGCCTCGCCTTGACAAATACGGCGTCCCAGGATATCCAAAACCATAGGACGCTGAACTGGAATTGTATCTATAGCAGGATGAAGAAAGCCCTTTGAAGTCCAATCGACCATCTCCACGGCATACAGCACCGGGGGTGGGCTGGCATAGTGGATCGCCGTAATAGGCTCTGATGGTACTGTAAGTGCACGACGGCGCCCCGGCCGTCAATCCGACACCGGAATGCGGAAACGAAACTTTTCTAGAACTTAGAAACCGGCACCACCGCGCACAAAAAGCCCGGATCGGGCCATTAACCTAACTCTAGCAAACTAGAAAATGGGAAGGAAGCTATACCGAGCGATCCGTGTCCTTCAGTCTTCGGCCTCCACTCCGATCTCCTTGCAGAACCTCCGGTCTTCAGCTCTTCGTCGGAACGGGCACCACATCGCCGGGTTCTTTTACGGGCTCCCACCTCTAGACCGAGGCAACTTGGGCACGAAGTTGGCGAGCCGGCGAGCCGACGTGCCCAAGATATGCTGTGGATGAAGTGTAGAAGGCTTGTCTCAAGCGGGTAGTGAAGTTGCCATAAGGATTGAGGAGGAGAAGAAGAACTTTGAAATGGAGCTATATGATTTTGTGGCTAGCAAAATGAATGATAGTCTTTTTCCCCACACTCAAAAATGAATCCCTCTCACTCCCTCCTAGATGTGGCCGGCCTCTCTCATGGAGAAGGGGAAAAATGATGGAATAAAATCAAGTAGAGAAAAATGAGTGATGAAGAGAAAAAGGATCACAACAACATCAACCTCCATCCAATCACAAAGCACATCTCATAAATGCAAAGGAATAGACTCAAAAAGAATCTCATGATGGTAGAACCATCATGAAGCCTCAATTATACAAAGGACCCCCTCCACAAAAGTATTTTGCACAACTGCAAATAACCCCCTCCATCGGAAAGTCCGGCCGTGAAGGAACAAAGGAAAACTGGCCGGAACGGAATGCAAACTAGCAACTTCAGAAAACTGATCCCGTAATAAATTACAGGAAAACCCCGCGACTGCATATACATACCCGCATTTGTATTCCCACTGAATACAAATGCAAAAAGACAAAATCTACACTGTACAATACTAGGATCCGGCTTAAACCAAAGCCCGCTAGTATTATCCGTCCGATCTTGATCCGTGCAATACCGCACGTATAAGATCGAACCCTGCCATATCTCCATACGGCCTCTACAGCGTTTCTCCCGAAACTTGAGCAACTGTCTGTGGGGGACTCTAAAGACTCGTCAACACCTTGGTTGTGGATTTAACCTCTAGTACGTCAGAGGTATTAGCCATACGTAACGGGCTACCAGGTATTGACCAAAAGGGACGTCGATGAGCAAACTCATCCTGACACCCTACTGAGCCTGTCAGTGACAATATTCGTACAGTCCGATCTGTTCGTCTATGAGCATCGCATGGCGGGCCTAGGGGGTTGGTAAAAGTCAGACCCCCAAAAGCGGTACAAGTCGTGTCGGAGTGTAGCCCAGAACACCCTGAGATACTACTGGAATACCTACCAGTAAATCTCTTGCCTTGGCCAAGGACTTCTTGTAATGTCTCTCCTAGACACAGCATGACCTCACCCCCAATACCGGGAGAGACGAACCCCTGAAGCTCCGCTCACTGCCTCCATGTGGCTCGGGACTGTCCCCAACTAAAACATGTTTGCACGTCTCCTTTGAGCGTGGTAGGGTAGTAATCAAAGCATAGTGGGAACTCACACGAGACAAATGACGATCTCAGGTCGATGAACTAACCTGTACACATGTCACCAGGGAATTTCTATCTGACGTCTGGTATAATCCCAACTAGCAGGTTCCCGGTGAGTCCTGTCCTGTGTACTCATAACCCAATGAGCACCTGTATACATCTTAGGTGAACCAACTGACACCAGTGGCTTGTGAGACCGGCCACCGCCCCTCGTCGGGGTCTCGACTGTATACACTAGTCTACTCTGGAGTATCGATGCCCTATCTCGAAACTCCCGGACCTTTTAAGGATGTGCTTATAGACCCCAGCTCCCACTTATATGATCGTCCTCATACTGCTGGAAGTCAAGAAAAAATCATTGGGGCTCTATCAACGTGTAATAGCGACCTGTAAGGTCACCTAAAGCAGTACACGATGATAAAGATAAACCAGATAGCATACTATCATCTTGAGTAAGACTGTTCTATCGGCATAGATCCACACTCAATCATTGCAATCACGTGCCTGTGATCCAATAATTGACTCTGAGGGCACTATATCCAACAATCTCCCACTTGCACTCAAGGCTAATTATTGCGATGTCGCATACTCACAGCCCGTGTGATACCGAACACCCAACTCCTCTACTAGTCAGTCTCACAAAGCTCATCTGCGAAACTATTGCGTTCGAGAAATAGCCTCAGTGAGTGGATCCGCTCTGATGTTTCTTTCTATGTCTCTCTTTATCTCAAGTTCGCGGAGAAAGCCATCTCCCGAAATGAGCAATACCTGTCTTAGAGTATGTCTGGATATCTGATGGGACCCAGCTCATAAATGAACTCCAAATCCAAACTTCTTAGACTGTATCGTCAACTGAACTTAATCAGTATCCTGCGCCATGCCTTCCCTCAGTATCCACCTGGACTACCTGTCCAGATACTGCCCCACGTCAGAGAGAAAACTATAACGCTGACAGCCACTCTGTCATCCAGGTCACCTTGGAAGCCTGGAATGATAACCGTCTCTTAAAGGAGGCTGCTGTTATCAAATCCCCAGAACATTCACTTATGTTCTAAAACTGCTTCCGAATGTTTCTCCAGGATTGGATCAATATAAACTTATTGCACCTACTGCAAAAGCAACATCTGGTGTGGTACTTGACATCTCATGATTGACTCAATTGCCTAAGCAAGTGATATGCCAATCATACACATCCCTCTCCCTTTTAGTCTGTAAGACTCGTTTAGAGAGGGTGACTCTATCACCTGCAGGTATACTACCGTGCCAGGAGTCGTCCATTCTAAAAACTCTTAGAATGCTGTCTAAGTACCCTGATTGGGAAACCTCCCAAATCTAGATCTATAGATTTAGTAACCAGAACATCTTGATATTATATCCAAGTCCCATGTGACTGTGTGACAACCAAAGTATAACCGACCGTAGTATAGGAATATCACTTCCTACTCTGTGTATGTCATCCAAATACCAGGACATCATACCCTACTACCTTCTTAATAGATCCATCCCCTATTCTGATGAAGTCAAACCTATGACTGTCACATCAGAAATAGATGATCTATCTCCGCTATATCTGCTTCAGTCTATAAATAGACATAAGCCACTTGTCCACCATGCTTCCGCTGTTCCCACTGACTACGACAACCCTCTGGCAGAGTCATATAGACATACACTTCAAAAGCTAGTTCAGAACGATGCTATGCTCATCCTCCTGCTGTGTCTCACATCCTGGAACAACAGCAATGGCAAGTCTGGGTAAACAAGAACCTCCCTGTCACCGTCCTTGAGGCTACCGGAGTACCTCTCGGGTGCCTGAGGTTACCCACCACATCTGCGGAGTGGCTAATGGAATGTCAAACCAGATTGAATCTTAAGGTTCTTATCAAATCTTCAGTAATCGTTTGCGGTTCTGGAATCACTTTCAGTTCTACCATACTCCCATTACTGTTTTCTGAAAAAAAATCCATTTTTATTAAAACTGTGGCGAGTCAAGAATAATATCACTATTGATCTTCCAGATGGTAGAAAGTCAACCCTTGTCATAGCCTAGGTCAACCCACAAACAGCCATTACAGAAACGTGCCTTGAGTTATCCAGAGTCTGGTTTTAAGCATAAGCCGGACAACTCCCCGTACCTTAACAATGTCAAGATATGAACTGTTCTATATCCAATATAGAAACAGAGGCACTGATTTAACTGAACCAGATTCAAATCATGCAGCTGTCTCCAGTGCATGTCAACTAAATGGAAGGAGGCCGATCAGCATTACTCAACTTAGGAATGCTTCCAATTATGAGTAACCTGAAAGAGAAGCAAGTTCTCTTAATCATTACTATCAACTGAATACCATACACAAGTATCTACATCTTTGATCACCTCGAAGAATCCTGATACTTGCAACACCTGGTTCTCTACTTTATTCATATACCTATAACTTCTCAAAACTTAGACCTTGAATTTCTACGAAACACTTGTCTAAAAAGTAGAGAAATCATAAGTAAACCAAATATAGTACGAAGACCAACCCCTCTGTCCTAATGGACACTGGACAGTATATAATACTCTGTATAAGTCCCCTGAGTCCAATTTCTCATTCTCTATATGCCATAGGTTGAAAATTGTACTATGGTTATGAAGAATTACACCGCTGTTTAATGCTCCTTACCTAACCATCCACTGATATAGGTAAATGTCATAGACACAATTTCAAAAAGGTATATCTCACTCTATAAAAATAGGCGTACAGATATATCAATTTGAAATTGGTGCATAACAACGGATATTCAAAACCAAATATTTGCCAACCGGCAAACAGCCCAGGTGACTTCCTCAAATATCACCAATTACAACGAATTCCGATATAATGAGGACAATCACCCAATTCCCAATAACTTACTCCCACTCATCATCTGTAAAACCATACAGATGTGAGAATCATACCTGGTAAATACATACCCTAGAACAAGTGTCTAATTGGGAAATCAGTTTTGTTTTAACAGTACACAGTGAAACTGAAACATGTGAATGTTTCGTAGGGGTATTTGGGTATTCCTAGTAATGCCTCTTCCATTATCCAGATTCACAACTGTAACCATATAATTCTTTGCCATCTCTCCAAATCCCTTTATATGTCTTTAGTCATTACCTTCTATACACCCTCTTAGGCTAAATGGTTTTGTTCCTTCCCTACCGTTCGGCACCAGCCTATGGTTTGGAAGATGACTATCCAATAAGCATAATGGGTGTACTGTCCTAATCCTAGGAGCACTCGCAATGCGAGAGAAGGTGACGATAAAAGACAACCGAATAAACCTTATTCCTATTTCTCCTGAACCAGAATCCATCCCCGAACTGGAACAAGTTCCTTTCGAGTTCGTATATAACCATACAATGGAGTATCCAATAAACTCTGGATCTTCGTAGTGATACGGAGTGTTCTGGAGAAATACAAAGGTGATTTAGGATTGGCGAAGAAATACTTGGTTTGGTCATGATAGCAGTCGCAATTTACTTTGCCCTCTTACTAATCCCTTGATATGTCTTTACTTAATACCTTCTGTACACCATCGTTATGCTAATTGGTTTTCTTCATTCCCTACAGTTCGGCACCTGCCTATGGTTTGGAAGAAGACTATCCAATTTGCGTAATAGGTGTACTATCTCCTAAACCAAGGAGTACTCGCAACCTGAGAGAAGGTAAAAGGGAAAGACAACTGAATAGTCCTATTCGTTTTCTCCAGAACCGGAAACCATCCTCGAATAAATTCCTTCGATTTCGTATATAACCTTACGATGGTTTTATCCAATGGAAGTGGACGTTTGTAATAATACGGGGTGTCCTGGAGAAAAGGGTAAATGTAGGAGTGGCAAATGAGGTTAGCAACTCTGACAATCCAAAAGCCAGTGTTTAAGAAGGTTCGGTTAATCTTGGTCACTGAGTCATAGTCTAGGGTCGGGTCATGGTCGCTGCCAAAGAGAGAGAGAAAAGAAACACTCAGCGTGCATTCTAACCTAGATCAGAATGGTTATCAATTTATCTAATCAGGAAACCTCCCACTGTAACGTCAAATTCTTCTCCAAACCTGAAAGAAGAATTAGTCGGGATCACCCGAGGAGTAAACCAACTCATCAGTGGGAATCGGGATCCAACTATCATCGCATGATAACGTGACGGAATCCGCTTACATTATCACACTCGAGAAGGTATGCGCATATCTGGCAAGTTTCAGATTCTTTAGAAACTCTCGATGTGAATTTTTACCCCATGCTCTTATGACCTTGGCGTGAGGTCAAAATATCATAAGTCACATGTCAAGTTCTACCCATCATTGTCCAGGTTAATTTGAACCCATCCGTACATACCGTTGACGTAGGCCAAAATAGTAGTACGACTTTCCCAAACCAACGCATTCTATCTATGCAACAGATAAATATCCGGCAGGTACCAATCACTATGCCTTGGCGTGAGGTCAAAATACATAGCTTGAATACTACCGAATATTTAATTGAAATGATGGAGGGCTACGAATGGTTTCTGGCGAAAACCTTTAACGTAATGAACTTGATATCGTTGAAGGAATAGATAGCTTTTAAAAAATATAGTGGCGAAAACCTTTGCTAAAGAGGTCACTCCCGGTGAAGGGATCTCGGCTCTTTCCCCATAGAATGAGGTGCAGGATATTCCAACTGAATACCACTGTGCAAAGCAAAAGTAAACGACTATAGTGAAGTTATTGCCCTGACGCAAACTTCTGTCCAAGGGGTCACTCCCGGTGAAGGGATCTCGGCCCTTGCCTCGTCGACTGAGGTGCTAGATATTCATAACCGAATATCTCTGTGCAAAACAAAAGAGAACGCCCTTGCAATAACAGCTTTTTGAAAAATGTTCCAACAACATCAGAATAGGTTTGTTTAGCTTGCATTGATCCAAATCAACGCAGTCCCATCAATTGATCACACCACAAAAGAACGAAAATAATGATGTACGTATATGCCATTCGCATTCACCACTGGGTCCCGTCATCACCCGTTAGGTTACTTAACTAACGACAGAGCGGGGACTGGACTAGCGCTGATGCAAAACATATACAACATCTACTAGTATATATATCAATATATAATATTCGCTCAAGGTGTGATAAAAATGAAACATCACATAAATGTAATAAGCATCACAGAACAATACAGATATCTGGGATCCCCGGGTTTCACAGAGCCGCTTCTGAAACCCGACGTTCCCCTGGTCGTGTGGATAGCCTGTACAATAAAATCCTAAACCCCTACGGGCGCGGCAAGTTACCCGCCAAAACCTGAAGCGAGGCAGCCCCCTTCAGCAACGTGAATGGACCACCCAGCACTTCATGGAATCCGGTAACTTAGGCACCCCTTCTTGGGTCAACCTATACCCCCTACGAGTGCGGCGAATAGCCCGCCAATTCTAGAGTGAAGCCCCCTCCATCTCAACGCCATGAGAAGCGGGCTCGTTGCCCTCTAGAACCCGGCTATCCATGCATCCCTCCGCGGGGTAATTCTAGTACAGAAAGTAAAATAATATATACAACGGGTACATCGACCTCAGCCCGGTCGTGCCCCAAAAGAATAATATACAAACAGGCAGTGACGGCAGTCCACATGTCGGACGCTAGCCCCGCAATATCAAATGTACATAAACAACCAAACTGTACTACCATTGCATCCAGGCTATCCCCACGACCAATCCGCAACATCACAGCACAACACAGAACATCAACGTGAATGTCACGTTCGCAAATCCGTCTAAAAGGGCTATAGCAGTTAGACAGGATTTACCGATCAAATGACATTCATGGTCGCAGATATAATGTAAATACTGTGAACGAACATGTTTAAAATTTTCGATCGATCAAATTTACCGAAGTGGGCCCCAAGCACTACTGTAGCACTCAAAGAAAATCTGGGCCCAAAAAGAAAATTCCAAAAACCCCATTTCCAAGCTTAAAGAGCTCTGTGCCAAAAATGGTATGTTAGTTATATGTATGCCCTAGAGGCCATTACTATACATTGGATGTATATTGTAGTGGATGCTTGGACATATATAGGGATGACTTTCTTGCTCGAGATGATAGTATGCTATCTGGTTGCTCTTCACCTTAACGTGTACACTGATTGTCTCTCTGTTACATGTTAGTAAAGCCCTTAGGATGTGTACTTGACTACCTGGACTATGATGCGGATCATACTAGTGGGGACGTGGTAGTCCATAATTACATCCTTCAAAGTCCCTAGTCGTGGGTGTATCGAGACGGGGCATCGATATACCAGAGTAGACTAGCGTGTACCTTCTCGACCCATACAGATGGGCGATGGATGATCCCATATCCATTGGTGTTTGACATCAGAGATGATATACGGGTGCTCAGTGGAGATTGGGTACACTGGACAGACTCGCCGAGAACTCCCAGATGGTATTATACCTTACGTCAGATGGCAGTTCTCTGGTGACACTGGTACAGGTTAGTTTGTAGACCCGAGATCGTCATAGAGTCTTGTGTGATTCCCACTGTGCTTTGATTTCCATCATACCACGTCCAAGAGGGTATGCAAAAAGGTGGCTTTTGGGTACAATCCCGAATCACATGGAGGCAATGAGCTATAGGAGGGGTTTCGTCTCTCCCGGTATAGGGAGTTGATGTTGCGCAGTGCTCGATTGGCTATAACAGGAAGTCCTTGGCCAAGGCTGCTTTAGGGATTTACTGGTAAGTGTTACCAGTAGTTTCTCGACCCGTTATGAGCCTCATATCGACATGACTTATCGAGTTATTGGGGTCTGACGTTTACCACCCCTAGACAAAATATGCGACATATCAGACGAACAGACCGGACTGTGCGGTAGTGTTACTCGTTGGATTCACAGGAGTATGAGCGGGCTTGCTCATTGATCTTCTGAACACTCAATACCCGGGTGGCCGTTACGTTTAGCAGACCGCTCGCGGCTTGTGGGTGTTTGATAAGATCATCACCTGCTGCCGGCGTATTGACGAGTCTTTAGAGTCCTACACAGGGGTTTCCTGGCTCAAGCGAAATGAAATAGGAGTGCATATGAGATATGTGCGGGACCGAGAATAATACCAGTATGTGATACTGTATTCTATTCTCGCGATTTGTGACATTGATCGGTTGTATGCGATATAGCCGGGTTATCGGATCAAGTGTTGATTCGATAAGTTGTTACTATAAATATTAGTCGGTTATATGCGATATGACCGGATCATTAAATCAAGTGTTGATTTAATGATTTAATGTATAATTAAATATTTGATATATTACTTTACATTAACTAGTATTGGTTCACTTAAGATTTGTTTTCTCACTTGAATGTGCACATTGTTTATATGTGATATATGCAAGTGTACATGTTTGTATCATGCTTTATGATACAAACAAGTTGTGTGTATGAGACTTGAACCAACTCAAGATTAAATTAGGGTTTACTATTTTCCTAGCAAATAACAAAAGAATTGAAACTTTGGTCAAATTTATCAAGCTTCATGAAGCTTGATAAGCATTGACAAAGTCAACCCTTTTGTCATTTGTGTAGGATATTAGTTAACCCAACCCTTAACCTAATGGTTTGGTTAATTCTCTACATGAGTTAAGCATGAGGGCTTAACTCAACCATGGTGCCATTATTTGTTGGATAAGTTTTCATTTGGATATGATTCTTTTCTTCTTCTACATCTTCATCAAGCTTGAAAAAGCTTGCTAGCTCCAATGGCATCATGGGAAAAAGAGTGAGAAATCCAATTCTAAAGTGAACCCACTTCCTATTTCTTCATCCTCTACCACTTGCCATGTAGTATAGGGTGTTCTCTTCACAAAGTTCTTGACCTAGTGAAGGAATAGCTTGAGTTTGAGTCTCCCCAACGTAGATCATCTTTGGCCTCGAAGACAATGACCTAGCCCGATCATTTCTCCGACGAAACCATTTCTAGAGTCCGGGATCCGATGATCACAGCGTAGGGACGTCAACACGGAGCTAAATAAGTGGAGGACCGGATCTACAAAGGTTGTAATCCCTTTCACTTAGTAGCAAAGTTGTTTGCATGCTTGTTGTTACGCCTAATATCTAGTTAACGATCTATATTAGGGTTTCTCGGCACCGGAAAATTTTAATTTGGCATGGTTGATTCCTTGTGGAACCTCTTGAGTGTGCCTAGGAACCCAACAGTGGTATCAGAGCCTAGCTAGAGCTTTAGGCGATGTGTTAACGAAGTTAAAACTCCGAACGAACCCGATACGTCCAAGTTTACCCCCTCTCTGTATATTTTTTCAAAACTCTGTATTTTCTGAATTAAAAATACCTGAAAAATAAAGCAGGGAAATATAAGAATTTTGGTGAAATCCGAGCTCCTAATTCTTTGAAACCGCCGCGGAACCGCGGCCTTACCGTGCTTGGGCCGCGGATCCGCGGCCGTACAATGGGATTGGGTAATTTTGTTTTTACAGTAATTCTTATATATTAAAGTTCTATTTTATGGGTATTTTTAAACTGACTCAAGTGTTGTGTTTTCTGGGGGTTTATTTGGTAATCGTCGATTCGATCGGAGAATTTAATTTTGTTATGTTTTCCGGATATTTTTAGAACATGTTGAAAAGATCGACCGGATATAAATACCCAATTTTTCCCCTGTTGGGAAATTTCCAAGTGTTGGATTTTTCCGTAGTTTGAAAACGTTCTAAGTAGTGCAAGTAACGCGATGGTCCCTCTAGAAGACAACATACCTTAACTCGATTATGTGACCATCTTGAACTGCCCTTTGAACCTTAGGGTTTGGGGCAGTACGGCGTGCCACATGTGAGGCGTTGGCTTGACCCTTCTACGGCTGGACCGTTAGTACTAAGGCATGAAGTGGATGTTTTTGAACTTATTTCAAGTGTTGAGCTGTTTCGGGAAAACTTGGGTGTTTGATTGTTCGATCGGAAAGTTTAACGTTTTCTATTTATCTGGAATGTGATACAATATTTGGAATCCATAAGTAGTTATGAGATAACTGATTTGGATGTTATAAACATAGCACTTTAGTCCCATTTGATCGATTGCCACGGAATTTTGATGTGATCAAAAGTCCGTCGCAATCACGTAGCGTACGCGGATACTCGCCGGGTAAACTTAATAGACAGCCATGCCCCATAGCCCCGACCAAGTGACTGTAGGAGATCCCCGTAGCCAAAAGTATCCGTTCGGATGCTTGCGGCAACGGTGTTCCGCCTTGGTGCACTTCGTCGACGGTATCGGGGGTGCGACCGCCTACTAAAGTTTGCAACGAGCATTCGATCAGTTTTTCGGGAATCTTGTTGAATTGCCCGACTAGATATTGAAAAGTGTTTTCGATATAGAGACTAAAATGCAGGGTTTATAATTGTTAGGCATGCGATGTCTAAGGAATTCATTTAGTCAGGCATGCGATGTCTGAGGAGATTGCGGATTCCAACTGTTGTAGTTTTACACTTTCTTTTCTGCGACCGTAAGTGTAATATATGATATCGCCGGTTTCGTTGCTATATGTCAACGACAATTGGGATGCGCATATTTACTTACGTTGATGACATGTGATGTTATGTATTGTTGGATATGTTATATTGGATCGTCGCGTTTTGAATAGCGGGTTTTTTTTTGTGAGATGAGAGTTTTTATTTTCATTCATGTAAAAATAACTTGTATGTAATATTCTTTTATTGGGGCACTTCCAGGTAGCGGAAGATGTAAGTGCACGGCGGCGCCCCGGCCGTCAATCCGACGCCGGAATGCGGAAGCGGTGAATAACTAAAATTTTGCGGACTTAGCAAACCGGCACCACCGCGCACTATAACCGGGATCGAACCACTAACTAGTCTAAGCTAACAAGAAGATGGGTTTAGAGATATACCGACGATCCAAGTCCTCCGGTCTTCATCTCCAATCCGATCTCCTCGCGGGATCTCCGTCCGTCTCATCCTCGTCGCCGGAAGTGCACCACGTTGCCTACATCGTTTACGGGCTCCCACCTCAATGCCGAGGCAACTCGGGCACGAAGCCGGCTACTCGACATGCCCAAGGTTCGTTGTAGAATATGTAGTGAGCAAGTCTCATTTTTGGGGTTTGTGGAATTGCCATTTGTGGAGGAGAAGAGAGCTTGGAGAGAGGTGGGGAAAGGTATAGCATGCAAAGAAAAAGAGAGTAACATTTTTCTCTTTTCAAATGAAAATGAACCCCTTGCCATGGAATGGCCGGCCCCCCCCCCAATTTGGTGTGATTGGAGAGAGAGAGAGAGTGGCTTCAACAATGATGCAAAGAGAAATGATGGCTTGTAAAGCCCAACACTCAACAACCATCTCCTCTCCCATCATCACAACCAAAGTCAAGGTAAAGTGCAACCATGATGGCAAAAAGTCAAGCCATGATCAACTAGAGAAAGTCAAGGTAAGGGGAGCCATCATGATACAAGGAAATATGCAAAGACCCCCCTCCACAATTGCCTATTTGCAACAATGCAAATAAGCCCTCCTCCACCAAACTTCGGCCAATGAACGGAACAAAGGAAATTGGCCGAAACGGAAAACAAACTGGCAACTCCAGAAAACTGGTCCCGTAATAAATCACAGGAAAACCCCGATACTGTGCATACACACCCGCATCTGTATTTCGACCGAAATACAAATGCAATGAGACAAAGTCTACACTGTACTATACTAGGATCCGGCTTATACCAAAGCCGGCTAGTAATATCTGTTCGATCCTGATCCGTGCAATACCGCACGTATCTGATCGAACCCTGCCATATAACCATACGGCCTATAGTACAAACTGTCCGATCCTGATCCGTGCAATACCGCACGTATCTGATCGGACCTTGCCATATCTCCATACGGCCTCTACAACCTTTCGCCCGAAAGCTGAGTAACTGAATGTGGGGGACTCTAAAGACTCGTCAACACCTCGGTTGTGGATTTAACCACTAGCACGTCAGAGGTATAAGCCAATACGTGACGGGCTACCAGGTACTGACCAAATGGGACGTCGATGAGGAAGCTCACCCCGACACCCAACTGAGCCTGTCAGTGACAATATCCGTGCAGTCCGGTCCGTTCGTCTATGAGTATCGCATGGCGGGCCTAGGGGGTTGGTAAAAGTCAGACCCCCAAAAGCGGTACAAGTCGTGTCGGAGTGTAGCCCAGAACACCCTGAGATACTACTGGAATACCTACCAGTAAATCTCCTTGCCTTGGCCAAGGACTTTGTGTAATGGCTCTCCTAGACACAGCACGACCTCACCCCCAATACCGGGAGAGACGAACCCCTGAAGATACGCTCACTGCCTCCATGTGGCTCGGGACTGTACCCAACTAAAACCTGTTTGCACGACTCCTTTGAGCCGTGGTAGGGTAGTAATCAAAGTACAGTAGGAACTCACACGAGACAAATGACGATCCCCAGGTCGATGAACTAACCTGCACACATGTCACCAGGGAACTGCCATCTGACGTCTGGTATATGACCAACTAGCATGTTCCCGGCGAGTCCTGTCCGGTGTACTCATAACCCAATGAGCACCTGTATACATCTTAGGTGATCCAACTGACACCAGTGGCTTGTGAGACCGGCCACCGCCCCTCGTCGGGGTCTCGACTGTATACACTAGTCTACTAATGGAGTATCGATGCCCGGTCTCGAAACTCCCACGACTAGGGACCTTTTAAGGATATGCTTGTAGACCCCCAGCTCCCACTTATATGATCGCCCTCATACTGCTGATGGTCAAGCAAGAATCCTAGGGGCTCTATCAACGTGTAATAGCGACGTGTCATGTCACCTAAAGCAGTACACGATGATAAAGGTAAACCAGATAGCATACTATCATCTCGAGTAAGACTGTCCTACCGGGATAGGTCCTCCCTCAATCATTACAATCACGTACCTGTGACCTAATAATTGACTCTGAGGGCACTATCTCCAACAATCTCCCACTTGCACTCAAGGCTAATTATTGCGATGTCGCATACTCACAGCCCGTGTGATACCGAACATCCAACTCCTCTACTAGTCAGTCTCACAAAGCTCGTTTGCGGAACTATTGCGTTCGAGGAATAGCCTCAGTGAGTGGATCCGCTTAGTTGTTTCTTTCTATGTCTCTCTATATCTCAAGTTCGCGGAGAAAGCCATCTCCCGAAATGAGCAAAATCAGTCTTAGAATATGTCTGGATGTCTGATGGGACGTAGCTCATAAATGAACTCCAAATCCAAAATTCTTAGACTGTATCGTCAACTGAACTTAATCAGTATCCTGCGCGCCATGCCTCCCTCAGTATTGCCTTGGACCACCTGTCCAAAATACTGCCCCTCATCAGAAGGAAAACTATAACTCTGACAACCTCCTTGTCGTCCATGTCACCATGGAAGCCTGGAATGATAACTGTCTCCTGAATGAGGCTGTCGTTATCATCTCCCTAGAACATCCACTTATGTTCTAAAACTGCTTCCGACTGTTTCTCCAGGATTGGATTAATGTCAACTTATTGCATCTAGTGCAAGAACAACATCTGGTGTGGTACTTGACATCTCACGATTGACTCAATTGCCTGAGCAAGTGATCTGCCAATCATGCCCGTCCCTCTCCCCTTTAGTCTGTAAGACACCTTTGGAGAGGGTGACTCCATTACCTGCAGGTACACAACCGTGCCAGGAGTCGTCCATCCTAAATACTCTTAGAATGCTGTCAAGTACCCTGATTGGGAAACCACCCAAATCTAGATCTAAAACCATAGATCTAGTAACCAGTATGTCTGATACAAAATCCATTTCCTTTGTGGAGAAACCACTGTGTGACGACCAAAGTATAACCGATCGTAGTGTAGGAGTTTCCTTTCCTACTCTGTGTATATCATCCAAATACCAGGATATCACACCCTACTACCTTCTCATCAGATCCATCCCCTATTCTGAGGAAGTCAAACCCATGACTGTCACGTTAGAAATAGATGATCTATCTCCGCTACTTCTGCTTTAGTCTATAAATAGACATAAGCTACCTGTCCACCAATGCTTCCGCTGCTCCCACTGACTACGACAACCCTCTGGCAGAGTCATATAGACGTACACTTCTAAAACTGGTTTAGAACGACGCTATACTCATCCTCCCGCCGGGTCTCGTAACCTGGAACAACAGCAATGGCAATTGTGGGTAAACAAGAACTTCCCTGTCACCGTCCTTGAGGCTACCGGAGTACCTCTCGGGTGCCTGAAGTTACCCACCTTATCTGCGGAGTGGCCAATGGAATGTCAATCCAGATTGAATCTTTAGGTTCCTTATCAAATCTTCAGTAATCGTTTGTGGTTCTGGAATCACTTCCAGTTCTACCATACTCCCACTACTGTTTTCTGAAAAAAAATCCATTTTTAATAAAACTGTGGCGAGTCTAGAACAATATCGCTATTGTTCATCCAGATGGTAGAAAGTCAACCCTCGTCATAGCCTGGGTCAACCCACAAACAGCCATTACAGAAACGTGCCTTGAGTTGTCCAGTGTCTGGTTTTAATCATAAACCGGACAACTCCCCGTACCTTAACATCGTTAAGATATGAACTGTTCTATATCCCATATAGGACCAGAGGCACTGATTTAATTGAACCAGATCCAAATCATGCAACTGTCTCCAGTGCATGTCAACTAAATGGAAGGAGGCCAGATCAGCGTTACTCAACTTAGGAATACTTCCAATTATGAGTAACCTGAAAGAGAAGCAATTTCTCTTAATCATTACTATCAACTGAACACCATACACAAGTATCTACATCTTCGATCTCTTTGAAGAATCCCGATACTTGCTATACCTGGTTCTCTACTCTATTCAAATACATATAACTTCTCCAAATTCAGACCCTGTGTTTCCACGAAACACCTGTCTAAAAATTAGAGGAGTCATGAGTAAACTGAATATAGTACGAGGACCATCCCCTCTGTCCTGATGGACTCTGGACAACATACAATACTCTGTAAAAGTCCCTTGAGTCTGATTACTCATTCACTGTGTGTCGTAGGTTGAAAACTGTACTTATGGTTAAGAAGAATTACACCGCTGTTTAATGCTCCTTACCTAACCATCCACTGATATAGGTAAATGTCGTAGACATAATTTCAGAAAGGTATATCTCACTCTATGAAAATAGACGTACAGATATATCAATTTGAAATTGGTGCATAACAGCGGATATTCAAAACCAAATATTTGCCGACCGGCAAACAACCCAGGTGATTTCCTCTAATATCACCGATTACAACGAATCCCGATATAATGAGGATAATCACCCAATTCCCAATAACTTACTCCCACTCATCATCTGTAAAACCATACAGATGTGAGAATCGTATCTGGTAAATACATACCCTGGAGTAAGTATCTAATCGGGAAATCAGTTTTCCTTTAACATTACACAGTGAAACTGAAACATCGAAATGTTCCGATGGGGTATTCTGGTATTCCTAGTAATGCCTCTTCCAGATTCACGACTGTAACCGTATAGTTCTTTGCCACCTCTCCAAATCCCTTCATATGTCTTTAGTCATTACCTTCTGCACACCCATTAGGCCAAATGGTTTTCTTCCTTCCCTACCGTTCGGCACCAGCCTATGGTTTGGAAGAAGTCTATCCAATAAGCATAATGGGTGTACTTTCCTAGTCCTAGGAGCACTCGCAATGCGAGAGAAGGTGAAGATAAAAGACACCTGAATGTACTTTATTCCTATTTCTCCTGAACCAGGATCCATCCCCGAACTGGAACAAGTTCCTTTCGAGTTCGTATATAACCATACGATGGAATATCCAAATAAACTGTGGATCTTCGTAGTGATACGGAGTGTCCTGGAGAAATACAAAGGTGATGTGGGAGTGGTAACGAAATATTTGGTTTGGTCGTGAAATATCTGTTGCAATTTACTTTGCCCTCCTACTAATCCCTTGCTTTGTCTGAACTTAATACCTTCTGCACACCATCGTTATGCTAATTGGTTTTCTTCATTCCCTACCGGTCGGCACCAGCCTAAGGTTTTGAAGAAGACAATCCAATTTGCGTAATAGGTGTACTACCCCTAAACCAAGGAGTACTCGTAACCTGAGAGAGGGTAAAAGGAAAAGACAACTGAATAATCCTATCCGTTTTCTCCAGAACCGGAAACCATCCTCGAATAAATTCTTTCGAGTTCGTATCTAACCATACGATGGTTTTGTCCAATGGAAGTGGACGTTCGTAGTAAAATGGGGTGTCCTGGAGAAAAGGGTAAAAGTAGGAGTGGCAATGAGGTTTGCAACTCTGACAATCCAAAAGCCGGTGTTTAAGAAGGTTCGGTCAACTTGGTCACTGAGTCAAAGTCTTAGGGTCGGGTCAAATGGTCGCTGCCAGAGAGAGAGAGAAAAGAAACACTCAGCGTGCACTCTAACCTAGATCAGAATGGTTACCAATTTATCTAATCTGGAAACCTCCCACTGTACCTCAAATTCTCCTCCAAACCTGAAAGAAGAATTAGTCGGGGTCACCCGAGGAGTATACCAACTCATCAGTGGGAATCGGGATCCAACTATCATTGCATGATAACGTGACGGAATCCGCTCACGCTATCACACTCCAGAAGGTATGCGCATATCTGGCAAGTTTCAGTTCTTTTGAAACTCCCGATGTGATTTCTGCCCCATGCTCTTATGACCTTGACTTTGGCCAACATATCATAAGTCACATGTCAAGTTCTACCCGTCATTCTCCAGGTTAATTTGAATCCACCCGTACATACCCTTGACTTTGGCCAAAATGGCAGCACGACTGTCCCAAACCAACGCATCTATCTATGCTGCATATGAATACCCCAATAGCTACCAATCACTGTGCCTTGACTTTGGCCAACATACACAGCTTGAATACTATTGACCACCCATATGAAACGACGGAGGGCTACGAATGGTTTCTGGCGAAAACCTTTAACGTAAAGAACTTGATATCGTCGAAGGAACGGATAGCTTTTAAAAATATAGTGACGAAAACCGTTGCTAAAGAGGTCACTCCCGGTGAAGGGATCTCGGCTCTTTCCCCGTAGAATGGGGTGCAGGATATTCCAAATGAATACCGCGATGCAAAGCAAAAGTGATCGGCTATAGTGAAGTTATTGCTCTGACGCAAACTTTTTGTCCAAGGGGTCACTCCCGGTGAAGGGATCTCGGCCCTTGCCTCGTCGACTGAGGAGCAGGATATTCCAACTGAATACCACGATGCAAAACAAAAGTAAACGTCCTTGCAATAACAGCTTTTTGAAAAAGTGTTCCAACAACATCAGATTAGGTTTGTTTTTAACTTTGCATTGATCCGAATCAATGCAGTCCCATCAATTGATCACACCAAAAAGAACGAAAATATACTGATGTACGTATATGCCATCCGCATTCGCCACTGGGTCCCGTCATTACCCGTTAGGTTAGCTTACTAACGACAGAGCGGGGACTGGACTAGCGCGGATGAAAAACATATACAACATCTACTAATATATATACCAATATATTATATTTCGCTCAAGGCGTGAAAAGAAATGCAACATCACAGAGAATGAACAGCATCACAGAAACAATACAGATATCTGGGATCCCCGGGTTTCACAGAGCCGCTGAAACCCGACGTTCCCCTGGTCGTGTGGATAGCCTGTGCAATGTAATCCTAGACCCCTACGGGCGCGGCAAGTCACCCGCCAAAACCTGAAGCGAGGCAGTCCCCTTCAGCGCCGTGAATGGACCACCCAGCACTTCACGGAATCCGGCAACTTGCGCACCCCTCCTGGGTCAACCTGTACCCCCTACGAGTGCGGCGAATAGCCCGCCAATCCTAGAGTGAAGCCCCCTCCGTCTCAATGCCATGAGATGCGGGCTTGTTGCCCTCTAGAACCCGGTTATCCGTGCACCCCTCCGCGGGGCAATCCTAGTACAGAAAGTAAAATATACATACACCGGGTACATCGACCGCAACCAGGTCGTGCCCCAAAAGAATAATACAATCAGGCAGTGACGGCAGTCCACATGTCGGACGCTCGCCCCGCAATATCAAATGTACATAATACAACAAAAACTGAACTAGCATTGCATCCAGGCTATCCCCCACGACCGATCCGCAACATCACAGCATAAACATAGAACATCAACGTGAAAGTCACGTTCGCAAATCCGTCTAACCGGGCTATAGCAGTTAGACCGGATTTACCGATCGAGTGACATTCACGGTCGCAGATATAATGTAAATACTGTGAAAAATGTGTTTAAAAAATTTCCGATTGATCAAACTTTAATAAGTGGGCCCCAAAGAAAACTGTAGCACTCACAGAAACAATTGGCCCAATTTTAATGTTCCAAAACCCATATTTTAAGCCCAGAAGGCCTCTGTAAAAAAATGGTGAAGTGAAGTGAATAGTGCGCGGCAGAAGGGCCGCACAAACGGGGTTTTCGCGGCGGTTCCGCGCTCCAACTGTGGAGTTACTTCATCAAATTTTTACAGAACTCTTAGATTATCCAGTACATCAATATTTTACAACCTGAAAAATATTTCGAGACCAAAAATTTTCAACAGAAACTGATGCGAACTAAAATGCAGTTTTGGAACTTTTTGATCGATCGGAAATGCAAACACATTACACAAAGTTAGACTAAGTTAATGGCGAGGCTCTGATACCACTGTAAGTGCACGGCGGCGCCCCGGCCGTCAATCCGACGCCGGAATGCGGAAGCGGTGAATAACTAAAATTTTGCGGACTTAGCAAACCGGCACCACCGCGCACTATAACCGGGATCGAACCACTAACTAGTCTAAGCTAACAAGAAGATGGGTTTAGAGATATACCGACGATCCAAGTCCTCCGGTCTTCATCTCCAATCCGATCTCCTCGCGGGATCTCCGTCCGTCTCATCCTCGTCGTCGGAAGTGCACCACGTTGCCTACATCGTTTACGGGCTCCCACCTCAATGCCGAGGCAACTCGGGCACGAAGCCGGCTACTCGACATGCCCAAGGTTCGTTGTAGAATATGTAGTGAGCAAGTCTCATTTTTGGGGTTTGTGGAATTGCCATTTGTGGAGGAGAAGAGAGCTTGGAGAGAGGTGGGGAAAGGTATAGCATGCAAAGAAAAAGAGAGTAACATTTTTCTCTTTTCAAATGAAAATGAACCCCTTGCCATGGAATGGCCGGCCCCCCCCCAATTTGGTGTGATTGGAGAGAGAGAGAGAGTGGCTTCAACAATGATGCAAAGAGAAATGATGGCTTGTAAAGCCCAACACTCAACAACCATCTCCTCTCCCATCATCACAACCAAAGTCAAGGTAAAGTGCAACCATGATGGCAAAAAGTCAAGCCATGATCAACTAGAGAAAGTCAAGGTAAGGGGAGCCATCATGATACAAGGAAATATGCAAAGACCCCCCTCCACAATTGCCTATTTGCAACAATGCAAATAAGCCCTCCTCCACCAAACTTCGGCCAATGAACGGAACAAAGGAAATTGGCCGAAACGGAAAACAAACTGGCAACTCCAGAAAACTGGTCCCGTAATAAATCACAGGAAAACCCCGATACTGTGCATACACACCCGCATCTGTATTTCGACCGAAATACAAATGCAATGAGACAAAGTCTACACTGTACTATACTAGGATCCGGCTTATACCAAAGCCGGCTAGTAATATCTGTTCGATCCTGATCCGTGCAATACCGCACGTATCTGATCGAACCCTGCCATATAACCATACGGCCTATAGTACAAACTGTCCGATCCTGATCCGTGCAATACCGCACGTATCTGATCGGACCTTGCCATATCTCCATACGGCCTCTACAACCTTTCGCCCGAAAGCTGAGTAACTGAATGTGGGGGACTCTAAAGACTCGTCAACACCTCGGTTGTGGATTTAACCACTAGCACGTCAGAGGTATAAGCCAATACGTGACGGGCTACCAGGTACTGACCAAATGGGACGTCGATGAGGAAGCTCACCCCGACACCCAACTGAGCCTGTCAGTGACAATATCCGTGCAGTCCGGTCCGTTCGTCTATGAGTATCGCATGGCGGGCCTAGGGGGTTGGTAAAAGTCAGACCCCCAAAAGCGGTACAAGTCGTGTCGGAGTGTAGCCCAGAACACCCTGAGATACTACTGGAATACCTACCAGTAAATCTCCTTGCCTTGGCCAAGGACTTTGTGTAATGGCTCTCCTAGACACAGCACGACCTCACCCCCAATACCGGGAGAGACGAACCCCTGAAGATACGCTCACTGCCTCCATGTGGCTCGGGACTGTACCCAACTAAAACCTGTTTGCACGACTCCTTTGAGCCGTGGTAGGGTAGTAATCAAAGTACAGTAGGAACTCACACGAGACAAATGACGATCCCCAGGTCGATGAACTAACCTGCACACATGTCACCAGGGAACTGCCATCTGACGTCTGGTATATGACCAACTAGCATGTTCCCGGCGAGTCCTGTCCGGTGTACTCATAACCCAATGAGCACCTGTATACATCTTAGGTGATCCAACTGACACCAGTGGCTTGTGAGACCGGCCACCGCCCCTCGTCGGGGTCTCGACTGTATACACTAGTCTACTAATGGAGTATCGATGCCCGGTCTCGAAACTCCCACGACTAGGGACCTTTTAAGGATATGCTTGTAGACCCCCAGCTCCCACTTATATGATCGCCCTCATACTGCTGATGGTCAAGCAAGAATCCTAGGGGCTCTATCAACGTGTAATAGCGACGTGTCATGTCACCTAAAGCAGTACACGATGATAAAGGTAAACCAGATAGCATACTATCATCTCGAGTAAGACTGTCCTACCGGGATAGGTCCTCCCTCAATCATTACAATCACGTACCTGTGACCTAATAATTGACTCTGAGGGCACTATCTCCAACAGAAGATGTCACCCATTGTATATTATTTACTTTTCCGCACTAGGATAGACCCAAGGAGGAGGGCATAAGTAACCGGGTTCTGGAGTCCAGTAGGAGACCAACTCGAGGAGTCGAGTCCGGGTCTCCTAACTCTAGAATTGGTAGGGTTGCTTGTCGCTCTCATAGGGGTCTGGGGGTGTGGGTTTGGCTATTTATCGCGACCGTGGAATCTGTGTTTTATACAGGCTTGTATTGAAAACACGGACGTCCTAATATATCCAATATTTCATATGATTCTTTTGCTGCGATATCTGTGATGTGATCATTTGATGTTCTGTGATAAATACTGTATATAGTATATATGATATATTATATAGGCGTTACTTATGTTTTACACCCGTGCTAGCCCTGCCCCGCTCTGCCGTTAGTTACCTAACCTAACGGTGCACGAGGGGACATCGAGGCGAATGCGGATGGCATAAGTGTACGTCGTATTTATCTGTGATGTTTAGATGATTTAAATGATGGGACTTCATTAATGTGATTAATGAAAGAAAAAGAAACCTAAAGATGTTGTGGAATCGAATTTTCAAAAACAGGCAGCTACAGTTCTTGCTTTGCATCGCGGTGTTCCTTGTAGAATATCCTGCACCTTATTCGATAAGGAAAGGACCGAGATCCCTTCACCGGGAGTGACTCCTTTAGCAATAACTGGCAGATGCTATAACCCTCGGTTTGTCTTTTGATTGCTCCTATAGTTCTTGCTTTGCACAGCGATGTATGTGATATATCCTGCACCTCATTCGACGAGGAAAGGGCCGACGATCCCTTCACCGGGAGTGACCCCTTTAGCAAAACTAGAAAAGCCTAAAAAACACTCCATTTTAAAATCATCTGATTCTACAACGATATCAAGTTCATTACGCAATAGGTTTTCAGAAAAACCTGTCTTAGCCCTCCGTCATTTCAGATATGTACTGGTTAGTATTCGTGCTGTGTTTGTTGACCTCTGTCATGGCGTAGTGTGCGGTAGCTGATTAGTGCTTATCTATATAAGCATATGATGTGATTGATTTAGGGTAGTCGTGCGACCTTGTTGACCTCTGTCAAGGGTCGTGCGGGTGGGTTTACTTCAATCAGGAAATGACGGGTTGAACTTGACTAGCAGCCTATGGTTTGTTGACCTCTGTCAAGGTCATAGGACGCTAGGGGCAAAATATTATCGGGAATTTCAAGTGTTGAAATTTGCAATGAGATTGCATACCTTCTATGAGATAGTTGGATCCCGATACCCACTGCGAATAATTGTTACTCCTGGGAGAGTTTTACACATTACAATTAGCCGATCAAGTAGGTGTCTAGAAAAGTGTCAACGGGGTTACGCCTCTGGGAAAACGAGGTTTACATTAATTAGGTTCGTGCAAAAGCACGGGGGACCTCCCTCAAAGTACCGACACTGGCCTGGCTAAAAGATTGGCGAAGTTATAGCGTGTAATTAATCCCGGCTAGTCTTTCCTTTTAGGGTTTGAAGGAAGATTTGATAAAAAAAACAGTGGGAGCCATCCTGATTAGATAAAATAATAACCAATTTGATCTTGCAAGAGCGCACGCAGAGTGTTTTCTTCTCTCTCTCTCCTGGTAGCGACCATGTCACGCCTTAATCAAGATAATAAAACGGATATATTGACCGAACCCGCTTGTTATACTGAGCTGGGGAACGTTGGTCCCGCTCCAACTTATAATTGTTATAAGACAGAGCAGGAAATTGGGGAATACCAGATTTCCCGTGCAGCCCAAACGAAGAAAGTGCATGTTGATGCATCATCTTCGGGTGTGTTCGTTACACAGAACTGTTTCTCAGTATCCTTTACGTCCTGGGTATATGATACCGGATCAGGATCCCATATATATGATATATTACATGGGCTACAGAAAGGTAGAGAACTGAGAACGAGTGATAAGTTTCATGAGGCAGAAAACGGTGCAAGTGTTGCAGCCAGGTTTGTTGGTCACTGTCACCCTGTATTACCTGAATACATTGATTCTGAACAAATGTCATTAGATACCGAACCTGGTATACGAAATCATATTAGTCTCTTTATTTAGATAAAGAAGGATATAATTTTGTATTGTTGGATAATGTTTCGAACATTTCCTATATCAATAGTTGATCGGTTCAGGCACGTTATCTAAAAGCATTGACGTTCTAAATCAAACTACAGTTCTTAGTATATTGAACACACACAAGAGGAAGAGTTCAGAAATGAACGAATCCTTCTTGAGGTATTGTAGACCAGGTCATATCAATGCGACCCGACTAGCTGAAGTTACATTTAGATGCATATTTAAATCTGTTTGAATTTACATCTTATGAAACTTGCCAGTTATGTCACAGAGATATGATGACCATAGCTTTGTTTATTGGAAACAGAGAAAGAGTTAGTGAACTCTTGGGATTGATACATGCTGATGTATGAAGGTCCCCTATCTACACATGCCTAGACCGGTTCTTTGTACTTCATTACATTCTCTGATAATCTCTCAAGATTCAGACATATGTTCCTGTTGAAACACAAGTCCGAACCTTTTGAGATATTCATAGAATATAAGTTAGAAGTAGAGAACCAAAATAAGGGTATAAGTATTATGTCCTTTGATATGATCAAGGAGGAGAATACTTGAGCACGGAATACCTGGATTATTCTAAAGGAGAATGAGATTCTCTCTCAGCATTACTCCTCCGTATACACCATAGCACGATGGTATATCGGGGCGGAGCAATAACACCCTATGTGATATGGTGTGCTCTATGATGAGTACTACTGAGTTTCCTATTTCCTTTTAGGGAGTTATGAACTTATGAAGTTGCATACCTATTGAATAGGGTTCCGATCAAATCAGATGCCTACCATTTCATATGAGATATGGAAAGGGAAGAGCCCATCTCTTAAGTCAGTTAAGATTTGGGGTTGTCCGGCCTATGTCTAAAAAGCAAAATCCGGACAAGCTCGAGGCAAGGTCTGTTATGTAGATCTGGAAAGGTTCCAGCTATACAAACAGAAGCAGATGATTTGGACCAAAGGATTCAAAAGCAACCAACGAACCTCAGCCTCTCCGCCGATCTAGTAGGGTTCCTCACCCACCTGAGAGATACTTCGGTTTCTCTATGACAGTAGGAGTAAGGTTTGCATCATGAGATGATGACCCAACTAGTTTTGGGCTGGCCATCAGGAGTAGGACTCTGTAAGAATGGCTGGATGCTTATCGATCTGAGATGGGATCCTTATACACCAACAAAGTATGGACTTTGGTTGCTTTATCTGAAGGGTTAAATCCCCATCAGGAGCAAGTATATCTTGAGAAGATTACTTGGTGTACATGGAAAAGTTAAGACTTTCAAAGCTAGACTTGTTAAAGGTTTTCGTCATCGACCAGGCGTGGATAATGATGAAACCTTTTTCCAGTAGCTATGCTTAAGTCCTTCTAGATCCTACTTGCCACGGTTACATACCATGACTACGATATCTGGCGGTTGGGTGTCATGACTGCTTTGCTAAATATTGATTTAGAAGACAGAGTCTATAAGTACACAGCCAGAGGGCTTCGTAGACAGTGGGAGCAGCGGAAACGTGTGCAAGATGTTTTATGTGATAAAGCAGTCATCGCGAAGTTGGAACATCTATTTTGATGTGGTAGTCAAAGAGTTTGACTTCATCAAAATGGTAGATGAACCTTGTATATACAAAAAGGTAGTAGGGAGTATGGTTGTGATCCTCGTAGAGTACGTGGATGACATACTCTTGATGGGGAAGGAGTTTCCTATGCTACGCTCGGTCAATCTCCGCTTATCACAAGGATTCTCCAGATAAGATCAAAGTGATACCTACTAAATCCTGGGTTTTGGATCTATGAGATAGATCTAATTGGATGTTAGGATACTCACTAGTTGTAGTGAGATGGTATCAATCGATCCTGGGGAGAATCACTGGAAAGGTTCCAGGGTGATAAAGATGACAGAATGTCAATCACAGGCATTGTCTATACCCTCAGTAAAGGGACGGTATGTTGGAAGAGTTCGAAGTTAAATACCGTGGCTTACTTGACGATAAAGGCTGGATACATTGCTACCAAAGATGCTACCAAAGAGAAAGTCTGGGTATATATTAGTTCATGAGATGAACTTTGTTCCTACCATTGTGTGACAATGGAGTTGTGGCTTATGCCAAGGAACGCCCGTCCCATCAGAGATCCAGACATATTCTTAGGCAGTATCACCTGATCATGGAGATGGTTGATCTCCAGGGGATCAAGGTTAGGAGAGTAGACTCAGAGGACAACACGGCGGATCCACTCACGAAAGGCCTTTCCCAAAGAGAGACTTTTATGGGATGGTTGAGTATGAGATACTACAACCATTGCTATCAGATGGCCCTAGTGCAAGTGGGAGATTGTTAGTTATATGTATGCCCTAGAGGCCATTACTATACATAGGATGTATATTGTAGTGGATGCTTGGACATATATAGGGATGAGTTTCTTGCTCGATATGATAGTATGCTATCTGGTTACTCTTTACCTTAACGTGTACACTGATTGTCTCTCTGTTACATGTTGGTAAAGCCCTTAGGATGTGTACTTGACTACCTGGACTCTGATGCGGATCATACTAGTGGGGACGTGGTAGTCCATAAGTACATCCTTTAAAGTCCCTAGTCGTGGGTGTATCAAGACGGGGCATCGATATACCAGAGTAGACTAGCGTGTACCTTCTCGACCCATACAGATGGGCGATGGATGATCCCATATCCATTGGTGTTTGACATCAGAGATGATATACGGGTGCTCAGTGGAGACTGGGTACACTGGACGGACTCGCCGAGAACTCCCAGATGGTATTATACCTTACGTCAGATGGCATTTCTCTGGTGACACTGGTACAGGTTAGTCTGTAGACCCGAGATCGTCATAGAGTCTTGTGTGATTCCCACTGTGCTTTGATTTCCATCATACCACGTCCAAGAGGGCGTGCAAAAAGGTGGCTTTTGGGTACAGTCCTGATTGATGCGAAAGAGTGTTTGTTTGTAGTTTAACCGCAATCAATAACGGTGTCGCACGTAGCTAGACCGAGATGAGTACGGGTCTTCCTCTGGGAAACGTGGAACCTTTTACTTTTACTTTAGATGTGTTGAGAAAGAGAGGAGGGATAAAGAATTTTGTGGAATGGTTTCTAGATCTATGTTAAACAAGAATGTAAAATATAGATCTAGATTATTTTTAAGATGTAGTTAATATAATAAGAGGGCTTGTAGGGTTCGTTAGAATTTAGTAGTTATGGACGATTAATTAAAAGTTGCCCTTTTTATCCATTAATAGATTTAGAACTAGAACGACGGTGATGCGTGTAGATTAGGGTTTCTGGAGGGAAAAGGAATCCCACTCTTAACCCTTATCTCGACACGGAACTCCGTTCATATCTAGCCTTTACCAAAACAATCATTAATCTAATCTCTAATCGCGGTCGGAACAAGCAAAGAATTGTTAGCGCGCCCGATTAGGATGTTAATGATTATTTTGATAAAGTTCATAAACTTTATAGGACTTAAAAAGGGTTTAGGGATTTTTATCGTCCATTAGCCTACCCTAATCCTACGAACCCTAACAAGCGGAGAATTACTCGCGCGTGTTGGGAGAAGAAGATGAAAAGACAAAGAGGGAAAACATAATGTAAGATGCAAAAACAATTAAATAAAATAACTACCTTTATTAATCGACTTGAACAAACTACACTTTAATCCGTAGAAAATGATTACAAACTAGTTGCTTCTCGATCTTTCCTAAGGAGGTATTCGAACAGTCGATGATCAGCCTGGATGCATGAGCGTCGGGAGCTTCGTGATCTCTTCGGCTTGATGACTTTTCCAAGAGGCTCTCGGTGCCCTTTTATAGTGCAAAGCCAGAATCTTCTTGTTGAAAACTTGGTAAAATTAATCATAGATTTATGCCCCAAAATTTTAGCCAACGATCTCTCTATATTGCCGCGGATCCGCGGCCAACAGGGGGGTTTGGCCGCGGTTCCGCGGCCAATGGTGGGGATCTCTTTATCATTTTTCTTAGGCTTTGTGATTGTGACATGTGGCAATCCTAGGCACCTTCAGAATTCAGAAATCTTCTCTCGGTTGCTCCCAGACTTGGTCTCCAAGTTTTGCTTCTTAATTTGGCAAGTTTTCTTCAACAACTTGATTTTCTTGATAAATTCTGCATAACAACTTGGAAAATTCTGCACAATAATCTCAAATAATATTTAGTAGGCTTAGTTCTACTAGGATTTGGTCAATAGATTTATTTGCATACATTTTCCTACCAAATGATAATTAAAATATATTAACACATGGAAAATAATGTTTTTACACATAAACCCTCATATGTATAATATATTATATTAAAGTCCTTTTTTAATATGAAAATGGTAGGAAATATGTAATACAAATGTGCAGTTTTATCAACTGAACAAATACCCCCAAACTTATCTTTGATCGTCCCGAGCAAACTAGTTTATTTAAGAGGAGAAAAAGAAAGGAGAAAACTAAGCACACTTTCGTAGGCAAACACGATTGCACTGAGCACGTGCAACAAGCCGTTAAACCTCTAGGTGTCCCTAGTAGGAGGAGTGTTGTCTCCTGAGGGTTTTTAGCGGATTACACCCACAAAATCCTATAACAAAAGAAAGATGGTGAAATTTACATATAAAGATAAGAACAAAAAAGAAAGACTTTGAAAATAAGAGTTTCCAACTATACTAGCTTTTCAGTTGTCATGAGCCCTATGTTAATAGTCATGAAAAAATGTTAGAAATCACATCATCCCTCAATAAAACATCGTCTTTATTCTTCATTCCTACCTTTCTTCCAAACATTGATCATATAACCCTACTTGTGTGTAATGGAACATCCCTATACTTGGAGAATTCAATTCAAGCTATCATACTCTTGTCCATCTACCTTAGTACTTTTTAATTTTGATGAATACTTAGATTTGCTCACATCTTTTCATGCGACCATTAATACTTCTTGAGGTACTAACTGACCGATTACTCATGTGCTTGCTGATTAGGTGATAATATTTTCCTCGTCTTGCACCACCTAAGGCTTAGCAGTGACTCCCAGACCAGTTGGCCTTAGGGTACTAGGTGAAGAAGCACCCTTGCTATATTTTTTTATTGCTGCCTTGGCGATAACAAAACCAGTGTTCATTTTTCTTTTCACCATTTTTTTTATTTTCTTCATACCTTTTTTTTATTTCCTTCATATTTTGGCTTTTAGACAAGGGCATTTCAAGGTATCCTCTACTACCCGAGTTTCAAGACGTGTGTAAGTGCATATAGTAGGGTATCAATATTCAAATGTTTGGCTTCCAGAATAGAGACTATTTTTCTGACTTATTTTTATTCTCAGATTAGTGACTTCCTTCATTTTACTAACTCTTGGGATAACAGCTCATAACTACTTATTACTAGTTCGTTTAAGAAAACTTCTAATTTTCTTGGTTTTCTTAAACTATTCCTATCTTTTGGATGTAATTTTTCACTTTCTACTTTTTTGTTATAAAAGAATTTTTTTTTAAAATTTTTGAAAATGTTGTGCTTATGCAAAATATGATGCAAATTGATATATAAATAAGCACAAACCTCCCCCAAACCTGTTTACAGCAGTGTCCTCACTGATGTCATCCGTTAGCTCAAAAACCTGTAGACTTGGGAGGAAATTATTAATGGGGGCAAGAATATATGAAAGTGAAAATCCTCTCCCAAACTTATTTTAGGCTCATAAATTTGTAAAAATCATTTTCTTTCAAGAGCCAAAATATACCCCTCCCCCCAAACTTGAGTTAAATAATGTTAAGCAATTAAAATCATACGAGGGGGTCAAGGTTATTGGTCAATGCCAAGCTTTGCAAAGACCGAAGGTCAACACCAACCATTCAAATATTTTATCGATGAAGCACCAAGGTTGGTGGAAGAACATGTCATCTTTCGACGTGAAGAAGTGGGAAGGTGATAAGAGGTGTAATGGAAAAGGATTGCATCTCAATTTGGAGAGACGGCACAGTGATAGTAATGATGGATTACTCGCATTATCATGATTGTCCAAAAGAAGGGGTGGAGGTCCAATTTCTTCACCTTGGAGTTGATTCATCTCAACACCCGTGTCTTGTAAAAATGCGAGTTCATCAGCAAAAATTTCCTCAAACCTTTCATCGATACCCCGAAGAATAATGTCATCAGAAAAAATGGGGTGATCGTCAGACTCTATAAAAAGTTCCTCATCCGTATTAGATGTTGACCCGGACAACTCGGTGGAAGAGTCTGTATCAAGCAACAACATATGAAAAGAGTCAGTATCATGAGGTTGATCAAATTCGCTGCTGTCGACATCCATTAATTCGACAGAACACACATGAGCATAGGGTTCGGAGGGTTCACTTCCCAACTTGTAAATGTTGAGCTCAATTGACTTCTTTCCAAAGGATAGGGTCATAGAGCTGTTTCTATAATTGATTACTGCGTTGGAAGTGGCCAAAAAGGGCCGACCGAGTATCACCGGGATTTGATTGCGTGGGTTTGCTACAGGTTTTGTATCTATAACGATAAAGTCCACAGGGAATATGAACTCCCCGACTTTGATTAACACATCCTTAGCTCACCCCTACATTGGGTGATAGATCGATCGGCCATCTGAAGAGTGCAATGCGCAGGTTTTAACTCTCCGATCCCTAATTGCTCATAAAAAGAATACGGAAGCAAGTTAACACTAGCACCTAAATCGAGTAGAGCACGATTGATATTTTTACCCCCAATAGAAATTGAAATTGTAGGACTTCCGGGGTCCTTTCGTTTCTTGGGTAGTTGTTGTATAAAAGCAGTGCTCATATTACTCGCAAGGAAAACTTTTTTAGGTACTTGAACTTTTCTCTTCCTAGTGCACAAGTCCTTTAGGATTTTCGCATATGACGGAATTTGTTGAATAGCATCTAGGAGAGGAATGTTTATGTTAACTTGCTTAAAAATTTCCACAATCTTCTCCATTTGTGGACTTGGTCTGTTGCCCCTTAACCTGTTTGGATAAGGTGCTTTATCAATAAGGGTTTGGTCCAACATTGGAGAGGATTGTGGGGACGGATTCGATCCCAAAACTGGAGTGGGAATCGACTTAGATAGATTTGGCGAAATAGGCGAAGGGTACGAGCCTTGGGGAAAACGGAGAATAGGCTCGGGTGAGGGTGGGATACTAGACGAATTAGGGGAAGAAGAAGAAGAAGCTGGGGTATCAAATGTGTCACTAACATCAAACTGCTCACCCACTTGGTTATTCAGCTCTCTTCCCGATCTCAACGTAGTAATGGCATTCACATTATGACTTTGTGAATGGCCAGGATTCGGTAGGGGTTGAGATGGGAGTTTCCCTTTCTCTCTCGCACTCATTGCGGCGTTTAACTGTGCGATTTGGTTTTCTATTGATTTGATACTCTCACCATGGGAGGAGGAGTTTTTCGTTAGGGTATCAATAGAAGACCTCATCTCAGCCGAAATTTGCATGGATTGTTTCATGATCATATCCAAAGTTTGTGCAAGCGAGTTGTCAGTACCGGCCACTTGTGGTGTAGAAATGTTGGCCGGATTTTGGAAATTCTGTGACTGAAAGGGGGGCTGATTCTGTGGTTGTGGTTGCTGTGGAGGAGGTCTTTGATAATTGCTTTGTTGGTTTTGGTTCCAAGCAAAGTTAGGATGATTCCTCCATCCTTGATTGTATGTGGAAGAATAAGGGTCGTTTCTAGGTCGCTGCTAAAAAGCAGCATTAGCTTGAAACGATGCATTCATAGGACATTCTTCCGTTAAGTGTGAAGGATCCGAACAGCAACCACAGACGGTCTTAGGAAGCGTGACCTGATTTAGGGAGAATGATGAGAACTTGTTTTCAATAGCGTCGAGTTTCTATTGTATCGCTGCCATTTCGGCTTTTATAGCGATAGAAACATCGAGCTGGTGAATACCTCCCTTAGTTGTAGGTGGTCTTACGCTTTCCTACTGCAACGTGTGTTCAGCAAGGTCTTCCAGATATTTCCAAGCTTCACCGTCATCTTTAGACATGAAATTGCAATGACACATTGTTTCAAGCATCTGCTTTGTCACTGGATTAATGCCCTCATATATAATCCGACATAAATCCCATCTTTGTATTCCGTGATGGGGGCATTGGACAAGCAGATCCTTGAAACGTTCAAAGCACTTCCAAAATGGTTCATTGGGAAGCTGGGTGAACTGGTTGATCTCGCTCCTAATATGGTCAATCTTATGATTTGGGTAAAACTTCTTAAGAAATGCTATGACAAATTCATCCCAATTAGTGATAGAGTGTGCGGCAGTATTATAAAGCCATTTTTCTGCCAAGTCGCACAATGTGAATGGGAGAAGACGTAAGCGCATAGCATCTAAAGTCAATTGTGAAGTACCCATCATTGCGCATACGTTTTCGAATTTGGTGATGAAAACATATGCGTCTTCCGACTCAAGCCCGTGAAATTTGGGCAGCAGATTGATGTAGTGGGGTTTAATCTCGAAATTATCCCCGTTAGGCGGTGGAAGAGATAGACAAGTGGGAAGAGGACCACGGATAGGATAGCATCTCTCTTGGAGAGAAATGCGCGGTGGATTCTGCGCACCTTCGGGCGGTGGTAGCGTGGTGTTATAATTAGATGGAGTGCCATCCATCACGGTCGATGCGGTGTGTGGTGGGAGAAAAGAAGATGAAGAAGTACCGACTTCGGCGTCGATAGCAGGAACGCGGACAAGACGGGCACTAGGATCCCGTGTCCAGCCGAGCATGCACTAAGCGGGTTTAGTGCAAGTGGCAGCGTGTGTGTGACTTTAAAATTGTCTTGTTTTTGAAAAAGTGGGACTCAAGACGAATCACCCTAAGATGCACAAGCAACCCTAGAACTAAGGTCACCTAGGTCCAGTCTCTAGACCGCTCCTAGACTTCTAAAGGACAAGCCGCAGGATCAATCCTCTACCGCCTCCGTACTACCCTTGTAGCCAGGTAAGTTCCAGGTAAGTGGGAAGGAACCACGTCGTGAGCCTAATTAAAAACCACTAGCATTTATCACACTTGCCTAGGCACTACAAAAGTAATGCGGATAAACGATAGATTACCCACGACCTTCCTCTGTCCTTATTGAGTGCGACAGTCCTTAGAGTCTGGTCTAGATATTTTTTAAATTAATGAAGGGTTGATCTATATGCTCAGTTTGTGATTTGTGGGGCTTAGGAAGGGTGATGAAATCCCCACCTAATCTTGATTTGGTCTTTGCCCCTTAAAGTCCGTATTAAATATGCAAAACAAAACCAATCACAAAACTTTTGCAAAAAGATTTTTGAGCGGTGCTATTTTGCAAAGAATCCTGTAGAAAATAGATTTTATTGGATTTGAGGGGAGAGAGAAGGAGTTAAGAAAGATACCAGAGAATTCTGTGGCCCTAACTCTTCTATCCTGCCGCGATTCCGCCGCAAAAAGCCCTTTGTGCCGCGGTTCCGCCGCAAGGTGGAAGGATCACTTGATGAAATTTTTTGTATAGCTTTCTGTGCTCCTCTGGATCTCTAAAAATGTCTCTGTTTCCTGTTTTCCTTAATTCTGTGACTCCAGATTTCCTCGCAAAATTCACGCACAAATCGTTAAATATGCAATTTGCAGTTTTGTGTTAATAATGATATGAATCGTCTAAGAATTCAACACAAATAGTAAAAATAAAAATTACGCACGTATCCCCGGCAATGGCGCCATTTGATTGACACGAAAAATGTGTTTGTTTGTAGTTTAACCGCAATCAATAACGGTGTCGCTTGTAGCTAGACCGAGATGAGTACGGGTCGTCCTCTGGGAAACGTGGAACGTTTTACTTTTACTTTAGATGTGTTGAGGAAGAGAGGAGGGATAAAGAATTTTGTGGAATGGTTTCTAGATCTACGTTAAACAAGAATGTAAAATATAGATCTAGATTATTTTAAAGATGTAGTTAATATAATAAGAGGGCTTGTAGGGTTCGTTAGGATTTAGTAGTTATGGACGATTAATTAAAAGTTACCCTTTTTATCCATTAATAGATTTAGAACTAGAACGATGGTGATGCGTGTAGATTAGGGTTTCTGGAGGGAAAAGGAATCCCACTCTTAACCCTTATCTCGACACGGAACTCCGTTCATATCTAGACTTTACCAAAACAATCATTAATCTAATCTCTAATTGCGGTCGGAACTAGAAAAGAATTGTTAGCGCGCCCGATTAGGATGTTAATGATTATTTTGATAAAGTTCATAAACTTTATAGGACTTAAAAAGGGTTTAGGGATTTTTATCGTCCATTAGCCTACCCTAATCCTACGAACCCTAACAAGCGGAGAATTACTCGCGCATGTTGGGAAAAGAAGATGAAAAGACAAAGAGGGAAAACATAATGTAAGATGAAAAAACAATTAAATAAAATAACTATCTTTATTAATCGACTTGAACAAACTACACTTTAATCCGTAGAAAAGATTACAAACTAGTTGCTTCTCGATCTTTCCTGTCACGCCCCGCTTCCCAAAATACGGAATACGAGGTATGACTAGGCCAGCCATGCTCCTACGGTCAAGGAATCATTCCGCCGTAGTCACACTTCGGCTTTTAGCTTTACGTGGTAATTAGTAAATAAAGCACAGTATTAAAGGAATCACATCACTAATTTATTACATTAAAACTTCATTGTTCACAGATTACAGATAATAAGAACGATAACTAACCAAGTTCAATCTCACAATCTCTTTTATGGAAAGCAGTAAATGAAGAAGGTACACCAACTATATCTCCGTGAACTCGAAGGATAGATCCGTCTCCTGTGCTGGTCCTTCCGCGGAATCTGAGCATGCATACTCAGGTCGTCAGAGCGACACAAATAATAATATTATTATAATCAGAAGAAACAGGTAAATGAGGTAATACTGGTATGATAAATAATGCAAGTAATCACTATGTCACAATATGATGCAGAATATGTTATGTGTCCCTATCGGTCTCTAGGTCATGTTTGAAATCACATAGTGGAAGGAGGATCATGTTTAACAGGAGTCTCGTACATACCCGAGACAACGGCCCACATGCCCGGGACATAAACCTGTCAGCCGGATCGCTAGATCCTGTCCTACACGTATAAGTATCACGGTTCAAATGATCATCCTCTAAACACGGTCCCGCTAAATACGATACTCTTTCCACTTTGATTTTCCCTTTTTCCCCAGGTTACACTATTTATGATATTGATCTAGTTGTGTACGAGTATACCAATGGCACGATTTCATCACTGTCCACTGTATCAATCACTGTCACGAATATTCACTTTCCATTGGTGTACTCATCACTCCTAAACCAACATCTATCACGCACGATAATGCAATGTCCACACTCACTAACACTGTGTAAATGACAAGGGTATGATATATGTATTGTATGCTACCAATAAGCTCGGTATGTTATGAATTAACGTGCATGTCACGAACTAAAATAAATTGTACAAATTAATATGTTACGAATTCAGCAAAAATGATGTAAGTAATATATATAGAACAATCAGTCAGTAATTCATCAAAATTTGTTTCAGTTCAATCGGAGTTTCGGTTTTCAAGATATAACTGTTTCGGTTTAAGTGCCCGCGGCTGGAATTTCAATTTCAGAATTGATCATCTATTTTGCGACACGAATTGTACCCAGTTGGGCTCAGAATTTAGCGATGTCATAGTTAAATGAAATTTAGGGTTTTCGATAAAGTATTCAACGCAACATACGGATCCTCAATCGCATCTGTACGTTGAAAGTTATACACAGTTCAATCTCAAATGTCATTTCAGAAATTGTTCTGAACAGCTTTACGTTCTGCCCTTTTAAATATAGTTAAAAATAACAAACGGCGATGAATCGGAATGAAACCACTTGTTTCCTTTCACTAACAGAAATATCCTATAACTACTGTAAATTTCCGTATCATACTATTTCAGGAAACACGGGGACGCAGGACTTTAAACAGAACACATTAATCAGAAACGCTCTGGACTGCAGTCCAGAGTCGTGTTCCGATCCAATTATCTTCATGGTTACATAACAGAAATGATCAGAAATTTACATTGGATTAAAGTTCGTCAAGTTGGCTTCGATTTAAGCCATCGAACACATCTTTCCAATATGTGTATGATTTATGGTGTATTTATTCGTTTTCAGCTACGAGAGAATTCTAGTTTTAACAACATGTTTGGGGGTATCGATTTTTGTTACTAACAATCGTATTTTCCAGCGAATTTCACACAAGATATTCATCATTATAAGGGCCAACATAAAATATCGATTTCCGTCAAATTAGACAATTATTTCCATAGGTAACTAACATCGAGCACTTAGGTCATGACACATATAGGAAATCGGTAAGTTTGCAGACTACATGATCTATGTTCATAACACTATTATTATAGCATGAAGCAAGTAAATACTTGCCTGGAAAATGTTTCGGGGTCGTACGGCAGCAGTGTCGTCACGTACGCGCGATATACGCCACGTACCGGATTCTCGCGAGCCTAATTCGAAACACGAGTTTCACGTCGGGGTTTCCCGGAGTCGTCTTGCGCGGCTGGAAGCTTAGGGGTGCTCTGTGGTCCGTCTGAGAAGTGTTGGGGTTGCCGAAGGTCGACGGCGTCGCTCCGGCAACGCGCACAGTGCACCCACAGTGAGGAAAATGTTAGCAATAGGTTTTGGAGTTTTTGGAGAAGGAAATAGGTTAAGCAGTGGGCTGGGGATCGTGGTGATGGTGATGATGCTGAGGAGGTGGAGGTCGTTGGGAGGCCGGCGATGTGGTGGGGAGTTCGCCGGCGTCGAGGGGTAAGGTGGCCGAGCTTGGTTGAAGTGGGTTTGTGTGCAGGTGAGGACTGGTGGGGGCTCGGGTGATGAAGGGAGGAGTCGTGGAGGGAGAAGGAGGGGGATTGAGTGGCTGTCGTCGACGTGAGTCGAGCGACGATGTGGGATGATCGCCGGCGTGGAGGTGGCAATGGGTTTGAGAGAAATTTTGGGTGCTCGGTGGATTTTTGAGAATGGGGGGTCAGGGGTTTTTCCAAAAGAAGGAGAAGAGAGAGGTGAGGTTGTGATAGGGAACGGCGGCAACGGCACCGCGTCGGCGTGGGTGTGAGCGACGGCGGAGGAGGCGGGTCGCGCACGAGTTAAGGGATGTTACCGTTGGGATTTGAAGAAGGAGATGCACAGTGTCGTAGCGGTTCGGGTCGGGTACGAGGAGGCGGGCTGGAGGGAGTGGGCCGTGCTGGGTTTTAGAAAATTTCCTTTATTTTAAAAATCTTGTGGGCTGAGGATGAAACGGGCCGGGATTTTAATTAAATTCCCAAAAATTTCGATGGGCTGAGGGACTTCAAAGGGGACGGGCCGGCTATATAAAAAAAGAAATTCCCTTTAAAAATTTGTGTGGGCTGAAAATGAAAAAAATGGTTTGAGGGATTTTAGTGGCTGGGAAAAGTTTGATAAATGGATTGGGTTTAGTAAAGGAGGTGAATGGGTTAGGGTTTTGTTTAAAGATTTATTTTAAAAGGAATTTTGAATGGGCTGAAGGTATATGTAAATATAGTTTTGGGTTTTAACTTAATTTAGCCTTGGTATTAATTTGTTTTGAATCTTGGTTTTAACTTTTAGGGTTAGGATTATGATAAGAGGGTTAATTTAAATTGGTTTAATTTTCATTTAGTTTGGTTTTAAATTCTGGGTTTAATTAATTTTAGGATTTGGAAAATATAAATATTGGGCTTAAACAACCAATTCAGAATATGAAGGAAAAATAAAAGAAACCACTAGGACCCAGAAAATAGGGAACTTTTATTAGAATGGAAATGGGGATTTACATCATCCCCCCCTTAATAAAAATTTCGTCCTCGAAATTTAACAAAGATACAAGAATACAATGTACTAAACAAAAAGATGTGGATAACGATCACGGATGTCTTCCTCCCGCTCCCAGGTGGATTCTCCTGGGGAACGACCGCCCCAAGACACTCGGACTAACGGAATGACCTTATTCTTCAGCACCTTCTCTCTGCGGTCGAGGATGGTAGTAGGCTGCTCCTCGTAAGACAGATCGGTTCCCAAAACTAGCTCTGAATGGTCCAGGACATGACTCTCATCCCGGACATAACGCCGCAACTGTGACACGTGGAAGGTGTTGTGCACACCAGCTAGCGATGGAGGCAAGGCAAGTCGATAGGCCACCTCTCCCACTCGCTCTAGCACCTCGAAAGGTCCGATAAAACGGGGACTGAGTTTTCCCCGACTTCCGAACCTGATCACTCCACGAGTAGGGGAAATCTTCAAGAACACATGATCTCCGACTTCGAACTCAAGTGCCCTTCTGTTGGTATCTGCCCAACTCTTCTGTCGATCCTGAGCCGTCTTAATATGCTGCCTGATCATTTGAACCTTGTCAACTGTCTGAACAATGAGTTCGGGGCCCAGTAATCTTCGTTCTCCCACATCATCCCAACATACTGGGGATCGACACTTCCGCCCATATAGCGCTTCAAAAGGAGCCATCTGAATACTAGCCTTATAACTATTGTTGTAAGAAAACTCGACTAGGTGCAAATGGTCCTCCCAGGAACCCTGAAAGTCCAACATACAGGCTCTCAACATATCCTCGAGCGTCTGAATTGTACTATCGGATTGTCCATCCGTCTGTGGGTGATAAGCTGTGCTGAATTTAAGGCAGGTTCCCAAACTCTCCTGTAAGCTCTTCCAAAAGTGCGACAAGAATCTCGTGTCCCGGTCTGACACAATGCTGACCGGAACACCGTGAAGTCACACAATCTCTTGCATATATCTTTCTGCCAGTGATTCTGTCGACTGTCCCACTCAGAAAGGTAGAAAGTGTGCAGCTTTTGTGAGGCGATCGACGATAACCCAAATAGTGTTATTGCCTCTAGGGCTCCGTGGTAAGGCCGTCACAAAATCCATAGTAATGTGCTCCCACTTCCATTCAGGTATCGGCAAAGGTTGTAATAATCCTGCTGTTCTCTGATGTTCCGCCTTCACCTGCTGACATACCAAGCATCTGGATATGAACCTCGCAATTTCCCGCTTCATTCCGTTCCACCAAAAGTGCTGCTTTAGGTCCTGATACATTTTTGTACCTCCTGGATGCACAGAATAAGCTGAACTGTGTGCTTCAGCCAACACTTCTTCTCGTACATCACCTTTAGGTACGCAGAGTCTGCTACCGAATCTCAGAGAGCCATCTTCATGTATAATCAAATCCGTTCTCAATCCAGCTTCCACTTTCTCTCTGAACTTTTGCAATCGGGGATCATCCGCTTGTGCAATCTTGATGCGATCCACCAGGGAAGATTGCACCTGTAGTTGCCAAAATTGACTAAGTGCGTTCGGCATAACGACCTCAAGTTCAAGTCTCTGAAAATCCTCAATAATGCTTCTCTGATCGGTCAACATCATGACCGCTGGCTTGCGACTGAGCGCATCTGGTACAACATTGACCTTCCCCGGGTGATACTGAAGGTCCAAGTCATAATCTGCCATCAGCTCTAGCCATCGGCGCTGCCTCATGTTCAGTTCCTTCTGAGTGAAAACATACTTCAAACTTTTATGATCCGTGTAGACCTCCACTTTCTCACCTAAAAGATAGTGCCTCCAAATCTTCAATGCAAAGACTACCGCGGCTAACTCCAAGTCATGCGTGGGGTAGTTCTTCTCGTGGTTTCTCAGTTGTCGTGAGGCGTAAGCAACCACACGGCCGTGCTGCATCAAAACACAGCCTAAACCCTTTCCTGAGGCATCACTGTGTATCACCAAACCACCTGAATTATCTGGTACAGTAAGAATAGGCGCCGTGGTTAACTTCTGCTTCAGAGTGTCGAATGCCTGAGTGCACTCTTCTGTCCATGTAAACGGCGCGTCCTTCCGTGTTAGCCTCGTCAATGGTTCCGCGATTCTGGAGAAATCTTGGATGAATCTCCGATAATAACCTGCCAATCCCAGAAAACTCCTGATCTCAGCCACTGACTTCGGCGTCGGCCAATCTCTGACAGATTCTATCTTCGCCGGGTCCACCGAGATGCCTTCGCCCGAAACAATATGTCCCAAAAATTGAACTTTATCGAGCCAGAATTCACACTTGCTCAGCTTCGCATACAGCTTCTCTTCTCGAAGAATTTGTAGAACCGTGCACAAATGCTCAGCATGCTCTTCCCAGGTCTTCGAGTAGACAAGTATGTCGTCGATAAACACAACGACGAACGTGTCCAAGTATTTTGCGAACACCCTGTTCATTAAATCCATGAATATTGCTGGGGCATTGGTAACACCGAACGGCATCACAAGGAACTCGTAATGTCCGTATCGGGTCCTGAAAGTCGTCTTGCATACATCCTCATCTGCTACTCTGATTTGATGATACCCAGAACGGAGGTCCAACTTCGAGAAAACCCTGGCTCCACTTAGCTGATCGAATAGGTCATCGATACGCGGGATTGGGTACTTGTTATTTATTGTGACCTTGTTCAATTCCCGATAATCTATACACATTCGCAACGATCCATCCTTATTCTTCACTAATAGGACTGGTGCACCCCACGGTGAAGCGCTTGGCCGAATAAATCCCTTTTCCAACAGTTCTTCAACCTGCTTCTTTAATTCCGCCAACTCAACTGGTGCCATTCTGTATGGGGCCCTGGATACTGGGGCTGTACCTGGAATCAAATCGATCGAGAACTCCAAAATTCGAGGAGGTGGTAGACCTGGTAGATCTTAAGGAAATACGTCTAGAAAGTCCCGAACAATTTCTGGGGCTGGGCTCTTATCAATCTCCATAGCTGTCAGCTCCTTAGGCTTTGCTCTGTATTTAGCTGGCTCCAAGGATTCGCTTCCGCCCTCGAAAATGAACTCCGGGTGATTAGGGATGCGGAAGATCACCTTCTTTGCACGACAGTCGATAACTGCATGGAAAGTGCTCATCCAATCCATCCCGAGAATTGCGTCGTAACTGCCTGTCCCAATTAGAAGGAAATTTGCATAGAATTCCCTGCCACACACTACAACCGGGCATAATCTACATTCTCGACTAGATATTATAATGCCATTACCCGTATGAATTTCCCATCCCTTAGTTAGTGGTTCATGTGGTATTGAGTGTGTAATTGTGAAATGCTCAGACAAGAAACAATGCGATGCTCCCGAATCAAATAGTACTCTAGCTGGCAAGGAATGTACAAGTAGAGTACCTGTGACCACATCTCCCGACGCCTCTGCCTGCTTGGGGGTCAAGGTGAAAGCCCGTCCCTGACCGCGACCTGTAAATGGTTGTCTCTGTTCCTGCGGCCTCTGTTGTGGCGGTCCAGAACCTCCTTGTATCTCTGCTCGCTCAGGACAACTGTTAATTCTGTGCTGACTGGAACCACAAATCAAACACTGTCCCTTGGCACGGCGACAGTCCTTTTGGGTATACCCTCCTCTACCGCAATAGCCGCAAGTTACGCCCTGTCTCTGGGGGCGATGCTGTGGTACGAATGGGCGCTTCATTTGAGTCGTTCCTGTTCTGTGAACCGGTATAGCCCCTCGAGAAGGCACGTGGGTACGTGCTGGAACGACCGGGGGTCTCCTGAACTTGCTAATCAATTGCTCCTGAACTCTCGCCGCGTTGAGTACCTGTGCGAACGTCTGTAAATCTAACGATGCAATCAGCTGCTGCAACTCAAAATCTAACCCCTGAAGGAAACGCCTGGCCCTGGTGACTTCTGATTTGACCATGTATGGAGCAAAGCGGCTCAGACAGTTGAACTCTGCCGCATAAACGTCCACTGGGCGTCCATTCTGCTTCAAAAGAATGAACCTTTCCTCCATTTCTGCCTTGGCTGTGGGAGGAAAATAGTGATCTAAGAAGCACTCCTTAACTTGTTCCATTCAATCGGCTCTTCAAGTCTGCTTTCTTCTACCGACCACCATGTACGGGCCTCGTCTTCTAATTGTATCTTTATCACATTCACTCTGTCTTCCTCTGGAACTCTGGCAGCTGTCAATAAATTCTCCATATTTACCAGCCATTGCTCAGCCTCAAAGGGTTCAGCTAGCCCTGTGAATGCAGCTGGGTGTAACCGTCGGAAGTCTGATACGGTACCAGCCCTAACCTGATATGCTGGGGGAACAACACCCTCGGGGGCAGTAATAAGTGCGGAGGGTCCTCCTGCGGCGGTAATCGCCCTGAGTCCCTCAGTAAGCAAATCAGTCTTCCTCTCCTGAGCTTCCGCGAGAGTGGTCAGTGCACTGAGTATTCTTTCCATGCGGTCCTGAAAGCTGGAGTCCGAGGAGGGGTCGTTCGGGGACGTCATATCACTGGAAGATTCAAAAGAATAGGATCAGATTCAAGGATAGAAATCAAGAGTAGTGAAATAAGAATAACGTAATACAGTATAGTTAATGTTATTTCTTGATACTAAACACAGTCTCTGATACCAACTAAACCATGTCACGCCCCGCTTCCCAAAATAAGGAAGACAAGGTATGACTAGGCCAGCCACGCTCCTACGGTAAAGGAATCATTCCGCCGTAGTCACACTTCGGCTTCTAGCTTTACATGGTAATTAGTAAATAAAGCACAGTATTAAAGGAATCACATCACTAATTTATTACATTAAAACTTCATTGTTCACAGATTACAGATAATAAGAACGATAACTAACCAAGTTCAATCTCACAATCTCTTTTATAGAAAGCAGTATATGAAGAAGGTACGCCAACTATATCTCCGTGAACTCGAAGGATAGATCCGTCCCCTATGCTGGTCCTTCCGCGGAATCTGAGCATGCATACTCAGGTCGTCAGAGCTACACAAATAATAATATTATTATAATCAGAAGAAACAGGTAAATGAGGTAATACTGGTATGATAAATAATGCAAGTAATCACTATGTCACAATATGATGCAGAATATGTTATGTGTCTCTATCGGTCTCTAGGTCATGTTTGAAATCACATAGTGGAAGGAGGATCATGTTTAACAGGAGTCTCGTACATACCCGAGACAACGGCCCACATGCCCGGGACATAACCCTGTCAGCCGGATCGCTAGATCCTGTCCTACACGTATAAGTATCACGGTTCGAATGATCATCCTCTAAACACGGTCCCGCTAAATACGATACTCTTTCCATTTTGATTTCCCCTTTTTCCCCAGGTTACACTATTTATGATATTGATCTAGTTGTGTACGAGTATACCAATGGCACGGTTTCATCACTGTCCACTGTATCAATCACTGTCACGAATATTCACTTTCCATTGGTGTACTCATCACTCCTAAACCAACATCTATCACGCACGATAATGCAATGTCCACACGCACTAACAATGTGTAAATGACAAGGGTATGATATATGTATTGTATGCTACCAATAAGCTCGGTATGTTATGAATTAACATGCATGTCACGAACTAAAATAAATTGTACAAATTAATATGTTACGAATTCAGCAAAAATGATGTAAGTAAGATATATAGAACAATCAGTCAGTAATTCATCAAAATTTGTTTCAGTTCAATCGGAGTTTCGGTTTTCAAGATATAACTGTTTCAGTTTAAGTGCCCGCGGCTGGAATTTCAATTTCAGAATTGATCATCTATTTCGCGACACGAATTACACCCAGTTGGGCTCAGAATTTAGCGATGTCATAGTTAAATGAAATTTAGGGTGTTAGATAAAGTATTCAACTCAATAGACGGATCCTCAATCGTATCTGTACGTTGAAAGTTATACACCGTTCAATCTCAAATGTCATTTCAGAAATTGTTCTGAACAGCTTTACGTTCTGCCCTTTTAAATATAGTTAAAAATAACAAAAGGCGATGAATCGGAATGAAACCACTTGTTTCCTTTCACTAACAGAAATATCCTATAACTACTGTAAAGTTCCGTATCATACTATTTCAGGAAACACGGGGACGCAGGACTTTAAACAGAACACATTAATCAGAAACGCTCTGGACTGCAGTCCAGAGTCGTGTTCCGATCCAATTATCTTCATGGTTACATAACAGAAATGATCAGAAATTTACATAGGATTAAAGTTCGTCAAGTTGTCTTCGATTTAAGCCCTCGAACACATCTTTCCAATATGTGTATGATTTATGGTGTATTTATTCGTTTTCAGCTACGAGAGAATTCTAGTTTTAACAACATGTTTGGGGGTATCGATTTTTATTACTAACAATCGTATTTTCCAGCGAATTTCACACAAGATATTCATCATTATAAGGGCCAACATAAAAAATCGATTTCCGTCAAATTAGACAATTATTTCCATAGGTAACTAACATCGAGCACTTAGGTCATGACACATATAGGAAATCGGTAAGTTTGCAGACTACATGATCTATGTTCATAACACTATTATTATAGCATGAAGCAAGTAAATACTTGCCTGGAAAACGTTTCGGGGTCGTACGGCAGCAGTGTCGTCACGTACGCGCGATATACGCCACGTACCGGATTCTCGCGAGCCTAATTCGAAACACGAGTTTCACGTCGGGGTTTCCCGGAGTCGTCTTGCGCGGCTGGAAGCTTAGGGGTGCTCTGTGGTCCGTCTGAGAAGTGTTGGGGTTGCCGAAGGTCGACGGCGTCGCTCCGGCAACGCGCACAGTGCACCCACAGTGAGGAAAATGTTAGCAATAGGTTTTGGAGTTTTTGGAGAAGGAAATAGGTTAAGCAGTGGGCTGGGGATCGTGGTGATGGTGATGATGCTGAGGAGGTGGAGGTCGTTGGGAGGCCGGCGATGTGGTGGGGAGTTCGCCGGCGTCGAGGGGTAAGGTGGCCGAGCTTGGTTGAAGTGGGTTTGTGTGCAGGTGAGGACTGGTGGGGGCTCGGGTGATGAAGGGAGGAGTCGTGGAGGGAGAAGGAGGGGGATTGAGTGGCTGTCGTCGACGTGAGTCGAGCGACGATGTGGGATGATCGCCGGCGTGGAGGTGGCAATGGGTTTGAGAGAAATTTTAGGTGCTCGGTGGATTTTTGAGAATGGGGGGTCAGGGGTTTTTCCAAAAGAAGGAGAAGAGAGAGGTGAGGTTGTGATAGGGAACGGCGGCAACGGCACCGCGTGGGCTGTGGGCGTGAGCGACGGCGGAGGAGGCGGGTCGCGCGCGAGTTAAGGGATGTTACCGTTGGGATTTGAAGAAGGAGATGCACTGTGTCGTAGCGGGTCGGGTCGGGTCGGGTACGAGGAGGCGGGCTGGAGGGAGTGGGCCGTGCTGGGTTTTAGAAAATTTCCTTTATTTTAAAAATCTTGTGGGCTGAGGATGAAACGGGCCGGGATTTTAATTAAATTCCCAAAAATTTCGATGGGCTGAGGGACTTCAAAGGGGACGGGCCGACTATATAAAAAAAGAAATTCCCTTTAAAAATTTGTGTGGGCTGAAAATGAAAAAATGGTTTGAGGGATTTTAGTGGCTGGGAAAAGTTTGATAAATGGATTGGGTTTAGTAAAGGAGGTGAATGGGTTAGGGTTTTGTTTAAAGATTTATTTTAAAAGGAATTTTGAATGGGCTGAAGGTATATGTAAATATAGTTTTGGGTTTTAACTTATTTTAGCCTTGGTATTAATTTGTTTTGAATCTTGGTTTTAACTTTTAAGGTTAGGATTATGATAAGAGGGTTAATTTAAATTGGTTTAATTTGCTTTTAGATTGGTTTTAAATTCTGGGTTTAATTAATTTTAGGATTTGGAAAATATAAATATTGGGCTTAAACAACCAATTCAGAATATGAAGGAAAAATAAAAGAAACCACTAGGACCCAGAAAATAGGGAACTTTTATTAGAATGGAAATGTGGATTTACATTTCCTAAGGAGGTAGTCGAACAGTCGATGATCAGCCTGGATGCGTGAGCGTCGGGAGCTTCGTGATCTCTTCGGCTTGATGACTTTTCCAAGAGGCTCTCGGTGCCCTTTTATAGTGCAAAGCCAGAATCTTCTTGTTGAAAACTTGGTAAAATTCATCATAGATTTATGCCCCAAAATTTTAGCCAACGATCTCTCTATATTGCCGCGGATCCGCAGCCAACATGGGGGTTTGGCCGTGGTTCCGCGGCCAATGGTGGGGATCTCTTGATCATTTTTCTTGGTCTTTGTGATTTTGACATGTGGCAATCCTAGGCACCTTCAGAATTCAGAAATCTTCTCTCGGTTGCTCCCAGACTTGGTCTCCAAGTTTTGCTTCTTAATTTGGCAAGTTTTCTTTAACAACTTGATTTGCTTGATAAATTCTGCATAACAACTTGGAAAATTCTGCACAATAATCTCAAATAATATTTAGTAGGCTTAGTTCTACTAGGATTTGGTCAATAGATTTATTTGCATACATTTTCCTACCAAACGATAATTAAAATATATTAACAAATGGAAAATAATGTTTTTACACATAAACCCTCATATGTATAATATATTATATTAAAGTCCTATTTTAATATGAAAATGGTAGGAAATATGTAATACAAATGTGCAGTTTTATCAACTGAACAAGTCCCGAATCACATGGAGGCAATGAGCGATAGGAGGGGTTTCGTCTCTCTCGGTATAGGGAGTTGATGTTGCGCAGTGCTCGATTGGCTATAACAGGAAGTCCTTGGCCAAGGCTACTTTAGGGATTTACTTGTAAGTGTTACCGGTAGTTTCTCGACCCGTTATGAGCCTCATATCGACACGACTTATCGAGTTATTGGGGTCTGACGTTTACCACCCCTAGACAAGATATGCGACATATCAGACGAACAGACCGGACTGTACGGTAGTGTTACTCGTTGGATTCACAGGAGGGTGAGCGGGCTTGCTCGTTGATCTTCTGATCGCTCAATACCCGGGTGGTCGTTACGTTTAGCAGACCGCTTGCGGCTTGTGGGTGTTTGATATGATCATCACCTGCTGCCGGCGTATTGACGAATCTTTAAAGTTCTACAAAGGGGTTTCCTGGCTCAAGCGAAACGAAATAGGAGCGCATATGAGATATGTGCGGGACCGAGAATAATACCAGTATGTGATACTGTATTCTATTCTCGCGATTTGTAACATTGATCGGTTGTATGCGATATAGCCGGGTTATTGGATCAAGTGTTGATTCGATAAGTTGTTACTATAAATATTAGTCGGTTATATGCGATATGACCGGATCGTTAAATCAAGTGTTGATTTAATGATTTAATGTATAATTAAATATTTGATATATTACTTTACATTAACTAGTATTGGTTCACTTAAGATTTGTTTTCTCACTTGAATGTGCACATTGTTTATATGTGATATGTAGGGTTCCTAGGCACACTAATGAGGTCTCACAAGGCATCAACCATGCCAAATTATAATTTTTTCATGTGCCTACAAACCCTAATACGGATCGTTGACTAGAGGTAAGGCGATAAAACAAGCTAGTTAACAACTTAACTAAGAGTGAACGGAAATACAACCTTTGTAGATCCGGTCCTCCACATCTATAGCTCCGCTTTGACGTCCCTCCGCTGTGATCATCGGATCCCGGACTTTAGTAATGGTTTCGTCAAAGAAATGATCGGGCTAGGTCGTCGACTTTGATGCCGAAGATGATCTACGTCGAGGCAACTCAAGATCAAGCTCCAACTTCACCAAGTCATGAAACTTGTGAAGAAAACACCCTATACAACTTGGCAAGCTGTAGAGGATGAAGAAATAGGAAGTGGGTTCACTTTGGATTTGGATTTCTCACTATGAATCATCACTTAAGAATTTTCAAGAATGGTTTTCTTTTTCTTCATGAAGAAGAAGAAGAAGAGAATGAAAAAGAATTATCTTCAAAATAAAAATCCAAGTGATGTCTATCATAATGCAACCATGGTTAAGTGTAGAGAATAAACTAGGGTTAGGTGAATGGTTAGGTTAAGCAAAAGAAACAAAAATGGTTGAACTTTTCAAAGCTTCATGAAGCTTTAAAGAAAAGACAAAGCAAGCAACCATTTCAATTTCCTTGCTAAAATGAATAAAATAAATAAATAAATTAGTAAAACAAAACCCTAACCATTAACATAACCATGGTTTAATCATACACACCCAAGTTTACTTGTATCATCAAACATGATACAAGCTTGTGCACAAAAATATATCACATATACAATGTGCACAAACAAGTGAGAAAAACATCTTAAGTGAACCAATATTAGTTAATGTAAAGTAATATATCAAATATATAATTATACATTAAAATATTAAATCAACACTTGATTTAACGATCCGGTCATACAGCATATAACCGACTAATATCATTAGTAACAACTTATCGAATCAACACTTGATCCGATAACCCGGCTATATCGCATATAACCGATCAATGTCACAAACCGCGAGAATCGAATACAGTATCACATACTGGTATTATTCTCGGTCCCGCACATATCTCATATGCGCTCCTATTTCGTTTCGCTTGAGCCAGGAAACCTCTGTGTAGGACTCTAAAGACTCGTCAATACGCCGGCAGCAGATGATGATCATATCAAGCACCCACAAGCCGCAAGCAGTCTGCTAAACGTAACGGCCACCCGTTTATTGAACGATCAGAAGATCGACGAGCAAGCCCGCTCACACTTCTGTGAATCCAACCGGTAACACTTACCGTACAGTCCGGTCTCGTCGCCTGATATGTCGCATATCTCGCCTAGGGGTGGTAAACGTCAGACCCCAATAGCTCGATAAGTCGTGTCGATATGAGGTCTATAACAGTTCAAGAAACTACTGGTAACACTTACCAGTAAATATTAGCAACCTTGGCCAGGGATTTCCGGTTATAGCCAATCGAACACAACGCAACATCAACTCCCTATACCGGGAGAGACGAATCCCCTCCTATCGCTCATTGCCTCCATGTGACTCGGGATTGTACCAAAAAACCACCGTTTTGCACGCACTCTTGGACGTGGTAAGGTGGAAATCAAAGCACAGTGGGAATCACACAAGACTCTATGACGATCTCGGGTCTACAGACTAACCTGTACCAGTGTCACCAGAGAACTGCCATCTGACGTAAGGTATAGTACATTTGGGAGTTCTTGGCGAGTCCGTCCAGTGTACCCAGTCTCCACTGAGCACCCATATATCATCTCTGATGTCAAACACCAATGGATATGGGATCATCCATCGCCCATCTGTATGGGTCGAGAAGGTATACGCTAGTCTACACTGGTATATCGATGCCCTGTCTCGATACACCCACGACTAGGGACCTTGAAGGATGTACTTATGGACTACAATGTCCCCACTAGTATTATCTGCATCATAGTCCAGGTAGTCAAGTACACATCCTAAGGGCTTTACCAACATGTAACAGAGAGACAATCAGTGTACACGTTAAGGTAAAGTGCAACCAGATAGCATACTATCATGTTGAGCAAGAAAGTCCTTCCTATATATGTCCAAGCATCCACTACAATATACATCCTATGTATAGTAATGGCCTCTAGGGCATACATATAACTAACAATCTCCCACTTGCACTAGGGCCATCTGATAGCAGTGGTTGTAGTATCTCATACTCAACCATTCCATAAAAGTCTCTCTCTGGGAAAAGGCCTTTGTGAGTGGATCCGCCGTGTTGTCCTCTGAGTCAACTCTCCTTACCTCGATCACCCTGGAGATCAACCATCTCCATGATCAGGTGACACAGCCTTAGAATATGTCTGGATCACCGATGGGACGGACGTTCCTTGGCATAAGCCACAACTCCATTGTCACACAATGGGAGGAACTGAGTTCATCTCATGAACAAATATACATCCAGACTGCCTCTTTGGTAGCATCTTAAGTAGCGATGTATCCAGCCTTTATCGTCTAGTATGCCACGGTATCTAGCTTGGAACTCTTCCAACATACCGTCCCTTTACTAAGGGTAAAGACAATGCCTGTGACTGACATTCAGTCGTCCTTATCACCCTGGAACCTTTCCAGTGATTCTCCCCAGGATCGATTGATACCATCTCACTACAACTAGTGAGAATCATAATATCCAATCACTTCTATCTCATAGATCAAAACTCAGGATTTAGGAGGTATCACTTTGATCTTATATGGAGAATCCTTGTGATAAGCGGAGATTGACCGAGCGTAGCATAGGAAACTCCTTCACCATCAAGAGTATGTCATCCACGTACTCTACGAGGATCACCACCGTACTCCCTACCACCTTTTTGTATATACAAGGTTTATCTACCATTTTGATGAAGTCAAACTTTTTGACTACGACATCAAAACAGACGTTCCAACTCCGCGATGCCTGCTTTATCCTATAAAGCATCTTGTACACGTTTCCGCTGCTCCCACTGTCTACGAAGCCCTCTGGCTGTGTACTTATAGACGCTCTCTTCTAAAACAACATTTTAGAAAAGCTGTCATGACACCCAACCACCAGATATCGTAGTCATGGTATGTAGTCATGGCAAGTAGGATCTGGATGGACTTAAGCATAGCTCCTTAGAAAAGGTTTCATCATGATCCATACCTGGTCAATGATGCAAATCTTTAACAAGTCTAGCTTTGAAAGTCTCAACTTTTCCATGTACACCAAGTAATCTTCTCAAGATATACTTGCTCCTGATGGGGATTTAACCCTTCAGATAAAGCAACCAAAGTCCATACTTTGTTGGTGTATAAGGATTCCATCTCAGATCACTAAGCATCCAGCCATTCTTACAGAGTCCTACTCCTGATGGCCAGCTCGAAACTAGTTGGGTCATCATCTCATGATGCAGTCCTCACTCCCACTGTCATAGAGAAACCAAAGTATCTCTCAGGTGGGTGAGGAACCCTACTAGATCGGCGGAGAGGCTGAGGTTCGTCGGGGACTATTGAATCCTTTGGTTCTATCAAATCATCAGCTGTAGTTTGTATAGCTAGAACCATTCCAGTTCTACATAACTGACCTTGCCTCGAGCTTGTCCAGATTTTGCTTTTAGACATAGGCCGGACAACCCCAAATCTTAACTAACTTAAGAAATGGGCTCTTCCCTTTCCATATCACATATGAAGTGGTAGGCACTGATTTGATTCGAATCTAATTCAATAGGTATGCAGCTTCTCAAGTGCATAACCCCCAAAAGGAAAAAGGTAACTCAGTAGTACTCATCATAGAGCGCACCTTATCATATAGGGTGTGATTGCTCCATCCCGATATACCATCGTGCTATGGTGTATACGGAGGAGTAATGCTGAGAGAGAATCTCATTCTCCTTTAGAATCATCCAGGAATTCCGTGCTTAAGTATTCTCCTTCTTGATCTCATCATAGGACATAATACTTATACCCGTACTTTGGTTCTCTACTTCTAACTTATATTCTGTGAATATCTTAAAAGGTTCGGACTTGTGTTTCAACAGGAACATATGTCTGAATCTTAAGAGATCATCAGAGAATGTAATGAAGTACAAAGAACCGGTCTTGGCATGTGTAGACAGGGGACCTTTATATATCAACATGTATCATCCCAAGAGTTTACCAACTCTTTCTCTGTTTCCAATAAACAGAGCTGAGATCATTATATCTTTGTGACATGACTGGGAAGTTTCATAAGATGTAAATTCAAACTGATTTAAATATGCATCTAAATGTAACTTCAGCCATTCGGGTCGCATTGATATGACCTAGTCTACAATGCCTCAAGAAGGATTCGTTCATTTCTGAACTATTCCTCTTGTGTGTGTTCTGTATACTAAGAACTGTAGTTTGATTTAGAACTTCAATGCTTTTAGATAACGTGCCTGAACCGATCAACTTTTGATATAGGAAATGTTCAAAACATTATCCAACAATACAAAATTATATCCTTTCTTTACTAATAAAGAGACTGATATGATTTTGTATATCAGGTTCGGTATCTAATAACATTCGTTCAGAATCAATGTATTTGGAATACAGGGTGACAGTGACCAACAGACTTGGCTACAACACTTGCACCGTTTTCTGTCTCATGAAACTTATCACCCGTTCTCAGTTCTCTACCTTTCTGTAGCCCTATGTAACAGATTATATATCTGGGATCCTGATCCGGTATCAAATACCCAGGACGTAGAGGATACAGAGAAACGGTTCTTTATAATGAACACACCCGAAGATGATGCATCAACATGCACTGTCTTCGTTTGGGCGGCACGGGAATTCTGGTAATCCCCAATTTCCTGCTCTGTCTTATAACAATTATAAGTTGGAGCGGGACCAACGTTCCCCAGCGTAGTATAACAAGCGGGTTCGGTCAATATTCGTATTATTATCTTGATTAAGGCGTGATATGGTCGCTACCTGGAGAGAGAGAGAAGAAAACACTCAACGTGCGCTCTTGCAAGAATAGATTGGTTATTATTTTATCTAATCAGGATGGCTCCCACTGTTTTTTATCAAATCTTCCTTCAAACCCTAAAAGGAAAGACTAGCCGGGATTAATTACACACTATAAGTTCGCCAATCTTTCAGCCAGGCCAGTGTCGGTACTTTGGGGGAGGTCCCCCGTGCTTTCACACGAACCTAATTAACGTAAACCTCGTTTTCCCAGAGGCGTAACCCCGTTGACACCTTTCTAGACACCTACTTGATCAGCTAATTGCAATGTGTAAAACTCTCCCAGGAGTAACTCTTACTTGCAGCGGGTATCGGGATCCAACTATCTTATAGAAGGTATGCAATCTCGTTGCAAATTTCAACACTTGAAATTCCCGATAATATTTTGCCCCTAGCAGCTATATGACCTTAACATAGTCAACAAATCATAAGTGCTAGTCAAGTTCAACCCGTCATTTCCCGATTGAATTAAACCCACCCGCACGACCCTTAACATAGTCAACAAAGTCGCACGACTACCCTAATCCAATCGCATCATATGCTTATACAGATAAGCACTAATCAGCTACCGCACACTACGCCTTAACATAGTCAACAAACGTAGCACGAATACTAACTAGTACTTATCTGAAATGACGGAGGGCTACGACAGGTTTTTCTGAAAACCTATTGCGTAATGAACTTGATATCGTTGTAGAATCAAATGATTTTAAATGGAATATTTTTTAGGCTTTTCTAGTTTTGCTAAAGGGGTCACTCCCGGCGAAGGGATCGTCGGCCCTTTCCTCGTCGAATGAGGTGCGGGATATATCATATATATCACTGTGCAAAGCAGAAACTATAGAAGCAATCAAAAGACAAACCGAGTGTGTAGTATCTGCTAGTTATTGCTAAAGGAGTCACTCCCGGTGAAGGGATCTCGGTCCTTTCCTCATCGAATAAGGTGCAGGATGTTCTTCAAGGAACACCGCGATGCAAAGCAAGAACAGTAGCTACCTGTTTTTATTTTGAAATTCGATTCCACAACATCTTTTAGGTTTATTTTCTTTCATTAATCTCATTAATGAAGTCCCATAATTTAAGTCCACCTAAACATCACAGATAAATATAACGTACGCTTATGCCATCCCCATTCGCCTCGATGTCCCGTCTGCACCGTTAGGTTAGGTAACTAACGCCAGAGCGAGGCAGGGCTAGCGCGGGTGTAAAACATAAGCAACGTCTATATAATATATCATATATACTATATACTATATCTATCTGAACAAATCACATGATCACATCATAGATAACGCAGCAGAAAATATCATATGAAATATTGGATATACTAGGACGTCCGTGTTTTCAATACGAGCCAGTATAAAACACGGATTCCACGGTCATGATGAATAGCCAATCCCACACCCCTAAACCCCTACGAGAGCGGCAAGCAACCCTACCAATTCTAGGGTTAGGAGACCCGAACTCGACTCCTCGAGATCGTCTCCCACTGGACCCTAGAACCCGGTTACTTGTGCTCCCCTCCTTGGGTCTATCCTAATGCGGAAAAGTAAATAATATACAAATGGTGAAATCATCCGCAACCTGGAAGTGCCCCAATAAAAGAATATTACATACAAGTTTTTACATGAATAAAAATGAAAAACACTCGTCTCACATAAAAACCCCCGGCTATTCAAACACGACGATCCAATATAACATATCCAGCAACACATAACATCACATACCATCAACGTAAGTAAACATGTGTATCCCAATTGTCGTTGACATATAGCAACGAAACCGGCGATATCGCATATTACACTTACGGTCGCAGAAAAGAAAGTATAAAACTACAACAATTGGAATCCGCAACCTCCCTAGACATCGCATGCCTAATCAAATGAATTACTTAGACATCGCATGCCTAACAATTATAAAGCCCGCATTTTAGTCTCTATATCGAAAACACTTTTCAATATCTAGTCGGGCAATTCAACAAGATTCCCGAAAAACTGATCGAATGCTCGTCGCAAACTTTAGTAGAAGGCCGCACCCCCGATACCGTCGACGAAGTGCACCAAGGCAGAACACCGCTACCGCGAGCACCCGAACGGATGCTTTCGGCGACGGGGTTCTCCTACAGCCACTTGGTCGGGGCTAAGGGGTGTAGCTGTCTATTAAGTTTATCCGGCGAGTATCCGTGTACGTTACGTGATTGCGACGGACTTTTGATCACATCAAAATTCCGTGGCAACCGATCAAGTGATACTAAAGTGCTATGTTTATAACATCCAAATCAGTTATCTCATAACTACTTGTGGATTCCAAATATTGTATCACATTCCAGATAAATAGAAAATGTTAAATTTTCCGATCGAACGGTCAAACACCCAAGTTTTCCCGAATGGTTTTCAACATTTGAAATAAGTTTTAAAACATCCATTTCATACCACAGTACCAACGGTCCAGCCGTAGAAGGGTCAAGCCAACGCCTCACATGTGGCATGCCGTACTGCCCCAAACCCTAAGGTTCAAAGGGCAGTTCAAGACGGTCACATAATCGAGTTAAGGTTTGTTGTCTTCTAGAGGGTCCATCGCGTTACTTGCACTACTTAGAACATTCTTAAACTACGGAAAAATCCAACACTTAGAAATTTCCCGGCAGGGGAAAAAGTGGGTATTTATATCCGGTCGAACTTTTTAACAGTTTCTAAAATATCCGGAAAAACATAAAAGAAGTTAAATTATCCGATCAAATTAACGAGTCCCCAATAAAACCCTAGAAAACTCAACACTTGAGTGGAATTAAAGAATTCCCATAAAAAATTGCCAAGAAAGGACCTAAGAATAAATATATGAAATTTCAGGGACTAAGTCCAAATTTTGGCCGCGGAACCGCCGCCAAACCCATGATTTCGCCTCGGTCCCACGGTTAAATTATTGACTTAGAGGTCCGTACTTCACAGTAATTCTTAGTTTTTACTGCTTGTTTTTCTGAGAATTTTTAATTCACAAAAATCCACTGTTTTGAAAAATGTACAGAGAAGGGTTTTGTCGGGATTTACGGGTTCGATCGGACTTCTAACTTCATCTACACATCGCCTAAGGCTCTAGCTAGGCTCTGATACCACTGTAGGGTTCCTAGGCACACTAATGAGGTCTCACAAGGCATCAACCATGCCAAATTATAATTTTTTCATATGCCTACAAACCCTAATACGGATCGTTGACCAGAGGTAAGGCGATACAACAAGCTAGTTAACAACTTAACTAAGAGTGAACGGAAATACAACCTTTGTAGATCCGGTCCTCCACCTCCATAGCTCCGCTTTGACGTCCCTCCGCTGCGATCATCGGATCCCGGACTCTAGTAATGGTTTCGTCGAAGAAATGATCGGGCTAGGTCGTCGACTTTGATGCCGAAGATGATCTACGTCGAGGCAACTCAAGATCAATCTCCAACTTCACCAAGTCATGAAACTTGTGAAGAAAACACCCTATACAACTTGGCAAGTGGTAGAGGATGAAGAAATAGGAAGTGGGTTCACTTTGGATTTGGATTTCTCACTATGAATCATCACTTAAGAATTTTCAAGAATGGTTTTCTTTTTCTTCATGAAGAAGAAGAAGAAGAGAATGAAAAAGAATTATCTTCAAAATAAAAATCCAAGTGATGTCTATCATAATGCAACCGTGGTTAAGTGTAGAGAATAAACTAGGGTTAGGTGAATGGTTAGGTTAAGCAAAAGAAACAAAAATGGTTGAACTTTTCAAAGCTTCATGAAGCTTCAAAGAAAAGACAAAGCAAGAAACCATTTCAATTTCCTTGCTAAAATGAATAAAATAAATAAATAAATTAGTAAAACAAAACCCTAACCATTAACATAACCATGGTTTAATCATACACACCCAAGTTTACTTGTATCATCAAATATGATACAAGCTTGTGCACAAAAATATATCACGTATACAATGTGCACAAACAAGTGAGAAAAACATCTTAAGTGAACCAATATTAGTTGATGTAAAGTAATATATCAAATATATAATTATACATTAAATCATTAAATCAACACTTGATTTAACGATCCGGTCATACAGCATATAACCGACTAATATCATTAGTAACAACTTATCGAATCAACACTTGATCCGATAACCTGACTATATCGCATATAACCGATCAATGTCACAAACCGCGAGAATCGAATACAGTATCACATACTGGTATTATTCTCGGCCCCGCACATATCTCATATGCGCTCCTATTTCGTTTCGCTTGAGCCAGGAAACCTCTGTGTAGGACTCTAAAGACTCGTCAATACGCCGGCAGCAGATGATGATCATATCAAGCACCCACAAGCCGCAAGCGGTCTGCTAAACGTAACGGCCACCCGGGTATTGAACGATCAGAAGATCGACGAGCAAGCCCGCTCACACTCCTGTGAATCCAACCAGTAACACTTACCGTACAGTCCGGTCTCGTCGCCTGATATGTCGCATATCTCGCCTAGGGGTGGTAAACGTCAAACCCCAATACCTCGAAAAGTCGTGTCGATATGAGGTCTATAACAGTTCAAGAAACTATTGGTAACACTTACCAGTAAATCTCAGCAACACTGGCCAGGGATTTCCGGTTATAGCCAATCGAACACAGCGCAACATCAACTCCCTATACCGGAAGAGACGAATCCCCTCTTATCGCTCATTGCCTCCATGTGACTCGGGACTGTACCCAAAAACCACCGTTTTGCATGCCCTCTTGGACGTGGTAAGGTGGAAATCAAAGCACAGTGGGAATCACACAAGACTCTATGACGATCTCGGGTCTACAGACTAACCTGTACCAGTGTCACCAGAAAATTGCCATCTGACGTAAGGTATAATACCATCTGAGAGTTCTCGGCGAGTCCATCCAGTGTACCCAGTCTCCACTGAGCACCCGTATATCATCTCTGATGTCAAACACCAATAGATATGGGATCATCCATCGCCCATCTGTATGGGTTGAGAAGGTATACGCTAGTTTACACTGGTATATCGATGCCCTGTCTCGATACACCCACGACTAGGGACCTTGAAGGATGTACTTATGGACTACCATGTCCCCACTAGTATGATCCGCATCATAGTCCAGGTAGTCAAGTACACATCCTAAGGGCTTTACCAACATGTAACAGAAAGACAATCAGTGTACACGTTAAGGTAAAGCGCAACCAGATAGCATACTATCATGTCGAGCAAGAAAGTCCTCCCTATATATGTCCAAGCATCCACTACAATATACATCCTATGTATAGTAATGGCCTCTAGGGCATACATATAACTAACATGATATATGCAAGTGTACATGTTTGTATCATGCTTGAAGATACAAACAAGTTGTGTGTATGAGACTTGAACCAACTCAAGGTTAAATTAGGGTTTACTATTTTCCTAGCAAATAACAAAAGAATTGAAACTTTGGTCAAAGTTATCAAGCTTCATGAAGCTTGATAAGTATTGACAAAGTCAACCCTTTTGTCATTTGTGTAGGATATTAGTTAACCCAACCCTTCACCTAATGGTTTGGTTAATTCTATACATGAGTTAAGCATGGGGGCTTAACTTAACCATGGTGCCATTATTTGTTGGATAAGTTTTCATTTTGATATGATTCTTTTCTTCTTCTTCATCTTCATCAAGCTTGAAAAAGCTTGCTAGCTCCAATGGCATCATGGGAAAAAGAGTGAGAAATCCAATTCTAAAGTGAACCCAGTTCCTATTTCTTCATCCTCTACCACTTGCCATGTAGTATATGGTGTTCTTTTCACAAAGTTCTTGACCTAGTGAAGGAATAGCTTGAGTTTGAGTCTCCCCGACGTAGATCATTTTTGGCCTCGAAGTCAATGACCTAGCCCGATCATTTCTCCGACGAAACCATTTCTAGAGTCCGGGATCCGATGATCGCATTGGAGGGACGTCAACACGGAGCTAAAGAAGTGGAGGACCGGATCTACAAAGGTTGTAATCTCTTTCACTTAGTAGCAAAGTTGTTTGCATGCTTGTTGTTTCGCCTAATATCTAGTTAACGATCTATATTAGGGTTTCTCGGCACCGGAAAATTTTAATTTGGCTTGGTTGATGCCTTGTGGAACCTCTTGAGTGTGCCTAGGAACCCAACATGGTACAGTGAAGTCACTGTTCAGCGGCGGAAGCATGGCAAGAAGGGGGTTTGCCCGCGGTTCCGCGGTCAGTCTACAGTATCACGCTACCAGTTTTTTACAGAATTCTTAAAACTTCCTGCATGTTTTTCTGCAACACCCTGAAAAAATTTTAGAACCAAAACAAATTTCGACAGAAACATATGCAATGAAAATGCGGTTTTGGGATAAATGTTCGATCGAAGTTTTAAACATACTAGAGCAAGCTAGACTAGGTTAATGGCGTGGCTCTGATACCAGTGTAAGTGCATGGCGGCTCCCCGGCCGTCAATCCGACGCCGGAATGCGGAAACGAAACTTTTCTAGAACTTAGAAACCGGCACCACCGTGCACAAAAAGCCCGGATCGGGCCATTAACCTAACTCTAGCAAACTAGTAAATGGGAAGGAAGCTATACCGAGCGATCTGTGTCCTTCGGTCTTCGGCCTCCACTCCGATCTCCTCGCGGAACCTCCGATTTTCAGCTCCTCGTCGGAACGGGCACCACATCGCAGGGTTCTTTTACAGGCTTCCACCTCTAGACCGCGGCAACTCGGGCATGAAGTTGGCGAGCCGACGTGCCCAAGATATGCTATGGATGAAGTGTAGAAGGCTTGTCTCAAGCGGGTAGTGAAGTTTCCATAGGGAAGAACTTTGAAATGGAGCCATATGATTTTGTGGCTAGCAAAATGAATCATAATCTTTTTCCCCACACTCAAAAATGAATCCCTCTCACTCCCTCCTAGATGCGGCCAGCCTCTCTCATGGAGAAGGGGAAAAATGATGGGATAAAATCAAGTAGAGAAAAATGAGTGATGAAGAGAAAAAGGATCACAACAACATCAACCTCCATCCAATCACAAAGCACATCTCATAAATGCAAAGGAATAGACTCAAAAAGAATCTCATGATGGTAGAACCATCATGAAGCCTCAATTATACAAAGGACCCCCTCCACGAAAGTAATTTGCACAACTGCAAATAACCCCCTCCATCGGAAAGTCCGGCCGTGAAGGAACAAAGGAAAACTGGCCGGAACGGAATGCAAACTAGCAACTTCAGAAAACTGATCCCGTAATAAATTACAGGAAAACCCCGCGACTGTATATACATACCCGCATTTGTATTCCCACTGAATACAAATGCAAAAAGACAAAATCTACACTGTACAATACTAGGATCCGGCTTAAACCAAAGCCCGCTAGTATTATCCGTCCGATCTTGATCCGTGCAATACCGCACGAATAAGATCGAACCCTGCCATATCTCCATACGGCCTCTACAGCGTTTCGCCCGAAACTTGAGCAACTATCTGTGGGGGACTCTAAAGACTCGTCAACACCTTGGTTGTGGATTTAACCACTAGCACGTCAGAGGTATTAGCCATACGTAACGGGCTACCAGGTATTGACCAAAAGGGACGTCGATGAGCGAACTCATCCTGACACCCTACTGAGCCTGTCAGTGACAATATCCGTACAGTCCGGTCCGTTCGTCTATGAGCATCGTATGGCGGGCCTAGGGGTTGGTAAAAGTTAGACCCCCAAAAGAGGTACAAGTCATGTCGGAGTGTAGCCCAGAACACCCTGAGATACTACTGGAATACCTACCAGTAAATCTCCTGCCTTGGCCAAGGACTTCATGTAATGTCTCTCCTAAACACAGCGCGACCCCACCCCCAATACCGGGAGAGACAAACCCCCGAAGATCCGCTCACTGCCTCCATGTGGCTTGGGATTGTACCCAACTAAAACCTGTTTGCACGTCTCCTTTGAGCGTGGTAGGGTAGTAATCAAAGCACAATGGGAACTCACATGAGACAAATGACGATCTCAGGTCGATGAACTAACCTGTACACATGTCACCAGGGAACTGCTATCTGACGTCTGATATAATCCCAACTAGCAGGTTCCCAGCGAGTCCTGTCCGGTGTACTCATAACCTAATGAGCACCTGTATACATCTTAGGTGAACCAACTGACACCAGTGGCTTGTGAGACCGGCCACCGCCCCTCGTCGGGGTCTCGACTGTATACACTAGTCTACTCTGGAGTATCGATGCCCTGTCTCGAAACTCCCACGACTAGGGACGTTTTAAGGATATGCTTATAGACCCCAGCTCCCACTTATATGATCGCCCTCATACTGCTGGAAGTCAAGCAAGAATCCTGGGAGCTCTATCAACGTGTAATAACGACCTGTAAGGTCACCTAAAGCAGTACATGATGATAAAGATAAACCAGATAGCATACTATCTTCTTGAGTAAGACTGTCCTACCGGCATAGGTCCTCCCTCAATCATTGCAATCACATGCCTGTGATCCAATAATTGACTCTGAGGACACTATATCCAACAGGTGCTGCGCATGAAAAGCTCTGTCGACCCATGATAATTTGGTAGTACCACGACCCCCAAAGGTGAAGATTCTTATATTCCGGGTCGTGGTCCCTGATCATAGCTAGGACCTCACAGTCTACGGGTGCTTCGGGGAATCCTTCCTCCGAACGAACAAACGGGATTGAGGTATCGAAAGACATGTTTCCTGCGGAGGGACAAAATTAGCCGTCAGTGTTGTAATTCCAACGCTTGGCGCTTTAAATTTTTTTTACTATTATTAATTAATTAAGTTAAAAATTAATTAAAGTTAAATTAAAATTAATTACACCACACTGCAATACAGTGGGCAGGGGATCAAATGGGGACCCACAAAATCTGGATGACAGTGCATCAGTTCATAAGACAGACCCATCATTGGGTGAGACTATCAATTAATGAAGAGATCCTCAGGAGAATATTCTCATTAAAGGGAAATCCCTAGAGACAAGAAGAAAATCTCCTCTTTCAGAGCAAAGCTCTGTCACAGAGTGACATTTATCAAATTCTGATCTCAAGGGAATAAAATTTCCTTAAAAGGAGCTTAGCTCCATAATAATGATGGAGAGATCCATCAAAAGAAAATTTTAACTCCTAAAGATTAAAAATTTGGGGTCTTAAAAAAAATCCAAGACTTATAAAAAAAGTTCTCCATTTTTGGATAAAAAAAGATCTACATTTGATCTGTGAGTAAAGCTCTGTTCATGAGTTAAAACCCATAAACAAGATCTCTGTAGATCTATAGATTTTTTGAGAGCAAGGCTCTGTTGATGAAACCCTAAAGGGGTTTTTCTTAGATCAAAGATCTATGAGAGCAAGGCTCTGTTAATTAAATTTAATTTAATTTAATTTAATTTTACCTAAGATAATTCTAAGTGCTGAACTCTGAAGTTCTTGGGAAGAAACAATAGCAAGGCTCTAAAATTCTTAAGCAAGAGCAAGGCTCTGAAAATCAAGGTTTTGAAAAATGGTAAAAAAATTTCTAAGGACCAAGGGTCCTATTTATAGGCGCCTGCGCCCTTTCACTTCACCGGTTGATCCAATGGCTAGGATCTTGCCACCGCTGCACTCACGTGTGCGCCACGTGAGCGCAACGGTGGGGGGGCATTTGTTTCCCCCAATCAGAGCAAAGCTCTGTTTGAATTTCAAAAATTCAAAAAAATTGAAGCAACGCTTCAAATTTCTTGCGTTGCGCGCAACGCGCCACGTGTCAAAAACTGATACATCAGCGCAGCGCCCAAGGCAGCGCGCCCAATCAGAGCAAGGCTCTATTTAAAACAAAATTAAAAGAAGCAATGCTTCAGATGATCTGCGCTCTGCGCTGCGCAACACGTGGCAGCGCAGTTGCGCCAGCGCAGTTGCGCCAGTGCAGTTGCGCTGCTGCGCTCTGCGCTGAGCGACACGTGGCAGCGTAGTTGCGCTGCGCTCTGCGCTGCGTTACACGTGTCAAGCGCTGAGGCGTTTGCGCCAAACAGAATTAAAATTTAGTAAGATCCTTTTGTTCTTGTTAAAACAAGAAGATTGTCTTCTGTAAAACAGAAATTCTTTGATCAAAGATCCAACGGTGGGAAAAACTCCTCAAATCACTCGAAGAATGATCTCTTTAACAAACTTAAAAAATTTATGGGCACTATATAAAGACCCCTAGACCCCAATTCAAAGATCATCAAGATCGTGAGAGATCAAGAACTTCAAAACAGAGAAAACTCTGAAGAATTTTGAAAAGAACTCAAAAAAAAGAAGGTAAAAACCTTTATAAAGTAGAAGAATTTCTTCTGAATAGATCATTGATCTAAGAACAAGATCAATGATCTTCAATAAAAAATAAACAATAACAGTGCCTTGCACTTTTTATGAACCATTGGTTCTGGAATTTCAGAAAAATTCTTTTCTTGAATCCAAAATTGGATCAAGTTATTGAAACAGCGCCGTGCACTTGCAAAACTGCACTGTTGCGCTCCTGGGTTGGCGTAAGGCACCAGAGAGCGCCACGTGTCAGCGGCGCAATAGCGCAGCGCACTGACGCAGCGCATTGCGCTGTTGCGCTCACGCTCACCAGAGCGTGACACGTATCACCTCCACATGCGCTTGCGCTCAATTATTGGCGCAAAGCGCCTGACAAGCCAATATCAGACAGTTAATGCACTACATTATTTACTGAAAGGCCAAGCCCAATTAAAAAAAGGCCTAACAGGCCAAATAAAATGCAATACATTAAAAGGGCAGAGCCAAAACAAAGCAGATGCTCTGCATCATTCATAAAAGGGCAGAGCCCAAACAAAATAGATGCTCTGCATCATTTATAAAAAGGCAGAGCCCAAACAAAGCAAAATGCAGTGCATTATTAAACAGGGGCAAAGCCCTAGCACAGGCCTAATAGGCCGGAAATAAAAACGTTGAATATTCTCAATTGGACTTAGCCCAATCATGGCCGTAAGTCCTCAAATTAAATTGACTAGCAAGATTGCTCTCCTAAATCAATTTACATACGGTTCAAGGGTACATCTCTGAACTCCTATGACACCTATCGTTGTAATCCTTCAACGACGTCAGAGAGGTGACGAGTCCCGACAACCACACATCGATACGGACCGCGGGATCCTTAAACTCGTGGAACGAAACGTTCTTAAACTAATATTCGTCCCAAAATGGGAATGGTGGACCGAAACGTCCTTAAACTAATATTCGTCCCAAAATGGGAATGGTGGACCGAAACGTCCTTAAACTAATGTTCGTCCCTAAATGGGAATGTTGGACCGAAATGTCCTTAAACTAATATTCGTCCCCAAATGGGAATGATGGACCACCATGTTCCTAAACTGGCAATGGACCGCGATATTCTTAAACTATCTATGGACCACTATGTCCCTAAACTGGAACAATAGAACCCTCAAATGCTCTCTTGTCGGATCTAAACGATCCTGTTTAAGTTGATCTTAGTCTCAAATATGGCTAACGTATCCTTAAACATTCAAACAGACTTTAGTCCAAAATTGGACTATAAGACCCCCAATCAACTTTGGTCCAAGGGTACATCTCCGAACTCCTCTGACACCTATCGTTGCAATACTTCAACGACGTCAGAGAGGCGACGAGTCCCGATGGCCATGCATATCATGGACCACTACATCCCTAAACTGGAACAATGGAGCCCCTAAATGCTCTTTCCGTTAAGTTGATCTTAGTCTCAAATCAGACTAACGTATCCTTAACGAACGTTTAAGTTGATCTTAGCCTCAATATGGCTAACGTATCCTCAAACTAAAACACCAAACCAAATCTAAGTAAATACGGATTTGGACTAATCCACGTCCTATGGGCGACGGCATAACCTAGTCTCCGTATACAATCCACGGGCAACCACAAACAAAACAAATACACACGACACGAAGTGAAATTCTGGAGAAGGAGAAACTGGCTACCGTGATGCGGTAGCGTAATTAACTGCAGGGGCTTACGCCTGCAGGGAAGAGCGTCCCCACAATCAAAAACCCCTCAAGCGAGGAGGAATCTGACGAAGTCTGCTATATCGGCCGCATCCGTCTAAACCTCCGATACACGGTGCCATAAATCAACTTGGCATCTTCGGAGAGCTGGACGGATAAAACCAAATAGCATCTGCCCCGAATCTCAGGCACGACGTCTTCACGTCATCGCCGTCTTTCGGAGGGGAACAGTTTCATTTAAATCTGAAGACTTTCTTTTGTTGGTGTATTGGATGTTGAAAACTGTTTATTAATTTAGAACATATATACTGTTATTTAATCTACCAGACCCAATCAACACTTGATTAAGGTGAATGTTCATAACATTGCTTTCTAATGCGAAACTATATCCATCTTTATCTAATAAAGCAACTAATATAATATTACACATCATAATAGGTACAAATAACTGTTTTTCAAAATCAAAATGTTGCCACTTTGCAATCCAAGATGTAGTCCCCAACCTCTATGGTGTCAACGCTGACGCCATTCCCGACCCTGAGGGTCATATCACCTATTTTCAAAAACCTGCTGCTTCTCAAACCCTGCAAACAATTACAGATGTGAGAACCCGATTCGATATCCAATACCCAGGAAGCAGAATTTATGGAAAAATGTTTTCTATTACAAACACACCTGAAGCTGAAGTATCAACATGCTGCTTTTCCTTAAGGATGGCTTTATAGGTCATGCGGTTCCTCTTCTAGTGCCTTTTTTTGTGATAATAGAAGTACTCTCATTTCTTCAATTCTGCTACCCTAGCTTTGTCCTTCCCGCTCACCTTTCAGACACCACCTTTTGGTTTGGCGAGGGTCTTTTTCTTCTTTCCCTTGGCCTTGGCCTTGGACTTGGATGAAGAAGATTCCCCAACAACTAGAACGGGTGTCTTTTCTTATTTCAAGGAGCTGTCAGCTATCCTCAACATATTGAGAAGCTTAAGAAGATCAGCTTCTATTCCGTGCATATTGAAGTTCAATACGAACTAAGCAAAGGTGTGGGGAAGGGACTGTAGAATTAAGTCGATGCATAATTCATTCTCTAACATGCATCTCAGGTTTGGAGTTCTTCAATAAGACTTATCATCTTAAGGACGTCATCTACTACAGATAATCCGACAACCATCCTCATCTGAAATAGTTTCCTTGAGGTCTCGTACCTTACAATATGAGAGTGCTCTCCAGACAAATTTTTGCAATTGAGGAATATTGATTTTATATCCATCTTCTCATGTTGCCTCTGAAGGTCATTATTCTTAGAGGCCAGCACTATACACTTAGCTTTCGCATAGTCTAGGTCCTATGTTTTACATACCTCGATGTCTGAAACCATGGAATCCAGACCTGGGATCTGGGGTACGTTACCGGTGAGGACATATGCCACTTTGTCATAAGTGAGGCCAATGTTGACATTCCTCAACCGGTCTTTATATTTCAGTCCTGTCAACGTACTCTTTTCTAATAGTAGTTTTAGTCCAGTCATGGTCACTGCCTGTTAGAGGGAGAGAAAAGAAACATTCAATGTATACTCTAGCAAGATTAGAATGGTTTATTATATTGTCTAATCAAGACGGCTTCCACTGTTTTTATCAAATTCTCCATCAAACCTTAAAAGGAAAATTAGCCGGGATTAATTGCACCCTGCAAGTTCGCTAATTGTTCAGCCAGATCAGTGTTGGTACCTCGAGGGAGGTTTCCATGCTTTCGCACAGATTTAATTAAAGTAAACCCCGTTTCCACAGAGGTGTTGCCCTGTTAACACCTTTCTAGACACCTACTTGATTAGCTAATTGTAAAGTAAAACTCTCTCGGGAGTAACTCTTACTCACAGTGGGAATTGGGACCCAACCATCATATTGAAGGTATGAAATCTCATTGCAGGTTTCAACACTTGAAACTCCCGATATTATTTTTACACCTAACGATCTATGATCTTGACGGATGCCAACAAACCATAGGCCACTAGTCAAGTTCTACCCGTCATTTCTTGATTGATTCGAACCCACCCGCACATTCCCTTGACGGATGCCAACAAAGCTATGTGACTGCCCTTACCAATCGCATCTCAAGCTATAGATAAGCAGCATTTAGCTACCATTCACTATGTCTTGATGGATGCTAACAAACACAGCATGAATACTAAGTGCTACCTATCTGAAATGACAGAGGGTTATGGTTGGTTTTGATGAAAATGTCACGACCCAAATATGGCACGTGACTGGCACTTAAAACACGTGACATCTAAAAACGTTGACGCGATTCAAGTAAGCCGAAACCCGGAAACTAAATCCTTTTTAAAATATTAGAGGTGAGTTTTAAAATAGTCATCCGATAAAAATCAATTTAAAATAACATCTAAATTTAATTACGTATATTGAAAAACATTTATGACGTTTTGAAAGCTTGACATCACCTCCCTTACACTTTTATAAAAATCGGATATAACATAATAATAAAATAGCATCCCAACGGGAGCTTGTCTTTACGTCTAAACGATGGAGCAACCAACAATCTAAATCAGAAATCGACTCCAAAGAGTGCGACATCACCATACATAAACTCTAAGTCTTTTATCTAAGTCCATAATATACCATTTCTAAGTTGATGGAGTTTCCACTAGATACAAGAATATATGAATAAGCAAGAGTGAGTATGATACAATAATAACCCACTTACCAATCAATCCTCGAAAAGAATGTGTGCCCAAGCCGCTAATAATCCAAACGGTAAAACCTGCAAGAAACTGTGGCACAACGGGGATGAGTTGCCAACTCAGTGAATACAAATACATCTACAGGTAGAAATCGAAATGCATGACGATACCTAGGTCATAAGTATAGTCCTATCATAATCTGTACCAATATACTATATGATCTGTATATGTGCAATTCTAACTATCATGCCATCCCAAGTATAATATCTCCATGTCATATGAGTCAAAATCATGAATCTATATTTCTTGTTGGAATTCCTTTCTGTATATGAATGTCTGTACAAATATATGTAGGTACTGTCCTCCGGACCAGTCCTGGTTGAATCCACTAATAATATCTAACTGTGTACCTCATGATGATGATCACATCAATATATATATATATATAGATGTCCAGCATCGACATCGAAATCCGAAATCTCTCGTGTCCATCATCGACACGTAAATACATATACCGTCGACACCATCTCAACAGATGATCGCCACCCGATATCCTGGCTACGATCAGTATCCCCTGAATATCCGCTGTGCCCAATCGAACCCGGTCAGTATCCCCTGGATATCTGCCGTGCTCATTTCTATCTCCGGTCAGTATCCCCTAGATATCTGCGGTTCTCATTTCTATCTCCGAAATCGAGTATCCCCGTTAGGCTCCCCGCCTATAATGCGGCTATCCTGCCCCTCGGCCCCTACCGGGTCAACCATATATCCAACTGTATGCCCACCAACTCAGTCTGGATAATATACAGATCTGCAACCGTATGACCCCTAACTCGGTTCGGATATTAAAATCAGAAAACACAAAACTCATGGTGGACGTTTTCTCATCATATCAAAATATCAAGTGAGGAATAAGAAACTTGCATAGATTGTATTGATGATATATTATATATATACATATATAACAGTGTCCCATACCACCGATATATATCATCAGGAGTAAATACCCAGAAAATCCAAAGAATCAAATACCGCATTTATATTAGTAATATTTGTAATTTACAACAGGAATAAAGAAGACTACGTAATTACATCACATAAACATAGATTTAAATTCTACTGTGACATGGTACTACTAATGATGTGTAGTGTAGCATATGCGTCTGTGCTCGTGCAACATGGCAATCCTTAGTATTTGTGCAAGTGTCCTACGGTGTAACAACCTATTTATTTTAATACATAAATGACAGTATAGTTCTACAGTGACATGGCAGTACCAATGAGGTGTAGTGTAACATATATTCATGTGTTTGTGCAGCATAGTACTCATTGGTATTTGTGAAGTGTTCTATCAGAGTGTGCGTAACGTAGAAATATATAATATAGATAATATAATGCAAATATGTAAAGAAATCTAAACGTACTTATTGTAATTACTTGCTATGAGCTATACCATTTTCTTTAGAAACGATCGAAACGTTAACTTTGAAATAAGGAAGCTGCCCTAGATTTCAAATAGATATCCCTTTTTGAAACTGGCACGCATCCTAGTATTTTTATTTAAAGGACAATGAATCTTAGTTTTTAAAAGAATATAGCTCACACAAGTATTACATACTAAAACAGAATATAATCTAACTCTATGAGTCAAAGGATAAATTGGTCATTATTCGGCATACAAAGTTCATCATTTCCAATACGTATAAATCATTGTATTATATCTCATCATATCACTGTATATGTATCATCTCAAGTCTAGCGTGATCCCTCGTACAATTCATCAAACCATATCCATATCGTGTCACTGTATCTGTATCATCACAAATATGGCATGATCACTCATACAAATCCATCCAACCATATCCATATCGTATTAATGTATCTCATCTATAACTATGCATGAAACTGTATGAAATTGAAGGACATGCTAGATGCGATACTATATAAATATCTTGAACAAATATTAAACTAACTAGATATCATAATACTATTTGTAAGGTTGCGGGGGTGCTATACGCCATCCACCCGACTTCCCCAGTAGATGTAAATCTACTCACCAACTTAGAAGCTCGTTGAATCCACGCTGCTACATCTCCTACTCCGTCTCGGAATTCTCGAATCGTACCTATATTCGTATTTAAATCGCATAGAAGTAAATATCATATCGAAAACTAAAACAACAAGCTAAACGCCCGTAGGTTAGAACCTACAACACACTTAACCCAAAATGACAGCAAAATTATGTCGTTAACGTATAAACGTCAAAGTTTCAGCTGCAACATCAAAATATGAAAAATCCATATTGTAAGTATCTGAAATTTGATAAAATCATTTTTAAAACGTTCCCAGATTTTACTGTGTACATATTTAAACCACACAAACAATACAGAGACTTGTAAAATACCAACTCAAAGCTTCAACAGAAAAACCAACACCAATTGTCAAGGGATGGCCGGCGTCGACGGAATTTTGGGGTGGGTCGCCGGATTTTGTGGTGAATTTGGTGCTCTGGTTTTAAGTGTAGTCTTCTAGTTTGCTTATTATACTTCTGATCTAGCTAGTTTTTCTAGTGATTATACTTATTAGTTCCAGATTCACTTTCTGTAGTTAAAGTATCACAAACACTAAACATGCTATGTGTCGTATATATAATTTTACTTCTAAACTGATATTAGCTTACACATTTAACCCACTGAAAAACTAACTTATTTAAACAATACCAAACATACTTAAATACCTACAGAGATATACCCAAAACCCCACAACACCCCATTCCTATACAAATCCGGCGAGATCGGATTTTCCTTGATGGTCGCCGGCCAAAATCCGAGCACCGGGGTTCGTTTTCTTATGGTTAATTCTAGGTCTAGATTATAAGGTCCAAGTTCTGTTTGATCAATCTAATTATTATTTAAACTAAAGCATATTCACACAGAGGCTAAGTTTCATAAAATACGATATTACGATATTCGATTTCTAATGTAAAGCAGTTTCAGAACTGAAATCATACAGGGTTCAAGGATTATACCTACAGCAAGATCACAAAACTTCCTCTAAAATGCACAAGCTCAACGTCCTAGCTAGAGGGTGATGGTGAAGCCTTAGCACTTAGCTCTTCTTTTCACTCATTCATGTTTTCTTTTGTGAGTTCTTAAAGTTTTCTTTCTCTTCCCTTTTCTTTAATCTTCTGATCTTATGAACTGAACAATGGTTAAGATAAGGAAAAGAATGAGGGTTTGTTGTAGAGAAAGGGGGAGGTAGAAAGTGCAAGGTGGTGGTGTAAAGGGAAGGAGGAGGAGGTGTCACACAAGTAGTGAGGTGGGGTTTCATGCAAGTAGGTGGTGTTGCAAGGAAAAAGGTGGGATTTTCATGCAAGAATGAGGTGGACATATGAAGTGTCATCTATGATATGCTATGGCATGGTTATAACCTAAGCTTAACATGACCTTACCCTTTTTGCTTAATAACCCTTAACAAATTCTAATTTGCATAAGGAACTAACCTTATCACATAACTCTCCATACTATATCATATTACACATGAAGCTAATCTTTTCATTAAAACCCTTATGACTTATTAATATTGCAACTAAACTTCAAATTTAATTTGTTTCACATACCAGTTATGAAATATCCTATTTTGTTTCAATAACCTTGTAAATTAACATTTTATTATTTAATTAACTAAATTAATTTATTTTGTAAATTTTTGAAATATTACAATATTCCCCATTTAAGAAAATTCGGTCCCCGAATTTAAATTAAATCTCTTTCTTAAAACATTTTCTTAATCCAATCAACTCATTTCAAAACAATTTCCTGGGGTCAAACTTTAAAACATGAAATTTGCTCGATGTCACAAGACTCCAAAGTCTCATATCAGCTAAAATGTATCACAACGCAACCGTGTATGTGAAAGCTCAAAAGATATAATCTTTCATAACTGTAACTCTAGCGTTTGCTATGAGAATTACTCCAGTTATGACAATTTTTTTTGCCAAATACGAAAACCGTTGTGTATCCTAAGTACACACAATCAATGCTATGATCGCAGTGCAATATCAGTGCACCCAACCAAGCGAAAATTCTCTTATATAAATCAAATCTATAACATATCCTATCAAGTGCAAAACACGAAAACAAAATCAACCCTAATGGGTTTGCATGTAAGTCTCAAACCACACTTCACGGTGTGCAAGAAAACAGCAGCGCTAAGTGCTATAGGCGTGCACGGAACGATATATACTGCACCCACTGTGCATGGAATTAAAAGTATACAAAATAATACCAAGTGCATCGGGGTGCACAAAACTAAAATCAAGTGCATCAGAGTACACAAAATCAAATGGGCAACTAGTGTGCACGAAATCAAACCAAGTTTACCTAGAATATATATATATATATATCTAAATTCTTAACCATGTGCATCTGATGTGCACGGAAAATCAGTGTAGTGCATCCGGTGTACACAACACTCCAATCGAGTGTAGTCATCTCGAACTAAAATCTCAACATGTGCACCTGGTGTGCACAAAGCATAAGTTAAAGTGAAATTACTGTACATAAAAATCTCATTAAGTGCATCTGGTGTGCACAAAACATAAATTGATCCTCAAATCCTTAAAATACAAAAATCACGGACATCGAATTGTCCTTTCTCCAACGTTTGAAAATGAATGTTTTAGATTTTAAAAACGTAAACCGAACTCAAAGGACATCGAAGTATATTCTTTTCAATGTTGGAAGTTGTTTATACCATCTGAATTGGCATTGCAAGAATTACTACTTGCCGTCTGCCACGTTCTAACGTTCTATGTCTCTGAATTCTAATTCTTCTTGCAGATCTCTAATACCATAGCTTATTTATGCGATCGTCCGGTGAGGAGCAACAACACCATTCGTCTTATTGCGGATACATCCCATCACACCTTCTTGACCAGTAGTTCAGTCTCTTGTAACGCAACAGGTTGATAACGGAAATATTTGTCCTCAGCTTATATGCTAACAACTAATCCTAGTCCAATCTTATTTATTATAAACTGCTGAGAGAGAATCCATCAAGTCTCCTACTAAAATCATTTATCCAGCCTGCTCGGAACTAGCACTCATTTCCTGACCTATTCTCCCTTTCATAAGCATTGTCATTCATTTTTTTATTTCCTCCTGAAAGTGTAGTCGTACGCGTCATCAAATCTTCAACATTAATTGTGAAGAACAACAGTCTACTAAAACTCTGCACTATTTTCTTGTTCCCTAAATTCCCCATATCAATCACTTAAGGAGCATATCTGCATAATAACGCAAATTGCAAGTCATACCTAATTATGACCAACTCGGAGCCTTACAACTCGGAAACACGAACCCGTTTTCTCTGTTACTCTATAAAGGAATCTGACTAATCTTACCTTCGAAGACTCATCTTAATTCGTCGGAGGAAAAACTTACTGCACGATCTCCTTTTTGAATGACTTGTATCTTGTCTAAGCAAGATCCATCGAAAGAAGCAATTCAATTTCACCCATCTAGTATCGAAGCGCCACAACTGATTACAGTTCTAACCTTTCTACATCTGAACGGCTATGAATCCTACTGATCCATATATACTGGTAACATTGTCAACCTTTAACTTCATGAATTCTGGAAGCAACATCTCAATAACTTCAGCAGTGATTGGTACCACTATCTGAACAATACGCGACACCACAATCTTTGAAGAGGAGAAAACATTAAGCCTCAAGTCCGGCCAATCTTCATTAATGATTCTACCATCTGGTGCGGATCCTGAAGAACTTTCTTTAATATTAGAACTCGATTAATATCAATAAACGATGTGTCTTTTGTTGGATATATATGCCCTAGAGGCCTTCATTGTATACGATGCTAGGGATATGTATGTACATGACAATCTTGCTTAATATGATAGTACGCTATTTGGTTTGACTTTATCTTAACGTGTGATATATTTTACTTTGTATTTATAAACATGTTGATAAAGCCCATAGGGTGTTTGCCTGACTACCGGCGTTGTGATGGCAGTCATACTTGTGGGAGCTGGATAGTCAATAGGAACATTCTTAGATGTCCCTGGTCGTAGGAGTATCGAGACTGGGCATCGATACTCCGGAGTAGACTAGTGTATACATATCTAGACCATGAGGAGGGGCGATGGATTGGTCCCGCAGCCATTGGTGGAGTGCACCTAAGATTGTATACAGATGCTCACTGGGTGTGAGTACACCGGACAGGACTCGCCGAGAACTGACTGGATGGTATTTATACCTAACGTCAGATAGCAGTTCTCCGGTGACATGTGTGCAGATGGTCTGTTGACTTAAGGTCATCATTTGTCTTGTGTGAGTTCCCACTGTGCTTTGATTACTGCCCTACCACGGTTCAAAGGAGTCGTGCAAACAGATTTTAGTTGGGCACAGTCCCGAGCCACGTGGAGGCAGTGAGCGACTGTTAGGGATTCGTCTTTCCCGGTATAGAGAGTTGATATCGCACAGTGATCGGTTGGTCATTACCATAAGTCCCTGGCCAGGGATGATTGAGAATTGCTGATGGACTGATCAGTAGATTCTCGGATGGTCTTGAGCCATGCCGGTACGACTTGTACGGTTGTTAGGGGTCTGACGTTCACCACCCCCTAGACCATACATGTGATACTCTTAGACGAACAGACCGGACTGCGCGGATATTGTCACGGACAGGCTCAGTAGGAGTTCGGATGGGTTTCCTCATCGGCCTTCTTATCAACATCTACCTGGGGATCGTTACGTACAGCTAGTGCCGCTTGCGGTCTATGGTTAAACCCACTGCCAGTGTAGTGGTCGAGTCTTTAGAGTCCCACACAGAGTTTTCCCAACTCCAAGCTAAACGATTGATTGGTAGAGATTTTACGATCAAAAATATAATTACCGCAATCAAGAAACGGCATCGCTTCGCAGCTAGCCGGTGAGTGCGGGTCGATCCACAGAGACGGGTAAATTCCTTTAGTGTGTCTTAAAGAGTTGATTCTATTTGTCGTTTTGGTTTTATAAAAATCTAGATCTAAAACTTAATTAATCTAATTTAAATTCTTGCTAGGGTTAGGCTTAGAGGAAGTTTTGGAGATTGATGTTTCCTCACCGCTTTCAATACCGTATTTTAGATCCATTAGGTGTTATAGTAATTATCGATAAAGTGGATACGACTCTTTTGGGAAGATGTTTTCTTCCTCTAGATTCGCATCCTTCATTTATCGTTAATTACCCTAACCCCCATGGAAAACGCGCGCAACCGGCCCTTTATACTGCGGTTCACCGTTACCTCGAGGGGTAGGGTGCCGCAGGGAGAGGTTGTGCGCGCATGCATGGAGTTCTTAATGGGTTAGTTTAATATGGCATTGAAAGGGGTGAGAGATCTTATCTCTCAACCCTTTCCCTAAGGCTAACCCTAACAAGCGAGAAGACTACTCGCTCATTAGGGGATGAAATAACATTAAAAGAATAAAAGAAAAACACTTACTAATGGTGATGGCTCCCTCCAAGCGATAAAGAACAGATCTGAATGTCACTTCCAGAATTTCTGAATTTTATTTATTGAAAAGAGGCATACAATTTTTAGATCTAAAATTACAATTTATAGGAAAATAGGAAACCTAGGGTTACAGACTCTCGCACATGCAAAATTAAAGATTTGACCCCTGAAAATCCTAACATCTGCACCGACGCACCGACGCACCAAAATTCCATCGACACGTGTATTATATGGCCGCGGATCCGCGGCGCCAGGCTGGGTTTGGCCGCGGATCCGCGACCAAACTGTAGACTTGGGCTGCCAAAAGTTTGGGCTTGATTCAGTGTCTCTGTGAGCTTCTGTTTCTTCACTTATTTTCTCTTTTGAGCTTCTGGTTTTCCTCCAGATGTTTCAGTGAACACTTGTAAGTATCTTTTGACCGTTTGCATTAACATTTTGGACCTTGCATTGTTCTTCATCTAGGCTAGACTAGGATCCGTCTAATAGTTGGTCAAAAGTCCCTTTTCTGTTGTTTTGTGTCTTTTTCACTGTATTTGCTCCAGAAACCTGTATCCTGTAATATGCAACAAACGTGCGTAAAGAGTACCTGTTTATTTATAAAAAGGATAATAATAGGGGAATGATAAATGCAATATTATAGTCTGAACAAATACCCCCAAACTTACCTTTTGCTCGTCCTCGAGCAAACTTATTATTTTATTCACTAAAATCCTAACCGCACTTTCGCAGGGAAACGCGATTGCACTGAGCACGTGCAACAAGCCGTTAAACCTCTAGGTGTCCCTAGTAGGAGGAGTGTTGTCTCCTGAGGGTTTTCAGCGGATTACACCCACAAAATCCTATCAACTCGGCCCATTGACTTTTGTTCTCCAATTAGGTCTTCTAATAAGGAATTCTATTATCTTTTACTTGTAAATTATCTACCCATATTCTTCACACTTCCTCATTATTTAACTTAAGATTATATATGTTATGTAGACTTACTTAGCATTCGGCATTTCTTAAGTTTTCCTTCTAGGGTTACATCTCCACTCAGAAATTTCTATCAACTCTATTAAAGATACAAATTTTATCTTTCATTCCTCTCTCTTATCTAAATTCCAATCACGTACCCCTACGTGTGTGTATAGATCACCCCTACACTTGGAAATTCAATTCAAGCAATCATGCCCTTGTCCATTGTCCAAGGTACTAATTAGTTGGTGAATGAAATTTGCTTACACATCCTTCATGCGACCGTTAATACTTCTTGAGGTACCAACGACCGATTACAAAATGCGTTTGCACTTTAAAGCGTACTTCCTAGTCCTTGCAACACCCAAGGCTTTAGCAGTGACTCCCAAACCAGTTGGTCTAAGGCACTAGGCGATGAAGCACCCTCGCTAAATATTTTTCTATTTTTACAGCCTTAAGTAATCACAAAAACCAGTGTCCATTTTTTTTTTCTTTATTCACCTTTTTTTTTTCTTTTTTTTTTCATTGTACTGAGGACTTTAGACAATAGCATTTCAAGGTCTCTTCTACTATTCCAAGTTTCAAGGTGCGTGAATGTGCAAATTGTAGGGTATACATTTTCAGAATTTAGACTTAAGCTAGGAACTATCTTTCAAATTTATACTCTAATAAGAACATCAATATTCTTCCCTTGTTTCGACTTAGCCCAAGAAGTGAACCCAAAATATGCATATTTCTAAATAAACTACAAGGCATATACTTTCTACCGTTAAACTTTAAGGAAGATTATTTTTAGGGTTTTTAATTTACTAAGTCTAAGATCTAGTTGTTCCTAGCCAGTTAACCCATTCGTCAAACTCAAGTCAATTAGCCAAAATTGAATACAATTATTTTTATAATTTTTTGAAATTTTTCAAATTTTTATGGGTTTTCAAATAAATATGCAAATGCAAAAATATATACAAATGAATGCGAAGGAAGAAGACGTACCGAGCATACCCCCAAACTTGAACTTGACAGTGTCCTCACTGTCATGCTAAACCAAGAGGGTCTAAATCACGGCACTTCCCTGTTTATTTATTTACAAATATATATATATATATATATATATATATATATATATTTTTTATTATTTAAGAAAAACAAAAATATGTACAAAAAGATCCTCCCCCAAACTTCTTTTAAACTATGTTAGACATTACTGCCAAACTTTGCCTAGACCAAACTTCAACACCAACCAGTTGAAAAATTTATCAGTAAAGAATATTGGGTGGTTGAAAAATAAGTTGTGGTGGTCCGCAAAGAATTGGGAAAGATAGAAGTAGTGGTATGGGAGGTGTGGAGGTAAATATACAGGTGATGGTGATGCATCGATACGAGAATGTAAGTGATCAGCAATCAGTGGAGGGTTGGCATTCTCGTACCTTATTAAAAGAAATGGGGGTATTTCAACTTCTAAGGGAAAAAGTTGGCTCACCACAATACCCCCAAGATGTTCCCGTGTGTCCTCTATTGACATGGCATCATCCATCAATTGTGTATGATATTCAATTATGAGGGAACTGATCTCCTCGATGTCCGCCATAGTCCTACCGAAAACTTGCCGCCTATCTTGTAAGACCGTTAAGAGGGCATTCTCTTGCTCGAGGGCTAGAGAGGCCGATATAATAATGGGAAAGGTCTCATTCTCACCTATGTAAGCATATCTAAGGTGAGACGGCAAGGGCGTGAGTTCGAGTTTCGGAGACGAAAGAATCATTGCGGAATCTACCTCGAACTCAAAGGACTCCAACATAGGTTCGAAATCACTGCAAACAACCGATTCGGATGGTTCGACTGACTCATCCAAAAATTCAAACGACTCATATTCGGGCTGCGAGTCGTCATCATCCAAAAAAGTGAAACATTCATAATCAACATCGGTTGTGTCAACGGTGGTAGGCTCAAGGAGGGACGCACTAGTGGCGTCAAAACTGTTTTCATCAAATAGAAATCTTTCAAGCTTGCAGTCCTCCTGCGTGATTTCGTGAATAGAGCAAACTTCTCGTGTACTACTTTTAGGTACGGGGGGCAGACTTCCCATCTTATAAATATTGAACTCACTAGACCTCTTTCCGAAGGATAGGGTCATGGAGCCATTGCGACAATTTATTATGGCATTGGAAGTGGCCAAAAATGGTCGACCAAGAATCACCGGAATTTGGTTTATTGGGTTAGCAACAGGTTGTGTATCCATAACGATTAAATCAACGGGGAATATGAATTCCCCGACTTTAATCAACACATCCTCTAGCTGACCCCTTGGATAGGTGATTGATCGATCAGCCATTTGGAGAGTGCAACGAGTGGGTTTCAACTCTCCAACCCCTAATTGTTCGTACACGGAGTAGGGAATCAGGTTAACACTAGCCCCTAGATCTAAAAGTGCTTGATTAATTTTCTTATCCCCAATTGTAATTGATATCGTAGGACAGCCGGGGTCCTTTCGTTTTTGGGGTAAGGTTTGATGGTGGTTAATAGCATTGCTCACTGCACTAGCCACTAGCACTTTCTTGGGTACTTGAGATGCTTTTCTCTTTGAAGTGCATAATCCCTTTATGATTTTCGCTTATGAAGGGACTTGTTGGATAGCATCCAAGAGAGGTATATTTATGCTAACCTGCTTAAATATCTCCACAATCTTCTCCATTTGTGTATTTGGTTTATTAGGACTCAACCTGTTTGGAAATGGTGCATTTTGAAAATTAGTTGAGTCAAATGTTTGTGGAGCAGACTGTGGATTAGGAACGGATCCCGGTGTAGATGTGTTCGTGTTGTGAGAAATGGGTCCGTTAGAGCTAGAAGAAGTAGAGCCGTGTGAAGGGTGGAGAATAAGCTCTAAAGAAAAAGGTGAAGAAGGAAGTGAAGAAAATGAAGAAGGGGAAGAAGAAGAAGAACCACCGGCGGGGATGTCATCACTAGTTTCCACATTATTTTGCAACTCTCTTCCGGATCTCAACGTGGTCACCGCATTTACATTGTGATTGTGATATGCGTTTTGTGCGTGACCGGGATTGGGCAATGGTTGAGATGGAAGCTTTTCCTTTTCTCTCTCGCTCAACGCAGCAGTTAATTGTGCAATTTGTGCCTCAATAGATTTGATACTTTGATCGTGTGAGGCATTGTTATTCATTAAAGATTGCACGTAACTTTCAAATATTGCTGCGGATTCTGTAGTTTGCTTGAGAAATGCTTCAAGACTTTTCTCGAGCGAGCTAACCTTATCATCATTAGGTTGAACCAAATTGTTCGTTTGATTTGTATAAGGTTGTTGTTGGAAAGGTTGCTGGTTTTGAGTTTGTAAGGGTGCTTGTTGTTGTTGTGGAGGAAGTCTTTGAAAATTATTATTCCCTTGGAACTGTTGATTTGGGTGACTCCTCCACCCCTGATTGTATGTCGAAGAGTACGGATCGTTTCTTTGTCGTTGCTGAAATGCAGCATTGACTTGATCCTGTCCTTGAATGGGTGCATTATAAGGACACTCTTCGGTTAGGTGCGACGGGTTCGAACAACAAGCACAAACAGTTTGTGTGGGTAGAGTAGGGGCAGGAGAAGACGTGAGATTTTGGTCTCAATGGCTTCTAGCTTTTTCATAAGTGAGGCCATCTCGGCCTTCATAGCTATCGACATATCTATTTGATGTATGCTTGCCCTAGATTGACCAACTGAAGAAGATGATGTGGTCTTGGTACTCTCCCACTGAATTGTTTGCTCACTTAGGTCCTCAAGAAACTGCCAAGCTTCGTCGCTAGACTTGGAGAGAAAATGACCTTGACATATTGTTTCTAGCAACTGCTTCGTTGCTGCGTTCAATCCCTCGTATAAAGTTTGGCAAAGTTGCCAATTTTCTATCCCATGATGAGGACATTGAACGAGTAGGTCCTTAAATCTCTCGAAGCACTTCCAAAATGGTTCGGAATGAAGCTGTGAAAATTGTATGATTTCGTTTCTGATTCTAGCAGTTTTATGATGAGGGTAGAACTTTTTCAGAAAAGCTCTCACAAACTCGTCCCAATTTCTAATGGAGTGTGATGCGGTGCTGTATAGCCACTTCTCGGCTAGGTCACATAAGGTAAAAGGAATGACCCTTAGCCTTATTGCGTCATCACTTAATTGGGTTGTCTTCATCATGGCGCAAACGTTTTGGAATTTATTAATGAAAATATATGCATCTTCGGATTCCAAACCATGAAATTTTGGCAGCATATTGATGAAGTGTGGTTTTATTTCAAAATTATCCCCATTCGCCGGTGGGGGTGAAAGACATGTGGGTAAAGAAGTGCGGACGGGGTAGAAGAGATCCTGGAGCGCGATTCGTACGGGCGCTACAACAGGCGGAAGATTCGGATTATTCGCACCTGGCGGAGGTGGAATCATTCCCGTCGTTAAGGTATCGTTGGGGTTGAATCCCGACATACCTTCGAAAGAAGAATTTGAATGTGGAGGTAAGGAAGTGGACGGAAGATCGACGAAGGGTTCGTCGAAGGGTTCGTTGGTCGGTACCAACGAAACACGGACTAATCGGGCGTTAGTATCCCTAGTCTAAAATGACATACACTAAAGGGTAGTGCAGTCAGAAAAAAGAGAAAAACAGAATGTGGGGGTAAGATAACGTCAGTGAGAAGAAGTGGTGGAAGTGAGTTTCAAGTTTCTTTAGCGGCAAGTTGCAAGTTTTTTTTTTTAAAAGATTTTTCTTTTTCTTTTTCTTTTATTTATGTGAAGGTTTTGCAAAAAAGGTTTTTGAAAACGGACTCGTGACACCAATGTGTCAACCACACATGCACAATCAGGCCTAGATCTAGGGTCGCCTAGGTCTGCTAGACAGCTCCTAACTAGGGCTAGAAATAGACCTCAAACCGCCTCTTCACGGACAAATACGGCCAGGTAAGTGGGAAGGAACCACCACTACAGTGGGCCTAATTAAAAACCACTAGCCTAGACACCGCAATGTCGGTTAGGATAAACGGCCGATGCCTACCCTAGTCCTTTTCCTATTGAGCTCGCTGTCCTTAGGTCCGAGTCTAATCTTTTTTAATTAAAGGTGGTCGATGCAAAATGCTTAGGTGTTTTCTGGGGTCCTGGGAAGGGTGATGAAATCCCCACCCAATCTGAGTTTGGTCAAATAGCCCCTTAGAATCCGGTTAAATTATGCAAAACAAATAAAATTTCACTTGCAATCAAAATTTTTCAGCGCAGCGCAAAGAAACCTGCAGAAATCTGTTATTTAGAAGGGGGAGAAAGACTTTTTTCGCAAAGAACCCTGCAGAAAATTTTTACAGATAGAGATATGGAGATTGACAGAGGGAAGAAGGAGGAACAAACTCACAAAATTTAGTGCGCTGACGTGGCAGTCAAGGCGCGGATCCGCGGCGGGAGGCCCACTTAGGCGGCGGAAAAGCGGCAAACTTAGGGTTTCAGCTTCAGAAAAAATTTGGACTGCTCTGTGCCTTTATTTCCTCTCTGTTCTTATATGCAACTTTCTGATTTCCTCTCTGTAAATTTCCAGATCTTCGATTCTTCGCTGTTCCTACAAGATTCAAAAGATATACCCTTCAAACAGATCAAATTTGATAATTTTTTGCATTTTTTTTATTTTTTCAGATTTTTATGATTTTTAAAATTTATATCAACCCGAAAATTCACAAAAAGAAATATTACGCCGTCCCCGGCAACGGCGCCATTTGATTGGTAGAGATTTTACGATCAAAAATATAATTACCGCAATCAAGAAACGGCGTCGCTTCGCAGCTAGCCGGTGAGTGCGGGTCGATCCACAGAGACGGGTAAATTCCTTTAGTGTGTCTTAACGAGTTGATTCTATTTGTCGTTTTGGTTTTATAAAAATCTAGATCTAAAACTTAATTAATCTAATTTAAATTCTTGCTAGGGTTAGGCTTAGAGGAAGTTTTGGAGATTGATGTTTCCTCACCGCTTTCAATACCGTATTTTAGATCCATTAGGTGTTATAGTAATTATCGATAAAGTGGATACGACTCTTTTGGGAAGATGTTTTCTTCCTCTAGATTCGTATCCTTCCTTTATCGTTAATTACCCTAACCCCCATGGAAAACGCGTGCAACCGGCCCTTTATACTGCGGTTCACCGTTACCTCAAGGGGTAGGGTGCCGCAGGGAGCGGTTGTGCGCGCATGCATGGAGTTCTTAATGGGTTAGTTTAATATGGCATTGAAAGGGGTGAGAGATCTTATCTCTCAATCCTTTCCCTAAGGCTAACCCTAACAAGCGAGGAGACTACTCGCTCATTAGGGGATGAAATAACATTAAAAGAATAAAAGAAAAACACTTACTAATGGTGATGGCTCCCTCCAAGCGATAAAGAACAGATCTGAATGTCACTTCCAGAATTTCTGAATTTTATTTATTGAAAAGAGGCATACAATTTTTAGATCTAAAATTACAATTTATAGGAAAATAGGAAACCTAGGGTTACAGACTCTCGCACATGCAAAATTACAGATTTGACCCCTGAAAATCCTAACATCTGCACCGACGCACCGACGCACCAAAATTCCACCGACACGTGTATTATATGGCCGCGGATCCGCGGCGCCAGGCTGGGTTTGGCCACGGATCCGCGACCAAACTGTAGACTTGGGCTGCCAAAAGTTTGGGGTTGATTCAGTGTCTCTGTGAGCTTCTGTTTCTTCACTTATTTTCTCTTTTGAGCTTTTGGTTTTCCTCCAGATGTTTCAGTGAACACTTGTAAGTATCTTTTGACCGTTTGCATTAACATTTTGGACCTTGCATTGTTCTTCATCTAGGCTAGACTAGGATCCGTCTAATAGTTGGTCAAAAGTCCCTTTTCTGTTGTTTTGTGTCTTTTTCACTGTATTTGCTCCAGAAACCTGTATCCTGTAATATGCAACAAACGTGCGTAAAGAGTACCTTTTTATTTATAAAAAGGATAAGAATAGGGGAATGATAAATGCAATATTATAGTCTGAACAACGATATAGAGGTTGTACGGTTTTACGACAAGGGTTCGGACGCATACGTGTTTAAACGCACGTACGACATTCTGACAGTTTTTACTAGCCGGCTTTGGTTTAAGCCAGATTCTAGTATCGGGTTATTGGATTTATACAGTCTAAAGTTTTTCCGTGTTTTCACGGATGGGAGGGGCGTTCTCGTAATTTCCGGGAAGCTTCTAGAAGCATGGTGACTCGAGGGTTTAGGTGGCATTATCATTAAATGCAATTGTGACTCATTTTGTGTGATTCATCATATCATTAATGCATCATTAAATACTTAATGACTCATATAGTGAATCACTCATATTGAATTAATGAAGGATGATGAAGGATCATATTTATTCATTTATTTGATAATTCATTATGCTTCATATATATTCAAGTGAGAAGCTTTTTCATTTCATTATCATCTCCACCTTCTCTCTCCTCAAGCTCACTCTTTCTTCAAACCCTAATCCTACCACTCATGAGTTGAGACCAAGGATTAGAATAGACTAAACACTCCATAACCTAACTCTATATCATCTTAGTTCCTTTGATTAGCAACTAGAGAAACCATGTTACCTCAAGTTTAGAGGTGAAGCTTGGATTAGGGTTCTCGGGGTGGATCATCTATCACAGAAAGGAGGCTGAGGAGGACGTAGAGATCGTAAAAACGAAGGACACGTATCACTAGGTATAATCTCTTTACATAGTAGCTAAGAACTTCTATGGTAGTTGCTAATTATCGTTTAGTAAAGATCTTCGGTTAGTCGATGTATGCTTCAAGAATAAGATTGTTTTTCATATTTCCGCCTCCCTACAACTCGTGGGGTGTTGCACATCGACTTACATCTTTATATCATCGGAAATTCACCCCGGTTAGTTCTTGTCCCAGACAAGTCTGCTTTGACCGTATCTCTAACTGTAGCCCTCTCAGCACCCATAAACATGGTGACTGAAACAATCAATCATGCACTGACGAAGATAGATAAACGGAATGAATAGAAGAAAGATCTCAAGATATAAATCCTAAGGTAACTTAGGTGGAGTATCATATCGTAAATATGCCGCGGAACATATGTACGGTACGTCACTCTACTTAGTACCTACTCTATCAATAAAGGTCATCCTATATAACGAAAGTTCGGATATAAGACTCCCAAAGTCAAGTCTAAATCCTATAAGGTCAAGCCCAGGTAACAAAATGTATTCCCAGACTCCATATAGTCAACCTAAACTCGAACAAAGGTTAAACCAAATGCTCTGATACCAACTTTGTCATGACCCAAATATGACATGTGACCGGCACTTAAAATACGTGACATCTAAAGACGTCGACGCGATTCAAGTAAGCCGAAACCCGGAATCTAAACCCTTTTTAAAATATTGGAGGTGAGTTTTAAAATAGTCATCTGATAAAAATCAATTTAAAATAACATCTAAATTTAATTACGTATATTGAAAAACATTTATGACGTTTTGAAAGCTTGACATCACCTCCCTTACACTTTTATAAAAACCGGATATAATATAATAATAAAATAGCATCCCAACGGGAGCTAGTCTCTACGTACAAACGATGTTGCAACCAACAATCTAAATCAGAAATCGACTCCAAAGAGTGCGATATCACCACACATAAACTTTAAGTTTTTTATCTAAGTCTATAATATACCATTTCTAAGTTGATGGAGTTTCCACTAGATACAAGAATATATGAATAAGCAAGAGTGAGTATGATACAATAATAACCCACTTACCAATCAATCCTCGAAAAGAATGTGTGCCCAAGCTGCTAATAATCCAAACGGTAAAACCTGCAAGAAACTGTGGCACAACTGGGATGAGCTGCCAACTCAGTGAATAAAAGAACATCTACAGGTAGAAATCGAAATGCATGACGATACCTAGGTCATAAGTATAGTCCTATCATAATCTATACCAATATACTATATGATCTGTATATGTGCAATACTAACTATCATGCAGTCCCAAGTATAATATCTTCATATCATATGAGTCAAAATCATGAATCTATATTTCGTTTTGGAATTCCTTTTTGTATATGAATGTCTGTACAAATATATGCAGGTACTGTCCTTCGGACCATTCCTGGTTGAATCCACTAATAATATCTAACTGTGTACCTGATGATAATGATCACAGAATATATATTTATACATACATACATATACATACACACACACACACACACACAGATATATATATATATAGATGTCCAGTATCGACATCGAAATCCGAAATCTCTCGTGTTCATCATCGACACGTAAATATATATACCGTCGACACCATCTCAACAGATGATCGTCACCCGATATCCTGGCTACGATCAGTATACCCTGGATATCCGCCGTGCTCAATTGAACCCCAGTCAGTATCCCCTGGATATCTGCCATGCTCATTTCTATCTCCGGTCAGTATCCCCTGGATATCTGTCGTTCTCATTTCTATCTCCGGAATCGAGTATCCTCGTTAGGCTTCCCGCCTATAATGCGGCTATCCTGCCCCTCGGCCCCGACTGGGTCCACCATATATCCAACTGTATGCCCACCAACTCAGTCTGGATAATATACAGATCTACAACCGTATGACCGCCAACTCGGTTCGGATATCAAAATCAGAAAACACAAAACTCATGGTGGACGTTTTCTCATCATATCAAAATATCAAGAGAGGAATAAGAAACTTGCATAGATTGTATTGATGATATATTATATATATACATATATAACAGTGTCGCATACCACCGATATATATCATCAGGTGTAAATACCTAGAAAATCCAAAGAATCAAATACCGCATTTATATTAGTAATATTCGTAATTTACAACAGGAATAAAGAAGACTACGTAATTACATCACATAAACATAGATTTAAATTTTACTGTGACATGGTACTACTAATGATGTGTAGTGTAGCATATGCGTCTGTGCTCGTGCAACAAGGCAATCATTAGTATTTGTGCAAGTGTCCTACGGTGTAACAACCTATTTATTTTAATACATATATGACAGTACAGTTCTACAGTGACACGGCAGTACCAATGAGATGTAATGTAACATATATTCACGTGTTTGTGCAGCATAGTACTCATTGGTATTTGTGCAGTGTTCTATCAGAGTGTGCATAATGCAGAAACATATAATATAGATAATATAATGCAAACATGTAAAGAAATCTAAACGTACTTATTGTAATTATTTGCTATGAGCTATACTATTTTCTTTAGAAATGATCGAAACGTTAAGTTTGAAATAAGGAAGCTGCCCTAAATTTAAAATAGATATCCCTTTTTGAAACTGGCACGCATCCTAGTATTTTTATTTAAAAGACAACGTATCGTAGTTTTTAAAAGAATGCAGCTCACACAAGTATTACATTCTAAAACAGAATATAATCTAACTCTACGAGTCAAAAGATAAATTGGTCGTTATTCGGCATACAAAGTTCATCATTTCCAATACATATAAATCATTGTATTATATCTCATCATATCACTGTATATGTATCATCTCAAGTCTAGCGTGATCTCTCGTACAATTCATCAAACCATATCCATATCGTGTCACTGTATCTGTATCATCACAAATATGGCATGATCCCTCGTATAAATCCATCCAACCATATCCATATCGTATCACCGTATCTCATCTATAACTATGCATGAAACTGTATGAAATTGAAGGATATATTATATGCGATACTATATAAATATTTTGAATAAATACTAAATTAACTAGATATCATAATACTATTTATAAGGTTGCGGGGGTGCTATACGCCATCCACCCGACTTCCCTAGTAGATGTAAATCTACTCACCAACTTAGAAGCTCGCTGAATCCACGCTGCTACATCGCCCACTCCGTCTCGGAATCCTCGAATCGTACCTATCTTCATATTTAAATCGCATAGAAGTAAATATCATAACGAAAACCAAAACAACAAGCTAAACGCCCGTAGATTAGAACCTACAGCACACTTAACCCAAAATGATAGCAAAATTCTGTCGTTAACATATAAACGTCAACGTTTCAGCTGCAACATCAAAATATGAAAACTCCGTATCGTAAATATCTGAAATTTGATAAAACCATTCCTAAAACGTTCCCAGATATTACTGTGTACATATTTAAACCATACAAACAATACAGAGACTTGTAAAATACCAACTCAAAGCTACAACAGAAAAACCAACACCAATTGTCAAGGGATGGCCGGCGTCGCCGGAATTTTGGGGTGGGTCGCCGGATTTTGTGGTGAATTTGGTGCTCTGGTTTTAAGCGTGGTCTTCTAGTTTTCTCATTATAGTTTTGATCTATCTATTTTTTCTAATGATTATACTTATTAGTTCCAGATTCACTTTCTGTAGTTAAATTATCACAAACACTAAACGTGCTATGTGTTGTATATATAATTTTGCTCCTAAACTGATATTAGCTTACACATTTAACCCACTAAAAAATTAACTTATTTAAACAATACCAAACATACTTAAATACCTACAGAGATATACCCAAAACCCCACAACACCCCATTCCTCTACAAATCCGGCGAGATAGGATTTTCCTTGATGGTCGCCGGCCAAAATCCGAGCACCGGGGTTTGTTTTCTTATGGTTAATTCTAGCTCTAGATTATAAGATCCAGGTACTGTTTGATCAGTCTAATTATTATTTAAACTAGAGCAGATTCACATAGAGGCTATGTTTCACAAAATACGATATTACGATATTCGATTTCTAATGTAAAGCAGTTTCAGAACTAAAATCACACAGGGTTCAAGGATTATACCTACAGCAAGATCACTGAAAAAACTTCCTCTAAGGTGCACAAGCTCAAGATCCTAGCTAGAGGGTGATGGTGAAGCCTTAGCACTCAGCTCTTCTTTTCACTCATTCATGTTTTCTTTTGTGAGTTCTTAATGTTTTCTTTCTCTTCCCTTTTTTTTAATCTTCTGATCTTATGAACTGAATAATGGTTAAGATAAGGAAAAGAATGAGAGTTTGTTGTAGAGAAAGGAGGAGGTGGAAAGTGCAAGGTGGTGGTGTAAATGGAAGGAGGAGGAGGTATCACACAAGTAGTGAGGTGGGGTTTCATGCAAGTAGGTGGTGTTGCAAGGAAAAAGGTGGGATTTTCATGCAAGAATGATGTGGACATATTAAATGTCTTCTATGATATGCTATGCCATGGTTACAACCTAAGCTTAACACGACCTTACCCTTTTTGCATAACAACCCTTAACAAATTCTAATTTGCATAAGGAACTAACCTTATCACATAACCCCCCATACTATATCATATTACACATGAAGCCAATCTTTTCATTAAAACCCTTATGATTTATTAATATTGCAACTAAACTTTAAATTTAATTTGTTTCACATACCACTTATGAAATATCCTATTTTGTTTCAATAACCTTGTAAATTAACATTTTATTATTTAATTAACTAAATTAATTTATTATTTAAATTTTCGAAATTTTACAGAAAACCATTAACGTAATGAACTTGATATCATTGTTAGAACTGAGCGATTCTTAAAAAGAGTGGCTTAGGCTCCGAATTTGAAATGATTGGTTTCTAATGAAAAAAGCCGAGTGAATTTCAAATTTGGTTCTTACAAGATCAATTTTAGGTTTATTACTTTTCATTAATTCAATTAGTGAGATCCCATCATTTAACTCCTATCACATCAGAAACAACGAAAATAAAACGCACATTTATGCCATCCACATTCGCTACTGGGCCCCGGGTCTTCACCGTAAGGTTACTAAACTTGCGGCATGGAGGGTAGGGCTAGTGCGGATGCAAAACATAAATAACATTTATTTATATATCATATATATATATATTCTTCTTAGGCATGATATAATAACATCACAGGTAAGCGGAAGAAGTAAATAAACGGATTAGCGGATATATTAAGAATTACGCATTTTGTTCAAGCCAAAACGAAATATTGATCCCACAGTCGTCCGAACTACTCATGTGTGAAAATCCTAGAACCCTATGAGTACGGCAAGCTACCCACCAAGCACTCAAAGTGAAGCAGCCCCCCTCAATGAAATGAGTGGATCGCCAAGCACTTCGAATGCCTGGTAGCTTGGGTACTCCACTTTAGGTCAATCCTAGATACATAAAAGAAATATTTATACAATGAAGGCAACAACAACCTCAACCCGGTATGTCCCAATAAAATATTATACATCTCAAATGAATACATGAATATATATCATCAGAACATCTAGTTTCACACGGGCCTATTCATCATGACGATCTCACTAAACCATAACATTAAAAACAACATAGAACAAGCACACAATGCGCAACCCCTATGTCATCGAATCGTATAGCAACAAGATTGGGGTTTACAAATGCATTCATCTCAGAACAAACACGCCAAATACAATTAGAATCGCACAACCCTTTAGGTGATTGATTGATCTGTGAAAAAGTGTGTAGTAGTAACCGCAGTCAATAACGGTGTCGTTTGTAGCTAGCCGAGATGAGTACGGGTCGTCCGCAGGATGCGTGGAACTTTTAATCTTTCTTTAGACGAGTTGATTAGAATAAAAGAATAGGGAGAATAGTTGTAGATTCTAGATTATGTTGAATACGGATGTAGAATATATATAGTTTTAAGATCTAATTTAAATACGGATATAGATTTTATAGGGAAAAGGCTTGTAGGGTTCGTTAGGATTTAGTAGTCATGGATGAATACTAAAGATGACTCCTTTTATCTTTTGATTGATTTAAAACTAGATTGATAGTGATGAATGAGAATTAGGGTTCTTGGAAGAAACTAGGGTTTCCCCACTATTGACCCTTGTCCCTTCATTGATCTCTATTTATGTTTAGCCCTTAACAAAACAATTGTTAATCTGATCTCAAATCACGGTCAAGACTATCAATAAATTGTAGCACGCCCGATTAGGATGTTAACGATTCTTTTGCTAAAGTTTATAAACTTCATAAGACGTAAAAGAAGTTAAAATATTTTCTCATCCATTGTTCTACCCTAATCCTACGAACCCTATCAAGCGGAGAATTACTCGCGCATAATAGAGATAGAAGAAGAAAGGATAGAGAATAAGATCATAATGTAGAAATTAAATACAGAAATAATTAAACTAATGATCTACCTTTATTAATCAACTTCACAAGAACAAATCCTATGTGTTTAGATTACAAGAAAAAGAAGTTGCTCTCGATCTCTGCCTCGTAGGAAGTAGATGTTCCGTCGATACTCACGTCGCATTATCACGTCGAATCGCGGACCTGTCATAGATCACTTGTTCTTTGACGATGCTTTGCTTCGTGTTAAAGGTGCTGATTTCTAGTTTTAGCCCTCAGTTCTTTATATAGCTACAGAAGATACAAACTCTTGATGTCATATGTAAGGGTTTGTTGAGAAGATCCTACCCATAAAATCCCAAACCCTAATTCCTCAGAACGGCCGCGGATCTACCACGTTTTGAGTGTATTTTCCGCGGTTGGGCGGTGGGATAGTGGGATCAGTTGATGAAAATTCTTATGTAGCCTCATATTAACACATGGAGATTGCTGTGATATCTGGAATCTTCACATCTTCTCTGAGTCTCTGCCAGTATTGATTTATGATTTAATTAAACTTCATCAGCAGATTTTTGATTCCCGATATCCCGATCTCATGAACTGAGCTAGATCTTGCACAATATCACCATGAATAATGTTAGTAATATTTGTTATAGAGATATTATTCTAACCATTTGTATGCTATTATATCTTTTACAGAATCTTGATTAGAATATTTGATATGATATGCATAATAAAAATATTATATAAATATTATATGCATATATTTTCCTTCATAATATTAATTATAATATATAAACATATGGTAAATAGTATTTTGCAGATAAACCCAAATATGTTCTATATTTATAATAAACACCTTTAGATATTTAAGAAAGTAAGGAAAATGTTATATCAAATGTGTGATATTTTCGGCTGAACAAATACCCCCAAACTTAACTTTGATCATCCCGAGCAAACTAGTTATTCAAGAGAGGGAGAAAAAGAAAAACCTATGTTGCACACTTTCGTAAGCAACATGATTGCACTGAGCACGTGCAACAAGCCATTAAACCTCTGTGTGTCCCTAGTAGGAGGAGTGTTGTCTCTTGAGGGTTTTCAGCGGATTATACCTACAAAATCCTATAATAAAAGAAAGAATATGAAAGTTACGTACAAAGATAAGAACTATAAAAGAAATAATTTGAAAATAAGAGTTTCTAACTACACCAGTTTTTCAGTTGCCATGAGCCCTATATTAATGGTCGTGAAAAGATGTTAGAAATCACATCATCCTTCAATAAAACATTGTCTTTAGTCTTCCTCCCTACATTTCTTCCAAACATTGATCATATACCCCTACGTGTATGTAAAAGACATCCCTATACTTAGAGAATTCAATTCAAGCTATCATACTCTTTTCCATCTTCCAAAGTACATTTTAGTCGGTGAATATTTTAGATGGAATTGCTCACACATTCTTCATGCGACCGTTAATACCTCTTGAGGTACTAACCAACCGATTACAAAATATGCTCGTGCATTTAGGCATAATATCCTCGTCTTAAAATAATTAAGGCTTAGCAATGGCTCCCAAACCAGTTGGTCTTAAGTACTGGGTGATAAAGCACATTCGCTATATTTTTTTATGCTACCTTAAGTAATTACAAAACCAGTGTTTATTTTTCTTCACCATTTTTTTATTCATATTTTTATTTTTCTTCATACCAAGGCTTTTAGACAAGAGCATTTCAAGGTATCCTCTACTATCCCAAGTTTTAGGATATGTGCAAGTGCGTATAGTAGGGTATCAACGTTCAAATGTTTGGCCTCAAGAATATGGACTATATTTTAGAATTATTTTTATCCTCAGATTAGTAATTTCCTTCATCTTACTAAACCTTGGGACAACGGCTCATAATTACTTATTACTAGCTTCATTTAAGAAAACATCTAATTTTCTTGTTTTTCTCAAACTATTCCTATCTTTAATATGTAATTTTTCACTTTCAAAATTTCATTATCAAAAAAATTTTGTGCTTATATACAGTATAATGCAAAATAATGCGTGAATAAGCACAAACCTCCCCAAAATTTGTTCGCACCATTGTCCTCACTGATGTCACCTGTTAAGTTAAAAAAAAACTGTAAACTTGGGAGGAAAAGTTAGTAATAGGGACATGAATTAATGACAGTGAAATTCTCCCCCAAACTTATTTTTAGCTCATAATTTTGTAAAAATTTTCTTTTCGTTCAAGAGCCAAAATATATTTTCTCCCCCAAACTTGAGTAAAATAGTATTAAGCATTTAAAATTATGAGGGGTGGTTAAAGTTATTAGTCAATATAAAGCTTTATAAGGACTAAAAGTCAACACCAACCATTCAAATATTTTATCGATGTAATGCACTGGTTGGTAGATGATCTGTCACCTATCGACATGAAGAAGTGGGGGGGATTAGAGGTGGAATAGAACGGGTTTACGTCTTGGTTTATATAGACGAAACAGTTATGGTGGATTACTCGCATTCTCGTTATTGATAAGAAGAAGGGGTGGTGGTTCAACTTATTTGTGTTGGGGTTGATTCATCACAACTCCCCTATTTTCTAAGAATGCGAATTCTTCAGCGAAGATTTCCTCAAAACTTTCATCGATATCCCGAATAATAATCTAATCGGAAAGAACGGGATGATACTCGGACTCCATAAAAAGGTTCATATTTAGCGTTAGATGTCGACCCAGACAGCTCGATAGAAGGGTCTGTATGTGTATAATAAATAGCAGGGTCAAACAATAACGTACTAGGGGAGTCGAGATAAGTATCGTGAAGCTTTTCAAGTTCGCTGCTGTCGGAATCTATCATTTTGACATGAGCATAGGGTTCGGATGGTTCACTTTCCAACTTGTAAATGTTAAGCTCAATTGACATCTTCCCGAATGATAGGGTCATAGATCCGTTTCGACAATTGATTATTTTGGAAGTCGCAAGAAAAGGTCGACCTAAAATCATCGGAATTTGGTTTCGTGGGTTCGCCATAGGCTGTGTATCTATAACGATAAAGTCTACAGGGAATATAAATTCCCCGACTTTGATTAACACATCCTCTAACTCACCCCTAGGTTGGGTTATAGATCGATCGACCATCTGAAGAGTGCAGTGCGCCGGTTTTAACTCTCCGATTCCTAATTGCTCATAGACAGAATATGGAAGCAAGTTAACACTAGTATCTATATCTAAATCGAGTAGAGCATGATTGATATTTTTACCCCCAATAGAAATAGATATTGTAGGACTTTCGGGGTCCTTTCGTTTCGTGGGTATTTGTTGGGTAAACGAAGTGTTCACATTACTCGCTAAGAAAAAATTTTTAGGCACTTGAATTTTTTTCTTCCTAGTGCACAAGTCCTTTAGCATTTTCGCATAAGACAGAACTTGTTGAATAGTATCTATGAGAGGAATATTTATGTTAACTTACTTAAAAATTTCCATAATCTTCTCCATTTGTGGACTTGGTCTGTTGCCCCTTAACCTATTTGGATAAGGAGATTTATCAATAAGGGTTGGGTCCAACATTAGAGAAAATTGTGAGGATAGAATGGATCCCAGAATTAGAGTTGGGGTCGTTTTAGGTTGACTCGAGGAAGTGGGCTGAGGGTTCGAGCTTAGGGGAAAACGGAGAATAGGCTCGGAAGAAGGTGGACTAGACGAAATAGGGTTAGAAGTAGAAGCCGGGGTTTCAATTGATTCCTCATCATCAACCTGTTCACCGACGTGGTTGTTCAGCACTCTTCCCGATCTCAACGTAGTATTGGCACTCACATTATAACTTTGTGAGTGGCCAGGATTCGGTAGAGGTTGAGATGGAAGTTTCCCTTTCTCTTTCGCACTCATCGCGGCATTTAACTGTGCAAGTTGTGCTTCTATCGATTTTATGCTTTCATCGTGGGAAGCGGTGTTTTGCATTAACGTTTGGATAGAAGACGTTAAAGTATCCATCGTTCGTATGGAATGTTTAATAAACGTATCCATGCTTCGTTCGAGTGCGGAGATTTTTTCCGTACCAACCGTTTGGAAAGAATCATTAATCGGTGCAGAATTGTTGGCTGGATTTTGAAAAGTTTGCGGTTGAAAGGGGTGCTAACTCTGTGGTGGTGGTTGCTGTTGCTATGGAGGAGGTTTTTGATAGTTGCTTGGGAACTGGTTTTGATTTTGAGTTTGGTTTTGTTTCCAAGCAAAATTAGGATGATTCCTCTATCCCTGATTGTATGTGGAAGAATAATGATCGTATCTAGGTCGTTGCTGAAAGGTAGCATTAATTTATTCTTGACCTTGAAATGGTGGACTCAAAGTATATTCTTCCGTCAAATGTGATGGGTCGGAATAGTAACCATACACGGTTTTGAGAAGCGTAACCAGGTTTAGGGAGGCAGAAGAGACTTTGTTTTCTATTGCCTCGAGTTTCCTTTGTATCGCGGACATTTCGGATTTCACTGCGATAGAAATATCGAGCTGATGGATACCCCCTAAACGATATTGGTCTAACGTTTTTCCACTATAAAGTTTGTTCAGCGAGATCTTCCAGGAATTGCCAAGCTTCTCCTTCATCTTTAGACATAAAATGACATTGACAAATAGTTTCAAGCATCTGTTTTGTTGCTGGATTAACACCCTCATATATAATGCGACAAAGTTGCCATTTATCGATTCCATGATGGGGGTATTGTAGAAGAAGATCCTTGAACCGTTCAAAGTATTTCCAGAATGGTTTATTGGGAAGTTAGGTAAACTGGTTAATCTCGCTTCGAACACGGATGGTCTTATGATTGGGATCAAATTTCTTAAGGAATTCTATAACGAATTCATCCCAATTGGCAATAGAGTGTGCGACAGTGTTATAAAGTCATTTTTCTGCTAGATTGCACAAAGTAAAAGGGAGAGAAGACGTAAGCGCATAGCATCCACTGAAAGTTGTGACGTGCCCATCATTGCACATACGCTTTCGAATTTGGTTATGAAAACGTATGCGTCTTCGGATTCAAGCCCGTGAAATTTGGGCAACAGTTTAATGAAGTGGGGTTTAATTTCAAAATTATCCCCATTGGCTGATGGAATAGATAGACAAGTAAGAAGGGGTCCATGCACGGGGTAGCATCTTTCTTGGAGAGAGATGCGCGGTGGATTCTGCGCACCAACGGGTGGTGGCAGGGTGGTGTTATAATCTGATGGAGAACCATCCATCTCGGTCGATGTGGTGGGTGGAGGGGAAAAAGGAGATGAAGAAGTACTGACTTCAGAGTCGATAGCAAAAACGCGGACAAGAATCCCGTGTCCAGCCGAGCATGCACTAAGCGGGTTTAGCACAAGTGGCAGCTTGTGAGAACTATTTAAAATGGTTTGTTTTGAAAAATTTTAGACGTGAGACAAATCACACAAAAAAGCACAATCAACCCTAGAACTAAGGTCACCTAGGTCAAGTCACTAGACCGCTCCTAGACTTCCAAAGGACAAGCCGCAGGATCAATCCTCTACCATATCTTTATCGCTTTTGTGGCCAGGTAAGTGCCAGGTATCTGCTATATGAATCACCGAAAATAGCGGGCCTAATTAAGTAACCACTTTCCTCGACACGCTTTCCTAGACACCAAAAAAGAAATGCTGATAAGCGATAGATTACCCATGACCCTCCTCTGTCCAAATTGAGCGTGGCGGTCCTTAGACTCTTGGTCTAGATATTTTTTAATTAATATAGGGTTATGCGGATGCTCGTTTTGTGATTTCTGGGGTCTAGGAAGCGTGATAAAATCCCCACCTAATCTGAATTTTGGTCTTTTCCCCTTAATGTCCGTATTAAAAATGTGCAAAAACAAACCAATTACAAAACACGTAAAAAGATTTTTGAGCGGCGATATTTTGCAAAGAATCCTGCAGAAAAATATATTATTGGATTTCCAAAGAAGAGAGAAAGAGTTGTGGAAGTTACCAGAGGATTTTGGCTAGACAAGACCATCAAGTGGCCGCGGTTCCGCGGCTAAATGCACAATATTGTGGCGGTTCCGCCGCACTATGGTGCTTTCTTCTGATGATTTTTCTTCAGTATCCTTCTATGTTCCTCTGGGTCTTGATGAATGTCTCTGAATTTTTATCTCCTCACTACAGTGACTCCAGATTCCCTCGCAAAAAGTCGCACAATAATCGTTAAATACACAATTTGCTGTTTTGTTTTATGTTTATGATATGGATCAAATAAGAATTCAACACGAATAGAAAGAAAAAAATTACGCACGTATCCCTGGCAACGGTGCCATTTGATTGATCTATGAAAGTAAGTTTTTAGTAATAACCGCAATCAATAACGGTGTTGCTTGTAGCTAGCCGAGATGAGTACGGGTCGTCCGCAGAGATGAGTGGAACTTTTAATCTTTTTTTATACGAGTTGATTAGAATAAAAGAATAGGGAGAATAGTTGTTAATTCTAGATCTATGTTAAATACGGATGTAGAATATATATAGTTTTAAGATCTAGTTTAAATACAGATATAGATTTTATAAGGAAAAAGCTTGTAGGGTTCGTTAGAATTTAGTAGTCATGGATGAATACTAAAGATGACTGTTTTTATCTTTTGATAGATTTAAAACTAGATTGATAGTGATGAATGATGATTAGGGTTTTTGGAAGAAACTAGAGTTTCCCCACTATTGACCCTTGTCCCTTTATTGATCTCTATTCATGTCTAGCCCTTAACAAAACAATTGTTAATCTGATCTCAAATCGCGGTCAAGACTATCAATAAATTGTAGCGCGCTCGATTGTGATGTTAACGATTCTTTTTCTAAAGTTTATAAACTTCATAAGACGTAAAAGAAGTTAAAATATTTTCTCATCCATTATTTTACCCTAATCCTACGAACCCTATCAAGCGGAGAATTACTCGCGCATGATGGAGATAGAAGAAGAAAGGATAGAGAATGAGATCATAATGCAGAAATTAAATACAGAAATAATTAAACTAATGATCTACCTTTATTAATCAACTTCACAAGTACAAATCCTATGAGTTTAGATTACAAGAAGAAGAAGTTGCTCTCGATCTCTGCCTCTTAAGAAGTAGATTTTTTGTCGATACTCACGTCGCTTTATCATGTCGAATCGCGGACCTGTCGTGGATCACTTGTTCTTTGACGGTAATTCGCTTCGTGTTAAAGGTGATGATTTCTAGCTTTAGCCCTCGGCCCTTTATATAGCTACAGAAGATACAAATCCTAGATGTCATATGTGAGGGTTTGTTGAGAAGATCCTACCCACAAAATCCCAAACCCTAACTCCTCAGAACGGCCGTGAATCCGCCGCGTTTTGGTTGTATTTGTCGTGGTTAGGCGGTGGGATAGTGGGATCAGTTGATGAAAATTCTTCTGTAGCCTCATATTAACACATTGAGATTGTTGTGATATCTGGAATCTTCATATCTTCTCTGAGTCTCTGCCAGTATTGATATTATGATTTAATTAAACTTCATCGGTAGATTTTTGATTCACGACATCCCGATCTCCTGACCTGAGCTAGATCTTGCACAATATCTCCATGAATAATATTAGTAATATTTGTTATAGAGATATTATTCTAACCATTTGTATGATTTTATATCTTTTAAAGAATCTTGATTAGAATATTTGATATGATATGCATAATAAAAATATTATATAAAATTATATGCACATAATTTCCTTCATAATGTTAATTATAATTAATAAACATATGGTAAATAGTATTTTGCAGATAAACCCAAATATGTTCTATATTTATAATAAACATCTTTAGATATTTAAGAAAAGTAAGGAAAATGTTATATCAAATGTGCGATATTTTCGACTGAACAACGATCGCTTGAAAATCCCAAAATCGGAAAATCAAGCATCACCGGCACCCCAAAAACCCTACTACTTTTGCCGAAAACCAATTCCGTTAAACCCAGAAAAAACCAAGAGCTAAACCGTCACTCTCAAATTGTCCCGGGGCTCCGTCGAGGATGTAAGGGGGTACCCTATTCCAAGACCACCCATAGGATGGTCTAGGGTTAGGGGAACCAAACCGAGACCACCCATAAGGTGGGCTCGGTTTGGAGGATAACCCGAGACCACCCGATGGGTGGTCTCGGGTGGTCCCCGGCAAACACCCCCGAGGACTCCCTGGGGTATATGTATACATCATTACGGGGTATTGCGTCAAACCAAGACCCTGGAATGAGTGCTATCATGGCAAAAGTAAGGGTCTTTGGTGAAATTTCAAAACTAGTTTTTAAAATTTATAGGGTTTTATGGATTCCATGTGTTGAAAAGAACAAGCTATAGTCTTTAGCCGGCTCTGATACCATGAAAGCAGTTTGTGTGCACCTGTATGAATTTTAGAAGTAATTTATCGTAGGTTTTCAAAAAACAAGAGAGCACAAACTACATATAGCAAGGAGTCCACACTAAAGATTAAAACTTGACAACAAAAGAACTAGTTTGCATACAAGGTTATGGATTACAACCTTTGGTGCTTCTTCTAGAGCTCCAAGTGGGTTGATTAGGTTGTGATGGATTCCTCGAACTCTTTCCAGGCTCTAGGATTAAGAAAAGATGAAGCATGCTTGTAGAACTTCTAGGATGTCAAAGATGATCCACTTGAGGCTTCAAAACTGGAGCTTCTTAGTCTTTCTTCTTGCTAGGATAGTAGATCAAGTGTAGTAGTGATGTTTTTCCTAATTTAGACTCTCTTTTTAACTTCTTTTCTTTTTCTCAAGAGAGCAAGAAAAATGGAGGTGAGAGGAGGAGAAAAATTATAAAGGAAAAAGATGAATGGTTGTAATACTTAACATAACTCAAATAAAACTCAACCATTCAACTTTTCTCTCTTATCCATTTGTCAAGCCTCTCATCTCACCTCCACATGTCAAGTAAGAAGTTAGGGTGTGGGTATGCTAAGTGACACAACATAAGCAAACGAGGAGTAAAGGAAAAGGAATAAAAAATGCTAAACATAACATTTCTTTTTGCATTTAAAAATGCAAAAATCAAAAGAGTGCTAATTAGAAATAATATATATATATATATATATATATATATATATATATATATATATATATATATATATTAAATCAACAAATATATCAGCTTTCCAAAAGACGGCTAGTATTATCAAACGTCCGAATTAAAATCAGTGTATCCAATACACCGTTTTAATTAAACTCTCGCGTGTATCCACATACTGCCATTACTACATTTCACCCGAGCCGTGAAAACCTCTATGTGGTACTCTAAAGACACGACAATATGCTGGTAGTGAATTATAGGATCATATCCAAAATTTACAAGCACGTCTGTAGCACTAGCTGTACGTAACGGCTACTCAGATATCTGTCGAGAAGAAGCTCAACAAGCAAGGTTATCCAAACCCTTACTGAGCCTATAAGCGACACTCACCATACAGTCCAGTCTTTTCATCTAATATGTTGTATATCGGGTCTGGGGGGTGGAATCCGTCAGACTCCCAATAACCCGATAAGTCATGCCGATGTCTGGCCTGTAACTAATCAAGAAAATACCGATAACTCTTATCAGTAAATCTCATCTGCCCTGACCAGAGACTTGTGGTTATATCCCATCGCGCATAGCAAAATATTAACTCCCATTACGAAGAAAGACGAAACCCCTCCGATCGCTCACTGCCTCCATGTGATCCGGGACTGTACCCAACAACTACTTATTTGCATAGCTCTTTAAAGTTACGGTAAGGCAGTAATCTAACCACATCGAAAACCACATAAGATACTATAACGATATCAGATCTACAAGCTACCCTGTACTTAAGTCACCAGAGAACACTTATCTGACGATAGGTATAGTACCATCTAAGCGTTCTCCACGAGTCCGTTCGGTGTACTCAGTCTCCAATGAGCACCTGCATGCATAAAATTTTTGGTGTCAAACACCAATGAATGTGGAATCATTCATTATCCCTTACAGGGTCAAGAAATGTATACACTAGTTTACTCTGAAATATCGATGCCCTGTCTCGATACCTCCATGAATAGGAACTTTCAAGGATGTGCTTATGGACTACCCAGCCCCACTAGTATAATTGACATCACATTCCTGGTAGTCAAGCAAAAATCCTACAGGCTTTATCAATATGCATCAATAAAATAGTAAGTAAAACAAATACACATGTTAAGATAAAAACAAACCAAATAGTATATTATCATATCAAGCAAGACTGTCATGTATATATACATATGTCCAAGCATCCATTATAATATACAATAATAGCCTCTAGGGCATACATATCTAACTGTGATTTTGTGCAATAATTATATAATTTGGGCATTGAACATCAATCATCCTGGCCATACACCCCTTAACAGAATGGTGTATCGAAAAAGAAAAATAGACACTTATTTGAGGTGGCTCACACTCTATGATTCACATGAACATCCCCAAACGTTTCCGGGATGATTTAGTCATGACTACCTGTTGGTAAACTAACCGTATCTTTTTTTCAATTTTGGATGGTAAGACTCCTTTTTCTATAACATGTCCATCAAAATCTCCATTTTCCTTTCCACATCGGATTTTTGGTTATACTTGCTGTATTTATGACCATCGACTTGGGTTGTACAAACCAGATCCCAAGGCAATCAAGTGTGTGTTTCTAGGATACCTTCGTACGCAAAAAGGGTATAAATGCTATAGTCCAGATTTGGACAAGACATTCATTTCTGCCGATATTACTTTTCATGAGCACACTCTATATTTTCTATCAAACATTTTCTTTCATCTATCAGTAAGGACTTTCTTTTAGACGAGTCCTATGTTATAGTTGTCGGCATCACTCGCGGTAAATCATCTGATGACTCACATACTCCTCCTGACAGCCTGTTACCGGCTCCGGTTTCACCTTCACCTCCAACATCTGAGCAACCCTCCATTGAATCCACTGCATCTTTGTCTACCTCTTTACCTATCAACATTCATCAAACAAAGACATAAATGCTAAACAAAGTAACTAAGATGTATGCTTAATAGATTCCGGAGACAATTGCCTCAGATGACTCGCAGCCGATGGACTCGCAGCCGATGGACTCTTCGACTCCAAATCCCGAGATCTCTGACCTTGATATCCCTATCGCCCTACGCAAAGGCCACCACATTGTTGCTTCTCGGTATCCCACTTCTGATTATGTCACATATGCATGATTAACTCCTTCCCATCATGCATATATTTCGAAAATGGATTCCTATTTTCTTGCCGAGTCATTATTTAAAGCCCTGGCTCATCCTGGTTGGAATAATGCAATGGAAGAGGAGATGTTTGGCTTTGAAATTAAAGGCCACTTGGTATCTTACCCATCTTCCACCCAGAAAGAAAGCAGTTGGTTGTCGATAGGTATACACAATCAAACTCAATCCAGATAGCTCTCTTACTCGCTTGAAAGCGAGATTGGTAGCTAAGAGAGATTCACAAATTTATGGTATTGATTACGATAAAACATTCTCTCCGATTGCCAAGATGACATTGGTTCATATTTTTCTATCCTTTACTGCCACATATCATTGGAATTTGCATCAGCTGGATGTAAAAAATGCCTTTTTGCATGGTTATCTGAAGGAGGAAGTGTACATGGAGCAATCGCCTGGTTTTGTTGCTCAGGGGGAGTCCAGATTGGTTTGTCGATTGAAGAGATCGCTTTATGGTTTGAAACAGTCCCCACGGGCTTGGTTTGGGATACTTAATGATCACATCATTTGGATTGCACTAATCGCATAATGATCACTCTTTATTTTATAGGCATGTTCATGACCTTAGAATTTTTATGGTGGTGCATGTTGATGACATTATTGTCACCAGTGATGATACCAAGGGTATTGATGAGTTGAAGACTTATCTCCAAAAGCAATTCTGGACTAAGAATCTCGGAGAATTGAAGTATTTTCTAGGGATTGAAGTGTCACAAGTACCTAAAGGTATCTTTTTTACTTAGAGAAAGTGCGTCCTTAATATGCTATCTGAAGCGGGAATGTCGGAATGTAAGCCTCATCCATGGACCCAAACGTGAAGTTGCTTCCTAGACAGGGGGAGCCTATTGATGAACCAGAGAGGTACCGACGACTTGTAGGAAATTTAAATTATTTGACCGTGACTCGTCCGGATATCTTATTTCATGTCAGTGCGGTTAGTCAATTTATGGCCGATTCTCGGGAGGCTGCAATCCACATTCTTATATATTTGAAGAGTTCTCCAAGAAAAAGCGTATTATATGGTGATTTTGGACACTCAAGAGTATCAAGCTTTACAGATGGAGACTGGGCAGGCTCTCCGAATGATAGGTGATCTACTACGGGCTACTGCATCTTTGTACGCGGAATTCTTGTATCGTGGAAGAGTAAGAAACAGAGTATTGTTTCCCGTTTTAGAGCTAAGTCTGAATATCATGGCAAATACCACAAGCGAGTTTGTATGGATATCTTTCTTGCTCCGGAAACTTTTATGACTCCACACTTCCTATATATGAGATTGAGACTAGTATACAAGCACATCCAACCAACCACTGAGCATTCAGTTCAATGCAACCAAACACCAATTTTCTTCTTAATTATTGTCTCAGCAACCACATCACGTGTATGAAAGCAAATAACCAAGTTACAATTTCTTTTTGGCTTATTGTAGCAAAACCATCGCGTTGTTTATTGACTTGCCCAAAAACCGGCCCCAGGGTTAAAACCCATCATCAGAGATCCAAAACCTCCCGACATCACCTGCTAACAATTAGCTTTTATAAAAATAGACTCAACTATCCTTTATTTCTTAAACGACCAATGTAAGAAGAGGAGGGTAATTCGAGGATAAAAGAGGCTGAAAGGTGTATAAACTAATGATCAAAGGATGATTTGTACTGAAGATAACGTTGAAGGGTATTTGTGATGGGTTTTAACCTTAGGGTTTTTCCGCAAGTCGGATGAAACACGTGGTCATTTTTTTGCGTAATAATTAAGCCTGTTTTTATCCTTTGGTAAAATCAAGCAAATGCATGTATGTAATGAGAATGCGGTATGTAGAAAAATGTATAAAGAATTTGTCTTGAAGACCTGATGAAGTGGGAAAATCAAGAAAGTTGCATGTGAAGTGAATCCTTATCGCAGCTGTCGCATCAAAAGAATTCTGTGGCTGTCGCTGCCTATATGATTTAAATTAATCCATGCATGCACACCCGTGAACTTTCCATGGACCCATCACTCCACATCAGTACAAACCTTTTTCAGCCTCACAATACCCAAAGAAAGCTACTTCCATTCTCAACCTTAATTTTTTATTTTACCTTTTTTCAATCAGAATTTAACGTACCTTGAAGTTGGCAGTATGCCATGGTCACAAATTCGCAGTTGGTAAATTATTCGGCGAGCTCGAAAATTCGGATTCGGAAAACTATTCGGAAAAAATCGGCAAGTATTCGGAAAAGAATCGGCAGGTATTCGGGAAATGTCCGGGAAGGATTTCGAGCAAGAAATTAATATATGAGGCGCTGTATTTTGATGTTGCGAATTATTCGCTGTTTATTTGAATTGTTCGTGAATTATTCGAAGGCGTACGCTAGTGGAGATTAAATCGGAGAATTAATCGGCCGATCAAAAATTCGTGAATAATTCACGAGTTCGCCGAATTATGCACGAATTATGTGACTAGGTGTTTGCAACCGCACCAAAACTTTGAAGTTCCCTCCTCCCAACAATGCCTTTTTGTGTCAAAAATATGGGGTTTTAATTGTGAGTCCGTATGTCTTTAATTGATATGCTTTAAACACTAATACAAAGATGGGTTGTCCTTACGGATAATAAAATCGGCAATTAACGGATGTCCTTACGGATTAAACCATAGGGACAACTAATGCCCCTACGGAAAAAACCATAGGGGCATATATAAATAAAAATTTATTAAAATTTAACTTATGTAGTTGTCCCTACAGTGCCGCAAGACAAGACCCTACGGATATATTCGTAGGGGCAAATTTCAAGATTAAAAATAAAATAAAAACTAAAGGTTATCGTCCCTGTCACCACAGTATACCCTAATTCCCCAATTCCACCCAAAATTTCCCCCCGCGCTCGTCGTCTCCGACCTCTTCGCCTCCTCCGACCTCTCGTTGCCTCCTTCGAGCTCTCGGCCCCTCCTCCGACCGTGTCATCTCCTCCGATCGTGTCGCCTCCTTCCTCGTCACCTTCTTCAACCTCCAGCGCTGCCCTTTTCATCAGTGTCGTGCTCCTTCCCGGCTTTCTCGTCACCGTCGAAATCGCCAACCGGTTAGTTAATTTATTGATCAATTTAAATTTTTATTTTCGTAAATTGAATTTGGTGGGTAGGACTTCAATTTGGGGATTTTGAATTGTGGTGGTGGCTGTGGTGGTGGGTGGTGGGTGGCAGCAGCTGTGGTTTGGGGATGTGGGTGTCGGTGGTGTTGGCTGTGGTGGTGGTGGTGGTGGATGTGGTGGTTGCGCTGTAATTAGGTTTAACGTTAGGGTTAATTAGGTCTAGGGTTAGGGTTAAGCTAATTAGGGTTAATTAGGTCTAGAATTAGGGTTAAGGTAATTAGGGTTAGAGTTAAGGGTGAGGGTTATGGTTACGGTATTTTAGTGTTAGTGTAAATGTATGTGAGATAATGTTGATGATGATATGTGTGTGTTTGTGTGTGTGTTTGTGATAATGATGATGTTGATCTCTCATATTAAACAAAACCAAAGCCTAATTTTAAACTTAACACCAGAACTAAATCCAAAATCTTAAACTTAACACCATAACCGAATCCAAAATCTTAAATTTGATCAAGAAAACCCTTAACTTTAAAAAACTTTATCCTAAACTAAAAACCTAAAACTCTTGAAACTAAAACGTAAACGTAAAACCAATTCAAGTTAAATCTTATAATAAGTGAATATATGATAATCGATGATAATATAAAATTTTCATCTGGTCATCGATAGGCATATGTTAAAATCAAAGCGCGCCTTAGTTCCCGTCTATCGGTTAACATACATTCGATATTTGTCGTGATATAAAACTATATGAAGATTGTTAAATATCGGGCGGTATCGTTCAGTGCTAACAACCGTCATGTAGTTTATATGATGAGAAGATTCAATCGTATGATAACTGATAGATTTATCCAGTTTGGATAAGTTAGGAATGTATAAAGTAATTACCTGCATTCACTTGTGTTTTCATTCGTTTTGAGTTATTTCGTTGGTACTTTTCCGCTGGTTCTCCGTGTACAAACATAGATCAGATGTTCATTTCAATATTGTTTCACAACATGCACAGAAACGACGGTTTTTAGCCGGAACTGCAAACGAGACAGAATACAGATCAGATCGAATGAGTTTGCAACAAATAATGGTTGTGTACAAATAAATATTTGGTTTTAGTCCAACACGATACAATATCAAATTCAAGTGTGAACCATCATCAAGTGGATGCACCATCATGATACATTAAGTTGGCAAACACTATGATGATGTTTTGCAAGTAGACTTAGGCAAGTGAATACATCAAGTGGGCATAGTATATGTATGTAGGAAAAGTGTTGATGTGATGTTGAAACAAAAGGCCACTTGATCACTTCCCTCTCTGTACATTACTTCAGATTACATTCAGGTGTAAATTAAAAGAAATAGCAAACACAGAGAGATGTTCAAGAGACTAGAAGACCACAGACCAAAGATGGGCCCTAGACTCTAACTCGAGGCCGCAAATTTAATCATTTTGGCCGCAATTTGCGGCCAATTCATTACCAAATTGGCTCGTGCTATTTCGGTGGGTTCTTTTGTGTCATGTCAGTCCATTGCTTTATACAACTTTTGATTTTGGGTTGCCTATATATAGCAGATTTCAGATTAGGTTCTGAGTTGGCTTTTGGAGTGAGAATAGTATGTGATACTTGATAGCTTCTTCTTCTTCACTCTTTGAGCTCTCACTTGAGTGCTCCATTAAGGAGATTGAAGTTGCTATCTATCTTGTAGCTCAATCCCTCCACTTTTATGAATAAAGAACTTGCACTCTTTTTTGCTTTAACTTTTGTTCTTGTGTTTTCTTATGTGTTCTTTCTTTTGTGTTTTATTTTTTATTTTGTAATGTTTGAGTAATTCTATATTGTTGTGGTTATGGTGAGGATGCGAGATGAATGGCTTTGCTTTTCTCTTCCTCTTGTGAATATTTAAAGTGCTTAATTATGATGGTAATCTTAAGATTGCTAAATGGATATGTTTGATATAGTATGTTGATTTTGATGGTTACTTGTAACCTTTATCACATATCCTACTCTCTCATGATCACCATTTCCAATGTTAAGGTTAGAATCAATTTTGTGTTAAACTTGCTAGGAAGTTGTGATATGGTATGTTGCTTATATTTCTTGACACCTTTCATCAAGCATATACCATATACTCTCACCCACCTACTTATCAAGAATAATACAAAATTTTACTTCTTATTTGCAAATTGATGTGTGTTGATGTTGTATGCTTGCTAACCCTATCCGATATGGAGCCATGGCCACGTTTTCTTAACTTATCTATAATTTCACATTTTCTAATTCTTGTGACAAAACCCAAATTCTTTCTTTTTGAACCTTTAACAACAATCTCTAATCACCAATTCCCTATGGATCGACCCGTACTTGCCGGCTTGCTATAGCGCGCCGTGCATTTACGGTTTATAAATTTTAAAACGAGACTGAGCTCGCGTGCGCCGCCTTTCCAAAACCATTTCTTTCAAAACTACAAAAGCATGCGCGGGTAAAGTCCCAACAAGAAGATTCTCTGTCCGTGCGATAGATGTGGGAATAAGTTCTGGCAGAAAGTAGAAATCGTAGAGTTTCACATCGTTAAACATGGTTTTACTAGACTTTATACAATTTAGCTATATCATGGGAAAGGACAAGAAAAAAACGGTAATGCGGAGGAATAAGAAGGAGAAGATGGTAATGCGGTGGAAGAAGAAGGAGAAGATGGTAATGCGGCGGGAGAAGATGGTAATGCGGCGGAAGAAGAAGGCGATAACTTTTTTCAGAAGAAGAAATGGAAAATATGGTAGAGACTGCTCTCAGTGATAGTAATCCTACCTTAGAAGAAATTCCTTCTGGTCAAGGACCACATGCGGATAAGTATGAAAAGTTCATGAATGATGCTAGAAAATTAATTTATGAGAATACAAAGTATTCCACCCAATCATGGTTCGTCCAACTTTTCCAGATTAAGTGCCTAAATGGATAGAACAAAAAGTCATTCATGATACTTTTGAAGTTCCTGAAAAATTCTATACCCACGGGAAATAACGTGCTCGAGAGCTGGTACGAAGCCCAGAAGATGATATCTGATTTGGGTCTGAACTGTGAGAAGATTCATGCATGTCCCAAAAATTGCATGTTAACCGGAAAGAGAATTCAGATTTGAAAGAGTGTCCAACAAGCGGAAATGCCAGGTATAAGCCGAAAGAATCTGATAAGAAGCTTAATATACCTGTCAAAACAGCATGATACTTTCCCATAACATAGAGATTGCAGAGGCTATTCAGGTGCAAGAAAACTGCCTAGGCAATGACTTGGCATCATCGTGCCGCTACAAGTGAAGATGGAAAAATGAGTCATCTAAGAGATTCACCGGTATAGAAGGATTTCGATAGGAGGCACCAAACATTCAGTAGTGATCCTCGCAATGTCAGGCTCAGACTGGATAGTGATGGTTTCTGCCCATTCAACTATATGGTTGGAAGCCACAGATATAGCCCGTTGTAATGATGGTTTATAATCTATCGTCTTAGTTGGCTATGGATCAATCCTACTTTATGATACATTTTCTTATTAACGGACCAAACTCACCAGTAAATAATATCAACGTTTATCTCCGACTTCTGATCGATGAGTTAAAATCTTTATTCATTGATGGTGTAGAGACTTACGATGCAAATACAGATATAACCTTCACGACGCGTGCAGTTTTAATATGGAAAATTAATGATTTTCTTACATATGAAATGGTATCAACTTGTTCTGTACATGGTCATAAAGCATGCCCTTACTGCTATCAAGATACAACATCGAAATGGTTGAATTCGGTTATCGGCGTTTCTTGCCACTAGACCATCTCTACAGGTTAGACAATGCTCATTTTAATGGTCATCAGGACCTTCTTGGGCCTCCAGCCTCAATGTCCGGAGAGGACGTGATTTCTCAGTGGGATGGTTACAATAACGTGACTTTCGGGATAGATCTAGCGAAACAGGACAAACCACCATATTGGAACAAATTAAGTATTTTCTACGAGCTTCCGTACTGGTCAACAAATTTAGTGCGTCATTGTCTGGACGTCATTCACATAGAGAAGGGAGTATCCGAGTACGTACTTAACTTACTTCTTTATAAAGACGGAAAATCGAAAGACAAGATCCGTGCATGGATGGATCTTCAGGACTGGGAAATTAGAAGTGAATTGCATCCTAAACCGAAAGCGGGTAAATCAGGCAAGTTTGTACTTTCCAATGCCACGTATCATATGTCACAAACGGAGAAAAAAGGTTCCTGCAGGTGTTGCATGATTTGAAAGTTTCCACAGGTTTCTCAGAATCATTTAGTAAGAAGATAAAGATCGTGAAAGGGAAGGTCGATGGGCTAAAAAGTCATAATCACCATATTATTATGGAGCACCTTCTCCTATTAGCCCTCAGAACTTCCCTTCCCGATTCGGTTGGTCTGATAATCAATGACCTTTATTGTTTTTTAGGGAATTGTGTGCTAAAATGTTGGATGTTGTGACGCTGGAGAATGTAGAAAATTCTATTTCCTTGATACTTTGCAAGCTTGAGCGTATTTTCCCGCCGTCGTTCTTGGATATCATAATTCACCTGACAGTTCATCTTGCAACCGAGCCTAAGTTTGCCGGACGGGTACAAGATCGATGGATGTATCCCGTTGAAAGGTGCGTTGAATTTTTCGTTTCATGTATTTTGTAAAATTATTGTTGTCTTATATGCCCGTATTTATTTATTTAACATATTTTTCTTTAGTTACCTCTCTACTCTAAAAATGATATATACAATAGAAATCGACCAGAGGGTTCTATCATGCAAGGTTATCTTCTAAATGAAGTAACCATATTTTGTTTCCGCTATCTGGACGAGAACATTGAGACAAAACTTAACCGGTCTTGAAGAATTCAGGACGGACCATATGGTAAAGCTGATTATAAGAGAGTAGACCCCATGTTTATCAACAAGATATATCGGTTTATCCTACTCAATAGTGTATGTCTTGAAGAAATTAGAGAGTAAGTTTTTTGGATTAATTGTTATATTTGTGTGTATGTGTATGAAATGATATAATATTGATGTCATAATTTATTGTTGAGAACATAATGCATATTGATGAGGTACGTGAGGGGCATCCTGATTGGAATGATGAACGATTGGAAAAATATCATCAGGATAATTTTTGCGATTGGGTTGCAGATCATGTAAATTGTTCGAATAACATGTTATTGTGACCATTCTTAATCTAAACTTATATCGTTATGTATTTACCGTGAAATTTGTTTTGTCAGATCCACAATCCGAACTTGTTTGCATCATTAGAGAGAGATTCATGATATTTAGCCCAGTTTCCTAGCATTGAGGTTGCATACTATAAAGGATTCAGTGTCTTTAGATATAAATTTGAAATTAAGGACATAGAAACTGTTAGTGATATATGCCCTAGAGGCCATTATTGTATAGTACTGGTTTGTATATTATATTTTGAAATCTTGGGATATACATAGATATAATAACAGTCTTGCTAAAAATGGTAGTATGCTACTTGGTTTTATTCTACCTCAATATGTGTATATGTTTCTTTTAGCATATCGCCAATACATATTGGTAGAGCCCTTAGGATCTTTGCTTGACTAACAGCATTGCGATGGCAGTCATACTAGTGGGGGATGGTTAGTCTATAAGCACATCCTTATATAAGTCTCTAGTCGTAGGATTATCGAGAAAGGGCATCGATACTCCAGAGTAGACTAGTGTATACTCTTCTCATCCCAGCAGAGGAGATGGTCTGTCCCACAGCCATTGGTATGTTGTACCGGAGATAGTATACAGGTGCTCATTGGGTTATGAGTTACACTGGATGGACTCGTTGGGAACTACTGGTTTGTATTATACCTATCGTCAGGTAGTAGTTCCCGAGTGGCTTGAGTACAGGTTAGTCCGTTGACTTGACATGACTATTCGTCTTGAGTGTGTTCCCACTGTACTTAGATTACTACCCTACCACGGCTCAAAGGAGTCATGCAAACAGGTAGTAGTTGGGTGCAGTCCCGAAGCACTGGGAGGCAGTAGTGGTTAGATATGATTCGTCTCTCCCGGTATTGGGGGTTGATATTACGCAGTGTTCGGAAAGCCATTACATAAAATCCCTGGCCAGGGCAAGCGAGATTTACTGATAGGTACTCCAGTAGTTTCTCAGGGTGTATTGGGCTCTACCCCAACATGACTTATTACGCTATTAGGGGTCCGATGGTTACCATCCCCCTAGGCCCGATATGCGAGTATCTTAGACAAACAGACCGGACTGTACAGAGATTGTCACAGATAGGTTCAGTAGGAGTTCGGATGAGTTTTCTCATCGGCCTTCTTATCGACAGATACCTGGGTAGCCGTTACGCACAGCTAGTGCCGCAGACGGACTTGTGGTTAAACCCACTGCCAGTGTACTGTCGAGTCATTAGAGGCCCACACAGAGGGTTTTCTTGCTTCGGGCGAAACGATGTAGAGCGTATGGTTTTACGGCAGGGTTCCGATCACATACGTGTACTGGCTACACGGATGTTGTTCGGATGGACAATACTAGTGGGTTTTGGTTTAAGCCGGATCCTAGTATTATATTATTGGATTATTATTATCTTATTATATTCGTATTTTTCGGAATACGATTACCGATACGTATATACGGTGAGGGCATTCTTGTAATTTCGCAAGAGATTCTTCTAGAATGGGACACCTCATTCTTTGGATTTATCAATTTTCAGAAATAGATTAATGAGGTGGAAATTGGAGATATTTGTGGCATGGGGTTAAGCATGGCTCATTACATTTATTTATTGGTTTGTGTTTACTATTGAAGAATGGTTGCTATTTTCAATTGGAAAATAATCCTTATTCATATGAGATAATGAGTGAGCCATCCTTCACTTGCCAAAACCCTAGTTCATTTTCTCATTTACTTTTTCTCTCCTTCTTCCTCAAGACCTAAAACCTTCACATGTGTTGTGAGCCATTAGGTCTCTTGACATAAAATACTCCATTAGACACTCTACATCTTCTAAGCTACCTAGCTTAGCAAACTAAGTACCTTAGTTACATTGGTTTAGAGGTTGGAGCTTAAGGTATAGACTCTCGGGTGGATCATCTTCGACACGAGGAGGCCGACGATTAAGCGCAATCCGGATCTTCGAGGAACTTAAGAAGAGGAGGAGGAGAAGACCCGAAGGACTAGAATCTAGGAGGTATAAATACTAACATAGTAGTTAGGACCTCCTAGTAGATATAGCTAGTTAAGGTTTCCGTAAAGATCCTGGAGTTAAAGTCGGTGTTGCGAAGTAAGAAAAATCTTTTTTTGTAAATTCTGCCTCCCCGCGAATCCGCGGGGTGCGCGACATCGACTTACAGTGGTATCAGAGCCTATTAAACCTTAACTAGCTTGTTAGCAAGTGATTGGAACTTCGATCGAAGAAAAAATACTCGAAATTAAATTTCCGAGATATGCTTGCTGTCGATTTTTTAAAATTGTTCAAAAAATTATTTCAGTGACCTTAAAAATACATGCAGGCATTTTTAAGACCTAGAAAAAAAATCTGAGCACCTAACTCCTCAACTTCGCGGCGGAACCGCCGCCGAGTTGTGGCCGAGTTGCTCCCAATTTTTTTCTGTGGTTTTGGTTCTTAGAATTATGATTTTTGGTATATTTGGTTTTTACCCAGATTGTTTGTGTACTGGTTTGTGCATGGGTTAAACACAGATAAGTATTATCGATCGAAATTCTAAGTTCTTGGCTAATCGGTGTTTCTGTATTTATATATCTGTTGATAAACGTCTGCTAATCGCTATATGTCGATTAGTGGGGGTTGAACATATCTGTATTGTGATGTTTTATGTATATGAAGTATTGGATCGTCGTAGATGAATAGCCGGGGGATGTGAGAAGAGTATTTTCTTTTCTTCCATTCATGTAAATTTTTAAATTGATGTAATATTATTTTTGCGGGGCACATCCAGGTTGAGGTTGTATCCACCGTTGTATTATTTCATTTACTTTTTCTTGCACCTAGGATAAACCCAAGGTGGGGTGCACAAATTACCGGTTTCTTGAAGTGCCGAGTGGTCTACTCATTTTATTGAGGGAGGTTGCTTCATTTCGGGAATTTGGCGGATAGTTTGCCGCACCCGTAGGGGTCTACGGTAGGGTTTGGCTATTCATCACGACCGTGGAATCCGTCTTTCGTTCTAGGCTAAAACGAAACACGGAATCTTAGTATATCCAATATATTCATCTGTATTGCTGTGATCTGTGATTTGGAATGCCTATTATTGCATGAGAAGAATGTATATATATATATATAATATATATAATAAATGTTGCTTATGTTTTGCACCCGAGCTAGTCTAGCCGCCGCTCTGCCGTTAGTTAAGTAACCTAACGGTGCATGACGGTTCCCTGTGGCGAATGCGGTTGGTATAAGCGTACGTTCTATTTTCGTTTCTTTTCTGCAATGATAGGGTTAAATGATGGGAACACATTAATATTGATTAATGCAAGGAAAATAAACCAATGTTTAAATCATGGGAACAATTTCAAAACCATTCGATTTTCTTGAAAAACAACTTTTAAATGCGGAGCCTAAACCACTCCTTTTAAAAGCTATCATGGTTCCTTCGACTATATCAAGTTCATTATATTCATGATTTCTCCAAAACCATCCGTAGACCTCCATCATTTCAGATGGGTATTCAGTAGCATTCAAGCTATGTATTTTGACCTTCGCCAAGGCATAATGATTGGTAGCTGCTGGGTATTCATCTGTATCATAGATAGATGCGTTGATTTGGGACAGTCGTACATCTATTTTGGCCTTCGTCAAGGGTTTGTACGAATGGGTTCAAATTAACCTGGATAATGACGGGTAGAACTTGACTTGCGTCTTATGATATATTGGCCTTCGTCAAGGTCATAAGCGCCTGGGGCAAAAATCCACATCGGAAGTTTCAAAGCAAAATGAAACTTTCTAGTGTTGCATACCATTTGGAGTGTGATGATTTTGGTAGGATTCCTTCAAGGTTGTCACACGATGATATTTGGATCCCGATCCTACCGTGAGTATCCGCTACTCTTCAGGAAATTTTTTCACTAAACAATCAATGCTATAAACCAAGTAGGTGCCTAGAACGGTGTTAGCGGGGCTATGCCTCTAGGGAAAAGAGGTTATGTAATTAAGGAATTTCACGAAAGCGTTGGAAAACCTCCCTCGAAGTACCAACATTAACATGGCCGAAAGGTTAAACAAGAATTGTAAGGTGAGATTAATCCTGACTAATTCTTCTTTTATGGGTTGAAGGAGGATTCGAGAAACAGTGGGAGACATCCTGTTTAGATAAACTAATAACCAATTTAAACGTGTAAGAGCATCATGTAGAGTGTTTTTTCTCTCTCTCCTAATTGCAGTGACCAAAATGACCGGGCTTAAGTTACTGCAAGATAAAAATAAATTGACTTAGCCAAACTATAAAGATTGGCTAAGGAATGTCCAGATGGCTATTACATATGACAAGTTGGGCTACCTCCTTACTATCAAATCCCCCGCCGTCCCAGGTCCAGATTCCACCGTCGCGGATGTTGAAATCCGTAAGATATGGGAAATAGACAGTGCGAGAGCCAAGTGCTTCATGTTGGGCTCAATGGATAATGAACACCAGAGGCGGCAGGAGAAGATGGATTTGGCTTCCATCTTCCTCCATACCAAAGATTTATATGGAGAGCAATCTCGTATCGCAAGATATGAGACCTCGAAAAAATTGTTTCATGCGAGATTGGCTATCGGGTCATCTGTAGGGGACCACGTCCTTAAGATGATTAGTTACATTGAAGAGCTCCCGGACCTTGGGACTACGTTGGAGAACGAGTTATATACATACTTGATTCTACAGTCCCTCCCCTCTACCTACGCCTAGTTTATCTTGAAATTCAATATTCAGGGTAAGAAAGTTTCACTTCCAGAACTCCTTAACATGTTGAGGAGTGTAGAGGAAACCCTACAGAAAACCAGGGAGACACCTGCTCTGTTTATTGGGGAATCTTCCTCTTCTAGATCCAAGGCGAAAGCTAAGGGGAAGAAGAAGAAGGCCCCCACCAAGCCGAAAGACGGTGTCAGTAAGGTAGAAGGAAAATGCAAGGCAAAAGTTTCAAGGCCGACAGTTGGGAAGGAGGAAGGTTTCTATTGTTATAGGAAAGTCCACTGGAAGAAGGACTGCAGGGCTTGGAAAGCCAGAAACAAGGATTCTAAGCACGTTGTGGCTTCGGCTTCAGGTGTGTTTCTGATTGAAAATCGTCTATAAATTAACTCTACTTCCTGGATACTAAATACCGGATCAGGATTTCATATCTGTAATTCATTACAGGCTCTAAGAAACTGTAGAGTTATCAAGGCAGGTGATATGACTATAAGGGTTGCTAGAGGAATGAGCGTGGATGCTGTATCCGTAGGGGAATATTACCTAGTATTGACAAGTGGGCAGATTTTGATTTTGCATAACTGTTTGTGTGTACCTAGTTTGGCGTGTAATATCATCTCTGCATCTTTACTATCTAAACAAGGTTATGATTTTACATTTGTAAGCGATGTCATCCACATCCACCTAAATTATGCTTTGATTGGCTCAGGTACATTAGATAACGGTACATACATATTAAGTCAAGCTCAGGTTTTCAATGTCCTGAACACACTTAAAAGAAAGTCTCCGGAATGAAATCAGGCTTTCTTATGGCATTATAGACTGGGTCACATCAATGAAACACGGTTGACGAAGTTACATAAAGTAGGATATTTGGATCCGTTTGAATATCTGTCTTATGCAACTTGTCAATCATGTCTCAAAGAGAAGATGACAAAGACTCCGATCACTAGACACGAGGTAAGAGCGAGTGAGCTCTTGGGACTCATACACAGCGAGCTGTGTGGTCCAATGTCTACACATGCAAGAAGTGGTTATTCCTACTTCATTACTTTTACTGATGGTTTCTCAAGGTATGGACATGTATTCTTGATGAAACATAAATCTGAGGCCTTTGAGAAATTCCAGGAATACAAGAATGAAGTGGAAAAACAAACATGCAAAAGTATCAAGACACTTAGATCTGATCTAGATGGTGAATACTTAAGTGACGCACACTTGGATTACTTAAAAGAGAATGGAATTCTCTCTCAGATTACTCCTCCATACACACCTCAACACGACGGTGTATCGGAAAGGTGGAACCGAACCTTATTGGATATGGTGCGTTCCATGATGAGTAACGCTGAGTAATCGCGATCCTTTTGGGGTTATGCACTAGAATCAGCTTCATATATTTTGAACAAGGTTCCTACTAAGTCAGTGCCTACCACACCATATGAAATGTGGAGTGGGAAGAAACCCTATCTTAAGTATCTAAAGATATGGGGATATCCAGATTTTGTAAAAAAGCAGCATGCGGACAAGCTCGAAGCACGCTCAGTACTGTGTATGTTTGTAGGATACCCAAAGAACTCTAAGGGGTATCTTTTCTATTACGCGGAGGAACAAAAGGTCTTTGTTTCTCGGCATGCCCACTTTTTGGAAACTCAATTTCTTGAAAAAGAAATAAGTGGGAACGCAATAGAACTGGAAGAAATTCAGAACCATATGCTATTACTGAAAGCATGGCGGAACCAGAAGTTTCGAAAGAACCGGACATCCCCACGCCACTCCGTAGGACTAGTAGACAGTCTCATCCGTCCGAGAGATACTACGGTTTTCTCATAGACGGGGATAGAGAGGATTGCATCATCGACGATGATGAGCCAACTAGTTTCCAGCAAGCCATTAGGGGCAGAGACTCTGTAAAATGGCTGGATGCAATGCGGACCGAAATGGAGTCCTTGTACACCAACAAAGTATGGACTTTGGATATTTCTCCAGAAGGGGTAAAAACCGTAGGCTGCTAATGGATCTTCAGAAAGAAGATTGGTATAGATGGACAGGTTGAAACCTATAAGGCTAGACTTGTTGCAAAAGGTTTTCGTCAAAGACCTGGTTTGGAATATGATGAAACCTTTTCTCCAGTGACTATGCTCAAATCCATTCAGATCATTCTTGCCATTGCTGCCTTTCACGATTATGAATTTGGCAGATGGACGTAAAGACCGCTTTTCTGAATGGAAATTTGGAAGAGTGTGTTTATATGGATCAGCCGGAGGGTTTCATAGAGAGTGGGAGCAGCGGAAGAGTGTGCAAGTTGCTTAAATCCATTTATGAATTAAAGCAGGTATCGCGGAGTTGGAACATCTGTTTTGATGAGACGGTCAAGGATTTCGACTTTATCAAAAATCCAGATGAACCATGCATTTATAGTAAAATTGAAGCAAGAACTATAGTATTCCTCGTCTTGTACGTGGATGACATTCTACTGATAGGAAATGACTTTCCTATGCTACAATCAGCCAAAGGATTCTTGTCACAAAGGTTCTCCATGAAGGACCTGGGTGATGCCTCCTACATTCTGGGGATCCAGATCTATCGTGATAGATCTAAAAAGATATTAGGACTTTTACAGTCAAGGTACATCGACACCATATTGAAAAGATTTAGTATGGAAGATTTAAAGCGCGATAATCTACCGGCTTGTCACGGAATCACCCTCTCCAAAGAGGTGTCTCTCAAGACTGATTTGGAAAGGGATCGCATGACTATTATACCCTACGCTTCTACGGTAGGCTCTATAATATATGTGATATTGTGTATCAGACCAAATGTAGCTTACGCACTTAGCGTTATAAGCAGGTATCGGTAAAACCAGGGTAGAAGCACTGGACAGCAGTTAAGAACATTCTCAAGTACCTGAGAAGGACTAAGGAGATATTCTTGGTGTACGGCAGTGAAGACCTCCAGATTAAGGTCTTCGCCAACTCCAGCTTCCAGAGTGACAAGGATGACTCCAGGTCCATATCGGGTTATGTCTTTATCCTCAATGGAGGGGCAATTTTTTGGAAGAGCTCAAAACAGGACACCGTTGCTGACTAAACGATGGAAGCGAAGTATATCGCTGCATGTGACGCCTCAAAAGAAGAAGTCTGGATGAAGAAGTTCATTACAGAACTTCAGATGGTTCCGTCCATTGTTGATCTAATACCTCTGTATTGTGATGACAACGGGGCTATAGCTTTAGCGAAGGAACCAAGGTCCCATCAGAAGTCCAGACATATCTTAAGGCGGTACTACCTGATCAGGGAGATCATTGATCACCGAGAGATCTAGGTGCAGAGAGTAAAGACATATCACAACACTGTAGATCCACTCACAAAGGCCATCCCTCAGACACAGTTTGAGAGGCTAATCGAGATGATTAGTCTGCGATATGCCAATACATGGCCTTAGTGTAAGTGGGAGATTGTTAGTGATATATGCCCTAAAGGCCATTATTGTATAGTACAGGTTTGTATATTACATTTGGAAAGCTTGGGATATACACAGATATAATAACAGTCTTTCTCAAAATGGTTGTATGCTACTTGGTTTGATTCTACCTCAATATGTGTATATGTTTCTTTTAGCATATCGCTACAATATATTGGTAGAGCCCTTGGGATCTTTGCATGACTACCAGCGTTGTGATGGCAGTCATACTAGTGGGGGCCGGTGTAACATTTCAGAAAATAAAATATTATTTTTGGGAATTTGGATAATTAAATAATGAATTATTATAAATATTTTAAGGTATGGAGATTAGTTTTAACGAAAGGGGTATAATTATATACCGATAGGTTGGAAAATATTCGAAAAATTATAAGAACTATTGATTTTGAAAGGGATTATAAGAATGGAGCATTCATAGATTTTTATATAATTAATTATATTCTATGTTAATGCTAAACTTGATTAATTTTCACTAATCTTGCATTAATCTTGATTATGCATCATGGCATGCAACAAAGCATGTTGCAAACCTTATTACACTTTATGTGACCATGGTTTCATTTGTAATGAAATGGTTTTTGAATTTTGTTAAAGAAAAGATAAGAAAAGAGAAAAGAAAAAGAAAAGAAATGAAATGAATAAAGAATGGAGGTATAGGCAAGAGAGAGAGGGTGAGGGCTCTCCTTTGACCATGGCCTTTTCCTTTCACTTCTTTTCTTCATTCTCTTTCTCCTCTTCCTCCTTCATGGCTGCCCTGCCCCCTCCACTATCTCTACCTCCTCACATCAACCCTAAATCCACATCAAAACCATGTATCCCTTTCATTAAAAATGTGCACAAACTCACTACAAGCATGTGAGACTAAACAAGATGAGATTTTGAGCAATTGGGAAAACTCAAGAAAATTCTTGAGTTGCCAAATGAAGTAACTCTTTCACCATTAGTGTAGTAATTCATTTACTTTAGCATCTATTTTAGTTTAGAGTTGTTTAAGTGAGGTTTAGTGACCTTTGAAAATTCCAAGTTGAGTTTAGGGTTTGAATTGAATTGAGGTGGTGAAATTGAGCTTTAGTGGTGACCTTAAACCCCCCTTAATGTTAAAAACCCAGATCAAACTAGAAACTAGGCCATGAAACTTGAATTTGAAACTTTCTGTGTCAGTTTTGTGAACATCTTGAGCCTACCGGAAATCTGGAATGACCTGGAACCTTTACGAGAAAAACTAGCAACTCCATTGACCTAGTTTGGACACTACAAGACCACCATGAGAATACGAAACCATTTCACCATGGGAAAACCGAGCTGGCCGGATTTGGAGGGGATCTCGCCGGGTCATTCGTGCGTGTTGGTGTTGGAATTGGTTTTGTAGCTCTTATACCCCTTATACAACCACACTGTATTGCTTGTTTAGCCTAATTTCACCTGACCAAAAATCTGGGATAAGTTTTCTGAAATTCTGTTTTGGTTTCCTTGATGTTCATGACTTTAAGTTTTGATATTGTGTTTGGTATCGGTCTCTTGACGTTTGTACGTCAATATCGGGAGCTAATTGGTTCTTTTGCAAGAGTAGATCATAGGTTTTAACCTATATGTGATTCGTGTGCCGTTTTGGTTTTCATGCGCGATTTCTTTTTACGATACCATGTGTTATATTTGTAGGCACACTCGCGTGGACTTCGGATAACAAGGAGGAGCATGGCGACATCGACTTCGGCAAGCAAGGATCATGTGAGTTGATGTATATCAACGGGGAAAGTCGGGTGGATGCCGTATAGCACCCCCGCAGTTTCATAGTGTAGCATACGAACATGTTATATATATATATATATAAATTTGTGTATTGTGATACATGGATAATTAGCAGGAGCGGCTCTAGGAGATCATAGGTTAGTTTCGTGTAATTGGAAGATAGTGCTTTTAGTTAGTTCTTAGTTGCGAAACCCTAGAGTAAAGGTATACACACACACACACACATGCACACACGTGATATGTTTTTGGTGTATATGATATATGTATATATATATATGTGTGTGCGTGTGTATGTGTGTGTGTGTGTGTGGATGTGTTGATACACACACACACATACACACACATATACGTATACACGGCTGATGAGGATAGTATATATACTCAGAGGAGAGTCGATATGATTGGGCATGATGCCGTGAGATCGGTTATGTGATTTGGGCCATGTTTTGATATACGACATGATATTATAGTGGATCGATGGGCGATGTGTTTTCATACACACGCGGATATATGTTGATGGTATTGGAATGTACTAGACCTTAGATCAGTACCTCTAGTTCATGATATTATGATAATAATACCATCTGAATAATGAGAAATATGTGATATTTGACCCGTACCCCGATTTGGGATGCCGTACGATGGATTATACCGTACGAAGTATATATATATGATGATTGATCCGCACTCTTGACTCGAGAATGTCGTATTATATATTTTACTGTACGTGACGCTATTGAGGCGGGATTGCCGACTACTAGATATATCGACTCGGACTTTAGGCGGATTTCCTTACCTTTTCGACTAGTCTCTTAGTTTAGTCCTGTAGTTTATTTGGTAGATGTTAGACTGGGCTCAAGTCATACTTAATTTCAGAAATTAACGAATCGTGAGTATTTTCAAAAGACAACCCGGGGGATATTACGGATTTTCAAAGGACGTACCTTTTCTTAAAAACACCGCAGCCCCTATTTTCTAAAAACCACGATTCGTGGTATTTCAAATGCCAAAACTGTATGACTCGTATATATAAATGTATATTCTTATATGTTGCAGTTACTACATCTTTTTCCATATATTCATGTTCTCATTTCATTGCATGTTTAAACATGTGTTTCTTACTATCATGATCTCGTTTGTTAGGATACCAGCACCATTACCGATGATGCGTATGTCCACGAACACTTGCTTGCCGGCTCACACATATCATCATCGGTAATTGCCATGTTACGTACACTTTAGAAAACATTACCTTATCGGTATAACCTGCTAGCTGGTAGTTTCAACATACCATTAGTATGCTTGCTTTTATTTGCTAAATTAGATATTGCATACTTTACTTAGATATCCATGCATGTGTATATTCATTGATCATGCAATATTATGGGGCTTTATGCCGGTATTCACTGTTTATTGACTCTTGATTTTAGGATTCGGATTGTCTATGAGATTTCTGGATTTGGAGAAACCGCAAGTATTTATAAACTCATTATCATTTCTAAAAATAGAAATTTGCGGTTTTCTTGTGATATGATATTGTGATGTCCACCATGCGTTTTCTCGGTTCTTGAGCGGTATCATACACCCGAATCGAGGTAGGGGGAGGGACCGTCTGCGGGTGCATGGTAGACCCGGTGTGGTACCCGGGGCAAGAAGATCGTATAGAAAGGTGTTGAGCCCGGCAGGGGAGCACTACCGACCGGTGATTGTATGGAAACTCGACGGATATCCGGAGGATACCGTTCGGAGTTATGGGCCGATCCTGATTATGCAGGGCCCGAGATGAGAGAGATGGTTATGGGACGATCCTGATTATGCGGATCCCTAGATTTGAGTATTATGTGTCGCTATTGGACACAGACTTCATGATGTTTTGAGTGTCGATGCTGGGCACTCAGATTTTATCATGATTTGTGTGTCGTTGCTGGACACACGTTGGATGGTGCATTAGTACATGTCACGCATTGATATATTATTATTCTTGGTACAGACATTAGTACTTTGATATCACACTATTGATATACTGTTACTCTTGTTGTAGTATTGTATAGTTTTATTGTATGACCTAGGAGAGAGTCATACATGCGATTTCTTCTCTGTGATGTTTTTTACTCACGAGTTGGCAACTCACCCCCGTTGTGCCACAGTTTCTTGCAGGTTTGTCCGTACAGGTTTAATTGTGGCTTGCTGGCACACTTCCTCCTTCCGGGTGATTGCTTTGGTAGGTGGGTTCACCCGCGTCGTGACCACCATCGTACTTTATTTATTTTAGTTGTATCTAGTAAACTCCATCAACCAGACTTGTATTATTTTATAGACTTAGAAGACCAGTATGTATATTCTTTCGACCTTAGAGTCGCGCGCTTGTATTATTATGGTTCTTCTCTGGGTTTCTTGAGAATGTTGGTTTTCTTTCTGAGTTTTGATCCTCTCCCTTCGGCGTTGTATATTATATTGCTTGCGTGGTTGTTTCCGCCAATTGGCAAAGAGCTAGCTCCTGCTTGGGGATGCCTTTATTCATCATTTGTATGTATTTCATGTGATGTACCCGTTTAGGGCCAGTATTTACAAAGGAGACTCTGCCGAATTTTTCGGGAAATTATGATGTTGCTTTTAAATGTTTAATACTACTTATTTTGTTAAAACCACTTGTTTTAAAATAAGTTTTCCTTCACTTCTTCTTTTGAATGGTTTAGATTTCTAGGCTTTTAGCTTACTTGAATTAGGTGGGGTCCTATAGACGTCACATGATTCAGGTGCCAGTCACGTGCCATTTCAGGTCATGACAAAGTTGGAATCAGAGCGCTAGGTTTAACCTTGGTTCGAGTCTAGGTTTGACTATGCAGAGTCTACGGTGTGTGTGTATATATATATATATATATATATATATATATATATATATATATATATATATTCGGAACTTAGGCTTGACCTTACGGAACTTAGACTTGGTCGAGAGGGTATTAGACCCGAACTTTCGTCGCATAGGTTGAATTTGGTTGATGGAATAGGTGACTTAAGTAGAGTGACGTACCGTGTGTATGTTCCGCGGCATACTTACGAAACGCTACTCCGCTTAAGAAGCCTTAGGTTGTACATTTCTTTGCACAGTATTCTATTCGTTCTTGATCTATCCTCATCGATATCGGTTTGTGGTTTCTGTTACCACAGTTGCACAGGCTGAGAGAGATACGGCTAGGGTTGCAGTCAGCACGAGCTTGTCATGGACGAGGACTGACCAGGATGTTTTTCGGTGACATGAGTGTTTCGATATGTCGTTTTACTATGTTTTCTCGTGGACGCGAGCTTTTGATATCTACACCAGATGATTAGGCTACATCTAGAGGCCAGCCAGAATGTGAGGACCGTCAATGCACCGTTTATTCTGGATGATTGAGGCATTGTTTAGCATGCGGATGAATGAGCCAGCTATTGCTGCGACTGACAAGATATCGCCCCAGATGTTTGAAGCTATTACAGCATGAGTTTATACTTAGGGATTTGATAGAGGATCGCTAGTCAACCATGGATGAATGAGTAGGACATGTGGTTCGTTTGCATACCCCGATGCGAGGTCATCAGATTGATTGATTTCAGCTAGAGAGGACTTCACACAGGCACGTTGAGAGTCGATAGAAAACGGACGAATGTAGAGTATTCCTCCGATGAATTGGAAGAGTTTCCGAGGGCGTAGTTGGCCAGATACCTACCAAGATATTGAGCTGTCAAGTTCATAGTTTCGGAAGGGAGACTCTAGATATAAGTATAGACGTTTGTAGCACGGTCCGTACAGCTACGAAGAGACGAGTCCGAATCAGTCGACATTAGAGAAAAGTGGAGTAAGAGGTTCATACGAGATTTTAACGAGATGACGTTCCACTCCGTTGACATCAGAGATGTGATACGCATGCAGAGGCGTTGAATATGGATATATATTTTAGAAGAAGTCGTGATGAGTATGCAGCTGTTCCGGAACAAGAAATGGATTTAGTAAAGGGTGATAACTTTCGGGCAGTTCGGCAGAAACAATATTTGGGAGAGACCCTGACAGAATCTTTCTGGAATACTACACGAGAAGATTTGGACCCAGGATTGGTCGTATCACGCACACCCAGTAGGCTAAAGTTCGGCAGCATCGACGAGACATGTTATGAGTGACCATGATAGTTGGCCAGAGATCTTTAGAGGATGCGCCAGAGCGGAACTGTTTCCGTCATCATTCCATATTGGGCCGTTGAGCCGAGGAGTTATGTAACTGGAAATCCACAGTGAGACGAGAGCCTAAGGGCACAAGGCGCCAGACCATGAATAGGAGGCAAGTAGATATCTTGCTCTGCTAGTTTTGGATGCACCGACACCTTCTCGACTTTGAAGAAAGGACATATCGACGACAGTGTTTACGATTTGCGATTTGGTGATTCGAATATCACGTGGCCGTCATTTTGGATTTCGGTATTTTGGGCGATTTATTTGTATGATTGAGTTTTTGTGCACCACAGTTGCACTCGATTTCGATTTGATGTCATTCGATATGTTTGATTTTGATTTCATGCCTATGGTATCTATGTGATTTGACCTATGCTTTCGGTGTAGTTTTCATGCACTTTTAGTACTTTGATTCGATTTTGTGCATGCTGATGCACGTAGTTGTGAGATTTTACACCACGGTATACCTGATTTGGATTGAGGTGTGTTGTATACCGTCGATTTCGATTGTGATATTTGATATTTGTTTTCGTGCACCTTGTGCACTTGAGTTGGATTCTTGCGCATACTTGGCGTGCTTGATGCGATTTCAGTGCACACCAGATGCACTAAATTGGGATTTTTCGTGCATATCAGATGCACCTGATATTGTTGTCGGGCACACTCGTTGCCCTTGACAGGTGTTTTCTTGCACACCCGTTGCACTTAGATTTTGTTTCTGTGCACATGTATGGCACATTCATTGATTTCGATTTCTGTGCGCACCAGATGCACATGGCAGTATTACATATACTATTGAGTATGAATTCCTTTGAGCAGTACATTGTCATGATATTTACTATTTGGTTTAGTAACCGGGCATGACTGTTTTGAGAACAGTACCTAGGTGTTTTGCATGCATCGATAGTTACCGAAGGGATTTCCAAAAAAAAGCTATAGTCTCAGTATTTTCCTATGTGTCCGAGATGACACGAAACATGTTATAAAGGAAACCCTTCTAAATTATTTTCAAAACGGCGGGACGTGTATGTTAAACAAAGGATATTTATACATATATAGTTATCTTTCTTACAATAAACGTCCGCTACTTGTGCCGTGATACGCGCATCGCACAGCGAATTGAAAAAGGTTTGGCATGCATTTCCTTTCAGATATTTTGACGAGTTTACAACGATGCGTACTATGTACATGTTATAGTTTTGATGTATATCATGATTGGTTTTCGTACTGGACTTTGACATTGGTATCTTCACCATAACTCTGATTATTGCGTGATGCTTGACGGAGTTTTGATTTTGAGTTATATACTCGTTTTCATGCGCAGGCATTGCGCTAAGATGTGTTTTAAGTATTGATGATTTCAGAGCCCCGATGACTTGATTGTTTTGCTGAAATGTTTTAGTATTTGGGGGAAATTTAAATTTAAATTTGGGGACTGAATTTATTTAAGAGGGGAAGACTGTAACATTTCAGAAAATAAAATAATATTTTTGGAATTTAGATAATTAAATAATGAATTATTATAAATATTTTAAGGTATGGAGATTAGTTTTAACGAAAGGGGTATAATTATATACCGATAGGTTGGAAAATATTTGGAAAATTATAAGAACTATTGATTTTGAAAGGTATTATAAGAATAGAGCATTCATAGATTTTTATATAATTAATTATATTCAATGTTAATGCTAAACTCGATTAATTTTCACTAATCTTGCATTAATCTTGATTATGCATCATGGCATGCAACAAAGCATGTTGCAAACCTTATTACACTTTATGTAACCATGGTTTCATTTGTAATGAAATGGTTTTTGAATTTTGTTAAAGAAAAGATAAGAAAAGAGAAAAGAAAAAGAAAAAGATAAGAAATGAAATGAATAAAGAATGGAGGTATGGGCAAGAGAGAGAGGGTGAGGGGTCTCCTTTGACCATGGCCTTTTCCCTTCACTTCTTTTCTTCATTCTCTTTCTCCTCTTCCTCCTTCATGGCTGCCCTCCCCCTCCACCACCTCTACCTCCTCACATCAATCCCAAATCCACATCAAAACCATGTATCCCTTTCATTAAAAATGTGCACAAGCTCACTACAAGCATGGGGGACTAAACAAGATGAGATTTTGAGCACTTGGGACAACTCAAGAAAATTCTTGAGTTGCCAAATGAGGTAACTCTTTCACCATTAGTGTAGTAATTGATTTACTTTAGCATCTATTTTAGTTTAGAGTTGTTTAAGTGAGGTTTAGTGACCTTTGAAAATTCCAAGTTGAGGTTAGGGTTTGAATTGAATTGAGGTGGTGAAATTGAGCTTTAGTGGTGACCTTAAACCCCCCTTAGTGTTAAAAACCCAGATCAAACCAGAAATTAGGCCATGAAACTTGAATTTGAAACTTTCCGTGTCGGTTTTGTGAACATCTTGAGCCTACAGGAAATATGGAATGACCTGAAACCTTTACGAGAAAAACTAGCAACTCCATTGACCTAGTTTGGACACTACAAGACCACCCTGAGAATACGAAACCGTTTCACCATGGGAAAACTGAGCTGGCCGGATTTGTAGGGGATCTCGCCGGGTCATTCATGGATGTTGGTGTTGGAATTGGTTCTGTAGCTCTTATACCCCTTATACAACCCCACTGTATTGCTTGTTTAGCCTAATTTCACTTGACAAAAAATCTGGGACAAGTTTTCTGAAATTCTGATTTGGTTTCCTTGATGTTCATGACTTGAATTTGATATTGTGTTTGGTATCGGTCACTTGACGTTTGTACGTTGATATCGAGAGCTAATTGGTTCTTTTGCATGAGTAGACTATTGGTTTTAACCTATGTGTGATTCGTGTGCCGTTTTGGTTTTCGTGCGCGATTTCTGTTTACGATACCATGTGTTATATTTGTAGGCACCTTCGCATGGACTTCGGATAACAAGTAGGAGCATGGTGACATCGACTTCGGCAAGGAAGGATCATGTGAGTAGATGTATATCTACGGGGGAAGTCGGGTGGATGGCGTATAGCAGCCCCGCAGTTTCGTAGTGTAGCATACGAACATGTTATATATATATATAAATTTGTATATTGTGATACATGGATAATTAGCAGGAGCGGCTCTAGGAGATCATGGGTTAGTTTAGTGTAATTAGAAGATAGTGCTTTTAGTTAGTTCTTAGTCGCGAAACCCTAGAGTAAAGGTACACACACACACACATGCACACACGTGATATGTTTTTGGTGTATATGATATGTGTGTGTGTGTGTGTGCGTGTGTGTGTGTGTGTGTGGATGTGTTGACACACATACACCCATATACGTATATACTGGTGATGAGGATAATATATTATACTCGGAGGAGAGTCGATATGATCGGGCATGATGCCATGAGATCGGTTATGTGATTTGGGTCGTGTTATGATATACGACATGATATTATAGTGGATCGATGGGCGATGTGTTTTCATACACACGCGGATATATGTTGATGGTATTGGAATGTACTAGACTTTAGATCAATACCCCTAGTTCATGATATTATGATAATAATACTATATGAATAATGAGATATATGTGATATTTGACCCGTACCCCGATTTGGGATGCCGCACGATGGATTTTACCGTACGAAGTATAGATATGATGATTGATCCGTACTCTTGACTCGAGGATGTCGTATTATATATTTTACTGTACGTGACGCTATTGAGGTAGGATCACCGACTACTAGATATATCGACTCGGACTTTAGGCGGTTTTCCTTATCTTTTCGACTAGTCTCTTAGTTTAGCCCTGTAGTTTATTTGGTAGATGTTAGACTGGGCTCGAGTCATACTTAATTTCAGAAACTAACGAATCGTGAGTATTTTCAAAAGACAACCCGGGGGATATTACGGATTTTCAAAGGACGTACCTTTTCTTAAAAGCACCGTAGTCCCTATTTTCTAAAAACCACGATTCGTGCTATTTCAAATGCCAAAACTGTATGACTCGTATATATAAATGTATATTCTTATATGTTGCGGTTACTACATCTTTTTCCATATATTCATGTTCTCATTTCATTGCATGTTTATACATGTGTTCCTTACTATTATGATCTCGTTTGTTAGGACACCAACACCATTACCGATGATGCGTATGTCCACGAACACTTGCTTTCCATCTCACACACATCATCATCGGTAATTGCCATGTTACGTACACTTTAGAAAACATTACCTTATCGGTATAACCTACTAGCTGGTAGTTTCAACATACTATTAGTATGCTTGCTTTCATATGCTAAATTAGATATTGCATCCTTTACTTAGATATCCATGCATGTGTATATTTATTGATCATGCAATATTATGGGGCTTTATGCCGGTATTCATTGTTTATTGACTCTTGATTTTGGGATTCGGATTGTCCATGAGATTTCTGGATTTGGAGAAATCTCAAGGATTTATAAACTCATTATCATTTCTAAAAATAGAAATTTGCGGTTTTCTCGTGATATGATATTGTGATGTCCACCATGGATATTTTCGGTTCTTGAGCGGTATCATATACCCGATTTGAGGTAGGGGGAGGGACCGTCTGCGGGTGCATGATGGACCTGGTGCGATACCCCGGGACAAGAAGATCGTATAGAAAAGTGTTGAGCCCGGCAGGGGAGCACTACCGACCGGTGATTGTATAGAAAATAGACGGATATCCGGAGGATACCGTTCAGAGATATGGGCCGATCCTGATTATGCGGGGCTCGAGATGAGAAAGATGGTTTTGGGACGATACTGATTATGCGGAGCTCGAGATTTGAGTATTATGTGTCGCTGTTGGACACAGACTTCATGATGTTTTGAGTGCCGATGCTGGGCACTCGGGTTTTATCATGATTTGTGTGTCGTTGCTGGACACACGTTGGATGATGCATTAGTACATATCACGCATTGATATATTATTATTCTTGGCACAGACATTAGTACTTTGATATCACACTATTGATATACTGTTACCCTTGTTGTAGTATTGTATAGTTTTATTGTATGACCTAGGATAGAGTCATACATGTGATTTCTTCTCGGTGATGTTTTTTACTCACGAGTTGGCAACTCACCCCCGTGGTGCCACAGTTTCTTGCAGGTTTGGCCGTACAGGTTTAATTGCGGCTTGCCAGCACACTTCCTCCTTCCGGGTGATTGCTTTGGTAGGTGGGTTCACTTGTATCGTGACCATCGTCGTACTTTATTTACTTCAGTTGTGTCTAGTAAACTCCATCAACCAGACTTGTATTATTTGATAGACTTAGAAGACCAGTATATATATTCTTTCGACCTTAGAGTTGCGCGCTTGTATTATTATGGTTCTTCTCTGGTTTTCTTGAGGATGTTGGTTTTCTTTCTGAGTTTTGATCCTCGCCCTTCGGCGTTGTATATTATATTTCTTGCGTGGTTGTTTCCGCCAATTGGCGAAGAGCTAGCTCCCGCTTGGGGATGCCTTTATTCATCATTTTTATGTATTCATGTGATGTACCCGTTTAGGGCCATTATTTACAAAGGAGACTCTGCCGAATTTTTCGGGAAATTATGATGTTGCTTTTAAATGTTTAATGCCATTTATTTTGTTAAAACCACTTGTTTTAAAACAAGTTTTCCTTCACTTCTTCTTTTGAATGGTTTAGATTTCTAGGCATTTGGCTTACTTGAATTAGGTGGGGTCCTATAGACGTCACATGATTTAGGTGCCAGTCACGTGCTATTTCGGGTCGTGACAGTTGGGTAGTCTATAAGCACATCTTTATATATGTCCCTAGTCGTAGGATTATCGAGACAGGACATCGATACTCCAGAGTAGACTAGTGTATACGCTTCTCATCCCAGCAGGGGAGATGGTCTGTTCCACAGCCATTGGTATGTTGTACCGGAGATAGTATACAAGTGCTCATTGGGTAATGAGTTACACTGGACGGACTCGTTGGGAACTGCTGGTTGGTATTATACCTATCATCAGGTAGCAGTTCCCGGATGTCTTGAGTACAGGTTAGTCCGTTGACTTGACATCACTATTCGTCTCGAGTGTGTTCCCACTGTACTTAGATTACTACCCTACCACGGCTCAAAAGAGTCGTGCAAACAAGTAGTAGTTGGGTGCAGTCCCGAAGCACTAGGAGGCAATAGTGGTTAGATAGGATTCGTCTGTCCCGGTATTTGGCGTTGATATCATGCAGTGTTCGGAAAGCCATTACACAAAGTCTCTGGCCAGGACAAGCGAGATTTACTGGTAGGTACTATAGTAGTTTCTTAGGGTGTATTGGGCTCTACCTCGGCACGACTTATTGCGCTATTAGGGGTCTGACAGTTACTATCCCCCTAGGCCCGATATGTAAGTATCTTAGACGAAAAGATCGGACTGTATGGTGATTGTCACAGATAGACTCAGTAGGAGTTCGGATGAGTTTGCTCAACGGCTTTCTTATCGACATATACCTGGGTAGCCGTTACGCACAGCTAGTGCCGCTGACAGACTTATGGTTAAACCCACTGCCAGCGTACTATCGAGTCATTAGAGTCCCACACAGAGGGTTTCCCTGCTTCGGGCGAAACGATATAGAGGCCGTATGGTTTTACGGCAGGGTTCCGATCATATACGTATACTGGCTACACGGATGTTGTTCGGACGGATAGTACTAGTGGGCTTTGTTTTAAGCCGGATCCTAGTTTTATATTATTGGATTATTATTATCTCATTGTATACGTATTTTTCAGAATACGAATACATGTATGTATATACGGTGAGGGCAATCTTGTAATTTCACAAGGGATGCTTTTAGAAAGGGACGCCTTGTTATTTTGATTTATCTATTTTTAGAAATAGATTAATGAGGTGGAAATTGGAGATATTTGTGGCATGGGGTAAAGCATGGCTTATTATATTTGTTTATTGGTTTGTGTTTACTTTTGAAGCATGGTTGCTATTTTCAATTGGAAAATAATCCATGCTTCATGTGAGATAATGAGTGAGCCATCCTTCACTTGCCAAAACCCTAGTTCATTCGCTTTCTCTCTCCAATTTTCTCTCCTTCTTCTTCAAGACCTAAAACCTTCATATGTATTGTGAGCCATTAGGTCTTTTGAGATAAAATACTCTATTAGACACTCTACATCTTCTAAGCTATCTAGCTTAGTAAACTAAGTACCTTATCCCAGTTTAGAGGTTGGAGCTTAAGGTATAGACTCTCAGGTGGATCATCTTCGATACGAGGAGGCCAACGATCAAGCGTGATCCGGATCTTCGAGGGGATTAAGAAGAGGAGGAGAAGAAGACTCGAAGGACTAGAATTAAGGAGGTATAAATACTAACATAGTAGTTAGAAGCTCCTAATAGATATTGCTAGTTAAGTTTTCTGTAAAGATCCTGGAGTTGAAGTTGGTGTTGCGAAGTAAGAAAAATCATTTTTTTTTGTAAATTCCGCCTCCCCGCAAACCCGCGGGGTGCGCGACATCGACTTACAGAAACATCTCGAACCACTCAAAATAGTAGGATTGCGAACGTAGGATCGGATGTTGTGATTTATTATGGATACTTAAATTGCATTATTGGCATCCAATATCCTAGACGATCAGAACCGTTTTATATATTTCGGTGTATTTGATACGATACATGAACCGATACGGATAAGTGGAGAAACAATCTTGGGACTTGGAAAGATGAATATGGTTTGACTAGTGTAAACACACTTCGATTTTAAGTCAGGACGATCCATTTATCTTTCCGCAACAAGCGTTTCAGGTATACTACTCACAGTGCTTGAAGCATCCGGGATGGAGTGTCGTATATTGTTGGAAACCCAGAGATATTTATGATGTCCCAGAATTCGAGGATCGTATGAAGGACAGTGACGAGGATTAAGAAGAGAGAATACTTAGAGTGCTTCGAAAGCCTGTCTCCAATGATGGGTTGTCTTCGGCTGATCGTGAAATTACGGGGGTTAGAATGATATCGATGATGAAATCCAAGTAGATAGTCTAATGCGTTTACGAAATGAAAAGGGTTATCAGTAATGTTATTTTATTACTTCACATTTTTACGATCTATACATATATTTCATGCATATGTAATGATTGTACTTTTATCTAGGTCTGACGACGACACAGGGAGCAGCGAGGGGCGGAAGAGCACCAGTCGCGGCAGCGGCAGAAGCAGCGGCAGAACAGCTCTGATGTCCGAAGAGCTGCGTAGGGAGCTCCAGAGGGTTGGTCTTGCACCCCAATCCGTATTCCCTTCGGATGACTCCTTCCGTGTGGACTTTGCCACACCTCCAGGTATATTGCACGCATATTCATTTTGAATGTAATATTATAGATATGCACGCATATTTATTTTAAACTTACTTATATAGTCAATTTTTAATTGTCTAGCTGTAGGTGGTGCATCCACATCAGAGGCAGAGGCCACTACCGCACCTGCAGGTATGTTTATATATCCTATATTGCATGCATATTGATTTAAAATATTATATTATATATATATACACATTCTTTTTGCAATTAGTTATATAATCAATTTTTGATTGTCTAGCTGTAGGTGGTGCCTCCACATCCCGGGCAGAGGCCACCACCGCACCTGCCGGTATGTTTATATATCCTATATTACATGCATATCGATTTAGATTGTTATATTATAGATATACACATATTCTTTTTGCAATTACTTATATAATCTATTTTTAATTTTCTAATTGTAGGTGGTGCATCCATATTTGGTGCAGAGGCCACTCCTGCCACTTCCGTACCCTACGCGAAGTTTGCAGGTTAGTATTTTACAATTTAAAATCTTTTTCACAAAAGAGACGATGACTTGGACACAGTAGCTTATCCAAAGAGCCTAAATGTAAATGATTTAAGCTCTCAATTAGTTTTACTTTTATGGTGGATGTAGTCGGCCTTTATTTTTATGAAAATTAGTTTTTTCATTTTACAAATTCTCTAAGAATAACCATGAACTTCATGTAATTTTATCTTCAATATTTATTTTCTAGTTGGAGGGGAAACGCCCACGTCCGGGTCACCGGTTGTTCCTCACCGGAGGAACTATCGTCCCACTCATGCAGCTGCCCGGGCCCAGGCTCATGCTGTTGTCGCCGAAGGTATATATCGCACTTAAATTTTCGTTAATCCTTGATTTCTAAATACCGTTTTGTCTTGATATTGCTTTTCTTGATATTTCTTGTAGATGCAGGGCAGCCCCATCCCGAGAGAGGGACTCGAGAGTTGAATCAGTCCCACAGGCTGAGGCCTGATAGAGTTAGGAGGGAGGCACCATTCCCCCCTTCTTTATTTCTGATTATCGCTTTATCAATGATTATGCCGAGAGTTTCGGCTGGTATATGGGGGATGAGAGCAGCATCCAAAAGAAGTATTCTCTTCACGTTGAGTGGGGCGATCAGCATCGGCGCTCTTTCGCCCTCTTCTAGGATCAGGCTCGGGTATTAATATATATTTTCATTTGACTTATCAAATAATTTTTTTATTATTTAACAATTATCATTTAAATACATTATTTTTTTGTATTTGCAGTTGGATTACGAATTTTAGCCTGTTTCTAACCCTGATCACCCTGATAGAGTGCTAGATCTTCATGCTCTTTACTTGGGCCTCATGAAGAACATGAAATCTAAGGTCTGATATAATAGGAACGAGCTGAAAATCGATTGCTACATGCTATAGATGGCGACCTCCGAGGCAGAGAGAGCAGCTCTCCTACATTTTTCAGCCTTTTCCAGAGTCGACGTAGATACATGGCCTCTCTTGTGCCGGTATTATGAGTCTGAGCACAAACAAATTTGTAATTTAAATGTAATTCATTGTTTAGTATATAATTTATTTTTTGTGTTGGTTAATTAGAAAACTAAATCTGATTGTGTTGTGCAGAAACAGGCCGATCAAAACAAGAAGAATAGGAAGTCGGCGAAGAGAGGTCGCCCCACTTTCACAGGTGGATCGAGAAGCATTACTCATGCCATGCAGGCATCGGTAAATTACAATATATCTATTTTGATATAATATAATATTAAGAGTTATTTTATAATATATGTAAATTTTCGGCGAATTGCAGAGAGCTCAGACCCTGGAGCAGGGTGGTACACCGAGCGTGTTGACCACGTATCTTGCTATCCACGACTTCTCGACAGATCCCTCCACGGGTGAGCTTCGATTTCCCGACACTGCTACCCAGGAGTATTGCATAAGTGTTAATATTTATTCTAATTCGAATGAAATTTTTGTTTTGATAAGTTCAAATTTAAATGATATATACTTTTGTTTTAATGCTTAATGTGGGTGTAGGAGCGGGTGGTGGAGTAGGTGGAGGCATCAGGGATCAATTTCAGTGGACAGACTGATCGATCGAAAATATTGCATTTTTAACGCATCAATTTCCCTACCATTTGTACTCATCTATAGGTGTTCGGTATGAATATAGCACATATTAGCAAAACAGCCGTAAAATACCAAATTACTTGTGTTATACTTTAAAACCGACATTTTAAGGGAAATTTAGTATTTATCATTTGCATCACATAATCTTTGTGTAGCACAACACTTGTCTCGAGAATCTGTGCAGGAAATTCCAGGAAAAAAGCCGAAACAGTTAAAAGTGTTGAAATAAATACGCCAAGTCTAAGACTTGTAATCCGGCAGTGATCAAGAAATATTTAAAAGATTCCACATATCAGGAAACATCACTAAAGCCAACAACAAGAAAATCAGGAATTTTGGAGAACAGATGACATCAAAGGGCCGCGGATCCGTGGCCCAATACCCCTTCCCGCGGCGGATCCGCGGCCCCATCAGCATGACGTCAGCAAAGAATTGTTCAGGGTTTCTCTTCTCATCTTCAGAACTCATTCAATACACTCCAAATTCCAGAGATCTCTAGAAGTTTCTATCAGAACAGCAAGGCTTATTGTTCAAGCTAAACACCCTCAAGCATCCAAAGCAAGCTACTTAACTACCTAAGCCTAGAAGGTTCTCCCTAACCTCCAAGCTTATGAAGGAAGCTAACCCTAACTAACTAACTTTAGAACCTTCTACCTAACTACCAAGCTTACAAGGGAAGCTAAACTAAACCTAGCTTCTAAAGGAAGTTAATCCTAATCAAGGCTATAAAAGGGACCCTAAGGCTTCACTCTCAAGGTTGTTGTTTTCTCCAATTCCTAATACAAGTTGAGTGACACAACTTGTAACCCTAACCCTAATCCAATCACCAAAGCCAAATTCAAGATCCCCGAGTACAATTCAAGCAAGAAGCCTTCAACCTTTTAGGAGCGAAGTCGATCTTCATCCGAGCAAGTGATCCAAGACGATCCGCGACTCACGAAGACGTGCGACGCCAAATCGACGATCGAGTTCTTTCCTCATTGTAGATCTTGAGAGAATTGTAACAAAATTGTTGATAAATAAAAGGTGAAATTCTTTATCTTCCTTTCTTTACATTCTTGCATCATAATTAGATCTCAATTCTTGATTGTGTTTCTTGTTATGATATTTGAGTAAAACTCCACTCGTGAAGGAGTCGAGTGAATCAATAGATGATGATGTTACAAATCTTGAAACGATTCTTAAGTCCTATGAGTTTTGTAAACTTTAGTAAATTGAAGAATCGACAACCTAGTTTCGAGCGATGTTTTCTTGATTGTGTTCGCTCTTAATTAGTGATCCACGATCGATTCTTGAATTTACTAGAGTCTAGAATGTGAATGAAATCAACGAAAGGACAAGGGATAGATGATGAAACCCTAGTTTCCGCAAGAAATCCCTAATTCTCGTTGATCGTCATCAATCTAGTATAAAATCATCAATGGATAAGAAAACGTAATCAATAGTTTTCATCACGTCTATAGATTCGATCGATTCCTACGAGCCTCACTTCGATTCTTGAAACCTAATTCGATTGGAAATCATCAATTCTTGATTCTTGATTTTAATGTTTTCTTGTTATTTTGATAATTCTTGAAATTCACTTTTAAATCTTGAATTGAATTGTCTTTTCTTTTCTTTTTAATCTTTAATTCATCTAATTCAATTACGACCGGATCACACTTTCCCTGTGGACGATCCGCACTCGCTAACGCGCTATATACGGCACCGTTCTTGATTGCGTTTAACAAAAATTCTTTGATTGTGATCTTTATTTACAATTTCAAAACACGACACATCACGAAGAACGATTCAATCAAATGGCGCCGTTGCCGGGGATCGTGTGCTAATTTGTTCGTTTTTGAAATTTGAGTTGAAAAGTTATTCCATCATAATTTTTAGATCAAAATTCGCGCAAACACTAAACGATTCATTGTGATTTGTTGCAACGAAATCTGGAATCTGTGGAGTTTGAGGAAAAATATTTTGAATTTTCCAGAGAGCTCAAGAGGTGTACAGAAGCAGTGCCAAGAATTTTTGTGCAGGGATTCCTTTGGACCGCGGCGGATCCGCGACATTAGAAGCCTCCCGCGGCGGAAACGCGGCGGCACTGTAGCTATAGTGTACGGAAATTGCTAGGCGACTTCTCGACTTTCTTATCTCCTTCCTCATCTGCTCCAATAACAATTTTCTGTATGTTTCTTTGCAAAAATTCGCAGCGCTGCAAAAAGCAAAAATTGTGCGTGTTTGATCTTGTTTGTTTGCATTATTAATACGGAAATTAAGGGGCAAAGACCAAATTCAAATTATGTGGGGAGTTCATTACCCTTCCTAAGCCCCGAAAATCACAAAACTGCATCCACATTACCCTCATTAATTAAAAAATATATAGACATGGCTCTAAGGACCGTCGCGCTCAATCAGGACAGGAGGAGGTCGTGAGTAATCTATTGCTTATCCGCGTTTCTTTTGTGGTGTCTAAGGCAAGTGTGTCTAAGGCAAGTGTGTCTAAGGCAAGTGGTTACTTAATTAGGCTCACTACTTACGTATTAGGGAACCTCCCACTTACCTGGCACTTACCTGGCCACATGAAGGACAAAGAGGCGGTAGAGGATTGATCCTGCGATTTGTCTTCTGGCAGTTAGGAGTGGTCTAGAGACTTGACCTAGGTGACCATTAGACTTAGAGTTTTGCTTGTGCATTTGTTGTGATTTGCATCATTTTTTTTTTCAAAAATCCGTATTCTTTTTCAAAAAAAAAACCACTTCATCATTTCCCCTAATTATATTAACGCTACCACTTGTACTAAAACCCTTTAGTGCAAGATAGGCTGGACACAGGATTCTAGTGCTCGTTTAGTCCGCTTTCCCCCGATCGACCCCAAAGTCAGTATTTCTACATTTACTTCTTCTTTACCCACCACCACACCCATTTCGATGGACGGTTCTCCATCGAACTTCTTTACCACTACTCTGCCGCCGTCCGCAGGTGCACAGAATCCACCCCGCATCTCTCTCCAAGAGAGGTGCTATCCTATGCGAGGTCCTCTTTCGACCTGTTTCTCCATTCCACCATTCAACGGGGACAATTTTGAGATTAAACCCCAATACATCAAGCTTCTACCCAAATATCACGGTCTCGAGTCTGAAGATGCATATGTCTTTATCACCAAATTTGAAAATGTATGCGCTATGATGGGTACTTCACAGTTTTCTGTGGATGCTCTGCGTCTTCGTCTTCTCCCATTTACCTTGTGCGATATAGCCGAGAAGTGGCTTCATAACACAACCGCACATTCCATTTCGAACAGGGGAGAATTCGTAAAAGCATTCCTTAAGAAATTTTGCCCCAATCATAAAACAGCTCGAGTCCGTAGCGAAATCAATCAATTCACCCAACTTCCGAATGAACCATTCTTGAAGTGTTTCGAACGCTTCAAGGATCTGTTGGTTCAATGTCCACATCATGGAATCCTGAGATGGGATCTGTGCAGAATCATATATGAGGGCATTAATCCTAACACAAAACAGACCCTTGAATCCATGTGTCAAGGCACTTTCATGTCCAAAGACGATGGTGAAGCTTGGAAATTCTTAGAAGATTTCGCTGAAAAATCTTTACAGTGGGAGGGTGTAAGTCAATCATCCAGGGGTGGCAATAACCAGTCGGATGTTTCCATAGGAGTTAGAGCTGAAATGTCAGCTATGCAAAAGAAACCTGAGACTATGGAAAATAAATTTTTAGCCGTAGCCCTAAATCAAATGTCACTCTCCAAAACTGTATGTGGATGCTGTTCTGATCCTTCTCATTTGACGGAAGAATGTCCATTGAATTCTCCGTTTCAAGGTCATGAGCATAGCAATTCTTCTTTCCAACAAAGACCTAGAAACGATCCATTTTCTTCCACATATAATCAGGGTTAGAGGAATCACCCTAACTTTTCTTGGAACCAATCACAAACTCAAAACACGGTTCCAAACCAAAACAATTTCCAAAGGGCTCTTCCACCACAACAGCAACCACTTCAATTAAGTCAGCACCCCTTCCAAGCACAAAACTTCTAAAATCTGGTCAACACACCTGCACCGCACAACAATCCTTTGCAGTTGACCGGTACTGATGAATCTTCTTCACTCGCTCAAACTACGAATTTTCTTTTGACAAATTTCATGCAAGTTACGGCAAATCTTGAGTCTTCCGTCGATAAAATCGAGAAAAACTCTACGTCCCAAAGAGAGACTATAAAATCGATGGAAGAACAAATTGCACAATTAAAAGCCGAAATGAGTGCAAGAGAGAAAGAGAAACTTCCAGCTCAACCCCTACCCAATCCTGGCTATTCACATCATGTGAATGCAATCACCACGTTTAGATCTGGAAGAGTGCTTGACAATCGCGTTGAGGAAGAGATTGATGATACTGAAAAATCTATCAATGATACCCCGGCTGAGACCTTTCCTTCTACTTCTACTTCTAATTCTAACCCCAGTTCTTCTACCCCACCACCTTCTTCCGAGCCTATTCTCCGTTTTTTCCCAAGGCTTGACACCTCAGCCCACACTGAAAACGATCCCCACTCCTATTCTTAGATCGTTCCCACCTACACGATCTTCTCTGATGTTGGACCCTGATCTTATTGCTCAAGCTCTTTATCCGAATCGGTTAAGGGGAAACACACTGAGTCCGCAAATGGAGAATATCACTGAAATGTTTAAACAGGTTAACATCAACATCCCTCTTCTAGATGCTATCCAACAAGTCCCCGCTTATGCGAAAGTTCTTAAATACTTGTGCACTAGAAAGAGGAAGACTCAAGTGCCCAAGAGGGTATTCATGTCAAAGACTGTAGACACGGCTTTCCCCCAGCAATTACCGAGGAAACGTAAGGATCCTGGCTATCCTACGATTTCCATTTCTATTGGGGAGAAACACATCAACCGTGCTCTACTCGACCTTGATGCAAGTGTTAACCTGCTTCCTTTCTCGGTATACGAGCAGTTAGGGATCGGAGAGTTGAAACCAACCCATTGCACTCTCCAGATGGTTGACCGATCAAGCACCAAACCTAGGGGTGAACTGGAGGATGTGTTAATAAAAATCGGGGAATTTGTATTCCCTGTGGACTTTATTGTACTTGATACACAGCCTGTAGCGAACCCACGGAATCAAATTCCGGTGATTTTAAGTCGCCACTTTTTGGCCACTTCCAATGCTATCATCAACCGTCGTAATGGTTCTATGACCCTATCCTTCGGGAATAGGTCAATTGAGCTGAACATTTACAAGTTAGGAAGTGTACCCTCCGAACCTACTGCTTAGGTCTGTTCTGTCGAATTAATGGATGTCGACAGCAACAAATTTGATGATCCTTATGATACTGATCTTGACTCTTTTTATATGTTGTTGTGTGACCCAATTATGTATCATACACATACGGACTCTTCCACCGAGTTGTCCGGGTCAACAACTAATACTGATTATGAACCGCTTTTAGAGTCTGAAGATCACCCCGCGCTTTGTGATGACATTATTCTCCGGGGTATTGATGAGACTTTTGAGGAAATCTTCGCTGATGAACTCGCATTTTTGAAAAGCACGGGTGTTGAGATGAATCATCTCCCAAACAAAGAAATTGAACCTCCACCCCTTCTTCTGGACTGTAAAAAGAATCCGAGTAATCCATCACAATCACTGCATCGTCTCTCCAAAACGAGACGCAAACACATTCTATTCCACCACTTACCCTTTCCCCGCTTCTTCTTCCACCAACTGATGCACTACATAGATACAATTTTCGAATGGTTGGTGTTGACCTTCGGTCTTTGCAAAGCTTGGCATCGACCAATAATTTTTACCCCCACTTGTGATTTTCAAAGCTTAACATTGTTTAACTCAAATTTGGGGGCTATAATCTGGCTCTTGAAAATAAATTTTTTTACTCACAATGGTGAGCCAAAAGAATAAATTTGGGGGAGGATTTTCACGATCATATTTTTTCCCCCCATTAATAAATGTCCTCCCAGGCTTACAGGTTTTTGAGATTTAGCAGATAGCAACAGTGAGGACATTGTTGAAAACAAGTTTGGGGGAGGTTTGTGCTTATTTGCGCATCATTTGCATATCACTTTGCATAAGCACAAAACATTTGAAAACCTATAAAAATTTAAAAAAATTTCAAAAATAAATAATTTTTTTTTTACATAAATAAGATAATAAAAGATTAGATAGTGAAAAATTACATCCAAAAGATTGGAAAAATTTAAGAAAACCAAGAAAATTAAAAGTTTTCTTATACGAACTAGTAGTAAGTAATTATGAGCCGTTGTCCTAAGGGTTAGTAAGATGAAGGAAGTCACTAATCTGAGAATAAAAATAAGTCTGAAAAATAGTTCTTATTCTGGAAGCCAAACATTTTGAACGTCGATACCCTACTATTCGCACTTACACACATCTAGAAACTCGGGATAGTAGAGGATACCTTGAAATGCTCTTGTCTAAAAGCCGATGTATGAAGGAAATAAAAAAATGAAGAAAATATAAAATGGTGAGAAAAATGAACACCGGTTTTGTTATCGCCAAGGCAGCAATAAAAAAATATAGCGAGGGTGCCTCATCACCTAGTGCCTTAGACCAACTGGTCTGGGAGTCACTGCTAAGCTTTAGGTGGTGCAAGACGAGAAAAATACACCTAATAAGCAAGCACACGAGTAATCGGTCGGTTAGTACCTCAAGAAGTATTAATGGTCGCATGAAAATGTGTGAGCAAATCTATCTAAATATTCATCAAATTAAAAAGTATTGAGGTAGATGGACAAGAGTATAATAGCTTGAATTGAATTCTCCGGGTGTAGGGATGTCTTTTACACACACGTAGGGTTATATGATAGATGTTTGGAAGAAATATAGGAATGAAGATTAAAGACAATGTTTTATTGAGAGATGATGTGATTTCTAACATCTTTTCATAACTATCAAGATAGGGCTCATGACAACCGAAAAGCTAGTATAGTTGGAAACTCTAATTTTCAAAGTTTTTCTTTTACAATTCTTATCTTTAAATGTAACTTTCATGGTCTTCCTTTTATTATGGGATTTTTTGGGTGCAATCCGCTGAAAACCCTCATGAGACAACACTCCTCCTACTAGGGACACTTAGAGGTTTAAAGGCTTGTTGCACGTGCTCAGTGCAATCGTGTTGCCTACGAAAGTGTGCTAGTTATTTTTTCTTTTTCTTTATTTTCTCCTTCTCTTTTTAATAAAACAGTTTGCTTGAGACGACCAAAAATAAGTCTGGGGGAATTTGATCAGTCAAAAATATTGCATTTTTAACACATCAATTTTCCTACCATTTGCACTCATCTATAGGTGTTCGGTATGAATATAGCACATATTAGCAAAACAGCCGTAAAATACCAAATTACTTGTGTTATACTTTAAAACCGATATTTTAAGGGAAATTTAGTGTTTATCATTTGCATCGCATAATCTTTGTGTAGCGCAACACTTGTCTCGAGAATCTGTGCAGGAAATTCCAGGAAAAAGCCGAAACAGTTAAAAGTGCTAAGATAAATACGCCAAGTCCAAGACTTGTAATCTGGTAGTGATCAAGAAATATTTAAAAGATTCCACATATCAGGAAACATCACTAAAGCCAACAGCAAGCAAATTAGGAATTTTGGAGCACAGATGACATCAAAGGGCCGCGGATCCGCGGCCCAATACCCCTTCCCGCGGCGGATCCACGGCCCCATCAGCATGACGTCAGCAAAGAATTGTTCAGGGTTTCTCTTCTCAGCTTCAGAACTCATTCAATACATTCCAAATTCCAGATATCTTTAGAAGTTTCTGTCAGAACAGCAAGGCTTATTGTTCAAGCTAAACACCCTCAAGCTTCCAAAGCAAGCTACTTAACTACCTAAGCTTAGAACCTTCTCCCTAACCTCCAAGCTTATGAAGGAAGCTAACCCTAACTAACTAACTCTAAAACCTTCTACCTAACTACCAAGCTTACAAGGGAAGCTAAACTAAACCTAGATTCTAAAGGAAGCTAATCCTAATCAAGGGTATAAAAGGGACCCTAAGGCTTCACTCTCAAGGTTGTTGTTTTCTCCAATTCCTAATACAAGTTGAGTGACACAACTTGTAACCCTAACCCTAATCCAATCACCAAAGCCAAATTCAAGATCCCCGAGTACAATTCAAGCAAGAAGCCTTCAACTTTTTAGGAGCGAAGCCGATCTTCATCTAAGCAAGTGATCCAAAATGATCCGCGACTCACGAAGACGTGCGACGCCAAATCGACGATCGAGTTCTTTCCTCATTGTAGATCTTGAGAGAATTGTAACAAAATTGTTGATAAATAAAAGGTGAAATTCTTTATCTTGCTTTCTTTACATTCTTGCATCATGATTAGATCTCAATTCTTGATTGTGTTTCTTGTTATGATGTTTGAGTAAAACTCCGCTCGTGAAGGAGTCAAGAGAATCAATAGATGATGATGTTACAAATCTTGAAACGTTTCTTAAGTCCTATGAGTTTTGTAAACTTTAGTAAATTGAAGAATCGACAACCTAGTTTCGAGCGATGCTTTCTTGATTGTGTTCGCTCTTAATTAGTGATCCACGATTGATTCTTGAATTTACTAAAGGCTAGAATGTGAATGAAATCAACGAAAGGACAAGGGATAGATGATGAAACCCTAGTTTCCGCAAGAAATCCCTAATTCTCGTTGATCGTCATCAATCTAGTATAAAATCATCAATGGATAAGAAAACATAATCAATAGTTTTCATCACGTCTATAGATTCGATCAATTCCTACGAGCCTCACTTCGATTCTTGAAACCTAATTCGATTGGAAATCATCAATTCTTGATTCTTGATTTTAATGTTTTCTTGTTATTTTGATAATTCTTGAAATTCACTTTTAAATCTTGAATTGAATTGTCTTTTCTTTTCTTTTTAATCTTCAATTCATCTAATTCAATTACGAACGGATCACACTTTCCCTGTGGACGATCTGCACTCGCTAACGCGCTATATACGACACAGTTATTTATTGCGGTTAACAAAAAATCTTTGATTGTGATCTTTATATACAATTTCAAAACACGACACATCACGAAGAACGATTCAATCACAGACCGATCCGATCATACTGACCCTATGGTAGGTTATGCAAGCGCCCTGGCCATCAAACCGTGGCCGATTGCGGAACAAAAATTTTCTAAACCGGCGCTAACACAACCCACTACCCGGATCGACCATTAACCCTAAACTAGCAATATATAAATATAGGAGTTAAGAATGGTTATACCAAATTGTTCCATGTCTTTCGGTCTTCAACCACCTTCCTAAACTCCTAGAGGCCACCATGATCTAGATTGATCTCCGGTCTCCCTCCATCAAAGATGATCCACCTGAGGATTTGTATTCCGAGCTCCTACCTCAATAGCTGAGATAACTAGGGTACCAAGTTCGCTAAACTGGATAGCCTAGAGGATGTAGAGTGTAGTGATAGATTAATTTGTTTCCAAACACCCTAGATTTCTCAACACATAAGACTTGAAGGGTGGAGGTAGAAGAAGAAGCATGAGAATTGGAGTGAGAGGCTACGCAATAAAAATGGCTAAGTGTTTTGTTGTGATTTGTGAGCAATAATTGAAGCCATCCAATAAATATCTCAAGTCTCCAAAATATCTTAAGTCAACACAAAATATCTCAAGACTCCAAAATATCTCAGAACAAACAAAACAAGCATGCTAGAATAGTAACCATGAGTCACTACTAAGCTATGTTACAATAAATGTAATAAACACCTCATCCTCTCCACCTTATTAACCCTTTAATCCTAAATGGTTAAAACTAAATGAGGTGGCATCTTCTAGAAGCACCTTGTAATAAATTACAAGAATACCCCTCATCCGTATATACATACCCGTATCCGTATTCCGAAAAATACGAATACAATGAGACAAAAATAATCCAACAATATAATACTAGAATCCGGCTTAAACCAAAACCACTAGTATTATTCGTCCGAATCCTGATACGTGCACAAGTGCACGTATACGATAGAACCCTGCCGTAAAACCATACGGCCTCTACATCGTTTTGCCCAAAGCAGGGAAACCCTCTGTGTGGGACTCTAAAAACTCGTCAATACGCCAGCAGTGGGTTTAACCACAAGCATGTCAGCGGCACTAGCTGTACGTAACGGCTACCCAGGTATTGACCGAAAGGGAGGCCAATGAGCAAACTCATTTGAACTCCTAGTGAGCCTGTCCGTGACAATATCCGTCCAGTCCGGTCTGTTCGTCTAAGAGTATCGCATATCGAGTCTAGGGGGTGGATAAAGTCAGACCCCTAATAACACGACATTTCGTGTCGGTATGAAGCCCATCATCAACTGAGAAACTACTGATCCAAATCAGTAATTCTCGACTACCTGTGCTAAGGATTTCTGGTGATGGCCACCCGTGCACTGCGCGACATCAACCCCCAATACCGGGAGAGACGAATCCCCGACGATCCGCTCACTGCCTCCATGTGGCTCGAGACTGTACCCAACTAAAACCTGTTTGCACGACTCTTTTGAGCCGTGATAGGGTAGTAATCAAAGTACAGTAGGAACTCACACGAGACAAATGACGATCTCCGGTCGACAGACTAACCTGCACATATGTTACCAGGGAACTGCTATCTGACAATAGGTATACTACCAACTAGCATGTTCCCGGCGAGTCCGTCCAGTGTACTCATAACCCAATGAGCACCTGTATACTATCTTAGGTGAACATACTAACATCAATGGCTTGTGAGACCTGGCTACCGTCCCTCATCGGGGTCTCGATCAGTATACACTAGGCTACTCTGGAGTATCAATGCCCAGTCTCGATACTCCCATGACTAGGGACATTTAAGGATGTGCTTATAGACCACCCAGCTCCCATGTACATGATCGCCATCATAATGCTGGTAGTCAAGCAAGAATCCTATGGGCTCTATCAACATGTAATAGTGATCTGTAATACCACACAAAACATGTACATGATGATAAAGACAAACCAAATAGTATACTATCATCTGAGTAAGACTGTTCTATCCGTATAGGTCGTCCCTCAATCATCGCAATCGCACGCCTGCGATTCAATAATTGACTTGAGGGCACTATAGCCAACACTCTCCCACTTGCACTTAAGGCCAATTATTGCGGTGTCGCATATTCACAGCTCGTGTGATACCGAACACCCTACTTCTCTACTAATCAGTTTCTCAAAGCTCGTTTGTGAAACTATTGTGTTCGAGAAATAGCCTCAGTGAGTGGATCCGCTCCAATGTTTCTTTCTATATCTCTACTTCACGGAGAAAGACTATCTCCCGAAATGAGCAATACCTGTCTTAGAATTTGTCTGGAAATCTGATGGGACCCTTTTCCTAAATGAACTCTAAATCTAACAAACTTCTTAGGCTGTATCATCCAATGAATTTAATCAGTATTCTGCACCATGCCTTCCACAGTATCCGCTTGGACCACCTGTCCAACATATTATCCCTCAAAAGAGAGAAAACTATAACTCTGTCATCCAGGTCACCTTGGAAGCCTGAAATGATAACCGTCTCCCGAAGGAGGCTGCCATTACCATATCCCAAGAACATCTACTTATGTTCATAACTGCTTCCCAACGTTTCTCCAGGATTGGATTAATATATATGCTTATTGCAGCCAGTGCAAAAGCAATATCTGGTGTGGTACTTGACATCTCCTGATTGACTCAATTGCCTGAGCAAGTGATATGCCTATCATGCAACTCCCTCTCCCCATCAGTCTGTAAGACATCTCTTTAGAGAAGGTGACTCCATCAACTGCGGGTACACCACCACGCCAGGGTCATCCATTCTAAAACACCTTTAGAATAATGTCAAAATACCCAAATTGGGACACTTCCCAAATCTAGATCTAAAACCATAGATCCAGTAACCAGAATTCCTGATATTTTATCCATACCACATGTGGAGAAACACCTTGTGACAACCACACTACAACCGATTGTAGTATAAGAAGATCCCTCCCTATCAAGTGCATGTCATCCAAATACCTGGACATCACTCTCTGCTACCTTCTTACCAGATCCATCTCCTATTCTGATGAATTCAAAACCTATGAATGTCACATCAAAAATACATGATCCACTATACCTGCTTTAGTTTATAAATAGATATAAACTACTTGCCCACTATGCTTCCGTTGCTCCCACTGACTACAACCTTCTGGCAGAGTCATATATACGTGCACTTTCTAAAACTAATTTAGAACGACGTTATACTCATCCTCCTGCCAGGTCTCATAGTCTAGAACAACAATAATGGCAAGTCTGGGTAAACAAGAACCTCCCTATCACCGTCTCTAAGAAGATCAAAGTAGCTCTCGAGTGTCTGAGGTTACCCACCAAATCTGCGGAGTGGCTAATGTAATGTCGAATCCAATTGAATCTTTAGGTTGTACTAAATTTTCAGTAATCGTTTGTGGTTCTAGAATCACTTCCAGTTCTACCATACTCCCACCAATGGTTTCTAAAAAGAATCCATTTTACTAAAACTGGTGGCAAGAAAAGAACAATATAACTATTGATCTTCCTGATGGTAGAAAGTTAACCCTCGTCAAAGCCCGAGATAACCCACAAACTTCCATTACTGAAACGTGCCTTGAGTTCATCCAGATTCTGGTTTTAAGTATCAGCCGGACAACTCCATATATCTTAACATCGTTAAGATACGAAACCATTCTATATACCATATAGAAACAAATGCACTAATTTGAATGGAACCAGATTCAAAAACATGCAGCTGTCTCCAGTGCATATCAACCAAATGGAAGGAGGCCAAGCAACATTACTCATCTTGGAGTGCATCCACATATGAGTAACCTGAAAGTGAAGCAAGTTATCAAAATCATTACTTACAACAGAAGCACAAGTATCTACATCTTCGATTACTTCGAAGAATCCTGATACTTCCAACAAATGGTTCTCTATTTTATCCTTATACTTATAACTTCTCAAAATTTGGACCCTGTATTTCAACGAAATACTTTCCTAAAACTGGAGAAGTCAAAAGCAAAGAGAATATAGTACGAGTACCAAACCTTTGTCTTGTAACATATGGTTCTCTACTACATTCTTATACCTATAACTTCTCCAAATCCGGACCTTGTATTTCAACGAAATACTTTTCTAGAACTGGAGAAGTCATGAGTAAACATAATATAGTACAAGTACCAACCCCTTTATCCTAACGGACATTGGATAATATAAAATACTTTGTATAAGTCCCCTGAGTTCAATAACTCAAACCCTGTGCGTTGTAGGTTGAAAAACTGTGCTATGGTTAAGAAGAATTACACCGATGTTGAATGCACCTTACATAATCACCAACTGATATAGGTAAATGTCATAGAAATAATATAAAAAAGTTATATCTCACTTTATAAAATAAACGTACAGATATATCAGTTTGAAATTGGTGCATAACAACGGATATTCAAAACCAAATATTTACTGACAGGCAAAACCTAGGTGATTTCCTCAAATATCACCAATTACAAAGACTTCCGATATAATGAGGATCTAATCACCTAATTCCAAATATCTTACTCCCACTCACCATCTGTAACGCCATACTGATGTGAGAAACAAATCTGGTAAATACATATCCTGGAGTCAGAATCTAATTAGAAAAACAGTTTTTAATTAACACCGCACAGTGAATCTGAAACATGAAAATGTTTCGAAGGGGTAACCGGGTATACCTAGTAATGCCTCTTCCACTATCTTGATTCATGACAGCAACCGTATACTTTCTTGCCCTCACTCCAATCCCTTTATATGTCTTTACTTATTACCTTCTGTACACCACACTTAGGCTAATTGATTTTCTTCCTTCCCCACCCTTCGGCACCAGCCTAAGGTTTGGATGAAGACTGTCCAATAAGCCCAATAGGTGTACTCTCCTAATACCAGGAGCCCTCGCAACCTGAGAGAAGGTGAAGAGAAAAGACAACCGAATAATCCTATTCTATTTCTCCTGAACCAGAATCCATTCTCGAACCGGAACAAGTTCCTTCGAGTCGTATGTAACTATACGATGGCATATCCAAGCAATATGGATGTTCGTAGTGATACAAAGTGTTCTGGAGAAATTCAAAGTGGATGTAGGAGTGGCATGGGTATACACGGTTTCGTCGTGAATGATAGCAGTCGCAATTTCCTTTTTCCATTATTCTAATCCCTTTCTATGTCTTTACTTATTACCTTCTACACACACCACTTAGGCTAATTGGTTTTCTCCCTTCCCCACCTTTCGGCACCTACTTTGTAAGTCCACGTTGCGACCCCCGGTTCTTACGGGGAGGCGGAAACGGTATAAAAATCAAATTTTTAGTGCAAGAGGCAACATGGACTAAACTAGGTCGGGATCGTTACCTAAACTAAAACTAGCATACTAAGCTAAAGAGATTTAGCTACTCGGATAGAGATGGTTATACCTAAACTTGAACTCCTTCTTCTTCAAACTTTGTGGAGGTTGATGGTTCTCTTCTCTTGTCGCCTTCTTCCGTCGAAGATGGATCCACCTCGAAGGCTCGACCTTTGGGCTCTTTCTCGAACTTGGAGTGAACTAGAATCGCCGGCTTGCTAAACCCTTGATCCTAGAGTGAGTAGAGAGAGTGTCTAAGGGTTGCTTTTGTTTTAAAGAGAAGGATTCTCAACACATGAGAAGGTTTCTCTTTTGCTAGAGGAAGAAGAAGATGAAGAGAGGAGAGAGAATGAGAATGATAGAATGAGCTATTCTTTTCACTTCTTGCAACCATAATGCAAAAGAAAAATATTATCTAAATGATAATAATTGAAAATGAGAATAGTTGATGGTAGTATTTGGAATGACCACAACCATGCTTCATTTAATAAAAAGTAAGCATGAATCAAGGAAGACTTTCAAGGCATGAAAGTGGTCAATGGTCAACAAGTCAACCAAGGTCAACAAGTCAACAAAAAACAACCATAACATAATTCTCATTTAATTATTATTATTAATAGATAATATATAAATCCATTAGGGTTTGGAAAATGAAGACTGTCAACTGTGCATACGCACCCGTTCCGAAACCCTAATGAAAAACCTCATTCTCCGCCTCAAGCAACTGTGCATACACACCTGCATTCTCGTTCCGAAAAACAAGAATACCAAGATATAAAAGCAACCCCCAAAACATATACCAGTATCTGGCTCAAACCAGAGCCTGCCAGTATAATCCGTCCGGACTCCAAACGTGCACAAGTGCGCGGATGAGAACGAACCCTGTCGCAAAACCATGCGACCTCTACTCTGTTTTGCCCAGAGGCGAATACCCTCTGTGTGGGACTCTAAAGACTCGACACTACGCTGGCAGTGGGTTTAACCACAGACCGCAAGCGGCACTAGCTGTGCGTAACGGTCCCCAGGTAGATGCCGACAAGAAGGCTGACGAGGTGAAACCCCATCTGAACTCCTACTGAGTCTGAATGTGACAGTCTCCGTACAGTCCGGTCTGTTCGTCTGATACATCGCATGGCGGGCCTAGGGGGTGGTAAACGTCAGTCCCCCAATAGCGGTACAAGTCGTGCCGGAGCGAAGCCCAAAACACCCTGAGATAACACTGGAAACCTACCAGTATATCTCGTTTGCCCTGGCCAGGGACTACTCGTGTAATGGCTCTCCTAGACACAGCGCGATGTCAACCCCCAATACCGGGAGAGACGAATCCTGTCTAACCGTCACTGCCTCCAAGTGCTTCGGGACTGCACCCAACCACCACCTGTTTGCACGACTCCTTTGAGCCGTGGTAGGGTAGTGATCAAAGTGCAGTGGGAACACACTTGAGGCGAAGTGCCAGTGTCAAGTCAGCGGACTAAGCTGTACTCATGTCACCTGGGAACTGATAACTGACGATAGGTATAATACCAACCTGTCAGTTCCCGACGAGTCCTGTCCAGTGTACTCGTAACCCAACGAGCACCCGTATACTATCTCCAGTACGACGTACTGATGGCTGTGGGACAGACCATCTCCCACACTGGGATGAGAAGCGCATACGCTAGTCTACTCCGGAGTATCGATGCCCTGTCTCGATAGTCCTGCGACTAGGGACCTGTATAAGGATGTGCCTATAGATTACCCAGCCCCCACTAGTGTGACTGCCATCACAACGCTGGTAATCAAGCAAAGATCCTAAGGGCTCCACTAATGCGTATAAGTGATATACTGAAATAAACACAAGTACACATTGAAGTAGAAACAAACCAAGTAGCATACTACTATTTTGAGCAAGATTGTATATACAAGGTGAATATCCCAAGCATCCATTAAGTAATATACAAACTAGTATGATACAGTAATGGCCTCTAGGGCATATACACTAACAATCTCCCACTTGCACTAAGGCCATGTACTGGCGTATCGAAGACCTATCATCTCGATCAGCCGCTCGAACTGAGTCTGGGGTAGGGCCTTGGTGAATGGATCTGCAGTGTTCTCTTCTGAAGCAACCCTCCGAACCTCGATCTCCTTGCGATCCACGATCTCCCTGATCAGGTGATACCGCCTCAAGATGTGCCTGGATCTCTGATGGGACCTGGGTTCCTTCGCTAAAGCTATAGCCCCGTTGTTGTCGCAATACAGAGGTATTGGGTCAACAATGGACGGAACCACCTGAAGTTCTTTCAAGAACTTCCTCATCCAGACAGCTTCTTTTGCGGCATCAGATGCAGCGATGTATTCCGCTTCCATCGTCGAGTCTGCAACGGTTTCCTGTTTGGAACTCTTCCAACACACCGCCCCTCCATTGAGGGTGAAGACAAAACCCGACATGGACTTGGAATCATCCTTGTCACTCTGGAAGCTGGAGTCAGCAAAGGCCTCGATCTGGAGGTCTTTTCCACCATACACCAAGAACATCTCCTTAGTCCTCCTCAGGTACTTGAGAATGTTCTTTACTGCTATCCAGTGTTTCTCCCCAGGGTTAGACTGATACCGGCTTACCACACTCAGTGCATAAGCTACATCCGGTCTGGTACACAACATCGCATACATTATAGAGCCTACCGCAGAAGCGTAGGGTATAATAGACATGCGATCCCTCTCCAAATCAGTCTTGGGAGACATCTCTTTAGAGAGGGTGATCCCGTGACAAGCCGGTAGGTTACCGCGCTTGGAATCTTCCATACTGAATCTTTTCACTATGGTGTCGATGTACCTGGACTGAGAAAGTCCCAATATCCTCTTGGATCTATCACGATGGATCCGGATCCCCAGGATGTATGAGGCATCACCCAGGTCTTTCATGGAGAACCTTTGTGACAAGAACCCCTTGACAGATTGTAGCATAGGAATGTCATTTCCTATCAAGAGAATGTCATCCACGTATAAAACGAGGAATACTACAGTTCTCGCTACAAATCTACTATAGATGCATGGTTCATCTGGATTTTTGATAAAGCCAAATTCTTTGACTGTCTCATCAAAGCAGATGTTCCAACTCCGCGATGCCTGCTTTAGTCCATAGATGGACTTAAGCAACTTGCACACCTTTCCGCTGCTCCCACTCTGAATGAAACCCTCTGGCTGGTCCATATAGACACACTCCTCTAAATTTCCATTTAGAAAAGCTGTCTTTACGTCCATTTGCCAGATCTCATAATCGTGGAAGGCAGCAATGGCAAGAAGGATCCGAATGGATTTCAGCATGGCTACTGGAGAAAAGGTTTCGTCGTAGTCCAAGCCAGGTCTTTGACGAAAACCCTTTGCTACCAGCCTAGCTTTATAGGTCTCAACCTGTCCATCTACACCAATCTTCCTTTTGAAGATCCACTTGCATCCTACGGGTTTTACCCCGTCTGGAGCAATGTCCAACGTCCATACTTTGTTGGTGTACATGGACTCCATTTCGGTCCGCATTGCATCCAGCCATTTCACTGAGTCAACGCTCTGAACGGCCTGCTGGAAGCTAGTAGGCTCATCATAATCTATGATGCAATCCTCTCTATCCCCGTCTATGAGAAAACCGCAGTATCTCTCGGGCGGATGAGACTGCCTACTACTCCTGCGGAGCGGCGTAGGAATGTCCTGTTCTGTTGAACCCTCTGGTTCCACTAACCTTTCAGTAATAGTCTGTGGTTCTGGAATTTCTTCCAGTTCTACTGCGCTCCCACTAATCTCCTTTTCCAAGAACTGGTGTTCTAGAAAGTGGGCATTACGAGAAACAAGGACTTTTTGTTCCTCTGCGTAGTAGAAAAGATACCCCCTGGTGTTCTTTGGGTATCCCACAAACTTGCACAGTACTGAGCGTGCCTCGAGCTTGTCCGCATGCTGCTTTTTGACAAAAGCCGGACATCCCCAGATCTTCAGATATTGAAGATAGGGTTTCTTCCCACTCCACATTTCATATGGTGTGGAAGGCACAGTCTTAGTCGGAACTCGGTTCAAAAGGTACGCAGCTGATTCTAGCGCATACCCCCAGAATGATCGCGGTAACTCAGCGTTACTCATCATGGACCGCACCATATCCAATAGGGTGCGGTTCCGTCTCTCCGATACACCGTTATGTTGCGGGGTGTAAGGAGGAGTAAGCTGAGAGAGAATTCCGTTCTCTTTTAAATAGTCCAGGAATTCGGCACTTAAGTATTCTCCACCTCGATCCGATCTTAGAATCTTAATACTTTTGCCGGTCTGTTTCTCTACTTCATTCTTATACTCCTGGAATTTTCCAAAGGCCTCGGACTTATGTTTCATTAAGAAGACATAACCGTACCTTGAGAAGTCATCCGTAAAAGTAATGAAGTAAGAATGTCCGCTTCGGGCATGTGTAGACATTGGACCGCACACGTCACTGTGTACGAGTCCCAAGAGCGCGCTCGCTCTTACTCCATGTCCAGTAAACGGAGTCTTTGTCATCTTTCCCTTGAGACAGGATTGACAAGTGGCATAGGATTGATATTCGAACGCATTCAAATACCCTTCTGTATGTAACTTCGTCAACCTTCTCTCATTGATGTGACCCAATCTACAATGCCATAAGAAAGTCTGATTTATTTCTGGAGACTTTCTTTTGTGTGTATTCTGGACATTGAAAATCTGTGGTTGGTTTAACACGTATATACCATTACTCAGAGTACCTGACCCAATCAATACTTGATTAAGGTGAATGTTTACAACATTACTTACAAACGCAAATTCATAACCTTCTTTAGAAACTAAAGATACAGAAATGATATTACAAGTTGCGTTGGGTACAAAAAAGCAATTACGCAAAACCAAAACATGTCCATCTGACATTCCTAGGTGATAGTCCCCCACGGCTTTAGCATCCATGCTAGCTCCGTTCGCAACTCTGAGGGTCATGTCACCTGCCTTCAAATCCCTACGGTTTCTCAACGCCTGCAAAGAATTACAGATATGAGATCCTGATCCGGTATCCAATACCCAGGAAGTAGAGTTTATTGAAAGACAGTTTTCAATAACATACACACCTGAAGCTGAAGCTGCAACCTGCTTCAATTCCTGTGTTCTGGCCTTCCAGGCCCTGCAATCATTCTTCCAGTGTCCTTTCTTATGACAAAAGAAGCATTCTTCCTTATCCACAAGCTTCCCCGCTATCTTTGTTGCTTTACCTTTTCCCTTCGTATCCACTTTACTAACACCGCCCCTTGGTTTGGCGGGGGCCTTCTTCTTCTTTCCCTTGGCTTTCGCCTTGGACCTAGAAGAAGATGATCCTCCTACAAACAAAGTGGATGTATCCCTACTTTTCTGTAGGGTGCCCTCTGCGCTCCTCAGCATGTTGAGGAGCTCTGATAGTTCAACCTCTTTTTCTTGTAGGTTGAAGTTCAGTATAAACTGGGCGTAAGTGGAAGGAAGGGACTGGAGAACTATATCCGTATATAGCTCACTCTCCAATGTGATCCCTAGGTCAGCGAGCTCCTCAATGTAGCCGATCATCTTTAGCACGTGCTCGGCTACTGATGATCCGACGGCCATTCTTGTCGAAAACAACTTTTTCGACGCTTCGTATCTTGCGATACGTGATTGCTCTCCATACAGTTCTTTTGTATGGAGCAATATGGACTCCATGTCCATATTCTCATGCCTCCTCTGATGTTCGTTGTCCATCGAGGCAAGCAGGAGGCACTTGGCCTTCGCGCTATCAATCTCCCAAGTCTTGCGGATTTCCTTATCCGCGATACTGGAAGTTGGACCAGGGACAGGGGGAGCTTTGGTGGTAAGAAGATACCCCAGCTTGTCATAAGTGATTGCTATCTTGACATTCCTGAGCCAATCTTTGTAGTTTGGCCCTGTCAGCTTGTTTTTATCTAGGAGTAACTTAAGTCCAGTCATGTTGATTGGTCGCTGCAATTAGGAGAGAGAAGAAGAAACACTCAGCATGATGCTCTTGCAAGTTTAGAGTGGTTTTTAGTTTGTCTAAACAGGATGGCTCCCACTGTTTCTCGAATCCCTCCTCAAACCATAAAGGAAGAATTAGTCAGGATCAATCCCACCGTACAATACTTGCTTAACCGTTCAGCCAGGCCAGTGTCGGTACTTCGAGGGAGGTTTTCCAACGCTTTCGCGAAGTTCCTTAATTAAAGAACCTCTTTTCCCTGGGGGCGTAACCCCGCTAACACCTTTCTAGGCACCTACTAGGTTTATAGCATTGATCGTTAAGTGAGAAATTTCCCGAGGAGTAGCATATACTCACAGTAGGATCGGGATCCAAATATCATCGCGTGACGAAAATGAAGGAATCCTACCATAATCATCACACTCCAAATGGTATGCAAATCTAGCAAGTTTCAGTACTTATGAAACTCCCGATGTGGATTTTTGCCCCATGCTCTTATGACCTTGGCGTGAGGTCAAAATGTCATAAGTCACATGTCAAGTTCGTCCCATCATTATCCAGGTTAATTTGAATCCACCCGTACATACCCTTGACGTAGGCCAAAATGGCAGTACGACTGTCTCAAACCAACGCATTCTATCTATGCAACAGATAAATATCCGGCAGCTACCAATCACTATGCCTTGGCGTGAGGTCAAAATACATAGCTTGAATACTACCGAATATTTAACTGAAATGATGGAGGGCTACGGATGGTTTTGGCGAAACCGTGAACGTAGTGAACTTGATTTAATCGATGGAACGAGATAGCTTTTAGAAGGAGTGGCTCAATCTCCGCATTTAAAAGTTAGTTTTGAAAAGAACCGAGTGGTTTTTCGAAAGTGTTCCATCGACTTAAACTTGGTTTATTATCTTGCATTAGTTCTTTTAATGCGTGATATTCTTGCATTAGTACTTTTAATGCGTCCCATCATTTAATCCTACCATTGCAGAAAACAACCAAAATATGACGTACGCTTATGCCATTCGCATTCGCCACGGGGCCCCGTCATTACCCGTTAGGTTACTTAACTAACGACAGAGCGGGGGCTGGGCTAGCGCGTCTGTAAAACATAAGCAACGCCTAAATAGAAAGCAATGATAGACATTTCAGATCACAGATAAATACATTGGATATACTAGCAATCTGTAATTTGTACGAGCCTGTAACAAAAACAGATAACACGGTCGCGGTGAATAGCCAAATCCCCACCCAAGACCCCTACGGGTGCGGCAAACTACCCGCCAAGTCCTCGGTAGTTTGTGCACCCCTCCATGGGTCTATCCTAGGAGCAAAAACAGTAAAAAGAATTATACAATGACGGCTACAACCCCGACCCGGTTGTGCGGCCAAACAAATAATATAATTACATCAATTTACATTTACAATGAATTGCAAGAAAAGAAAACTCTCGTCTCACAACCCCCGGCTATTCACCCGCGACAATCCAACATATTTATATACACATTCCAGCACATTACAGATCATGTATAACCCCGACTAATCGTCTTATAGCGATTAGCCGACGTTCAATACATGCAAACATCACAGATATAACCATCATAGTCAAAGTGTAGTGAAGTTCGGAAAAAAATACGGAATTATAGGACCCCAAAAGGAAATTTCTTTTCTGCAAAATCTGGGCACATATAATATATTTCAAAAATCCCAAAACCAACACAGACACACACTGCACGAAAAACGATGCACAGAAGACGACAAGTCGCGGCGGTTCCCCGGCGGATGCTTACCTTACGCGGCGGAAGGGCGGCGGCTTAGACGAGTTACTGTATCGTTTTTCTTGGGTGTTCACAGAAAAGCCTGAGCCGAATTTACATGTATAAATTTTTTCATTTTGAGCCAAAAAATTTTCAACAGAAACTCAGGTTTTGAAATTTTCCGGTTTTGTGATTTTTTCGGTTCCGAACTTCGTTACACTTCACTACCAAGCTAGTTTAAGTTTAGTTAGGCTCTGATACCACTGTAAGTCCACGTTGCGACCCCCGGTTCTTACGGGGAGGCGGAAACGGTATAAAAATCAAATTTTTAGTGCAAGAGGCAACATGGACTAAACTAGGTCGGGATCGTTACCTAAACTAAAACTAGCATACTAAGCTAAAGAGATTTAGCTACTCGGATAGAGATGGTTATACCTAAACTTGAACTCCTTCTTCTTCAAACTTTGTGGAGGTTGATGGTTCTCTTCTCTTGTCGCCTTCTTCCGTCGAAGATGGATCCACCTCGAAGGCTCGACCTTTGGGCTCTTTCTCGAACTTGGAGTGAACTAGAATCGCCGGCTTGCTAAACCCTTGATCCTAGAGTGAGTAGAGAGAGTGTCTAAGGGTTGCTTTTGTTTTAAAGAGAAGGATTCTCAACACATGAGAAGGTTTCTCTTTTGCTAGAGGAAGAAGAAGATGAAGAGAGGAGAGAGAATGAGAATGATAGAATGAGCTATTCTTTTCACTTCTTGCAACCATAATGCAAAAGAAAAATATTATCTAAATGATAATAATTGAAAATGAGAATAGTTGATGGTAGTATTTGGAATGACCACAACCATGCTTCATTTAATAAAAAGTAAGCATGAATCAAGGAAGACTTTCAAGGCATGAAAGTGGTCAATGGTCAACAAGTCAACCAAGGTCAACAAGTCAACAAAAAACAACCATAACATAATTCTCATTTAATTATTATTATTAATAGATAATATATAAATCCATTAGGGTTTGGAAAATGAAGACTGTCAACTGTGCATACGCACCCGTTCCGAAACCCTAATGAAAAACCTCATTCTCCGCCTCAAGCAACTGTGCATACACACCTGCATTCTCGTTCCGAAAAACAAGAATACCAAGATATAAAAGCAACCCCCAAAACATATACCAGTATCTGGCTCAAACCAGAGCCTGCCAGTATAATCCGTCCGGACTCCAAACGTGCACAAGTGCGCGGATGAGAACGAACCCTGTCGCAAAACCATGCGACCTCTACTCTGTTTTGCCCAGAGGCGAATACCCTCTGTGTGGGACTCTAAAGACTCGACACTACGCTGGCAGTGGGTTTAACCACAGACCGCAAGCGGCACTAGCTGTGCGTAACGGTCCCCAGGTAGATGCCGACAAGAAGGCTGACGAGGTGAAACCCCATCTGAACTCCTACTGAGTCTGAATGTGACAGTCTCCGTACAGTCCGGTCTGTTCGTCTGATGCATCGCATGGCGGGCCTAGGGGGTGGTAAACGTCAGTCCCCCAATAGCGGTACAAGTCGTGCCGGAGCGAAGCCCAAAACACCCTGAGATAACACTGGAAACCTACCAGTATATCTCGTTTGCCCTGGCCAGGGACTACTCGTGTAATGGCTCTCCTAGACACAGCGCGATGTCAACCCCCAATACCGGGAGAGACGAATCCTGTCTAACCGTCACTGCCTCCAAGTGCTTCGGGACTGCACCCAACCACCACCTGTTTGCACGACTCCTTTGAGCCGTGGTAGGGTAGTGATCAAAGTGCAGTGGGAACACACTTGAGGCGAAGTGCCAGTGTCAAGTCAGCGGACTAAGCTGTACTCATGTCACCTGGGAACTGATAACTGACGATAGGTATAATACCAACCTGTCAGTTCCCGACGAGTCCTGTCCAGTGTACTCGTAACCCAACGAGCACCCGTATACTATCTCCAGTACGACGTACTGATGGCTGTGGGACAGACCATCTCCCACACTGGGATGAGAAGCGCATACGCTAGTCTACTCCGGAGTATCGATGCCCTGTCTCGATAGTCCTGCGACTAGGGACCTGTATAAGGATGTGCCTATAGATTACCCAGCCCCCACTAGTGTGACTGCCATCACAACGCTGGTAATCAAGCAAAGATCCTAAGGGCTCCACTAATGCGTATAAGTGATATACTGAAATAAACACAAGTACACATTGAAGTAGAAACAAACCAAGTAGCATACTACTATTTTGAGCAAGATTGTATATACAAGGTGAATATCCCAAGCATCCATTAAGTAATATACAAACTAGTATGATACAGTAATGGCCTCTAGGGCATATACACTAACATACTTATAGTTTGGAAGAAGATTATCCAATAAACGCAATAGGTGTACTCTCCTAATCCTAGGAGCCCTCGCAACCTGAGAGAAGGTAAAGGGAAAAGACAACCGAATAATCCTATTCAATTTCTCTTGAACCAGAATCCATCCTCAAACTGGAATAAGTTCCTTCGAGTTCGTATGTAACTATATGATGGATTATCCAATAAATATGGATCTTCGTAGTGATACGAGGTGTTCTGGAGAAACGCAAAGGTGATGTAGAAGTGGCAATGATATATGCGACTCCATGACAATCCAAAAACCAAAGTGTTTTAAGAAGGTTCGGTTAACTTGATTCATGAGTTTTAGTCTAGGGTCGGGCCATGGTCGCTGCCAAAGAGAGAGAGAACAGAAACACTTAGCGTGCACTCTAATTTAGATCAGAATGGTTAATCACTTTATTTAATCAGGATGTCTCCCACTGTTTCCTCGAATTCTCCTCCAAACCCAAAAGGTGAATTAGTCGGGATCATCTAAAATTACCCGAGGAGTAACACCTACTCATCAGTGGGAATCGGGATCCAACTAGCATCACATGATAATTTGATGGAAGCCACTCAAGTCACCACACTCCAGAAGGTATGCGCATGCCTGGCAAGTTTCCTATATATTTGAAACTCCCAATGTGATTTTTACCCCAAGCGGCTTATGACCTTGACAGAGGTCAACATATCATAAGTCGCAAGTCAAGTTCAACCCGTCATTGTCCTAGATTAACTTAGAACCACCCGCACGAGCCCTTGACAGAGGTCAACATGACCGTGCGACTTTCCTAAATAATCACATATCTATGCAATAAACAAGCATTACCCAGCTACCAAGCACTGTGCCTTGACAGAGGTCAACAAACACAGTATGAATACTAAGTAATACCCGTGAGAAATGATGGAGGTCTATGACTTGTTTTTGGAGAAAAACCTTTAACGTAATGAACTTGATATCGTTGAAGGAATCCAAGTGGTTTTACAAATATATAGTGGCGAAAATTTTTTGCTAAAGAGGTCACTCCCTGTGAAGGGATCTCGGCTCTTTCTTCGTCGAATGAGGTGCAGGATATTCCAAATTGAATACCACGATGCAAAGCAAAAGAATCGACTATAGTGAAGTTATTACAACGGCGCAAACTTTTGCTCAAGAGGTCACTCTTGATGAAGGGATCTCGGCTCTTGCCTCGTCGAATGAGGTGCTGGATATTCATAACCGAATATCATTGTGCAAAGAAAAAGAGAACGTCTGTAATGTCAGTTTTTAAAAAAATTGGTTCCAATAACATCATATAGGTTTGTTTTCCTTCCATTGATCAGAATCAACGCAGTCCCATCAATTAAACATATCACACCACTGGAAGGAACGAAAAATATATAATGTACGTATATGCCATCCACATTCTCCACTGGGCCCCGTCATCACCCGATAGGTTAACTAACGGCAGAGCGGGGGCTGGACTAACGCGGGTGCAAAACATATACAACATCTACTAGTATATATATAAATATATATAACATTCGTCCCAGGCATGATATAAAGCAACATCACAGAATCTCAGCCAACAACACAGAGTGGTGGATAATCCTGGAGCTTTGGGTTTCACTTGAGCCGCAAATGAGACCAGACGTTCCCTGTCGTATTGATAGCCTGTGAAATGAAAACCTTGACCCCTATGAGTGCGTCAAGTTACCCGCCAATCTCAGAAGCGAGGCAACCACAATCAACAACGTGAATGGGCCACCCAGCACTTCACGGAATCCGGTAACTTGAGCACCCCTTCGTGGGTCAACCTATACCCGCTACGAGTGCGGCGAATAGCACGCCAATTCTAGAGTAAGGCCCCCTCCGTCTCAATGCCATGAGATGCGGGCCAGTTTCCCTCTAGAACCCGGCTATTCGTGCACTCCGCCTTGGGGTAATCTTAGTACAGAAAAGAAAAGAAATATGTATAAGGGTGACATCGACCTCAACCCGGTCGTGCCCCAAATAAATAATATACAAAATGGCAGAGACAGCAGTCCACATGTCGGACGCTCGTCCCGCAATATCAAATGTACAAATGAATCTAAACTGTACCACTATCATTGCACCACTGTCTATCCACCACGACGATCCAACCACAACCACAACACAACACAGAACATCAATGTGAATGTCATGTTCGCAAACCCGTCTAAAAGAATATATAGCAATTAGACGAGTTGTACCGCTCTAATGACATTCACGGTCGCAAATAGTAATGCATGTATTGAAAACTTTTAAACAATGTTAAAAATAACGACTTCGAAATACCCCGGATTGCCCTCAAACAAAAGATAACATAATATCCAACCTGGGAAAAAACAAACAATACCAGAGAACCAATATTCCAGAGCCTAGAATACCCCAAAAAAATAAAGTCCTAACTCCTATAGAAAACCGGCCAGGTCGGATTTTTTCTCATTCCCGCCGGGCCAAAACAGGTGAATGGGGATCGTTTTTGGGGAGTGTTCTAGTTGTCACCAAGGTAGTGTTCTGCAATTGTTTAAAAAAATTTTGAAGACTAGGAAAAATCGACGGAAACTGGAACATTGTTCGTATTGTTTCGGAGTTTTTTTGGTTTCGTTACTACAAACACTGTTTAAACTTCTAGTATGGGGTTTTTGGGTTGGCTTTGATACCATGTTGGGTTATGCAAGCGTCCTGGCCATCAAATCGTGGCCGATTGCGGAACAAAAATTTTCTAAACCTGCGCTAACACAACCCGCTATCCGGATCGACCATTAACCCTAAACAAGCAATATACAAATATAGGAGTTAAGAATGGTTATACCGAATTGATCTGTGTCCTTCGGTCTTCAACCACCTTCCCAAGCTCCTAGAGGCCACCGTGATCTAGTTTGATCTCCAATCTCCCTCCATCGATGATGATCCACCCGAGGACTTGTATTCCGAGCTCCTACCTCAATAGCCGAGGTAACTAGGGTATCTAGTTCGCTAAACTAGATAGCCTAGAGGATGTAGAGCGTAGTGATGGATTAATTTGTCTCTAAACACCCTAAGTTTCTCAACACATGAGACTTGAAGGGTGGGGGTAGAAGAAGAAGCTTGAGGATGAGAGTGAGAGGCTACTCAAGAAAAATGTCTAAGTGTTTTGTTGTGAGTTGTGTGTTGTGAGCAATAATTGAAGCCATCCAATAAATATCTCAAGCTTCCAAAATATCTTAAATCAACACAAAATATCTCAAGACTCCAAAATATCTCACAACAAACAAAACAAGTATGCTAGAATAGTAACCATGAGTCACTACTAAGCCATGCTACAATAAATGTAATAAACACCTCATCCTCTCTACCTCATTAACCATTTAATCCTAAATGAGGTGGCATCTTCTAGAAGCACCTTGTAATAAATTACAAGAATACCCCTCATCTGTATATACATACCCGTATCCATATTCCGAAAAATACGAATACAATGAGACGAAAATAATCCAAAATATAGTCCTAGAATCCGGCTTAAACCAAAGCCACTAGTATTTGTCACGACTCGAAATGGCACGTGACTGGCTCTTGAATCATATGAAGTCTAGAGGACCCCATCTAATTCAAGTAAACCAAAAGCCCAGAAATCTAAAACCATTTTAAATAATAAATAAAGGAAAAATTGTTTAAAAGCAAGTGGTTTTAATAGCATAAGCCGAATTATGCGTTTTTAAAACATCAAGTCATTTCTGAAAATTTCGGCAGAGTTTCCTTTATAAATACTGGCCCCGGACGGGGTACAACATGAATAATATGAATATAGGCATCCCCAAGTGGGAGCTAGCTCTTCGCCAATTGACGGTCACAACCACGCAAGCAATACAATATACAATGCCGAAGGGCGAGGATCAAAACTGAAAAGGAAACTCATATCAACATGAAAACCTATAATAATACAACGCGCGACTCTAAGGTCGAAAGAAAATACAACTGGTCTCTAAGTCAAATACATATACATGTCTGGTTGATGGAGTTTCTAGATACAAAAATGAAAATAATATATAAGGGTGGTCATGATGCGAGTGAATCCACCTACCCAAGCAATCTCCCAGAATGGAAGCAGTGTGCCAGAAAGCCACAATGAGACCTGTACGGCAAAATCTGCAAGAAACTGTGGCACAACGGGGGTGAGTTGCCAACTCATGAGTAGAAAACATCACAGAGAAGAAATAGTATGTATGACTCAATCCTAGGTCAATACGATCGGTAATAATGTATATCCTTAATATGATAAAGTCTGAAGCATGATAAGGCGGCAAGGGTAAACATCTATACATAAGTGTAGTACCAAGTGCTCGTGCCTGTGCCTCAGGTAGCAACATATCATAAATATGAGGTATGATCAATGTAATCATCATGAAATCAGTGTCAACTATATCATGAAGTCTAAGTATGTGGATATCATCCAACTATGTAATCAATTTCTGTATGCATGTGGATCTCATCCACATGTCAACCAATGACATAGCAACATCATGCATGTAAAAGTCATAAAAGTATATGCATGAAATTATGAGGATATAAATCAACAGGTGTCCCTCGCGACACATCAAAATCATGAAAACATCATGAAACCCGTATCCATCATCGACACGTAAATGCTCATCTATCAGGAGCTGTCACCATGACTGGCCCTGATAGGTACGTATTATACGCTATCTCGAAAACCCGAGTGCCCAGCTTCGACCCTCGAATTTTGATGTATCCATATGTACATAACTCCAATCGGTATCCCCACGATAACCGCCGATTCCAAATACTATCTCCGGTAGGTAGTGGTCCCTCTGGCAGGCTCATCGTCATCCACACGAAATCTCATTCTCGCCCCGGGGTACCATACCGGGTCCACCATGAACCCGCAAACGGATCATCCGCCTCCTCGAATCGGGTTTCACATATCACACGTCTCAGAACTGAGAAAACTCATGGTGGACGCACTGAAATATCATATTAAGAGAAAACGGGTTTTTAAAACAGTACATGCTTTCTTTTGAAATAGCCACGGTTTTCAAATCCAGAAATCTCATGAATCAGCATATCTCAATGCGTATAATCATAAAACATGATGTATGCGACATATGAAAGAAATATAAGCTTATCAGTATATCATGCAACATGGAATAGTAATATGCACATATCAAGGGAAAACCGCTCTTTCAAATGAATCCAGTTTTAAAATATATCTTGCGGTTCCCAAATCTCAAAAATCAAGCCAGAATCATCTATGTATGTATGCAAGTATCGGTGTACAATATGTGTGTACGCAAGTATGAATGTACAATAAGTATGTAAGACAATATGTCATACAAGGAGTCATATCCTGGTGCAACAATCCTACTGTGTAGTGGCATAGTAATTATCAATGATGAAGTGTATGAGCCGGCGAGCAAGTGTACGTGGAACATACGCATCATCGATAATGGTGCTGGTGTCATGACAACATGGGTTTAATATAACAATAAACGCATTTAAACATGCAATGCGATGCGAATAACAAGAATATGCGGAAAAATGAATAATAAACACGATAGTGAAGAATCTACATCAATATATATGTATATATATATATATATATATATATATATATATGTCATGCAGTTTTGCCATTTGAAATAACACGAATCGTGGTGTTTAGAAAATAAGGGCTACGGTGTTTTTAAGAAAAGATGCGTCTTTTGAAATATCCGTAGAATTCCTTAGCCTTTCTTTTAAAATACTCATGATTCGTTAGTTTTGAAATAAGTATGACTCGGGTCTAGTCTAACATCAACTAAGTATTACAGAACTAAACGAGCAGTCTAACCGAAAGGGTAAGGGAAACCACCTAAATCTGAGTCGATATACATATAAATATAATAGTCGGTGATCCCGCCTCAATAGTATCACATACGATACAATATACAATATGACATCCTCGAGTCAAGAGCGCGGATCTATCATTAATATATAGCTCGTACGTAAATCCGTCGTACGGCATCCCAAATCTGGGTACGAGTCGAATCTCACATTTATCTCATCAATTATCTGGTATCCTTATCATCATATCTCATGAACTGGGGTACTGATCTAAGTCTAGTACAAGATGATACCATCTATAAATATATGTGTGCCTGTATGAAAGCACACGCCTAAAGGCCCGCTAAAATCTCATGTCGTATCTCCAAATAAAAACCACATCATATCACCGATCTCATGGCACCATGCCCAAACTCATCGACTCATCTCCAAATATCATCCGCTATCCTCACCATCCAAGTGTAGGTATACGTGTATATACATATATACACAGTCCCATACCTATGTGTGTGTATATATATATCTATCCCCATATACACACAAGTATAACAGTAAGCATGTGTGTGCGTGTGAGTGTAAACCTATTCTAGGGTTCGCGACTAAGAAGCTAAACTAAGTTACTTCTAACTACTCTAAACTAAGTTACTTCTAACTACTCTAAACTAAACCATGAACACAAATCATATCTTGATAATCATCCACGAAACATAAACACATATATATAACCAAATAAATATATAAGCTATACTACGAACTGCGGGGTGCTATACGCCATCCACCCGACTTCCCCCGTAGATATAATCTACTCACCTTGCTTTTCACTTGCCGTTGCCGACGTCGCCACGCGATTGCTTGTCGTCTCGAAGTCCTCGTTGGGTACCTACACATCATAACGTATCGTGTCGCATTAAAACCTAATTCAAAACCAAAACGACACGCTAAAGGCCTATAGGTTAGAACCTATGGACTACGCTTTTAGAACCACCAAATAACACTCGATTTCGACGTACAAATATCAAGTGATCGAATATAACACAAATTACAAAATCCAGAATTCAAAATACGCAAAACGAAACCCTGAATCAAAATAGCAACTCTTGAAAATGGTCCCAAATTTTACCCTAGGTCAAATCAGCCAATTTTGCATATGCCAAGGGTCTAGTTACTGATGAAGGAACCACAGAACAAATACGAGTCAATTACTCACTGCTCTGGCCACAAATTGCGGCCAGAAAGAATTTATTTGTGGCCTGGATAGAGGGTTAGGGGCTAGGGTTTCAATGGGGGGTCCTAGGTTTCCTGCATGTATCACTGTCTTTGCTAAATAATTTTCAGGTCACCCGGGTGTTAGCAGATTTCAATATACACTCACAGAATCCACAATTCTTCCGATATCGGGTTTCCAAATTCTCTAATAGGTGTTCTAGTCTCTGGTTTAGGTCTCCAATCATTCACCATAGGGGTTTTAGGTCAATATTAAGCCTCAATTACACTATCTCAACTCAATTCAAACCCTAACCCTAACTTGGAATTTGAAAGTTCACTAAACTTCGCCAAATCGATTTCAAACTTGAAGAGAGGCTTAAGAAAATGAAATACTATACTATTTGTGAAAGGATTACCTCATTTGGCAACTCAAGAATTTTCTTGAGTTGCCCAAGTGTTCAAAATGCAAGCTTTCTTGGTCCAAAGTGTAGCTAGTGAGCTCATGCATATTTTTTGTGAAGCGGGGATGGAGTTTTGGGGTGTTTTTGATGATGAAGTGGGGGTTTTGAAGAGGAGGGAGGAGATGTGCTGCCATGGGCTGAAGAGGGAGAGGATAATGATGAAGATGGTGAATGAAACAAAGGGCCAAGACCAAGGTTGACCCCCTCACCTCTCTCTCTCTCATGCCCATACCCAATAGTTTAACATTCTCCTTTTTCTTTTCTTTTGTTTTCATTTCTAATCTCCTCCCAAATTAAAACCCAAACCATGCATGATAAAATGAGAAAGTATGAAAGAAACAAAATGTAACAAGTGTTAAAAATGACATGTGCATGTCATGTGCACAAAACACGCTTAAAACCCGAGTAGCGATTTTTAATCGCGATTAGCACTAAAATAGTGTCAAATAAGTCATAAACTTTCATAATTCGCATAAATCACATAAAGCACCCTCTTTTTAGTAATTTCTATAATTTTCAAAAAAATTTCCCAATTTATCGGTATGTAATTATACCGAAATATTAAAATATTCATTATAATTATTATTTAATTATAAAAAAATTCCTAAAAATAATATTTTTTTTCCTGAAATGTTACAATCTTCAACCCTTAAAGAAATTCGGTTCCCGAATTTAAATTTAAACCCCTCAAATACTAAAACATTTCAGTAAAAGATCAAGTTGTCGGGGCTCCAAAATCATCAATACATAAAACGCATCATAGCGCAATGCATGCGCATGAAAAATGAGCAGATAACTCTAAATCAAAACTCCGTCAAGCATCCCGCAATCATCGGAGTCATGGTGAAGGCTCAAATGTCAAATCCAATACGAAAACCAACATGATATACATCAAAACTATACCTGTAAACATTAAATCTATACATGTAAATATCTGAAGGAAATGCATGCCAAACCGTTTTAAATCGCTGTGCGATGCGCATATCGCGGCACAGTGGTGGACGTTTATTATAAGAAAATAACTATATATACATATATATAATATATATACGTATCCTTCGTTTAAATATGTACGTCCCGCCATTTTGAAAACAATTTAGAAGAGTTTCCTTTTCGTAAAAGTTTCGTGTCATCTCAGACACGTAGGTAAATACTGAGACTATAGCTCTTTCTTTGGAAATCCCTTCGATATCTATCAATGCATGCAAAATATATCCATGTACTGTCCTCTGACTAGTCCTGCTCAGCTACTATATAAAGTAGCAAATATCATAAAAACGTACTGCTCCAAAAATCAATTCCAAAATGTGCAAAAGAATGCCGTGTGCGTCTGGTGCGCACGGAAATCAAATCCATGAATGTGCCATACATGTGCACAGAAACAATATCTAAGTGCAATGGGTGTGCACGAAACACCTGTCAGACGCAACGGTGTGCCTGACAGCAATATCAGGTGCATCTGATATGCATAAAGAACCCCGATTTAGTGCATCTGGTGTGCACCAAAATCGCATCTCATAACATGCGCTCAACATGCGCGAAAATACAAAACATGTGCATCCAATATGCACAATAAATTCTAACTCATGTGCATACAACATGCACGAAATCACGAAATCCAATGTCAAGCGCCGAACATGCGCAAATCCAACAGGTGCACAAAACAAATATCGTGTATCACAATCAAAATCGACGGTTGATTTATGATTTTTTTGTTGTGTCGGTATTTGAAAATTGTATAGAAATCACAACCAAAAAATATTTGACCGCAATCAACTACGGTGTCGGATGTAGATTGTAAGTGAGTGCGGATCGTCCACAGGGAAAGTGTAATCATTCGTCTTTTGAATTAGATGAATTGAAATTTTAAAGTAAAGAAAACAAAACAATTCAAGATTTGTATTTGAAGTTCAAGAATTAGAAAATCTAGATCTAATAACAAGAAAAAGATAGAATCAAGAATTGAGATGTTTGATGATTTTTCCAAACCAAATATCAAGAATCGAAATAAGGCTCGTAGGAATCGATCGGATATATAGATGTGATGTAATCTTACAATTACGTATTCTTATCCTTCGATGAATTGATACTAGATCGATGATGATCGATCGAGAATTAGGGATTTCTTATGAAACTAGGGTTTCATCTTATCCCTTGTTCTTTCGTCGATATCATTCACATTCTAGCCTCTAGTAAATTCAAGAAACGATCGTAGATCCCTAATTTCAAGCGATCACAATCAAGAAAGCATCGCAACGAAACTAGGTCATCGATTCTTGAACTTGCTAGGGTTTACAAAGCTCGTAGGACTCAAGAATCGTATTAAGATTTGTTACATCGTCATTCTATTGATCGTCTCGACTCCTTTACGAGCGGAGTTTTACTCAAACATCATAACAAGAACTACAATTACAAATTGAGATCGAATCATGATGCAAGAAATTAAAGAAAGCAAGATTAAAGAATTTCACTTTTTATTTATATCAACAATTTCGTTATAATCACTCAAGAACTACAAGAGGAAGAACTCGATTGTCGATTTGGCTTCGCTCGTCTCCTTGAGTCGCGGATCGGCTTGGATCACTTGCCCGATTGAAGATCGGCTCGGCTCTTAAAAGGTTGAAGGGCTTCTTGCTTGATTGGTACTCAAGATCTTGAATTTGGAGGGGAATTAGGGTTAGGGTTTCGCACAAGCCTTGTCACTAGACTTGTGGAAGAAGATGAAGAAAGAGGTAAAGATTAAGGAACTAATGAACTATTGATGAACATCCACAACCCTTAGATCTAGGTTCCTATTTATAGCCATCAAAACCCTAGATCTAGGATTTGAATTTTAAGTTTCCCTCCAAAAGTTTGTTGAGGAGATTTGAATTTCCCTCCAAAAGTTTGTTGAGGAGAATCTTCTAGATGTGATTAGTTAGGAGCTTAATCAAGATTAGCATGCTTAATGATCTTTGCTGATCTGGCAGAAGACTCTGGAGAATTCTGGAATTTGACGTGTCAAAATGAGGTGTAGCCACTGAGAGAAGAATTATGCACCAAAATTCAAGTGATGATGTAGCAAAAGCGCCGCGGTTACGCGGCATAAGCTGGCTCCTGCCGCGGTTCCACGGCGCTTTTGAGGCCTTATGGCTTGTAACTTCTTCTGGTGCTTTGGGATGACAATTAGGCCTTGTTTTGATATGTTGAATTGTGTAATTCCTTCTGGATTGCTACCAGATCTCAGATCTTTGAGTTGGCGTAATGTTTGATCAGCAAAAATGACAATTTTGGCTTTTCTTCCGGATTATCCTGCACAAATCTCGAAACAAGTGTTGCGCAATATAGGGATGATGCGATGCCATAAAATACAGTCAATTTCCCTTAAAGTGCCGGTTTTAAAGTCTAACACATGCAATCTAATATTTTACGACTGATTTGCTAATATGTGAAATATGAATACCGAACACTTCTAAATGCGTGCAAATGATAGGGAAATTGCCGGTTAAAAGATGCTATATTTTCGACTGATCAACGGTATACTACAAATCTCAACCCAAATCCAAATCAGGTATACCGTGGTACATAATCTCATAACCATGTATATCAGCGCGCACAAAACCAAACCAAAATACTCAAAGTGCATGAAAACTATGCCTTAGGCATAAGCCAGATCATATGCATGCCTTAGGCATGAAATCAAAACCAATATCTCAATGACATAAAATCGAAGTCCAGTGCAACTGTAGTGCACAAAATATGTATCAATACACTACAAGCATATGTTAACTATATACCGAGTGCAAAAACGAAGTCGTGTGCATACCATAAGCACAAATCAACTCAACTGTATGAAATCCATGAATTATAAACATGTGCAGCAAAAGCACAAACGATATCAGGTGCAATAACTATGCACAAATCATAAATCAACACAACGGTGTATAAAGCATATCTCAAGTGTAATAATTATGCACAAGATATGAATACCCAGTAGGTGCTACCGTGGTGCACGAAAACAAATATCATGAAACTCAGTCATCAAAACTCAATCATGCGAATAGATCGCTCAAAATACTGAAATCCAAAAATGACGGATGCATGATATTCGAATCACTAAATCACAAATCATAAATACCGTCGTCGATATGTCCTCCTTCAAAGTCGAGAAGATGTCGGTGCATCCAATGCTAGCAGAGAAAGATATCTACTTGCCTACTGTTCGTGGCCTGTCGTCTAGCGCCCTTAGGCTCTCATCTCTCACTGCAGATTGCTAAGTGCATAGCTCATCGGCTCAATGACCAAATATGAAATGACGACGGAAACAGTCCCGCTCTGGCATATCCTCTAAAGATCTCTGGCCAACTATCTCGTCGACGATGCCGAACTATGGCCTGCTGGTGTGCGTAATATGACTGATCCTGGGTCCAAGTCTTCTCGTATATTATTCCAGAAAGGTTCTGTCGAAGTCTCTCCCAAATCTCGTTTCTGCCGAACTGCCCGGAAGTCATCGTCCTTTACTAATCTGTTTCTCGTTCCGGAACGGCTGCATACTCATCACGACTCTTTCTGGAAGATATATCCATACATAACGCCTCTGCATGCGTATCAAATCTCTGATGTCGGCGGAATGGAACGTCATTTCATCAAGATCTCGTACGAACCTCTTACTCCACCTTTCTCTAATATTGACTGCTTCGGACTCGTCTCTTCGTGGCTGCATGGACTGCGAGTCTCCCAAGCAATGCATCCTATCACATGATATCCGAATGAAGTCGAACCTTTTGATCGACTCGTCAAAACCTCATAATCCCCCAAGAGCTCAACATTTTGGGTACAGTTTAATAATATTGAGTACATACCACAGCACCGGTGGACCAGCCGTAGAAGGGCAAACCCAAGCCTCACTAATGGCACTGCGGAACTGCCGCAAACCCTAAGGTTCAAAGGCTTTCACATGGTCATTATGTCGAGTTAGGGTTTCATTCTTCTAGAGGGTCCATAGCATTACTTGCATTTGTCTCTGAATACTTTAAACTTCGAAAATGGGCTTCTGACATTCGATCGTCTCTATCGACTCCCAACGTACCTGCGTGAAGTCGTCTCTAGCTGGAATCAATCAATCTGATGACATCGCATCGGGGTAAGCGAACGAACCACATATCCTAGTCATTCATCCTTGGGTGACTAGTAATCTTCTATCATATCTCTAAATACAACTCGTACTGCAATAGCTCCAACATCTGAGGTAGTATCTCGTCGTTCATAGCAACAACTTTCTCATTCGTCTGCACGCTGAACAGTGCCTCAATCATCATAAACAAGCGACACATCAATGGTCAACACATTCTGGCTGGCCTCTATCAGTGGCTCAATCCTCTGGTGTTGATCTGCACGTCCGAGAACTCTCATAACAACAATCCTTCAAACGCTCATGGCACGAAAACACAATAAAACGACGCCTCTCAATACAATCGTATGTCCCTGGAATCATGCCTTGGTCAGTCCTCGTCTGTGACGAGCTCGTGCTGACCACAACTCTAGCCGTAGCACTCTCTGCCCGTGTAATCGTGGCAGCAAATCCAAAAACCGATATCGATGAGGATAGATCATGAATGAATATAATGCTATGCAAAGAAATGCACATCCTAAGGCTTCTTAAGCGGAGTAGCGTATCGTAAGTATGCCTCGGAACATACACACGGTACGTCACTCTCCTTAAGTCACCTACTCCATCAACCAAGGTCAACCTACGCGACGAAAGTTCGGGTATAATACCCCCTCGACTAAGTTTAAGTTCCGTAAGGTCAAGCCTAAGTTCCGAATATATACATACACTCTAAGCCCCGCATAGTAAAACTTAGACTCGGACCAAGGTTAACCTAGTACTCTGATACCAACTTTGTCACGACCCGAAATGGCATGTGACTGGACCTTGAATCTTATGAAGTATATAGGACCCCATCTAATTCAAGTAAACCAAAAGCCCAAAAATCTAAAACCATTTTAAATAATAAATAAAGGAAAACTTGTTTAAAAGCAAGTGGTTTTAATAGCATAAGCCGAATTATGCGTTTTTAAAACATCAAGTCATTTCTGAAAATTTCGGCAGAGTTTCCTTTGTAAATACTGGCCCCGGACGGGGTACAACATGAATAATATGAATAAAGGCATCCCCAAGCGAGAGCTAGCTCTTTGTCAATTGACAGTCACAACCACGCAAGCAATACAATATACAACGCAGAAAGGCGATGATCAAAACTGAAAAGGAAACTCATATCAACATGAAAACCCATAATAATACAACGCGCGACTCTAAGGTCGAAAGAAAATACAACTGGTCTCTAAGTCAAAAACATATACATTTCTGGTTGATAGAGTTTCTAGATACAAAAATGAAAATAATATACAAGGGTGGTCACGATGCGAGTGAACCCACCTACCCAAGTGTCACGTCCCGAAAGTACGGAATAAGACCGGCACTTAAACTACGAACGTCTCGAGGCGTACGTAATCTAAGTAAACCGAAACCCCAGAAATCCAAACCAAGAAAAGTAGTAGAGTGAAGGAAAACCAATTTAAAACAAGTAGTTTCAATAGCATAAGCCGAATTATGCGGGTTTCTAAAAACATCAAAATTTTCCTGAAAATTTCGGCAGAGTCTCCTTTGTAAATACTGGCCCCCAAACGGGATACAACATGAATAGTATACGAAATCAATAAAAAGGCATCCCCAAGCGGGAGCTAGCCCTTCGTCAATCGACGGTCATAACCACACAAGCAATATAATATACAACGCCAACGGCAAGGATCAAAATTCAAAAGGAAACTCAAAACCACAAGAAAACCACAGAAATATAATGCGCTACTCTAAGGTCGAAGGAATAACATCACTGGTCTCTATCTCAAAATAAATACATGTTTGGTTGATGGAACTTCTAGATACAACAGAATAATGATATACAAGATATATAATGGGGGTACGATACAAGTAAACCTACCTACTAGCAAATCACCCGAAGGAAACTATGCCCGCAAAGCCGTAATGAAACCTGTACGGCAAACCTGCAAGAAACTGGGGCACAACGGGGGTGAGTTGCCAACTCGTGAATAGAAAAACATCTACGAAAAGAAATCGCATAAATAACGCAATCCTAGGTCAATGATCATAATATATAATCCTCAAATATATGACCGGCAGTCTATAACAATGACTAGGGTAAATATCTAATCCAAGTGTAATTCCATGTGCTCGTGCCAATGCCTCAGGTAGCAATGTATCATATGGATGATGTATGAATGCATGGAACAGAATGCATGTACTGACGAAAACTGCTTTCATAAATCAGTGAGATTTCTGTATTTTAAAAGTGAGGTACCATAAATGAAATCAGCATAAAACAGTGCCCAGCATCGACACAAAACAAGTGTCCAAATATCTCGATATCTCTGTATCACAATCTCTATACCTCAATATCTCAAAATCTTAATATCTCAATCACAATATCTAGGGCGCTCAATCCAGACCGGCCCCAACCATCCATCTCAAGACCACGACGGTATCCTCCGGATATCCGACGCGTCGGGTAATATCACCGGTCGGTAGTGCTCCCCTGCCAGGCTCAACGTCAACAACACGATCCTCTTGCCCCGGGGTACCGCACCGGGCCCACTATGTACCCGAAACGGTTCCTCCACTCCTCGAATCGGGTCTCGAAATCCATCAGCAAACTCATGGTGGACGACTCATACATCATGGGAAAACCGCACTTTTTATTTTAAAAGAGAGAAAAGGTTTATTTATGTTTTTGTGGTTTTCCTCCAAATCCAAGAAATCTCATGAAATCCAAATCCAAGTCATCAATAGCATGTAAACAGTGAATATAGGCATGAGAATCCATGAATGCGACACAACAGTGAATAATAACATGCATGAAATAGTAGGCAATAACTACAATGTCTAACTAGCATATAAGGCAAGTACACTAATATCATGTCTAAACTATTAGCTAACAACCTATGTCAAATGAAATAGTATTTTCTAAAGTGTTCGTGACATGGCAATTACCGATGAAGATGTGTGTGAGCCGGCAAGTAAGTGTACGTGGTACATACGCGTCATCGGTAATGGTGCTGGTGTCCTAACAGCATGATATTAATAATAGGAGTATGAAACATAATATAAGCATGCGATGCGAAGCGAACCATAATAATGAGCGGGAGCTGAATACTAGACGCAACTATAACTAATCTGCATTAATCTAATATAAGTCCTACAAATGGTGCCTTTTGAAATAACACGAATCATGGGGTTTTGAAAATAGGGGCTACGGTGTTTTTATGAAAGGATACGTCTTTTGAAATATCCGTAGTATCCCTTGGGCTATCTTTTAAAATACCCACAATTCGTCAGTTTTTGAAATAGGTAAGAATCGAATCTAATCTAACAACTAAACTAAACTAAAGGGCTAAGCTAACAAGCTGGACTACAGGTAAGGAAACCACCTAACATCTGAGTCGATACATATACATACCTGTATATATATTAGTCGGTGATCCCGCCTCAATAATATCATATCCGATACCATATCTATAATCACACATCCCAAGTCAAGAGTGCGGATCAATCATCAAAATATAGCTCGTACGTAAATCCGTCGTACGGCATCCCCAAATCTGGGTACGGGTCAATATCATATTCATCACACTATTCATCCGGTATCCTCTTTATCAAAGATCATAGTCTAAGGTACTGACCTATGTCTAGTACAATTCTAATATCATCAATATAGTCATGATCTGACTACTGATCGATAGTCTCGTACAAACCGATATCATCAGCACATATCATCATCAAGGGGTATACATCGCCCAATATGGCCTAGTATCAATATCCTAGCATATCATATCTCATATCACGATCACATGTCGACCATTTTATTTATAGCACTATTCACCCGTATCGTCGTTCAAAGACCCGCTAAAACATCAGGATGTATCTCAAATACGAATCCTGCCATATCACCGATATCACAACCTCAACAAAAATCTCATCGACTCATCTCAAACCCAAGTATCATCCTCAAATCCGTATGTGAACACATAGTCCCATACCCATGTGAACACATAACTATATATTCCCGAATAAGCACAAAAGAAAGAAGAAAGTATGCAAGTATGGGTGGGTGTGTGCAAGTGTGGTGCGACCGCTACTCTAGGGTTTCGCGACACTCAATCATCCAAGAACACCAAATATCCATATTTATCATCAATAACTCAAACAATATATAAACAATACATATATGTGTGTATACGTGTTCGTATACATCACCACGAACGGCGGGGGTGCTATACGCCATCCATCCGACTTCTCCCCGTAGATATAAATCTACTCACCTGGTCCTCGCTCGCCGGTGCCGACGTCGCCACGTGCTTGCTTGTCGTCTCGAAGTCCACATGGGGTATCTACATATCATAACGCACCATATCTCATTAAAATCCGACTCATGACCCGGAAACGACAAGTGAATCCCACATAGGTCAAAACCTATGGTTGCTTTCACAAATCAACCCAAAAACCCTCGACGTCGGCGTACAAATGCCAAACCATCGAGAAAGCTCCCAACACACTCATTTGTATAATTAAAAGCACTAATTATAATATAAAATAGCTTAAAATTCACAAAAACCCCAATTTCGCTTAAAAAGGCATTTTTCCGAAAATCTAGCAAGCACAAATCATCGTTTTAGTACAAAACTCGATGTATAAACGAATCTAGCGGCCACAATATTCACTAAATATCTTAAATAAGTCATAAAAACAATTCCCATAATTTAATCTCATTAAATTCCAAAAACTGTAAAATTCTAGTTTACAAAATACCTAAATTTTAACAATTTTATAGCAAAAATGCACAAACTACAATCTAGCTTGGATTTTCATGAACTAAAGTATTAAACTATTCTTTAAAATGTTAATAATGCCATGAATACCCTAATTAGATTTTTATCTCCATTATTTAATCAAATTCCAAAAACCTAGTTTGCTTAAAAACTTGATTTGGACAAATTAAATGCAGCAATTTACATAATAGCAACTAGATTAGGTTTTTCCATGCCCTCACATGCCAAAATACACTTTGTAAACTTAAACAAGTGACAATGACCATATTTGAATTCAAACCCTAACTCATAAATTTTAAATCATGCACTTAAAACCAATTTAAAACCCATTTAAACCTAATTAAACACCTAATTAAGCTAACATGAAACAATTACAACACATTAAGAAAAATGTTAGAATTTATACCCAAATAATTTGAAGCTCCCATAAGCACACTTAGCCTCCCAAATTGAAATCTAAATCCCTAGATCCATGCTAAAGTAGCCAAGGAAAAATGGGTAGGAAGTGGATTTTGATTTTGGTTTGATTTTGTGTGTTTTTCTTTGGATTTTCTTTGATGGAAACAAAGAGAGAAGAAGAGGGGAAAGGGGCTGTTGGGGGGTTGCAGGTCTCGGCCAAAAGTGTGGGGGATTGGGTGAGGTAGGAGAGAGAGTGAGGTGGAGAAAGTTAGATCAAGTCAAAGTCCACTCAAATTCTATCATTTTCTATTCTTTTCTTTTCTTTTCCTTTCTTTTCTTATCTTTTCTTACAAGAAGTGATTGGAGAGAGAGAGAGAGAGGGCTGTCTAAACTAAGAGGGGGCCGGCCACATGGTGGAAAGGTGAGAGGGTGTGTGTGTGTGAAGTAAAGAACACCAAACACCAATTCAATATGCACCAAAACCCTTTTATTTTCACAAAATAAGTCTTTTTCTTCGATATTTTCCAAACCGTTTTGGCAAACCATTTCATTTCAGAAACCACATGATAAAATTTTATTTAATGTGTTATGGTGCACAAAATTTATTTCGACTCATTCCAGTTTGTAATTTTTCCTAATTAAATGTATTAGTGACGGCTTAAAATAATATTAAAATAATTAATTTCGGAAAATTTTTCAGAAAATTTGAAATTTCACCAGTGGCTTAATAAACACCAAATACTAGCAATTACATAGCTAGAATATGTATATTTAATTTTATAATAAAGATATTTGCATTTTGACTTTTTACAGAAAACCCCCTTATTTTACCGTTTTTTCGTAATTTTACCGAAACGATTTTCAAAACCTTACAATCTTCCCCCCTTAAAGAAATTCGGTCCCCGAATTTAAATTAAACCCCCCCTAAATACTAAAATATTTCAGCCAAAACCATCAAATCGCCGGGGCTCCGAAATCATAAATACATAAACACATCATAGCGCAATGCATGCGCATGAGTAGTGAGTAGATAACTCGAAATCAAAACTCTGTCAAGCATCCCGCAATCATCGGAGTCAAGGTGAAGACACGAATGTCAAATCCAATACAAAACCAATATGATACAAATCGAAACTATACCCGTAAATATCAAGCCTATATATATAAATATCTTAAGGAAATGAATGCCAAATATATTCAGGTACTGTCCTCTGACTAGTCCTGCCCAGTATAAAAACACATAGCAAATATCATAAAAACATACTGCTCTATAAGAAAAATCAATCCCAAAATACGCGTATGAATACTACGTGCGTCTGGTGCGCACGACAATCAAAATCCATATACGTGCCATACAAGTGCACAGAAACAAGATCTAAGTGCATCGGGTGTGCACAAAGCATCTGTCGTTGGCAACGTGTGTGCCTGACAGCAAAATCAGGTGCATCTGACATGCACGAAGAATCTCGATTTAGTGCATCTGGTGTGCACCAAAATCGCACCTCAAAACATGCGCCCAACATGCGCGAAAATCCAAATCGGGTGCATCCATCGTGCACGAAATCATGAAATCCAATATCAAGCGCCGAATATGCGCAAAATAAAATCAGGTGCACAAGGTGCACAAAACAAATATCGAGTATCACAATCGAAATCGAAGTCCAGTGCATCTAAGTGCACAAAAGGCGTATCACTGCACTGCAAGCATATATAAACTATACAGAGTGCAGGAACCAAATCGTGTGCGTGCATACGCACAAAATCAACTCAAATGTCTAAAACCATAAAATCACAAACATGTGAAAGCAAAGCATGAAAACGATATCAAGTGCAACACTGTGCAAAGATCGTAAATCCTCAATCATCAAAATCAAATCATGCGAATAAATCACCCAAAACATCGAAATCAATAATGGCGGAATAGTACCGCTCAAGTGCATCCTCTAAGAATCTCGGGCCAACTGTCGCGGTCACTAGTAGGACATCTCGTCGATGATCATGAACTCTGGCCTGCTGGTGTGCGTAACAATGACCACTCCTGGGTCATGGTCTTCACTGTGAATTACCAATCTCTCGGTCCATCGGCTCATCGACCCTGTCAGATGTGCTAACAGGGATGATTCCGTTCTGGCACTTCTCTGGTCATCTCTCGGTCAATCATCGCGACCACTCGTAAGACAGCATATCACTGGCGTCGGCCTCTGGCTCTCTGAATGTATGTGACACATCTGATCCTGGGTGCAAGTATCATTGCAGCAGTATCCTGGAAGGAATCCTGCTCACGGTCTCTTCTATGTCTTGTCTCTGCCAACTGTCCGGAATTCATCGTCCTTTCCTATATATGCATCTTGCTCTGGAACGACTGCATACTCATCGCGACTCCTTCTGGAAGGTAAATCCAAGTACCATGCCTCGGCATGCGCATCGCATCTCTGATGTCGGCGGAGTGGAACGTCATTTCATCTAGATCTGGTACGAACCTCTTACTTCACTTTTCTTTAATGTCGTCTGCTTTGGAATCGTCTCGTCGCGGCTGCATGGACTGAGCTCCAACGGCTATCCTCGTATCGGGAGTCTTCCAAGAAATGCATCTCACCACCTAGCATCCGAATTAAGTCGAGCCATCCGATCGAGTCGTCAAAACCTCATAATCCCCCAAGAGCTCAACATCTTGGGCACAGTTTAATAGTATCGAGTACATACCACAGCATCGGTGGTCCAGCCGTAGAAGGGCAAACCCAAGCCTCACTAATGGCGCCGTAGAACTGCCACAAACCCGAAGGTTCAAAGGCTTTCACACTGTCATTAAGTCGAGTTAGGGTTTCATTCTTCTAGAGAGACCATAGAATTTCCTGCATGTCTTTCCGACTACTTTAAACTTGGAATAATAGGTTTCTGACATTCGATCATCTCTGTCGACTCCCAACGTCTCCGCGTGAAGTCGTCTCTAGCTGGAATCAATCTATCTGATGACCTCGCATCGGGGTAGGTGAACGATCCACATGTCATAGTCATTCATCCTCGATGACTAGCGACCTTCTATCATCTCATAGTACAACTCAATCTGCACTAACTCCAGCATCTAGGGCAATATCTCGTCGTTCGCAGCAATAACTGGCTCGCTCGTCTGCATGCTGAACGGTGCCTCAATCATCAGGAGTAAGCAATACTTCAATGGTCATCAAAATCTGGCTGGCCTCTATCATTGGCTCAATCCTCTAGTGTCGATCAGCACATCCGAGTAACCTCATAAAGGCGATCCGCCAAATGCTCGTGGCGCGGAAACACAGTAAAATGACACATCTCCGCAATCGTGTGTCGCCGGAATTTCGCCCTGGTCAGTCCTCGTTCGTAACGAGCTCATGCTGACCGTAACTCTAGCTGTAGCTCTCCCTGCCCGTAATCGTGGCAGCAAAACCATAACTGGTACTGATGAGGCTAGATCGGAATGAATATAATACTGAGCAAAGAAATGTACATCCTAAGGCTTCTTAAGTGGAGTAGCGTATCGTAAATATGCCGCGGAACATACCTACGGTACGTCACTCTACTTTAGTCACCTATTCCATCAACCAAGGGTCATCCTACGCTCCGAAGGTAAAACCTAACGCTCTGATACCAACTTTGTCACGTCCCGAAAGTACGGAACAAGACCGGCACTTAAACTACAAACGTCTCGAGGCGTACGTAATCTAAGTAAACCGAAACCCCAGAAATCCAAACCAAGAAAAGTAGTAGAGTGAAGGAAAACCAATTTAAAACAAGTAGTTTCAATAGCATAAGCCGAATTATGCGGGTTTCTAAAAACATCAAAAATTTCCTGAAAATTTCGGCAGAGTCTCCTTTGTAAATACTGGCCCCCAAACGGGATACAACATGAATAGTATACGAAATCAATAAAAAGGCATCCCCAAGCGGGAGCTAGCCCTTCGTCAATCGACGGTCACAACCACACAAGCAATATAATATACAACGCCAACGGTGAGGATCAAAATTCAAAAGGAAACTCAAAACCACAAGAAAATCACAGAAATATAACGCGCGACTCTAAGGTCGAAGGAATAACATCACTGGTCTCTATCTCAAAATAAATACATGTTTGGTTGATGGAACTTCTAGATACAACAGAATAATGATATACAAGATATATAATGGGGGTACGATACAAGTAAACCCACCTACTAGCAAATCACCCGAAGGAAACTATGCCCGCAAAGCCGTAATGAAACCTGTACGGCAAACCTGCAAGAAACTGGGGCACAACGGGGGTGAGTTGCCAACTCGTGAATAGAAAAACATCTATGAAAAGAAATCGCATAAATAACGCAATCCTAGGTCAATGATCATAATATATAATCCTCAAATATATGACCGGCAGTCTATAACAATGACTAGGGTAAATATCTAATCCAAGTGTAATTCCATGTGCCCGTGCCAGTGCCTCAGGTAGCAATGTATCATATGGATGATGTATGAATGCATGGAACAGAATGCATGTACTGACGAAAACTGCTTTCATAAATCAGTGAGATTTCTGTATTTTAAAAGTGAGGTACCATAAATGAAATCAGCATAAAACAGTGCCCAGCATCGACACAAAACAAGTGTCCAAATATCTCGATATCTCTGTATCACAATCTCTGTACCTCAATATCTCAAAATCTCAATATCTCAATCACAATATCTAGGGCGCCGTCAATCCAGACCGGCCCCAACCATCCATCTCAAGACCACGACGGTATCCTCCGGATATCCGACGCGTCGGGTAATATCACCGGTCGGTAGTGCTCCCCTGCCAGGCTCAACGTCAACAACACGATCCTCTTGCCCCGGGATACCGCACCGGGCCCACCATGTACCCGAAACGGTTCCTCCACTCCTCGAATCGGGTCTCGAAATCCATCAGCAAACTCATGGTGGACGACTCATACATCATGGAAAAACCGCACTTTTTATTTTAAAAGAGGGAAAAGGTTTATTTATGTTTTTGCGGTTTTCCTCCAAATCCAAGAAATCTCATGAAATCCGAATCCAAGTCATCAATAGCATGTAAACAGTGAATATAGGCATGAGAATCCATGAATGCGACACAACAGTGAATAATAACATGCATGAAGTAGTAGGCAATAACTACAATGTCTAACTAGCATATAAGGCAAGTACACTAATATCATGTCTAAACTATTAGCTAACAACCTATGTCAAATGAAATAATATTTTCTAAAGTGTTCGTGACATGGCAATTACAGATGAAGATATGTGTGAGCCGGCAAGTAAGTGTACGTGGTACATACGCATCATCGGTAATGGTGCTGGTGTCCTAACAGCATGATATTAATAATAGGAGTATGAAACATAATATAAGCATGCGATGCGAAGCGAACCATAATAATGAGCGGGAGCTGAATACTAGACGCAACTATAACTAATCTGCATTAATCTAATATAAGTCCTACAAATGGTGCCTTTTGAAATAACACGAATCATGGGGTTTTGAAAATAGGGGCTACGGTGTTTTTATGAAAAGATACATCTTTTGAAATATCCGTAGGATCCCTAGGGCTATCTTTTAAAATACCCACGATTCGTCAGTTTTTGAAATAGATAAGAATCGAATCTAATCTAACAACTAAACTAAACTAAAGCGCTAAGCTAACAAGCTGGACTACAGGTAAGAAAACCGCCTAACATCTGAGCCGATACATATTCATACCTGTATATATTAGTCGGTGATCCCGCCTCAATAATATCATATCCGATACCATATCTATAATCAGACATCCCAAGTCAAGAGTGCGGATCAATCATCAAAATATAGCTCGTACGTAAATCCGTCGTACGGCGTCCCCAAATCTGGGTACGGGTCAATATTATATTCATCACACTATTCATCCGGTATCCTCTTTATCAAAGATCATAGTCTAAGGTACTGACCTATGTCTAGTACAGTACTAATATCATCAATATAGTCATGATCTGACTACTGATCGACAGTCTCGTACAAACCGATATCATCAGCACATATCATCATCAAGGGGTATACATCGCCCAATACGGCCTAGTATCAATATCCTAGCATATCATATCTCATATCACGATCACATGTCGACCAATTTATTTATAGCACTATTCACCCATATCGTCGTTCAAAGACCCGCTAAAACATCAGGACGTATCTCAAATACGAATCCTGCCATATCACCGATATCACAAGCTCAACACAAATCTCATCGACTCATCTCAAACCCAAGTATCATCCTTCAATCCGTATGTGAACACATAACTATATATTCCCGAATAAGCACAAAAGAAAGAAGAAAGTTTGCAAGTATGGGTGGGTGTGTGCAAGTGTGGTGCGACCGCTACTCTAGGCTTTCGCGACACTCAATCATCCAAGTACACCAAATATCCATATTTATCATCAATAACTCAAACAATATATAAACAATATATATGTGTGTATACGTGTTCGTATACATCACCACGAACTGTGGGGGTGCTATACGCCATCCACCCGACTTCTTCCCGTAGATATAAATCTACTCACCTGGTCCTCGCTCGCCGGTGCCGACGTCGCCACGCGCTTGCTTGTCGTCTCGAAGTCCACATGGGGTACCTACATATCATAACGCACCATATCCCATTAAAATCCGACTCATGACCCGAAAACGACACATGAATCGCACATAGGTCAAAACCTATGGTTGCTTTCACAAATCAACCCAAAAACCCTCGACGTCGGCGTACAAACGCCAAACCATCGAGAAAGCTCCCAACACACTCATTTGTACAATTACAAGCACTAATTATAATATAAAATAGCTTAAAATTCACAAAAATCCCAATTTCACTTAAAAAGTCGTTTTTCCGAAAATCTAGCAAGCACAAATCACCGTTTTAGTACAAAACTCGATGTATAAACGAATCTAGCGGCCACAATATTCACTAAATATCTTAAATAAGTCATAAAAACAATTCCCATAATTTAATCTCATTAAATTCCAAAAACCGTAAAATTCTAGTTTACAAAATAACTAAATTTTAACAATTTTATAGCAAAAATGCACAAACTACAATCTAGCTTGGATTTTCATGAACTAAAGTATTAAACTACACTTTAAAATGTTAATAATGCTATGAATACCCTAATTAGATTTTTATCTCCATTATTTAATCAAATTCCAAAAACCTAGTTTGCTTAAAAACTTGATTTGGACAAATTAAATGCAGCAATTTACATAATAGCAACTAGATTAGGTTTTTCCATGCCCTCACATGCCAAAATACACTTTGTAAACTTAAACAAGTGACAATGGCCATATTTGAATTCAAACCCTAACTCATAAATTTTAAATCATGCACTTAAAACCAATTGAAAACCTATTTAAACCTAATTAAACACCTAATTAAGCTAACATGAAACAATTACAACACATTAAGCAAAAGGTTAGAATTTATACCCAAATAATTTGAAGCTCCCACAAGCACACTTAGCCTCCCAAATTGAAATCTAAATCCCTAGATCCATGCTAAAGTAGCCAAGGAAAAATGGGTAGGAAGTGGATTTTGATTTTGGTTTGATTTTGTGTGTTTTTCTTTGGATTTTCTTTGATGGAAACAAAGAGAGGAGAAGAGGGGAAAGAGGCTGTTGGGGGTTTGCAGGTCTCGGCCAGAATGTGGGGGATTGGGTGAGGGAGGAGAGAGAGTGAGGTGGAGAAAGTTAGATCAAGTCAAAGTCCACTCAAATTCTATCATTTTCTATTCATTTCTTTTCTTTTCCTTTCTTTTCTTATCTTTTCTTACAAGAAGTGATTGGAGAGAGAAAGAGAGGGCTGTCTAAACTAAGAGGGGGCTGGCCACATGGTGGAAAGGTGAGAGGGTGTGTGTGTGTGAAGTAAAGAACACCAAACACCAATTCAATATGCACCAAAACCCTTTTATTTTCACAAAATAAGCCTTTTTCTTTGAAATTTTCCAAACCGTTTTTGTTAGTGTATATGCCCTAGAGGCCATTACTGTATCATACTAGTATGTATATTACTTGATGGAAGCTTGGGATATTCACAGTTGTACAGACAATCTTGCTCAATATAGTAGTATGCTACTTGGTTTGCCTCTGCTTTAATGTGTACATGTGTGTTTATTTATTATATCACCTATACGCATTAGTAGAGCCCTTAGGATCTTTGCTTGATTACCGGCGTTGTGATGGCGATCACACTCGTGGGGGCTGGGTAATCTACAAGCACATCCTTATACACGTCCCTAGTTGTGGGAGTACCGAGATAGGGCATCGATACTCCGGAGTAGACTAGCGTATGCGCTTCTCATCCCAGCACGGGAGACGGTCTGTCCCACAGCCGTCAGTACGTCGTACTTGAGATAGTATGCGGGTGCTCGTTGGGTTACGAGTACACTGGACAGGACTCGTCTGGAACTGATGGTTGGTATTATACCTATCGTCAGTTATCAGTTCCCAGGTGACATGAGTACAGCTTAGTCCGCTGACTTGACACTGTCACTTCGCCTCGAGTGTGTTCCCACTGTTCTTTGATTACTACCCTACCACGGCTCTACTGAGTCGTGCAAACAGGTAGTAGTTGGGAGCAGTCCCGAAGCACTTGGAGGCAGTGACGGTTAGACAGGATTCGTCTCTCCCGGTATTGGGGGTTGACATCGCGCTGTGTCTAGGAGAGCCATTACACAAGTAGTCCCTGGCCAGGGCAAGCGAGATGTACTGGTAGGTTCCAGTGTTATCTCAGGGTGTATTGGGCTTCACTCCGACACGACTTGTACCGCTATTAGGGGACTGACGTTTACCGCCCCCCTAGGCCCGCCATGCGATGTATCAGACGAACAGACCGGACTGTACGGAGAATGTCACATTCAGACTCAGTAGGAGTTCAGATGGGGTTTCACCTCGTCAGCCTTCTTGTCGGCATCTACCTGGGGACCGTTACGCACAGCTAGTGCCGCTTGCGGTCTGTGGTTAAACCCACTGCCAGCGTTGTGTCGAGTCTTTAGAGTCCCACACAGAGGGTATTCGCCTCTGGGCAAAACAGAGTAGAGGTCGCATGGTTTTGCGACAGGGTTCGTTCTCATCCGCGCACTTGTGCACGTTTGGAGTCCGGACGGATTATACTGGCAGGCTCTGGTATGAGCCAGATACTGGTATATGTTTTGGGGTTGCTTTTATATCTTGGTATTCTTGTTTTTCGGAACGAGAATGCAGGTGTGTATGCACAGTTGCTTGAGGCGGAGAATGAGGTTTTTCATTAGGGTTTCGGAACGGGTGCATATGCACAGTTGACAGTCTTCTTTTTCCAAACCCTAATGGATTTTTATATTATCTATTAATAATAGTAATTAAATGAGAATTATGTTATGGTTGATTTTTTGTTGACTTGTTGACCTTGGTTGACTTGTTGACCATTGACTACCATCATGCTTTAAAAAGTCTTCCTTGATTCATGCTTACTTTTTATTAAATGAAGCATGGTTGTGGTCATTCAAAATACTACCATCAACTATTCTCATTTTCAATTATTATCATTTAGATAATATTTTTCTTTTGCAATATGGTTGCAAGAAAGAAATAATTGAGCTCATTCTATCATAACCTCTCTCTCTCCTCATTTCATCTTCTTCTTCCTCTAGCAAAGAGAAACCTTCTCATGTGTTGAGAATCATTCTCTTTAAAAGGAAAAGCAAACCCTAATCACTCTCTACTCATTCTAGGATGAAGGTTTAGCAAGCCGGAAACCCTAGTTCACTCAAAGATCGAGGAAGAGCCCAAAGTCGAACCTTCGAGGTGGATCCATCTTCGACGGGAGAAGGCGACGAAAAGAGAACCATCAACCTCTACAAGGTTTGAAGAAGAAGGAGTTCAAGTTTAGGTATAACCATCTTCCATAGTAGCTAACTCTCTTTAGCAAGAACACTAGTTTTAGTTTAGACAACGATCCCGACCTTGTTCGGTCCATGTTACAAAGTTTAGAAAAAATTTTGATTTACCGTTTCCGCAACCCCGTAAGTACCGGGAGAGGTAACGTGGACCTAACAGTGGTATCAGAGCCTAACTAAACTTAAACTAGCTTGGTAGCAAAGTGTAACGAAGTTCGGAACCGAAAAATCACAAAACCGGAAAAACAAAACCCTAAGTTTCTGTTGAAATTTTTTCTGCTCTAAATGAAAAACTTTATACTTGTAAATTCGGCTCAGGGTTTTGTTTGAAGACACAAGAAATTCGATGCCCTAATTTGTTTAAACCGCCGCGCTTCCGCGGCATGAGGTATGCATGGCGCCGCGTAAGCGCCGCAGTTTGTTTCTCTCTCTTCATCGTTTTTGGTGCAGTGTTCTTCTGGTGGGATTTTGGGATTTTTCAGATGTATTATATGTACCCAGATTTTCCAGAACTGAAATTTGCTTTTGGGGTCCTATAATTCCGTATTTTTTCCGAACTTCACTGCATTTTGGCTATGTTGGTTATATCTGTGATGTTTGCATGTATTGAACGTCGGCTAATCGCTATAAGTCGATTAGTCGGGGTTATACATGATCTGTAATGTGCTGGAATGTGAGTATGAATGTGTTGGACTGTCGCGGGTGAATAGCCGGGGTGGATGTGAGATGAGCTTTTGTTTTTCTTTCATTCATTTGTAAATGTAAATTGATGTAATAATATTATTTGTTTGGCCGCACAACCGGGTCGGGGTTGTAGCCGTCATTGTATAATTCTTTTTACTGTTTTTGCTCCTAGGATAGACCCATGGAGGGGGTGCACAAACTGCCGAGTACTTGGCGGGTAGTTTGCCGCACCCGTAGGGGTCTTGGGTGGGGTATTTGGCTATTCACCGCGACCGTGTAATCCGCTTTTCGTTGCAGGCTCGTAAGGATTGCGGATTGCTAGTATATCCAATGTATTCATCTGTGATCTGTAATGTCTATCATTGCTTTACTATTTAGGCGTTGCTTATGTTTTACAGCCGCGCTAGCCCAGCCCCCGCTCTGTCGTTAGTTAAGTAACCTAACGAGTGATGACGGGACCCCGTGGCGAATGCGAATGGCATAAGCGTACGTCATATTTTGGTTGTTTTCTGCAATGGTAGGATTAAATGATGGGACGCATTAAAAGAACTAATGCAAGAATATCACGCATTAAAAGAACTAATGCAAGAAAAATAAACCTATAAAACGTTGTTGGAACAAGTTTTTCAAAAAGCTGTTATTGCAAGGACGTTCATTTTTGTTTTGCATCGCGGTATTCGGTTATGAATACCCAGCACCTCAGTCGACGAGGCAAGGGCCGAGATCCCTTCACCGGGAGTGACCCCTTGGACAAAAGTTTGCGTCAGGGTAATAACTTCACTATAGTCGATTATTCTTGCTTTGCATCGAGGTATTCATTTTGTAATATCCTGCACCTCATTCGACGAGGAAAGAGCCGAGATCCCTTCACAGGGAGTGACCTCTTTAGCAAAAAGTTTTTCGTCGCTATATTTTCAAAAAGGTGTATCACGTTCCTTCAACGACATCAAGTTCATTACATTAACGGGTTTTTCGCCAAAAACCCAGCCGTAGCCCTCCGTCGTCTCTTATAAGCTATACTTAGTATTCGTGCTGCGTTTGTTGACTGTGTCAAGGCGCAGTGAACGGTAGCTAAGTATTGCTTATTTGCTGGATACAATGTGATTGGTTAGGACATTTGTGTAACCTTGTTGACTGTGTCAAGGGTTATGCAGGTGGGTTTAATGCAATCAAGACAACGACGGGATGAACTTGACTAGGACTTTTTGATTTGTTGACTGTGTCAAGATCACTTGAGTCCTAGGGGCAAAAACCACATCGGGAGTTTCAAAAGAACTGAAACTTGCAGATTTAGCATACCTTCTGGAGTGTGGTGACTAGAGTGGATTCCATCTAGGTTATCACACAATGACAGTTGGATCCCGATCCCACTGATGAGTTGGTTTACTCTCGGGAGATTATTTCACTTAACGATCAATGCTATAAACCTAGTAGGTGTCTAGAAAGGTGTTAGCGGGGTTACGCCCCCAGGGAAAAGAGGTTCTTTAATTAAGGAACTTCGCGAAAGCGTTGGAAAACCTCCCTCGAAGTACCGACACTAGCCTGGCTGAAAGGTTAAGCAAGTATTGTGACGTGAATTAAAACCCGGCTAGTTCTTCTTTTAAAAGGTTTTAAGAAGGATTTGAGGAAACAGTGGGAGACACCCTGGTTAGATAAATTAATAAACCAATCTAATCTTGCACGAGCATACGCTGAGTGTTTCTTTTCTCTCTCTCCAGGCAGCAACCTTTTCACGCCCTAATCAAGATAATAAAATGTATCGCTTGAACGATCCGAATTCTTATTCGGGACTGGGGAAAGTTGGTTCAGCTCTAACTTGTGACAACAGTCATGAGTATGAGAATGGGAAAGGGGATTGTATGGATTTCCAGGATACCCAGTTGAAGAAGAAGCATGGTTTTGCATCTACTTCAGGTGTTCTTGTAATTGAGAACTGTTTTACGGTCAGCCCTACCTCCTGGGTACTTGATACCGGATCAGGATCTCATATTTGTAATTTATTGCAAGGACTGAGAAAAAGTAGGAAAGTTGCACCGGGTGATATGTCGCTCAGAGTAGCGAACGGAGCACAAGTTTATGCGGCAGCCGTCGGTGAATATCACCTAGTATTGCCAAATGGCAAGACTATGATTTTGAACGATTGCTACTATGTACCCTCCATGGTTTGCAACATCATATCAGTTTCTTTACTCGATAAAGATAGATATAAGTTTGTTCTTGAAAAGAATATCATGAACATTTACCTTGATGAGGTACTGGTTGCAGAGGGTACACTGTTTAATGGTATCTACGTTCTAAATCAGAATACAGTTCTCAATATACAAAACACACGCAAGAGGAAGAATTCAGATACGAATGAATCCTACTTGTGGCATTGTAGACTCGGTCATATCGGAGAGAAAAGACTGAGTAAGTTGCATAGAGATGGACTCTTGAATGCGTTCGAGTTTTCATCTTATGAAACTTGTCAGTCTTGTCTCAAAGGGAAGATGACCAAATCTCCGTTCACCGGACATGGAGAAAGAGCAGCAGAGCTCTTGGGACTCGTACATAGTGATGTATGTGGTCCGATGTCTATACATGCAAGGGGTGGGTTCTCGTACTTCATCACATTCACTGACGATCTCTCTAGGTTCGGATATGTGTATCTGATGAAACACAAATCTGAAGCTTTTGAGAAATTCAAGGAATTCAGAAAGGAAGTAGAGAACCAGACAGGCAAAAGTATCAAGATCCTCCGGTCTGACAGGGGAGGGGAGTACTTAAGCACGGAATTCCTAGATTACTTAAAAGAGAATGGTATTCTCTCTCAGCTTACTCCTCCTTATACACCACAGCACAACGGTGTATCGGAGCGGAGGAATCGTACCCTACTGGATATGGTTCGCTCCATGATGAGTAGTGCTGAGTTACCTCTTTCATTCTGGGGATATGCACTTCAAACTGCAGCACATCTATTGAATCAAGTTCCATCCAAATCCGTGCCCAAGACTCCGTATGAAATATGGAGTGGTAAAAGTTTGTATCTTAAACGTATTAAGATTTGGGGTTGCCCAGCTTATGTCAAAAAGCAGAACCCAGAAAAACTTGAGGCACGGGCGGTTTTGTGTAAGTTTGTGGGATACCCAAAAGATTCAAGTGGGTATCTATTCTACCATGCAGAGGAACAGAAGATAATTGTTTCAAGAAATGCCACATTTTTAGAAAAAGAATTTCTTGTTAAAAACATTAGTGGCAGCACGGTAGAACTGGATGAAATTCCAGAAACACAAGCTTTAACAGAAAATTTGGAGGAACCGCTAGATTCAATAACCCCAAACGAACCTCAGCCACTCCGCAGATCTGGTAGGATTTCTCATCCGCCCGAGAGATACTACGGTTTTCTCATAGACGGGGATCGAGAGGATTGCATCTTGGAAGAAGATGACCCTACCAGTTTCAGGCAGGCCATTATCAGTAAGGACTCTGATAAGTGGCAGGAAGCAATGCAATCTGAAATGGAGTCTATGTACGCCAATAAAGTGTGGACCATGGATATTGCTCCACCTGGGGTAAAACCCGTTGGATGCAAATGGATCTACAAAAGGAAACTTGGTGTAGATGGGCAGGTGGAAACCTATAAAGCTAGACTCGTTGCAAAAGGTTTTCGTCAAAGACCTGGTTTGGACTATGACGAGACTTTTTCTCCGGTGGCTATGCTCAAATCCATTCGGATCCTACTTGCCATTGCTGCCTTCCATGACTATGAAATCTGGCAGATGGATGTTAAGACGGCTTTCCTAAACGGTTGTTTGGAAGAGTGCGTTTACATGGATCAACCAGAAGGTTTCGTAGACAGTGGGAGCAGCGGAAAGGTGTGCAAGTTGCTTAAATCCATTTATGGATTAAAGCAGGCATCGCGGAGCTGGAACATCTGTTTTGATGAGGCAATCAAGGAATTTGATTTCATCAAGAACAAAGATGAACCCTGTGTGTATAAGAAGATTGTAGGACGAACTGTCGTATTCCTAGTCTTGTACGTGGACGACATTCTTTTGATAGGAAATGATATTCCTATGCTACAATCGGTCAAGCTATTTTTGTCACAAAGGTTCTCCATGAAGGACCTGGGTGATGCCTCGTACATTCTGGGGATCAAGATCTATAGAGATAGATCCAAGAGACTATTGGGACTTTCGCAGTCCAGGTACATAGAGACCGTACTAAAGAGATTTAGTATGGAGGATTCCAAGCGCGGTAACATACCCGCATTGCACGGAATTACTCTCTCCAAGAAGATGTCTCCTAAGACTGACGAGGAGAGGGTTCGCATGAGCACTATACCCTACGCTTCGGCGGTAGGATCTATAATGTATGCGATGCTATGTACAAGACCAGATGTAGCTTACGCGTTGAGCACGGTAAGCCGGTATCAGTCAGACCCAGGGGAGGACCACTGGATAGCAGTGAAGAACATTCTCAAGTACCTGAGGAGGACTAAGGAGATGTTCCTGGTTTACGGTAATGGAGACCTCAGGGTCGAGTCCTTTACCGATTCAAGCTTCCAGAGTGACAAAGATGACAGCAAGTCTGTCTCGGGTTTTGTGTTTACCCTCAACGGAGGGGCGGTATGTTGGAGGAGTTCCAAGCAGGATACCGTCGCAGACTCGACGATGGAGGCTGAATACATTGCTGCAAGCGATGCCGCAAAAGAGGCGGTCTGGATTAAGAAGTTCATTAGTGAACTTCAGGTGGTTCCGTCCATTGTTGACCCAATACCTTTGTATTGCGATAACAATGGGGCTATAGCTTTAGCGAAGGAACCAAGGTCCCATCAGAAATCCAGGCACATCTTAAGGCGGTATCACCTGATCAGGGAGATCATTGATCGACAGGAGATCGAGGTGCGGAGAGTGGACACAAAGGACAACACTGCGGACCCATTCACGAAGGCTTTACCCCAGACTCAGTTCGAGCGGCTGATCGAGATGATAGGTCTTCGATACGCCAGTACATGACCTTAGTGCAAGTGGGAGATTGTTAGTGTATATGCCCTAGAGGCCATTACTGTATCATACTAGTATGTATATTACTTGATGGAAGCTTGGGATATTCACAGTTGTACAGACAATCTTGCTCAATATAGTAGTATGCTACTTGGTTTGCCTCTGCTTTAATGTGTACATTTGTGTTTATTTATTATATCACCTATACGCATTAGTAGAGCCCTTAGGATCTTTGCTTGATTACCGGCGTTGTGATGGCGATCACACTCGTGGGGGCTGGGTAATCTACAAGCACATCCTTATACACGTCCCTAGTCGTGGGAGTACCGAGATAGGGCATCGATACTCCGGAGTAGACTAGCGTATGCGCTTCTCATCCCAGCACGGGAGACGGTCTGTCCCACAGCCGTCAGTACGTCGTACTTGAGATAGTATGCGGGTGCTCGTTGGGTTACGAGTACACTGGACAGGACTCGTCGGGAACTGATGGTTGGTATTATACCTATCGTCAGTTATCAGTTCCCAGGTGACATGAGTACAGCTTAGTCCGCTGACTTGACACTGTCACTTCGCCTCGAGTGTGTTCCCACTGTTCTTTGATTACTACCCTACCACGGCTCTACTGAGTCGTGCAAACAGATAGTAGTTGGGAGCAGTCCCGAAGCACTTGGAGGCAGTGACGGTTAGACAGGATTCGTCTCTCCCGGTATTGGGGGTTGACATCGCGCTGTGTCTAGGAGAGCCATTACACAAGTAGTCCCTGGCCAGGGCAAGCGAGATGTACTGGTAGGTTCCAGTGTTATCTCAGGGTGTATTGGGCTTCACTCCGACACGACTTGTACCGCTATTAGGGGACTGACGTTTACCGCCCCCCTAGGCCCGCCATGCGATGTATCAGACGAACAGACCGGACTGTACGGAGAATGTCACATTCAGACTCAGTAGGAGTTCAGATGGGGTTTCACCTCGTCAGCCTTCTTGTCGGCATCTACCTGGGGACCGTTACGCACAGCTAGTGCCGCTTGCGGTCTGTGGTTAAACCCACTGCCAGCGTAGTGTCGAGTCTTTAGAGTCCCACACAGAGGGTATTCGCCTCTGGGCAAAACAGAGTAGAGGTCGCATGGTTTTGCGACAGGGTTCGTTCTCATCCGCGCACTTGTGCACGTTTGGAGTCCGGACGGATTATACTGGCAGGCTCTGGTATGAGCCAGATACTGGTATATGTTTTGGGGTTGCTTTTATATCTTGGTATTCTTGTTTTTCGGAACGAGAATGCAGGTGTGTATGCACAGTTGCTTGAGGCGGAGAATGAGGTTTTTCATTAGGGTTTCGGAACGGGTGCATATGCACAGTTGACAGTCTTCTTTTTCCAAACCCTAATGGATTTTTATATTATCTATTAATAATAGTAATTAAATGAGAATTATGTTATGGTTGATTTTTTGTTGACTTGTTGACCTTGGTTGACTTGTTGACCATTGACTACCATCATGCTTTAAAAAGTCTTCCTTGATTCATGCTTACTTTTTATTAAATGAAGCATGGTTGTGGTCATTCAAAATACTACCATCAACTATTCTCATTTTCAATTATTATCATTTAGATAATATTTTTCTTTTGCAATATGGTTGCAAGAAAGAAATAATTGAGCTCATTCTATCATAACCTCTCTCTCTCCTCATTTCATCTTCTTCTTCCTCTAGCAAAGAGAAACCTTCTCATGTGTTGAGAATCATTTTCTTTAAAAGGAAAAGCAAACCCTAATCACTCTCTACTCATTCTAGGATGAAGGTTTAGCAAGCCGGAAACCCTAGTTCACTCAAAGATCGAGGAAGAGCCCAAAGTCGAACCTTCGAGGTGGATCCATCTTCGACGGGAGAAGGCGACGAAAAGAGAACCATCAACCTCTACAAGGTTTGAAGAAGAAGGAGTTCAAGTTTAGGTATAACCATCTTCCATAGTAGCTAACTCTCTTTAGCAAGAACACTAGTTTTAGTTTAGACAACGATCCCGACCTTGTTCGGTCCATGTTACAAAGTTTAGAAAAAATTTTGATTTACCGTTTCCGCAACCCCGTAAGTACCGGGAGAGGTAACGTGGACCTAACAGTTTTGGCAAACCATTTCATTTCAGAAACCACATGATAAAATTTTATTTAATGTGTTATGATGCAAAAAATTTATTTCGACCCATTCCAGTTTGTAATTTTTCGTAATTAAATGTATTAGTGACGGCTTAAAATAATATTAAAATAATTAATTTTCGAAAATTTTTCAGAAAATTTGAAATTTCACCAGTGGCTCAATAAACACCAAATACTAGCAATTACAAAGCTAGAATATGTATATTTAATTTTATAATAAAGATATTTGCATTTTGACATTTTACAGAAAACCACCTTATTTTACCGTTTTTTCGAAATTTTACCGAAACGATTTTCAAAACGTTACACCAAGCAATCACCCAGAATGGAAGCAGTGTGCCAGAAAGCCGCAATGAAACCTGTACGGCAAACCTGCAAGAAACTGTGGCACAACGGGGGTGAGTTTCCAACACATGAGTAGAAAACATCACAGAGCAGAAATTGTATGTATGACTCAATCCTAGGTCAATACGATCAGTAATAATGTATATCCTTAATATGATAAAGTATGAAGCATGATAAGGTGGCAAGGGTAAACATCTATACGTAAGTGTAGTACCAAGCGCTCGTGCCACTGCCTCAGGTAGCAACATATCATAAATATGAAGTATGATCAATGTAATCATCATGAAATCAGTGTCGACTATATCATGAAGTCTAAGTATGTGGATATCATCCAACTATGTAATCAATGTCTGTATGCATGTGGATCTCGTCCACGTGTCAACCAATGACATAGCAACATCATGCATGTAAAAGTCATAAAAGCATATGCATGAAAGTATGAGGATATAAATCAACAGGTGTCTCTCGCGACACATCAAAATCATGAAAACATCATGAAACCCGTGTCCATCATCGACACATAAATCCTCATCTATCAGGAGCTGTCACCACGACTGGCCCTGATAGGTACGTATCATACGCTATCTCGAAAACTCGAGTGCCCATCTTCGACCCGCGAATTTCGACGTATCCATACGTACATAACTCCGGTCGGTATCCCCACGATAACCGCCGAGTCCAAATACTATCACCGGTAGGTAGTGGTCCCTCTGGAAGGCTCATCGTCATCCACACAAAATCTCTCTCTCGCCATGGGGTACCAAACCGGGTCCACCATGAACCCGCAAACGGATCATCCGCCTCCTCGAATCGAGTTTCACATATCACACGTCTTAGAACTGAGAAAACGCATGGTGGATGCACTGAAATATCATATCAAGAGAAAACGGGTTTTTAAAATAGTACATGCTTTCTTTTGAAATAGCCATGGTTCTCAAATCCAGAATCTCATGAATCAGCATATCTCAATGCGTATAATCATAAAACATGATGTATGCGATATATGAAAGAAATGTCAGCATATCAGTATATCATACAACATGGAATAGTAATATGCACATATCAAGGGAAAACCACTCTTTCAAATGAATCCAGTTTTAAAATATATCTTGCGGTTCCCAAATCTCAAAAATCAAGCCAGAATCATCTATGTATGTATGCAAGTATGGGTGTACAATATGTGTGTACGCAAGTATGAATGTACAATATGTATGTACGCCAATATGTCATACAAGGAGTCATATCCTGATGCAACAATCCTACTGTGTAGTGGTATGAAAATTATCGATGATGAAGTGTGAGCCGGCAAGCAGGTGTACGTGGAACATACACATCATCGATAATGGTGCTGGTGTCCTGACAGCATGGGTTTAATATAACAATTAATGCATTTAAACATGCAATGCGATGCGAATAGCAAGAATATGCGGAAAAATGAATAATAAACACGATAGTGAAGAATCTACATCAATATATATATATATATATATATATATATATATATATGTCATGCAGTTTTGCCATTTGAAATAACACGAATTGTGGTGTTTAGAAAAATAAGGGCTACGGTATTTTTAAGAAAAGATACGCCTTTTGAAATATCCGTAGAATTCCTTAGCCTGTCTTTTAAAATACTCACGATTCGTTAGTTTTGAATAGGTATGACTCGGATCTAGTCTAACATCTACTAAGTATTACAGAACTAAACGAACAGTCTAACCGAAAGGGTAAGGGAAACCACCTAAATCTGAGTCGATATACATATAAATATAATAGTCGGTGATCTCGCCTCAATAGTATCACATATGATACAATATACAATATGACATCCTCGAGTCAAGAGTGCGGATCTATCATCAATATATAGCTCGTACGTAAATCTGTCGTACGGCATCCTAAATCTGGGTACGGGTCGAATCTCACATTTATCTCATCAATTATCTGGTATCCTTATCATCATATCTTATGAACTGGGGTACTGATCTAAGTCTAGTACAGGCTGATACCATCTATAAATATATGTGTGCGTATATGAAAGCACACGCCTAAAGGCCCGCTAAAATCTCATGTCATATCTCCTAATACGAACCACATCATATCACCGATCTCGTGGCACCATGCCCAAACTCATCGACTCATCTCTAAATATCATCCACTATCCTCACCATCCATGTGTTGGTATACGTTTGTGTGTGTGTGTGTGTGTGTATACAGTCCCATACCTATGTGTGTGTGTGTATATCTGTCCCCATTTACGCACAAGTATAACAGTAAGCAAGTATGTACGTGCGAGTGTAAACCTATTCTAGGGTTCGCGACTAAGAAGCTAAACTAAGTTACTTCTAACTACTCTAAACTAAACCATGAACACAAATCATATCTTTATAATCATCCACGTAACATAAACACATATATATAACCATATATATATAAGCTATACTACAAACTGCGGGGGTGCTATACGCCATCCACCCGACTTCCCCCGTAGATATAATATACTCACCTTGCTTTTCACTTGTCGTTTTCGATGTCGCCACGCGCTTGCTTGTCGTCTCAAAGTCCTCGTGGGGATACCTACACATCATAATGTATCGTGTCGCATTAAAACCCAATTCAAAACCAAAACGACACGCTAAAGGCCTATAGGTTAGAACCTATGGACTACGCTTTCAAAACCACCAAATAACAGTCGATTTCGACGTACAAACGTCAAGTGATCGAATACAACACAAATTACAAAATCCAGAATTCAAAATACGCAAAATGAAACCCCGAATCAAAACAGCAACTCTTGAAAATGGTCCCAGATTTTACCCTAGGTCAAATTAGCCAATTTTGCATATGCCAAGGGTCTAGTTACTGATGAAGGAACCACAGAACAAATACGAGTCAATTACTCACTGCTCTGGCCGCAAATTGTGGACAGAAAGAATTTATTTGCGTCCTGGGTAGAGGGTTAGGGGATAGGGTTTCAGTGGGGGGTCCTAGGTTGCCTGCATGTATCACTGTCTTTGCTAAATAATTTTCAGGTCACCCGGGTGTTAGCAGATTTCAATATACACTCACAGAATCCACAATTCTTCCAATATCGGGTTTCCAAATTCGCTAATAGGGGTTCTAGTCTCTGGTTTAGGTCTCCAATCAATCACCACAGGGGTTTTAGGTCAATATTAAGCCTCAATTACACTATCTCAACTCAATTCAAACCCTAACCCTAACTTGGAATTTCAAAGTTCATTAAACTTCGCCAAATCGATTTCAAACTTGAAGAGAAGCTTAAGCAAATGAAATACTATACTATTTGTGAAAGGATTACCTCATTTTTCTACTCAAGAATTTTCTTGAGTTGCCCAAGTGTCCAAAATGCAAGCTTTCTTGGTCCAAAGTGTAGCTAGTGAGCTCATGCACATTTTTTGTGAAGTGGGGATGGAGTTTTGGGGTGTTTCTGATGATGAAGTGGGGGTTTTGAAGAAGAGGAAGGAGAGGTGCTGCCATGAGCTGAAGAGGGAGAGGATAATGATGAAGACGGTGAATGAAACAAAGGGCCAAGACCAAGGTTGACCCCCTCACCTATCTCTCTCTCTCTCATGCCCATACCCAATAGTTTATCATTTCCCTTTTTCTTTTCTTTTGTTTTCTTTTCTAATATCGTCCCAAATTAAAACCCAAACCATGCATGATAAAATGAGAAAGCATGAAAGAAACAAAATGTAACAAGTGTTAAAAATGACATGTGCACAAAACACGCTTAAAACCCGAGTAGCGATTTTTAATCGCGATTAGCACTAAAATAATACCATCTTGTTAGTAATTTCTATAATTTTCAAAAATTTTCATAATTCGCATAAATCACATAAAGCACCATCTTGTTAGTAATTTCTATAATTTTCAAAAAATTTCCCAATTTATCAGTATTTAATTATATCGAAATATTAAAATATTCATTATAATTATTATTTAATTATAAAAAAATTCCCAAAAACAATATTTTATTTTTCTGAAATGTTACAGTATTATCCGTCCGAATCATGATACGTGCATAAGTGCACGTATACGATCGAACCCTGCTGTAAAACCATACGGCCTCTACATCATTTCGCTCAAAGCAGGGAAACTCTCTGTGTGGGATTCTAAAGACTCGTCAATACACTGGCAGTGGGTTTAACCATAAGCACGTCAGCGACACTAGCTGTACGTAACGGCTACCCAGGTAGAGGTCGACGAGCAAACTCATCCGAATCCCTACTGAGCCTGTTCGTGATAATATCCGTCCAGTCTGGTCTGTTCGTCTAAGAGTATCGCATATCGAGTTTAGGGGGTGGATAAAATTAGACCCCTAATAACACGACATTTGGTGTCGGTATGAAGCCCATCACCAACTGAGAAACTACTGATCCAAATCAGTAATTCTCGACTACCTTGGCTAAGAATTCTGGTGATGGCCAACCGTGCACCGCGCGATATCAACCTCCAATACCGGGAGAGACGAATCCCCGACGATCCGCTCACTATCTTCATGTGGCTCGGGACTGTACCCAACTAAAACCTGTTTGCATGACTCCTTTGAGCCGTGGTAGGATAGTAATCAAAGTACAATGGGAACTCACACGAGACAAATGACGATCTCAGGTCGACAGACTAACCTGGACATATGTCACCTGGGAACTGCTATCTAACAATAGGTATACCACCAACTAGCATGTTCCCGGCGAGTCCGTCCAGTGTACTCATAACCCAATGAGCACCTGCATACTATCTTAGGTCAACAAACTAACACCAATGGCTTGTGAAACCTGGCCACCGCCCCTCGTCGGGGTCTCGATCATTATACACTAGTCTACTCTGGAGTATCAATGCCTATTTTCGATACTCCTACAACTTGGGACATTGAAGCATGTGCTTATAGACCATCCAGCTCCCACGTATATGATCGCCATCATAATGCTGGTAGTCAAGAAAGAATCATATATGCTCTATCAACATGTAATAGTGATCTGTAATACCGTACAAAACATGTACATGATGATAAAGACAAACCAGATAGCATACTATCATCTTGAGTAAGACTGTTCTATCCGTATAGGTCCTCCCTCAATCATCGCAATCGTGTGCATGCGATTTAATAATTGACTTGAGGGCACTATATCCAACACCCCAGTCCTAGACGTCGCACACGGAGGGCACCACGAAGGTTGGGAGAAAGGCCGGGGACTTGGTCCTAGCAGGACCCATATGAAGTTAGTTTCCACTCCGACAGTTACTTCCCCTACCCCCCATGAGCGACGTCTGGATCATGATGTTGCCGCATTAAAGACCACCATCGAGAAGTTAAAGTAGATGTTGGTATGTATATTATTTATTAGTAAAATATTATATCACATTATAGATAGTAGCATATGCAATATTAGTAGCCTGAGCTTACTTGGCTTTAGGCTTAAGTTTGATTAATCAGACTTTTATAAAACTATCTAATTAAACTGAACTCTATAATCATAACCATACCACATCTTTCTTTATTTTGGAGTTTAAAAAGTTATGATTATCCAAACTCAAAATATGAGAAGAAAATATTGCTTTGTAAATTAGATAACTCCAAAACCAAGTATCCAATCAAAGCTAAACAATTAAGGAGAGATACAGGCTTACAAGTTAGAGTAAGCATCATTTCTACCTCCACTTAAAATAAACTACGGTTTTCCAAACTAGATACCCAAACTAGGCCTAAGTCCCTAAGTATTCTTAAATTGGGGGAAAAAGTATAGCCCTGAATGTGTGGAATATCAACATGTTTAAATTCTCAAACATAACATATGAATTTCAATAGAACGTGTGGAATCTCAACAAAGCATATATAAATTCGCGGTTCTGCAATAATCTGATAATGATACGAATTCGACTAAAATCTAATACACCGTTCTTACTCGTTTATTGCACAATCACAAAATTTTATAGATTCGGCAGGCTACATCGGCAGGTTATTACACAAACACAAAATACACCGTTCTTACTCGTTTATTACATATTCGGCCGCGGCTCCACATGCCTCTCCTTCGGTTGCGGCTTCGCAAGCCACTACCTCGGCTGCGGCTGCGCAGGCCACTCCTATAGCTCGACATCCCACTCAGACTCCTCCACAGACCACTCAGACTCCTGCACAGACCGCTTCTTCATTAGTCGAGTTTTTGACTACTCAGGGCTGCACCGAGGAGCATATGCGCCAGATTACGGCGATTATTAGAGGTGAAGAGCTGTACCAAGCTAGGGTATGTTTATTTATATTTTTATGATGGATGTACTTATTTGATACATATTGTATGTTTTAGACGATATCGATGGTTGTTTGGATGTTTACAAGGATTGATTTCGTATTCTGTTTGTTTATTTCTTTTATATATTATGCGTGAGATGTTGTTTATGAATATTATGTTGTTCTTTTGTATATATTATTTCTTTTGTTTATGAATATATTCTGTATGAATATATGATATATATATTATTGTGCACATGGAGGGGGAAAACGGAAAGCCCCATTTTATAAAAAAAAAACTTGATATAACGTCCCTACGGATTAATCCGTAGGGGCACGTTTTGCCCCTACACATTTATCCGTAAGGACAAAATATCAGAATATCAGATATTTTGTCCCTATGGACTCAATAATATAAGAAAAACTTGCCCCTACGGTGTAATCCGTAGGGGCATTTAGAAGGCCTTACGGATAACTCCGTAGGGGCAATTATTTTATTTTATAAACAGATAAATTAAAAAAAGAATATGTCCCTATAGAATAATCCGTAGGGCGAATTTCCCCTACGGATTACGCCGTAGGGACAATATTTACTCCGTAGGGGCATATTCAGGGCAAATACTTGCACATGCGGCCTTTGGACCTACGGAGCCATTTTATACCCCTATGAATTAATCCGTTGGGGCAAGTGGAAATTGTAGTAGTGAAACATGCAGCAGGTGTGGTTTGATTGCTGTGGATATAATATACAGTACTACAGGGTAGGGATTTGGCCATGGTTGTAACTGTGACTAAAAACCCATATAGTCATGGTTAAACCGTTACACAACCGTAGCAAAAAACCTTGTCACCAGGAGCTTGGTCACGGCTAAAACCATTACCATATCCCCATTTGGTCACGGTTTAAACCGTGACCAATTTGATTCATCATGAAAAACATATATTCTCCCTCATCCCTCCAGCAACCACTGCTCTTTCTCTCTCATTGTCACCATCTTCTTCAACTTCTTTTTCTTCTTCTTTTTTGTTGTTCTCCATCAAGTCTCATCAAAGAATCAAAACATATGCAACAATTATAATTTCAAGCATAAGTTCTTACTCGATCGAGTTGAAGATCTGTTACGACCCGAAATAGCACGTGACTGGCACTTGAATCATGTGAAATCTATCGGACCCCACCTAAATCAAGTAAGCCAAAAGCCCAGAAATCTAAACCATTTGAAAAGAGAGTGAAGGAAAAACTTAGTTTTAAAGTAACTGTTTTAACGAAATAAGCCGTAGTAAGCATTTTTAAAACATCAAGTCTTTTCCAAATATTTCGGCAGAGTTTCCTTTGTAAATACTGGCCCCAAATGGGTAAAACACATGAAATACATATAATGATGAATAAAGGCATCCCCAAGCGGGAGCTAGCTCTTCGCCAATTGGCGGAAACAACCACGCAATGCAATATAATATACAACGCCGAAGGGCGAGGATCAAAACAAAGCAAGGAAGCCGACATCCTCAAGAAAACCAGAGAAAAACCATAATAATACAGCGCGTGACTCTAAGGTCGAAAGAATAAAAAATTGGTCTTCTAAGTCTATCAAATAATACAAGTCTGGTTGATGGAGTTTACTAGATACAACGGAATATAAATACAAGTACTACGGTGGTCACGATACAAGTGAACCCACCTACCAAAGCAATCACCCGGAAGGAAGCAGTGTGCCAGCAAGCCGCAACAAAACCTTTACGGCAAAACCTGCAAGAAACTGTGGCACAACGGGGGTGAGTTGCCAACTCATGAGTAGAAGACATCACCGGATAGAAATCGCATGTATGACTCTATTCTAGGTCATACAATAATATCCTCATAATATAAATAACCTGAAGTATCTAATTATGGCAAGGTAATCATCTAACATACGTATAATACCAAGTGCTCGTGTCAGTGCCTCAGGTAGTAACATGTCATAAATATGATGTACAAATGTATTAAGAATGAAAGTAAAATACATCATGTATGATAAATCTGTGTTCTTATCTCAATGAGATTTTGTATAAAAACCGAAGTATCATCAACAAAATCAACAGAGATCCGTGTCAAGAATCGACACAATACATATATCTCAATATCTCAATGTCTCAATATCTAGGGCTCCGGCAATCCGGACTGACCCATATCATCAAATCTCAATATCTCGGGCTCCGGCAATCCGGACTGGCCCCGGGCTATGGCAATCCGGACTGGCCCAAATCATCAAATCTCACGACTACGCCGGTATCCTCCAGATATCCCATGCGTCACAAATAACCGGTCGGTAGTGCTCCCCTACCGGGCTCAACGCCATCATCTGCGACCATCTTGCCTCGGGGTACCGCACCGAGTCCACCATGCTTCCGCAGACGGTTCATCCTCCTCGTCGAATCAGGTGTATGATATCGCTCAAGAGCCGAGAAAACTCATGGTGGACACATCTCACATCATATCACGAGAAAACCGCAATTTTCTATCTTTTGAAATGAAAATGCGTTTATAAAATCCCTGCGGTTTCTCCAAATCCAGAAATCTCATGGAAATCCGAAATCCCAAAATCGAAAGTCAATAAACAGCGAAATACCGGCATAAAGCCCCACGATATTGCATATCAGAGTGAACGTATAAATGCATGAAATATCTAAGTAAGAAATGCAACATCTAAACTAGCATATGAAAGCAAGCGCACTAGTATTATGTTGAAACTACCGCAAGTAATTTGTAACTATGAAGTAATGTTACCTAATGTGTACGTGACATGGAAATTACCGATGATGATGTGTGTGAGCCGGCAAGCAAGTGTTCGTGGAGCATACGCATCATCGTTAATGGTGCTGGTGTCCTGACAGCAGGGGTTCATAATATCTAACGAAACACATTTATAAGTATGCAATGCGATAAGAACAACATGAATATGCGGAAAATAAATATTAAACGCAACATTGAGGAGAATACATTTCTATATACGAGTCATACGGTCTTGGCATTTGAAATAGCATGAATCGTGGTTTTTAGAAAATAAAGGGCTATGATGTTTTTGAGGAAAATGTACGTCCTTTGAAATATACGTAGTATCCTTCGGCCTGTCTTTAAGATACTCACGATTCGTTAGTTTTGAAAATAAGTATGACTCGAGCCCAGTCTAACATCTACCTGATAAACTACAAGGCTAAATTAAGAGACTAATCGAAAGGGTAAGGAAATCCACCTAAGTCTGAGTTGATATATCTAGTAATCGGCGATCCCGCCTCAATAGCGTCACGTAAGATAAAATATATAATACAACATCCTCGAATCATGTGTGCGGATCAATTATCATATCTATATCTCGTACGTTAAGTCCATCGTACGGCATCCCAAATAGGGGTACGGTTCAAATATCACATATATCTCATATTTCATATGGTATCATTATCATCATATCCTGAATTAGGGGTATAGTTCTAAATCTAGAACATACCAATATCATCATACATCCGCGTGTGTATGAAAACACCTCGCCCATTGATCCGCTAATATATCATGTCGTATCTCATAACACGACCCAAATCACATAACCGATCCCAAGGCATCATGTTCGATCATATCGACTCATCACCAAGTACAATATACTATCCTCATCATCCGTGTATACGTATATGTGTGTGTGTGTGTGTGTGTGTGTGTGTGTATTAACACATTCACACATACACACACACACACACATATATATATATACACATATAAACATACACACCAAAACATTTCACGTGTGTGCATGTGTGTGTGTGTACCTTTACTCTAGGGTTTCGCGACTAAGGAATTAAACTAAAAACGTTTCCTTCCAACTATACTAAAACTAACCCATGCTCTCCTTAAGCCGCTCATGCTAATTATCCACATATCACAATACACTTAAATATATATATATATATATATATATATATATATATATATATATATAAAATAAGTTCACGTACTACACTACGAAACTACGGGGGTGCTATACGCCATCCACCCGACTTCCCCCGTAGATATACATCTACTCACCTTGTTCCTTGCTTGCCGAAGTCGATGTCGCCCTTCTCTTCCTCGTCGTCCGAAGTCCATATGAGGGTACCTACATATCACATATATCATGTCGTAAACAGAATTGCATACGAAAACCAAAACGGCACACGAATCACACATAGGTTAAAACCTATGGCTTACGCATGCGAAAGAACCAAACAACACCTGATATCGACGTACAAACGTCAAGGGATCGATACAAAACACAAAATCCAAAGTTCAAGTCATGAATAACAATGAAACCGAAACAGCAACTTTGAAAACTTGCTCCAGATTTTAGGTCAGGTGAAATTAGGCTAAACTAGCAGTACTGGGGTGTAGTATAAGAGGTATATGAGGTACAGACCAAACCTAGACACCAATGCTCACAATGAGGCCGGCCAAATTACCCTAAAAACCGGCCAGATTGGCCATGGTGTCTCTGTTTTGTTTCGTTCTCACAGGGTGGTCTCGTATTGTTTAATCTAGGTCAATAGGGTTGCTAGTTTTTCTTGTAACAGTCTCAGGTCACTCCAGATATCATGTAGGCATCACTAATCACAAAAACCAACACGGAAGTATCAAATTCAAGTTTCATGGCCTAGGTTCTGGTTTGATCTGGGTATTTAACACTAAGGGGGGTTCTAGTCATCAATTACACTTCAATTTCACCATCACAACTCAAAATTTCCCTAAACTTGATATTGGAATTTTCCAAGATCACTAAACCTAACTTAATCATGTCTAAACTAAAGTAGAATCTAAAGGAAATGGATTTCTCTACTAATGGTGAAAGAAATAACTCATTTGGCAACTCAAGAAAATTCTTGAGTTGCCCCATGTGCTCAAAATCCAAACTTCTTGGTCCATCTTTCTTGTAGTGAGATTGTGCATGATTTTTGTGAAGGGGATGAATGTTTTTGATGTAGAAATGGGGTGTTGTGAGGAGGTTGAGGTGGTGGAGGGAAGAGGGCAGCCAAGATGTGAGAAGAGGGAGAAGAAGAAAGATGAAGATGAAGTGAAGAAATGCCAAGGTCAAGGGAAGACCCCTCACCCTCTCTTTCGTGCCCATACCTATATTCTTTATTCATTTCTATTCTTTTCTTCTTTTATTTCCCTTTTCTTTTCCCTTTTCATCTCATTTTAAAAAAATAAAGCCATGCTTGGAAAAAGAAAGAAGTCATGGTTCAAACAAAATGAAACAAGTTTTGTTGCATGTCATGATGCATAATCAAGTTTAGTGCAAGATTAGTGAAAATTAATCGATTTTAGCATTAACATAGAATATAATCAATTATATAAAAATCTATGAATGCTCCATTCTTATAACCCCTTTCAAAAACAATAGTTCTTATAATTTTCCGAATATTTTCCAACTATCGGTATATAATTATACCCCTTTCTGTTAAAACTAAGCTCCATACCTTAAATATTCATAATGATTCATTATTTAATTATCTAAATTCCCAAAAATAATATTTTATTTTCTAAAATGTTACAATCTTCCTCCCTTAAATCAATTCGGTTTCCGAATTTAAATTAAAGCTCCCCCAAATATTAAAACATTTTTGCGAAACACTCAAGTCGTCGGAGTTCCGATATCATCAATACTTAAAACACATCTTAGCACAATGCATGCATATGAAAAACGAGTATATAACTCAAAATCAAAAACCCCGTCAAGCATCACACAATCATCGGAGTCATGGTGAAAATACCAATGTCAAAGTCCAATACGAAAACCAACACGATATACATCAAAACTATAACATGTACATAGTACGCATTGTTGTAAATTCGTCAAAACATTTGAAATAAATGTATGCCAAACCCTTTTCAAGTCAATGTGTGATGCGCGTATCACGGCACAAGTAGCAGGCGTTTAGTGTAAGAAAATAACTCTCTCTCTCTCTCTCTCTATATATATATATATATATATATATATATATCCTTGTTTAACATACACGTCCCTCCATTTTGAAAATAATTTAGAAGGGTTTCCTTTGTAAAATATTTCGTTTCATCTTGGACACGTAGGTAAATACTGAGACTATAGCTCCTTTTTGGAAATCCCTTCGGTAACTATCGATGCATGCAAAAACACCTAGGTACTGTTCTCAGAACAATCCTGCTCGGTTACTAAACCAAATGGTAAACATCATAAAAACATACTGCTCAAAGGAAATCATACTCAATAGTATGTATAATAATGCCACGTGTGTCTGGTGCGCATAGAAATCGAAGTCACCGAATGCGCTATACATGTGCACAAAAACAAAATCTACGTGCAACGGGTGTGCAGGAAAACACATGTCAAAGGCAACGAGTGTGCCTGACAACAATATCAGGTGCATTTGTCATGCACGAAGATTCCTGATTTCGTGCATCTAGTGTGCACCAAAATCGTATCAAGCGCGCCAAGTATGTGCAAGAATCCAACTCAAGTGCACAAGGTGCACGAAAACAAATATCGAATATCACAATCGAAATCGACGGTATACAATATACCTTAATCCAAATCAGGTATACCGTGGTATATAATCTCACAATCACGTACATCGGCATGCACAAAATCGAATCAAGTACTAAAAGTGCATGAAAACTACACCGAAGGCACAAGTCAAATCACATACATACCATAGGCATGAAATCAAAATCAACATCTCGAATGACATCAAATCGAAGTCGAATGCAACTGTGGTGCACAAAATTTCAAAAATACAAATAAATCGCCCAAAATACCGAAATCCAAAATGACGGACGTGTGATATTCGAATCACCAAATCGCAAATCGTAAACACTGTCGTCGATATGTCCTTCCTTCAAAATCGAGAACGTGTCGATGCATCCAAAGCTAGCAGAGCAAGATATTTACTTGCCTCCTGTTCATGGTCTGGCGCCTTGTGCCCTTAGGTTCTCGCCTCTCACTGCGAATTGCCAGTTACATAACTCCTCGGCTCAACGGCCCAATATGGAAATGACGACGGAAACAGTTCCTCTCTGGTACATTCTCTAAAGATCTCTGGCTAACTATCATGGTCACTCATAACATGTCTCGTCGATGATGCCGAACTCTGGCCTACTGGGTGTGCGTAATACGACCGATCCTGGGTCCAAATCTTCTTGTGTAGTATTCCAGAAAGATTCTGTCGGGGTTTCTCCCAATCTCGTTTCTGCCAAACTGCCCGGAAGTTATCACCCTTTACTAAATCCATTTCTTTTTCCGGAACAACTGCATACTCATCACGACTTCTTCGATAATGTATATCCATATTCAACGCCTCTGCATGCGTATCACATCTCTGATGTCAATGGAGTGGAACGTCATCTCGTCAAGATCTCGTACGAATCTCTTACTCCACTTTTCTCTAATGTCGACTGATTCGGACTCGTCTCTTCGTAACTGTATGGACTGCGCCATAACGGCTATACTTATATCTAGAGTCTCCCTTCTGAAACTATGAACTCGACAGCTCAGTATCCTGTAGTAGGCATCTTGCCAATTACCTCCTCGGGAACTCATTCAAATTATCGGAGTGATGCGCTTACGCTTGTCCTCCCTCGATCGACTCACAACATGCCTGTGTGAAGTCCTTTCTAGCTGAAATTAATCAATCTGATGACCTTGCATCGGAGTATGCAAACGAACCACATGTCCTAGTCATTCGTCCATGGGTGACTAGTGATCTTCTATCATACCCCTAAGTACAAACTCGTGCTGAAATAGCTTCAAGCATCTGGGGCGATATCTTATCAGTTGCAGCAACAATTAGCTCATCCGTCCGCACGATAGACAATGCCTTAATCATCAAGAATAAACGGTGCATTGACGGTCATCACATTCTGGCTGGCTTCTAGCCGTAGCCCGATCATCTGGTGTAGATATCAAACGCTCGCGTCCACGAGAAAACATAGTAAAATGACATATCGAAACGCTCATGTCACCGAAAAACATAATAAAACGACACATCTATATAATCGTGTGTCACCGGAATTACGCCTTGGTCAGTCCTCATCCAAGAGGAGCTCATGCTGACTGCAACTCTAGCCGCGGCTCTCTCTGCCCGTGCAACCGTGGTAACAGAAATCACAAACCGATATCGATGAGGATAGATCATAAGAACAAATAGAATACGGTGCAAAGAAATGTACATCCTAAGGCTTCTTAAGCGGAGTAGCGTATCGTAAGTATGCCGTGGAACATACACACAGTACGTCACTCTACTTAAGTCACCTACTCCATCAACCAAGGTCAACCTATGCGACGAAAGTTCGGGTCTAATACCCCCTCGACCAAGTCTAAGTTCCGTAAGGTCAAGCCTAGGTTCTGAGTATATATATATATATATATATATATATATATATATATATATATATATACGCCCTAGACTCCGCATAGTCAAACCTAGACTCGAACCAATGTTAAACATAGCACTCTGATACCAATTTTGTCACAACACGAAATAGCACGTGACTGGCACTTGAATCATGTGAAGTCTATAGGACCCTACCTAATTCAAGTAAGCCAAAAGCCCAGAAATCTAAACCATTTGAAAAGATAGTGAAGGAAAAACTCAGTTTAAAGCAAGTGTTTTAACGAAATAAGCCGTAGTAAGCATTTTTAAAACATCAAATCTTTTCCAAAAATTTCGGCTGAGTTTCCTTTGTAAATACTGGCCCCAAACGGGTACAACACATGAAATACATATAATGATGAATAAAGGCATCCCCAAACGGGCGCTAGCTCTTCGCCAATTGGCGAAAACAACCACGCAATGCAATATAATATACAACGCCAAAGGGCGAGGATCAAAACTCAGCAAGAAAACCGACATCCTCAAGAAAACTAGAGAAAAACTATAATAATACAGTGCGCGACTCTAAGATCGAAAGAATATACAACTGGTCTTCTAAGTCTATCAAATAATACAAGTCTGGTTGATGTAGTTTACTAGATACAACTGAAGTAAATACAAGTACGATGGTGGTCACGATACGAGTGAACCCACCTACCAAATCAATCACCCGGAAGGAAGCAGTGTGCCAGTAAGCCGCAACGAAATCTGTACGGCGAACCTGCAAGAAACTGTGGCACAACGGGGGTGAGTTGCCAACTCGTGAGTAAAAGACATCACCGAGCAGAAATCGCATGTATGATTCTATCCTAGGTCATACAATAATATCCTCATAATATAAATAACATGAAGCATCTAATTATGGCAAGGTAATCATCTAACATATGTATAATACTAAGTGCTTGTGTCAGTGCCTCAGGTAGTAACATGTCACATATATGATGTACAAATGTATTAAGAATGAAAGTAAAATACATCATGTACGAGAAATCTGTGTTCTTATCTCAATGAGATTTTGTATAAAAAAAGAAGCATCATCAATAAAATCAACAGAGAATCCGTGTCAAGTATCGACACAAAACATATATCTCAATATCTCAATGTCTCAATATCTCGGGCTCCGGCAATCCAGACTGGTCCATATCATCAAATCTCAATATCTCAGGCTCCGGCAATCCGGACTGGCTCCGGGCTCCGGTAATCCGGACTGGCCCAAATCATCAAATCTCACGACTACGTCGGTATCCTCCGGATATCCGCCGCATCATAAATAACCGGTCGGTAGTGCTCCCCTGCCGGGCTCAACGCCATCATCTGCGAGCATCTTGCCCCGGGGTACGCACCGGGTCCACCATGCTCCCGCAGACGGTTCTTCCTCCTCCTCGAATCGGGTGTATGATATCGCTCAAGAGTCGAGAAAACTCATGGTGGACACATCTCACATCATATCACGAGAAAACCATAATTTTCTATCTTTTGAAATGAAAACGCGTTTATAAAATCCCTGCGGTTTCTCCAAATCCAGAAATCTCATGGAAATCCGAAATCCCAAAATCGAGAGTCAATAAACAGCGAAATGCCGGCATAAAGCCCCACGATATTGCATATCATAGTGAACGTATAAATGCATAAAATATCTAAGTAAGAAATGCAACATCTAAACTAGCATATGAAAACAAGCGCACTAGTATTATGTTGAAACTACCGCAAGTAATTTGTATCCATGAAGTAATGTTATCTAATGTGTACGTGACATGGAAATTACTGATGATGATGTGTGTGAGCCGGCAAGAAAGTGTTCGTGGAGCATACGCACCATCAGTAATGGTGCTGGTTTCCTGACAGCAGGGGTTCATAATATCTAACGAAACACATTTATAAGTATGCAATGCGATAAGAACAACATGAATATGCGGAAAATAAATATTAAACGCAACATTGAGGAGAATATATTTCTATATACGAGTCATACGATCTTGGCATTTGAAATAGCACGAATCGTGGATTTTAGAAAATAAGGGCTACGAAGTTTTTGAGAAAAGGTACGTCCTTTGAAATATTCGTAGTATCTCTTAGCCTGTCTTTAAGATACTCAGGATTCGTTAGTTTTGAAAATAATTATGACTCGAGCCCTGTCTAACATCTACCTGATAAACTACAGGACTAAACTAAGAGAAAAATCGAAAGGGCAAGGAAATCCACTTAAGTATGAGTTGATATATCTAGTAGTCGGCGATCCCGTCTCAATAGCGTCACGTACGATAAAATATATAATACAACATCCTCGAATCATGAGTGCGGATCAATCATCATATCTATACCTTGTACGGTAAGTCCATCGTACGACATCCCAAATCGGGGTACGGTTCAAATATCACAAATATCTCATATTTCATATGGTATTATTATCATCATATCCTGAATTTGAGGTATCGTTCTAAATCTAGAACATACTAATATCATCAAACATACATCCGCATGTGTATGAAAACACATGGCCCATCGATCCGCTAATATATCATGTCGTATCTCATAACACGACCCAAATCACATAACCGATCTCACGGCATCATGCCCGATCATATCGACTCATCACCAAGTACAATATACTATCCTCATCATCCGTGTATACGTATATGTATATATATATATATATATATATATATATATATATATATATATCAACACATCCACACACACACACACATATATATATATACATATAAACATATACACCAAAACATATCACGTGTGTGCATTTGTGTGTACCTTTACTCTAGGGTTTCGCGACTAAGGAATTAAACTAAAAACGTTTCCTTCCAACTATACTAAAACTAACCCATGCTCTCCTTAAGCCGCTCATGCTAATTATCCACGTATCACAATACACTTAAATATATATATATATATATATATATATATATATATATATAATAAGTTCATGTACAACACTACGAAACTGTGGGGGTGCTATACGTTATCCAACCGACTTCCCCCGTAGATATACATCTACTCACCTTGATTCTTGCTTGCCGAAGTCAATGTCTCCATTCTCTTCCTCGTTGTCCGAAGTCTACGTGAGGGTACCTACAAATCACATATATCGTGTCGTAAACATTATTGCATACGAAAACCAAAACGGCACACGAATCACACATAGGTTAAAACCTATATGGCCTACGCATGCGAAAGAACCAAACAACACCCGATATCGACGTACAAACGTCAAGGGACCGATACAAAACACAAAATCCAAAGTTCAAGTCATGAATAACAATGAAACCGAAACAACAACTTTGAAAACTTGCTCCAGATTTTAGGTCAGGTGAAATTAGGCTAAACTAGCAGTACTGGGGTGTAGTATAGGAGGTATATGAGCTACAGACCAAACCTAGACACCAATGCCCACAATGAGGCCAGCCACATTATGCTAAAAACCGGCCAGATCGGCATGGTGTCTCTGTTTGGGTTCGTTCTCACAGGGTGGTCTCGAAGTGTTTAATCTAGGTCAATAGGGTTGCTAGTTTTTCTTGTAACAGTCTCAGGTCACTCCAGATGTCCTGTAGGCATCACTAATCACAAAAACCGACATGGAAGTTTCAAATTCAAGTTTCATGGCCTAGGTTCTGGTTTGATCTGGGTATTTAACACTAAGGGGGGTTGTGGTCATCAATTACCCTTCTATTTCACCATCACAACTCAAAATTTCCCTAAACTTGATCTTGGAATATTCCAAGATCATTAAACCTCACTTAATCATGTCTAAACTAAAGTAGAAGCTAAAGGAAATGGATTAATACACTAATGGTGAAAGAAATAGCTCATTTGGCAACTCAAGAAAATTCTTAAGTTGCCCGTTGTGCTCAAAATCCAAACTTTCTTGGTCCATCTTGCTTGTAGTGAGCTTGTGCATGATTTTTGTGAAGGGGATGTATATTTTTGATGTAGAAATGGGATGTTGTGAGGAGGTTGTGGTGGTGGAGTGAAGAAGGCAGCCAAGGTGTGAGAAGAGGGAGAAGAAGAAAGATGAAGATGAAGTGAAGAAATGCCAAGGTCAAACGAAGACCCCTCACCCTCTCTCTCTCTTGCCTATACCTCTATTCTTTATTCATTTCTTTTCTTTTCTTCTTTTATTTCCTTTTTCTTTTCCCTTTTCATCTCATTTTAAAAAAACAAAGCCATGCTTGGAAAAAGAAAGAAGTCATGGTTCAAACAAAATGAACCAAGTTGTGTTGTATGTCATGTTACATAATCAAGTTTAGTGCAAGATTAGTGAAAATTAATCGATTTTAGCATTAACATATAATATAATTAATTTTATAAAAATCTATGAATGCTCCATTCTTATAACCCCTTTAAAAAACAATAGTTCTTATAATTTTCTGAATATTTTCCAACTATCGGTATATATTTATACCCCTTTTTGTTAAAACTAATCTCCATACCTTAAATATTCATAATAATTCATTATTTAATTATCCAATTTCCCAAAAATAATATTTTATTTTCTGAAATGTTACAAGATCCTTCACAAATTTCATCATGAAAGATGGTATCCAACGAAACCCTAGCTTGCAAAATCATCCACAAAAAATTAAACTTAATGAGATTTTTTAGGGTGGAGAAGTAACCTGAGAGATGCGAAGCCTTCCACAATCGATCGCAGTCGAATGAATAAGTGTAGGGTTTTCCTGGCTTTACTTTGATCCCTTCGAGAGGAACAACAACAAGATTCATCATCAAAAATTGAAAACTTAAGCAAAAGATCAGTGAAATATGAGGAATTTTACCCCAGAACAAGAAAACCCCCAAATCTATTCCCAAACTACCGCCAAACCAAAATAATCTCTGAAGACCAATGGGGAACTGGAGCCCGGCCTTGCTTCTCCTCGACGTCCCCTTCTTCGCCGCAATCGATACTACAACAACAACAGTAATAGCAACACCATTACTACCACCACCAATAACAACAACAACATCAAAAGCCGCAACAACAACATTAACAACAGCACAACAACACCAGCAACAATTTCTAGGATTGAGCAAAAAATTGAAATTAATCCAAAAAAACTAAAATTTAACCGCTTTGTACTTACCTCTTGACTGGCAACAAGCAAACTTCGACTGACGACGGGCTTCGAGGAGCTTCGAGGGGCTAAGGCTTCGATCGCAGCTTAGGGCTTCGTGTCGGGCATGACCACGAAGGAGATGCGGTGAAGGCTTCGAAGGCGGACGGGCCATGGAGGTGATGTAGGAGGCAGCGGCGGTCGAGGCGACGAGGGCGACGAAGGGAGATTTAGCGCTCGTGAGGAAAATTGGGTGGGGGGCGCGCGAAAGAAGAGGTCAATGAAAATTTGTGAGGCTTTTGGGGGTTTATCTTTGGTGGGTTATGGGTTCCGCCACTTATTAGCATTAGTCACGATTAAAACAGCTACCAAAACCTTAAAACCGTTACCATAGACTGGTAACTGCTAAAACCGTGACCAAAAACCCATTACCGAAACCCATATTTGTAGAAGTGATAATATCGCAGAGAAGACAATACACGGAACAATACTAACGGCCAATCCACGCAATGAACAACACAAATAACAACGAAATATAAAACACAAAAGTACACGAGAATAAGAGAATCACAAACCAAAAGAGACATGAGATTTGTTAACCAAGTTCACCCACCATATGGCTAGTCCCCGGAAGAGTGGAATCTGCAAAGTTCTCCTAGATCTTGAATCAAGTATTACACCCACGAGCAATCCTAGAATATTTCTTTCAAATCTCTCTAGATTCATAGTCGTCGTCCTCTCTCTTTACAATAGTCTCAATAGACTTTTAATTTGCATTACAAAATATCATATGAGAGACCCAATTTATAGTCTAACCCTAATTCTATACAGGCTAGAGATAAACCCAGAAATTACCAAAATATTCTATTTCCATAACAGAGCGCGTTTGCTTCCTTAAGCCGGCTCAACATGCCTATGAGTTGTCTCATGTACATAGAGAATATTGGGTAATTCCATCATCTTGTGAGCCGGCTTATAAAGACTTGAGCCGTCTCAAGCATAGGGTCAAGCCGGGTTAACAGCTGTTTCATACACCCAGAGAGTTGTGACAATTCTGGAGCACTTGTAAGCCGTCTCAACGCCCCCTAAGCCGGCTCAAGATCAACTCCCAGGAAGAAACTCCACAATATCAACATTGTCCCACTTGGAGATTCTTTCACCTTGATTCCAAAAAATAGTAGACTTTACATGATTCTTCTATCTGCTTTCTCTTCATCAAATCTTCATGGAGAGGTTCACCAACCTGCAATAGAGATCCAGCTTATCTCTATTCATGACCTTGGTGAACATATCCGCAGGATTCTTTTCTCCCGCAATCTTTTGTAGTGTCAACTCCCTTTCTTCCAACGCTATGTGTATAAAATGCTACCGTACCTTGATGTGCTTCGTTCGAGAGTGATATGCTGCATTCTTGGCTAAGTGTATCGCACTTTGACTATCTCTCTATAAGGTATTGAAATCTTGCTTATTAACCAATTCCTCGTGTAATCCTTGTAACCATATCATCTCTTTGCTAGCTTCCATGATAGCCACATATTCGGCCTCCGTCGTTGACAATGCCATAACCTTTTACAACTAGGAGACCCAACTAACTGTTGTTCCCCAACCGTGAATACGTACCAAGTTATGCTTTTCCTATTATCTCGATCACCTGAGTGGTCCACATCAACATAACCTTGCACATTTAGAGAGTCACCATCGAAACATAGACAATGACTGGATATTTCCCTGAGATATCTCAATATCCACTTCACTGCATGTAAAAACCCTAAACTTTCTGTACAATTTTTTTGTAAAGTACAAAAAGGGGTACCTTAGCCTGAGCACAATATAAAAGTATTTCTTGTTTAAGAACATCAAGAAAGCACTTGTAGCTCATTAATAAAGCCTTGCACTGCTGTGACATAGCCCCTGTGTTCAAGTCCCTCCAGCCATATATTATTTTTAAATGATTTTTCTTTTAAACTTTTTGGAAGCCCAAAAGTTTACACTTGCAATACACGTAAAAATGAAAAGTCACTAAAATCAAACATGTGGAAAAATGCTATTTGAACAGACCTTGACATGTGACATCAATCACATACCCCGACCCCACACTGTTGCCGGCAAGATTACGCTTTGGGCCGTTGTAACCGGGCCCCTCGTAGCAAATGCCCCTATTTTTTTACCTTAACCCCTTGTCCCCCCCACTACTCCTCTTCTGTTTGATTTTCCTGCGCATTAACAGAGAATTAAAATGAGTTTTAAAAACAAATTTTAATGCATTTTAATTCTTATTTTAATACCTTAAACCCTAATTCTATCCTATAAATACCACCCTACACCCTAGCCCTCTCTATTCTGAAATTCATTATCAAAACTCAAAAAAAATTTCCAAGTCCAAAAAGTTGTACAAGTGGAGTTAGTTCAAGGTCAAGTTCTGGCGATGATTCGGGATAAATCCGGCGACACCGCGACTCTTCGAAGTTCACAACGTGTTCCTATATCTCTTCTCTCTTCTCCAAACCCGTAAGTACCCCTCCTCTCCTCTCTTCCTATACTAAAAGATCTCTTTCTCAAAACTCGTCGGAAGTGGATTTATTCCGACTTCCGATTTTAAATTGGTTAAAAACATAACTTTTCTTAATAACCAAACACCCATATTAATACATCTTGTTTAGCAAACATAAAACATTTAGAACAAGTTTCAATTCAAAATAAAATGTTATGCAACTTGTATTGCATTTTTTTCGTTTAAATACCACAAAGTTTACCTACGACATTACTTCATCATATTGCTCATATTAACTTTAGAAAACTCACGAGGTAATGACCTACCTCATCACAACACTCATCATGACATAGCACGATGGCTTGAAAACAATATTTTTGTGGCTAAGACGAATTTACAGTTAAATACCATAAACTATCAAAACCGTATTTCCTTTAATTGTTTTAATCAAATTCCATACGATTACGTCCTTACAACCTATTTTGGGGAATCCGATTTGGTTGGTGCGGATTATCACACATCCATCGGACCAGTAGGGCGAGATGCAGACCTCCTCACGAAGCATCCGATCTCGATGGAATTTTTATTACAATTTTTAAGAAAACGAGATTTCTATTTAATAAATAAATTTATTTTAATAATTATTCATAATATTATCAAATTATCTATTTTAAATACATATAATATATTCCATGTTTTCTAAACACAAGAATCACAAGTTTCAAGAAAATACCATTATCAATCCATAAATTCCAATTTACACTAAAATACCATATACTATTCAATATAGGTTTATATTCACTAGAATACTTCACATTTAAAAATTATATCCATGAAAACCCTAAATACGATAAATAAATGATTGTGGTTTATTTTGAAAGTTTATCAAAACTATTTTTCATAAAACTCCCTCAAGTTTATTAATTTACAATAAGGAACCTAGTAAATATAGGTTTAAGCGGGACCAATTCTCTTGAGCCTCAGGGAACCGGAGAAAGTGCGTGCATTCCTATTTAAGGTAGGAAACTAAACCGGGGTTATCAATACGGTAATTGGCCTAGAAAAAGTCACAAATCCTGCCGTCCATGTGCAACCGTTACCGATTACTCCAAAACCTAATTCAGGAATCAAATTTTGTTTTAGTGTCTGACTCAGACAGAGTCTCAGTCTAATCTGAATACAATCCATATATGAATACAATCCAAATATAATTCTATTACAACATGAATCCATCTATATCAATATGACTTGATTTGACCGAACCATGGATATACATTGACTTTTCTATATGACTATCCGTTTACATTCTTATCCGTTTACATGAACAACTGATATCATGGTTTCGGCAAGTCTCACATCTATAAAACAACAACAATATACATTACAGGGTTTTTAAAGGGGTCGACTAGTACGGAATGTGTTAAAAGTGGCACGAGATGGTCATTAAAAGACGTAACTAAACATCCATTGTCGTTGTTCTGTAGGGTTTGACGGAGCCTTGTACAACGGGTTACCTTAGTCTACGGAATAGTTGGACTCCTCTCGTAAACACTAATACCTTTTGTACCAAGCTACAAACAACTAAGTTAGTATAGCGAACATAATCTTTTATACTTTACATGTTTTATTCTCTGTCCATTCTTCTCTATCTCTTAGGACTTACCGAGCGATTGTTCGCCGACGACAATTCTTTTCTATTATTTCTTTAGAATGTTGTCAGGAGGATCCGACTCTCTGGAGAACGAGCCCAGCTCAGAAGACCTGGAGCAGTTCATCGAGGACCCGGAGCTCTTGCCACTTGTATATACTTTTACTTCAGTTCATGCCATTGTTTAGGCATTGCTTTCCAACATTGTATTTACTTTCTAGGTGTATTGTAAAGAATGTTCAATAAATAAAAAGTTGCTGTTCATTTATATCTTTTTGTCATTCTTGTGTACATTTATATTATATTGCTTATTTACGCTTAGCGTTTTTACTTCTGAGTAAATACGTCGCGTGACCCGTCATGCCTCCTTACCGTACTCTGGGAAGCGGGGCGTGACACTGCATTCCAATGCTGCTTCCCTGGGTTTTGCATGTACCTGCTTACAACTCCCACTGCTTGTGTAATATTTGGTCATATACTCACCATTGCATACATCAAACTGAAAGTCGACCCTAGCACCACCATGAGGTTTTAGTAGCATCAAGCATTCTAAATTTTAATTTTTATTAGGTGCTAAGTTAGACTATACAAGATCTTTGCTAGAATATTAGGGTTTATGTTTTGATATCTAGTAAACCATGAGAAATGAAGAATGGCTATACCCTCGTAGATCGAGTCCTTCACTTCACATATTCCGTGTAGTAGTCCCGCGACTCCATTAGGCTCCACTTGAGGCTTTGGACGAACTTCCTCCAATGACCTTCGTGCCGAAGATGATCCACGCAAAGTCCCTCCAACTCAAGCTACCTCTACACTAAACTCTTTAGCGTAGTAAACACGCTATACTCGATCGCTAGTCATGTGTAGGATTGTGAAGTAGGGGATGTTAAAAGCTCACAAGTTTGTGTTCAAGCTTCTTGGTTCACATAACATGTGATGGTTAAAGCTTGAACTATAGCAATTGAGGAAGAAAAAGAAGCTATATAGCAACCATGGGAGCAACTCAAGAAAAATGGCTAAGTGTTGAGAATGAACTTAGAATAAATGGCAACACTTGACCCCCACTCATTCAAGCATGGAATTTTGCAATATAAAATTGCAACCATACTTGAATAGTGAGTCAAGATGAATAAACAAATATAAATCCCATGCTTGCAACCATGCTCTCATCTTCCACCTCATTTCTATTTTCACAAAATAGAATTTTATGCTATGCTTCATTATATATATATATATATCATATATATTAATATATATATTATGAAGAATAATTAGTGAGCTAATGATATTAGTTAAGATATAATTATTCACATATAATGTATATCACATTATTAAATCAACATTTGATTTAATAATCCAGTTATATCACATATGACCGACTAATATCATTTATCTGTATATCACATTATCAAATCAACACTTGATTCGACAATCTGGTTATATCGCATATAACCGAACCGATAACAGATAACTGCCAGATTACAATACGGTATCACATACACGTATTTAATTAGGCCCACACACATATCACATATGTGTCCTACTTTGTTTCGCTTGAACCAGGGAACTTCTGTGTGGGACTCTAAAGACTCGTCAATACACCAGCAGTAGGTGATGATCACATCAGTCACCCACAAGCCATCAGCGGTACTAGCTGGACGTAACGGCTACCCGGGTATTGAGCGATATGAAGATCAAAAAGCAAGCTTGTCCAAAGTCTCCATGAAGCCTATCAGTAACACTACCGTATAGTCCAGTCTCTTCGTCTGATATGTCATATATCATCTCTAGGGGTGGTAAATGTCAGTCCCCAGTAACGTGATAATTCATGCCGATGTCTGGCCTATAACGGTTCGAGAAACTACTTATAACACTTATCAGTAAATCTCGGCAGCAGCCCTGGCCAGGGACTTCCAGTTATAGCCAATCGAGCATAGCGCAACATCAACCCCCAATAGCGGGAGAGACGAAACCCCTCCTATCACTCATTACCTCCATGCGACTCGGGACTGTACCCAAAATCCACCTGTTTGCACGTCTCCTTTGAGCGTGGTAGGGAGGAAATCAAAGCAAAGTGGGAGCTGCACAAGACTCTTTGACGATCTCGGGTCTACAAACTAACCTATACCAGTGTCACCAGAGGATTGCTATATGACGATAGGTATACTACCATATAGAAGTCCTCGGCGAGTCCTGTTCGGTGTACCCATTCTCCAATGAGCACCTGTGTACAATCTTTGATATCACACACCAATGGTTGTGGGATCAACCATCGCCCTCTAAGGGACAAGAAACGTACACACTAGTCTACTCTGGAATATCGATGTCCTAGTCAAGATATTCCCTTGACTAGGAACTGATTAAAGGATGTACTTTTGGACCACCCTGTCCCCACTACTATGATCTTATCATAGTTCTGGTAGTCAAGTACATATCCTAAGGGCTTTATCAACATGTAAGAGACAGACAGTATAAATACCAGTCTACATGTTAAGATAAAGCTAACCTGATAACATACTATCATGTCAAGCAAGAAAGTCCATTATATATAAGTCCAAGCATCCACTGTATCATCAATAATGGCCTCTAGGGCATACATATTCCTAACAATCTCCCACTTGCACTAAGGCCAGTTGTTGTAGTATCTCATATCTAACGTCCCAAAAGTTTCTCGAACAGTATCTGGGGAATGGCCTTGGTGAGTGGATCCGCTGTGTTATCTTCTGTGTCAACTCTCCTGACCTCGATCTCCCAGAGATCAACTATCTCCCTGATCCGGTGATACTGTCTATGAATATGTCTGGATCGCTGACGGGACCGGGGTTCCTAGGCCAAAGCCAAAACTCTATTGTCATCCCAATACACAGGTATTGGATGATCAAGGGTAGGAACCTAGTTCATCTCATGAACTCTATTCATCCAGACAACCTCTTTAGCAGCATCGTTGGTAGCGATGTAATTAGCCTCTATCAACGAGTCTGCTACGGTATATAGCTTGGAACCCTTCCAACATTCCGTCCCTCCACTGAGGGTGAAGACAAAACCCGAGACTGACTTTCAGTCGTCCTTATCACTCTGGAAGCTTGAATCGGTAAAGGACTCCATCTGGAGTTCACCGTTACCATACACCAAGAACATCTCTTTAGTCCTTCTCAAGCACTTAAGAATGTGCTTCAGCTGTCCAGTGGTTTTCCCAAAGATCTTTTTGATACTTATTCACTACACCTAGTGAGTAAGCTACATCTGGTCTGGTACATAACATCGCAGACATGATTGACTCGTCTACCAAAACATAGGGTATCCCTTGTATGTGAGCCCTCTCCAAATCAGTCTCGAGAGACATCTCTTTGGAGAGAGTGATTCCTGAACAAGCGGATACATAACCACGCTTAGAATCATCCATACTAAACCCCTTTAGCATGGTGCCTATGTACCTGGATTGGGACAATCCCAAATCTATTAAGATCTATCTCTATAGATTTATATCCCCAGGATGTAGGAGACATCTGTTAGATCTTTCATGGAGAACCTGTGTGATAAGGGGTGCTTGACCGAGTGTAGCATAGGAACACCCTTTCCTATCAAGAGTATGTCATCCGCGTACAATACGAGGAAGACAACCATAATCTTTACAACCTTCTTATTTATACATGCTTCATCTACTTTTTTGATGAAGTCAAACTCTTTGACAGCTTCATTAAAACAGATGTTCCATCTCCGTGATGCCTGCTTTAACCTGTAGATGGATTTAAGCTGCTTGCACATGCTTCCGCTGCTCCCACTGTCTATGAAGCCCTCTGGCAGTGTCTGTTGGGTTACGGCAGCGCCCCGGCCATCAATCTGTGACCAAATGCGGAAGAAAAAATTATAAAACTTAGCGCTACCACAACCAATCACCCGGATCTACCCATAAGCCCTAGATAACAAAACATGCAAATGAGTTAGAATGGTTATAACGAATAGATCTGTGTTCTTCGGTCTTCAACTATCATCCCAAGCTCCTAGGGGCTTCCTTGATCAAGCTTGATCTCCGGTCTCCCTCCATCGAAGATGATCCACCCGAGAGTCTATGCAACGAGCTCCAACCTTATATCCGAGGCAACTAGGGCACCTAGATCGCTACTCTAGATACCGTAAATGAAGTAGACAGTGATGAAGGATTAATTTGTCTCAAGACACCCAAGGATTCTCAACTCATGAGAGGGTTTGGATGGAGCTAGAGGAAGAAGAAGATGCCCTGAGAATGAGGTGTTGAGAGCAACTCAAGAGAGAGAGAGAAAGAAATGAATAATGGCTTGTATTTTTGTTTGTTGTGTGAGTGTGATAAGAAATAATGGAGCCATCACATAAATGTCCATGTCTCCAAAATATCTTAGTCAACAAAAAATATCTCAAGTCAACATTATCTCACAACAAACAAAAACCCTAAGCATGCTAGAATAGTAACCATGGGTCACTAATTAGCCATGCCACAAAAATGCAATAAATACCTAATCCTACACCTCAATAACCTTTTAATCCGAAAAGGTCTAAACCATGATGAGGTGTAATCTTCTAAAACTAATCTTGTAATAAATTACAAGAATACCCCTCAACCGTATATACATACCCGCATCCGTGTTCCGAAGAATACGAATACAAAGAGACGAAAATAATCCAACAAATATAATACTAGGATCCGGCTTAAACCAAAGCCCACTAGTATTATCCGTCCAAACATCATCCGTGCACAAGTACACGTATGTGATCGAACCCTGCCGTAAAACCATACAACCTCTACATCGTTTCACCAGAAGCAGGGAAACCATCTGTGTGGGACTCAAAAGACTCGTCAATACGCTGAAAGTGGGTATAACCACATGCACGTCAGCGGCACTAGCTGTACGTAACGGCTACCCAGCTATTGAGCGAAAGGGAGGCCGACGAGCAAACTTATCCTGAAACCCCTACTGAGCCTGACAGTGACAATATCCGTACAGTCCGGTCCGTTCGTCTATGAGTATCGCATATCGATTCTAGGGGGTGGATAAAGTCAGACCCCTAATAACGCGACATTTAGTGTCAGTATGAAGCCTATCACCACTTGAGAAACCACTGATCCGAATCAGTAATTCTCGACTACCTTGGGATGTGCTTATAGACCACCCAACTCTCACGTATATGATCGCCATCATACTGCTGGTAGTCAAGCAAGAATCCTATGGGCTCTATCAACATGTAATAGTGATCTGTAATGTCACCTGAAGCATGTACACGATGATAAAGACAAACCAGATAGCATACCATCATCTCGAGTAAGACTGTTCTACCGGTATAGATCCTCCCGCAATCATTGCAATCATGTTCCTGTGATCTAATAATTGACTTGAGGGCACTATAGCCAACAGTGTCATATACACCCTCTCTTCTAAATCACCATTTATAAAAGCGGTTTTGACGTGCAGTCTGCCAGATATCATTGTCATGGTATGCAGCAATGGCAAGTAGGATCCTGATGGACTTAAGCTTAGCAACACGTCTAGCTTTGAAAGTCTCAACTTTTCCATCTACACCAAATTATCTTTCTCAAAGATCCTCTTGCTCCCGATGAGTTTTACCCCTTCAGGAGCAACATCCAAAGTCAATACTTTGTTGGTGTACATGGATTCCATCTCAGATCGCATAGCATCCAGCCATTTCACATAGTCTCTACTTGTGATGGCCTGCTCGATACTAGTTGGGTCATCATTTACATGATGCAATCCTCGCTCCCACTGTCTACAATAAAACCGTGTTAGTTATATGTATGCCCTAGAGGCCATTATTGTACATATGATGTATATTATAGTAGATGCTTGGATATACATATGGAGGACTTTCTTGCTCGACATGATAGTATGCTATCTGGTTACTCTTTATCTTAACATGTAAACTGATTGTCTCTCTGTTACATGTTGATAAAACCCTTAGGATGTGTACTTGACTACCTGGATTATGATGCGGATCATACTACTGGGACAAAGGTGGTCCGTGAGTACATCCTTTAAAGTCCCTAGTCGTGGGTGTATCGAGACGGAGCATCGATATACCAGAGTAGACTAGCGTATAGCTTCTCGACCCATGTAGATGGGCAATGGATGATCCTATATCCATTGGTGTTTGACATCAGAGATGATATACGGGTGCTCAGTGGAGACTGGGTACACTGGACGGACTCACCGAGAACTCCTAGATGGTATTATACCTCACGTCAGATGGCAGTTCTCTAGTGACACTGGTACAGGTTAGTCTGTCGACCCGAGATCGTCATAGAGTCTTGTTTGATTCCTATTGTGCTTTGATTTCCACCATACCACGGTCAAGAGATCATGCAAAAAGGTGGTTTTTGGGTACAGTCCCGACTCATATGGAGGCAATGAGCGATAGGAGGGGATTCGTCTCTCTCGGTATTGGGGGTTGATGTTGCGCTGTGCTCGATTGGCTATAACAGTAAGTCCCTGGTCATGGTTGTTTCTGAGATTTACCGGTAAGTGTTATCAGTAGTTTCTCGACCCATTATGATCCTCAAATCGGCATGACTTATCGAGTTATTGGGGTCTGACGTTTACCACCCCCAGACGAGATATAAGACATATCAAACGAAGAGACCGGATTGTACGGTAGTGTTATAGATTGAATTCGCAGGAGTATGATCAGGCATGCTTGTTGACCTTCTGATCACTCAATACCCGGGTGGCCGTTACGTTTAGCAGACTGCTTGCGGCTTGTGGGTGTTTGATATGATCATCACATACTGCCGGCGTATTGACGAGTCTTTAGAGTCCTACACAGAGGTTACCTGGTTCATGAGAAACGAAGTAAGAGCACATATGTGATATGTGCGGGACCGAGATTAATACGATATGTGATACTGTATTCTATTCTTGCGATTTGTGTTATCGATCGGTTGTATGTGATATATCCGGGTTATCGAATCAAGTGTTGATTCGATAACTTGATATACATGATATTAGTCAGTTATATGTGATATAGCCGGATTATAAAATCAAGAGTTGATTTAATAATTTAATGTATAATTATATATTTGATATATTATGTTACATTAACTAATATTAGCTCACTTATGATTTCTTTTTCTCACTTTTGTGCATTAGTATATATGTGATATATATTAGTGTACATTTTATTGTGTCATGCTTGATGCCACATGTGACATGGGTGTATGAGACTCACACCATGCTAGATGTAATGAAGGGTTTGATTTATTTAAGGTTAATCAAAATTAGTGGAAATTGGTTTAATGGTTGAAGCTTGGAGAAGCTTATGGAACCATTGACCAAGTCCACTCATTTTGTCATACTTAAGATATTTATTAACCCAACCATTACATTAGCCATGGTTTAGTCTCTACAAGGGTTAATATATGATATTAACTCACCCATATTTATCATTATACACTTGCAATTTTCCATGGTTGCATTTCTTCATCTCTTTCCTTAAGCTCACTAGCTTTTGGGAGATGATGAAAATGAGTGAGAAAATTAAATCTAAAGAGAGCTCATTTCCTACTTCATCATCCTCTACTATATAGCCATTTAGTTTAGGGTGTTTGCTTCACTAATCTACCATTAGTGAAGAGGTAGCATGAGCTTGAATCTCCTCGACGTAGATCATCTTCGGCCTCGAAAACTTTGTGCAAGCTTGTTCATTTCTTCAAGAGAACCCTTTCTAGAGTTCGAGTGTTCATGATTTGTAGCGAAGGGACTACTACATGGAGCATTAGAAGTGAAGGACCGGTCTACAAAGGTTATATTCCTCATTCACTTAGATGTAAAGTTGTTTACATGTTGTTTCGTCGAATTTTCTAGTCAAGATTCTAGGGTTAGGGTTAGCTAGGTCGGCAAATTTTTGAAAATGGTATCGACGATGCTTCCCGAAACCTTGCTGTCGACCTAGGCAACCCTACAAACCATAGTATCTCTTAGGTAGATGAGGAACCCAACTAGATCTGCGGAGCGACTGCGGTTCGTCGGGGACAATTGAATCCTCTTGTTCCAACAAATCATCAGTTATAGTTTGTGTTTGCTGGAGCTACTTCCAGTTCTACCTCATCACCACTAATTTCTTCCACAAGAAATTACTTTTCTAAAAAGGTGGCATGTCGAGAAACAAAATATCTTTTGTTCCTCGGTGTGATAGAAGATATACCCTCGTGAATGGTTGGGATATCCTACAAACATGCACAGAACTGACATTGCCTCGAGCTTGTCCGGATTTTTCTTTTCTACATAAGCCGGACAACCCATATATTAACTCGTTTAAGAGATGGTCTCTTCCCATTCCATATCTCATATGGAGTGGTAGGCAACGGATTTTATCGGAATTCTGTTTAATGGGTATGCATCTTCTCAAGTGCATGTCCCTGAAAGGAATTAGGCAACTCAGCAGTACTCATCATAGAGCGCACTATATCTCATAGGGTGCGATTCCTCCACCCCGATATACCGTTGTGCTGTGGTGTATATGGAGGAGTAAGTTGAGAGAGAATCTCATTCTCTTTTAAATAATCTCGAAATTTCATGTTCTAGTATTCTTCTCCCCGATCATATCGAAGGATTTGAATACCTTTACCCATCTGGTTCTCAACTTCGTACTTATATTCCTTGAAATTCTCAAAAGATTCAGTTTTGTGTTTCAACAGGAACACATGTCCGTATCTTGAGAGAACATCGGCGAATGTAATAAAGTACGCGGAACCATCGCTGGCATGTGTAGACTTAGGACCGCATACATCACAATGTATCTGTCCAAGAGTTCAATAGCTATTTCTCCGTTTCCAGTAAACGGAGATTTTGTCACCTAGCCTTTGACACATGATTGGCAAGTTTCATAAGATATAAATTCAAACAGATTCAAATATGCATCCTTATGGAACTTCGGCTAGTCTTGTTTTATCGATATGACCTAGTCAACAATGCTTCAAGAAGACATCGTTCATTTCTGAACTGTTCCTCTTGTGTGTGTTCTGTATGTTTAGAACTATAGTTTGATTCAGAACGTGTACACTGTTATACAACATACCTTACCCAATCAACACTTGATTTAGGAAAATACTCACAATATTATAGGTACGAAATAACAGTCGCTAAGAATCAATGTATTACCAGTTGGTAACACTAGGTGATATTTGCCAACTGCTTTGGCTGCAGCAATTGCACCATCTCTACTACTAGAGACATATCACCCTTTCCCAGTTCTCTACCTTTCTATAGCCCATGTAACAATTACATGTATGGAATCCTGATCCGGTATCCAATACCCAGGACGTATAGGTAACTGAGAAACAGTTCTTGGTTACGAACACACCCGAAGACAATGCATTAACATGCTTATTCTTCGTTTGGGTAGCATGGGAATCCGGATATTGCCCTATTCCTTGCTCAGACTTATGACAATCATAAGATAGAGCGGAACCTAGCCCAGTATGATAAGTAGGTTCGGTCAAAACATCCATATTATTATCTTGATTAAGGCATTTCATTGGTCGCTACCAGGAGAGAGAGAAGGATAATCACTTTTCGTGTGCTCTTTGCAAGATTAGATTGGTTTTTATCTTTTTTAATCAGGATGACTCCCACTGTTTTTATCAAATCTTCGTTCAAACCATAAAAGGTGAGATTATCCTGGATTAATTACAACCTACAGGTTCGCCAATCGTTCGGCCAGGCAGGTATCGGTACTCCGAGGGAGGTTCCCCTTGCTTTCGCACGGACCTAATTAAAATAAACCTCGTTTCCATAGAGGCATAACCCCATTGACACCTTTCTAGAAACCTACTGGTTTAGCTAATTGTAAAATGCAAAATTCTCCCAGGAGTAACTCTTACTTACAGTGGGTATCGAGATCCATCTATCACATAGAAGGTATGCAATCTCATTGCAAATTTCAACACTTGAAATTCCCAATAATGGTTTTTATCCCTAGCTTCCTAAGATCTTGACGGAGGTCAACAAACCATAGGCCGCTAGTCATGTTCAACCCGTTAGTTTCTTGATTGAATTATACCCACCCGCACGACCTTTGACGGAGGTCAACAAGGCCGTACGACTACCCTAATCCAATCGTATCACATGGGGCAAATAAGCACTAATTAGCTACCGCACACTAGGCATTGACGGAGGTCAAAAAACGCAGCACGAATACTAAATAGTACTTATCTGAAATGACGGAGGGTTACGAAGGTTTTTAAGAAAACCATGAGCGTAATGAACTTGATATCGTTGTAGAATCTAGTGATTTAGAAAATGAGTGTTTTTTAGGCTTTTCTAGCTTCGCTAAAGAGGTCACTCCCGCTGAAGGGATCTCGGTTCTTTCCTCATCGAATGAGATGCTGGATATTCATGAATACCACTATGCAAAGCAAGAACTAGAGAAGCAGTCAAAAAGAAAATAGAGTGGGTTGTAGCATTTGCTATTTTCTCTAAAGAGGTCACTCCCGATGAAGGGATCTCGGCTCTTTCCTCATCGAATGAGGTGCTGGATATTCATCAAGGAATACCACTATGCAAAGCAAAAACTAGAGCTACCCTTTTTGAAAATTTGATTCTACAACATCTTTAGGTTTCTTTCTTTTCATTAATCTCATTAATGAAGTCCCATCAATTAATATTTCCTAAACATTACAGAAAAATGAAACGAAAATAGAAAGTACGCTTATGCCATCCGCATTCGCCACTGGGCCCCGTCATGCACCGTTAGGTTACTTAACTATCGGCAGAGCGGGGGATAGACTAGCGCGGGTGCAAGACATAAGCAACGTTTATTATATATCATGTATATAATAGTACATTCATCTCACGCAGTTATATGATCAACATCACAGAATTAAGCAGCAGAAGCAATATATGAAATATTGGATTTACTAGGATATCTGTGTTTTAAATTTAGCCAATAATGTAAAACACAGATTCCATGGTCGTGAAGAATAGCCAAACCCACATCCTTAGAACCCTACGAGAGCGGCAAGTAACCCTGCCAATTCTTGAGTTAGGAGACCCGGTCTTAACTCCTTGAGATGGTCTACCACTGGACTCTAGAACCCGGTTACTTATGCTCCCCGCCTTGGGTCTATCCTAATGCGGAAAAGTAAATAATATACAACAATGGTGACATCATCCTCAACCCAGAAGTGCCCCAATAAAAGAATATTACATACAGATTTTACATGAATGAAAATAAAAACTCTCATCTCACATAGAATCCTGGCTATTCTTTCACGACGATCCAATAAATCATATCAACAGCAACACATGATATCACATATCATCAACGTAAGCAAATATGCGTATCCCTAAAACTTGTTGACATATAGAAATGATATTGGGATACCCCACATATTACACTTACGGTGGCAGAAAAGAAAACAGAAAACTACAATAATTAGAATCTGCAATATCCTTAGACATCATAAACCCGGAATATCTCATATTCCGTATTTCATGCCTAACTTATAAAACTTGCATTTTAGTCTCAAATTGAAAACTCGTTTCAATTGGTTGTCGGATAATTCAACAAGATTCCCGACTTAGTGATCGCGTACAATACACAATTGCGACGGAGTTTTGATCCGAATCAAAACTTCATGGCGATCGATCAATTGAGACTAAACGGCAGGGTTTACAATATACTAACTAGTTTTCATAAAACTAATTAATCCGGATTCTAATAATTGTATCACACATCACAAAGCTTGTAAAGTAACCACGACATTAGAATTCCGCACGCAATTAGCAAACTAAACCAATTTTTCTAAGACATGAAAAATCCAGTGAGCTAAAGTTCCAAAACCGATCGTTTTAAGCTAATCCGGGAGTCGAAACGAACTCGAAACCCGCCCGAATCTTCGCGGAGGCAAAGATCCCAAAATTAAGTATCGAATGGGGGGCCTCGGAGGGGTACCCACCCCCGGGGGCCACCTCAAAGTGGCCCCTAGGGGAAGGCAGACCGAGAGCACCCAGTTGGGGTGCTCTCGGGTCACCCATTCCCAAGGCCACCTTGTGGTGGCCTTGGGGTGTGGTCTTGTGGTGGCCTTAGGGTGTGGGTCCGGCCTTTGGTCCCTCCCGGGGTGTCCCCGGGGTGCGCACTCTCCACCCCGCAGCTTCTCAGTTCAAACTGTGAGCCCGCGGGGTGTGCAAACTATTCAAAACATCATTTTGGAAACTGTTTTTATCAGCAGTTTTTGCGCGAAAAAAATGACGGATTTCTAATATCGCTACAAGCTACCCTAATGTTCTAGCTTGGCTCTAATACCATGAAAGCCGACCCTAACACCACCATGAGGTTTTAGTAGCTTCAAGCATGCCAAATTTTAATTTTTATTAGGTGCTATGCCAGACTATACAAGATATTTGCTACAATATTAGGGTTTATGTTTTGATATCTAGTAAATCATGAGAAATGAAGGATGACTATACTCTCGTCGATCGATTCCTTCACTTCACATGATCCATGTAGCAGTCCCGCGACTCCACTAGTCTCCACTTGAGGCTTTGGACGAACTTCCTCCGGTGACCTTCGTGTCGAAGATGATCCACGCGAAGTCCCTCCAACTCAATCTACATCTTCACTAAACTCTTTTGCATAGTAAACACGCTATACTAGATCGCTATTCAAGTGTAGGATGGTGAAGTAGGGGATGTTAAAAGCTCACAAGTTTGTGTTTAAGTTTCATGGTTCACATCACATGTGAGGGTTGAAGCTTGAACTATAGCAATTGAGGAAGAAGAAGAAGCTAGAGAGCAACATGGGAGCAACTCAAGAAAAATGGCTAAGTGTTGAGAATGAACTTAGAATGATTGGAAACACTTGACCCCCGCTCATTCAAGCATGGAATTTTGCAATATAAAATTGCAACTATGCTTGAATAGTGAGTCAAGATGAATAAACAAATATAAATCCCATTCTTGAAACTATGCTTGAATAGTGAGTCAAGATGAATAAACAAATATAAATCCCATGCTTGCAACCATACTCTCATTTTCCACCTCATTTCTATTTTCACAAAATAGAATTTTATGCCATGCTTCATTATTATATATATATATATATATAATATTAATATATATATTATGAAGAATAATTAGTGAGCTAATGATATTAGTTAAGATATATTTATATCACATATAATGTATATCACATTATTAAATCAACACTTGATTTAATAATCCGGTTATATCATATATGACCGACTAATATCATTTAACTGTATATCACATTATCAAATCAACACTTGATTCGACAATCTGGTTATATCGCATATAACTGAACCGATAACAGATAACTGCCAGATTACAATACGGTATCACATACACGTATGTAATCAGGCCCACACACATATGTGTCCTACTTCGTTTCGCTTGAACCAGGGAACTTCTGTGTGTAGGACTCTAAAGACTCGTTAATATGCCAGCAGTATGTGATGATCACATCTGTCACCCACAAGCTATCAGCGGTACTAGCTGGATGTAACGGCTACCCGGGTATTGAGTGATATGAAGATCAACAAGCAAGCTTGTCCATAGTCTCCATGAAGCCTATCAGTAACACTACCGTACAGTCCGGTCTTTTTGTCTGATATGTCTCATATCATGTCTAGGGGTGGTAAACGTCAGTCCCCAGTAACGTGATTAGTCATGCCGATGTCTGGCCTATAACGGTTCGAGAAACCACTAATAACACTTATCAGTAAATCTCGGCAGCAGCCCTTGCCAGGGACTTCCAGTTATAGCCAATCGAGCATAGCGCAACATCAACCCCCAATACCGGGAGAGAAGAAACCCCTCCTATCGCTCATTGCCTCTATGCGACTCGGGACTGCACCCAAAATCCATCTGTTTGCATGTCTCCTTTGAGCGTGGTAGGGAGGAAATCAAAGAACAGTGGGAGCCGCACAAGATTCTATGACGATCTCGGGTCTACAGACTAACCTGTACCAGTTTTACCAAAGGACTGCTATCTTACGATAGGTATACTACTACATAGGAGTCCTCGGCGAGTCCTGTTCGGTATACCCATTCTCCAATGAGCACCTGTGTACAATATTTGATGTCACACACCAATGGTTGTGGGATCAACCATCGCCTTCTGAGGGACAAGAAACGTACACACTAGTCTACTATGGAATATCGATGCCCTAGTCTCTATATTCCCTCGACTAGGAACTGATTAAAGGATATACTTTTGGACCACCCTGGCCCCACTAGTATGATCTCATCATAGTCCTGGTAGTCAAGTACATATCCTAAGGGCTTTTTCAACATGTAAGAGACAGACAGTATAAATACCAGTCTACATGTTAAGATAAAGGTAACCTGATAGCATACTATCATGTCGAGTATATGTCCAAGCATCCACTATATCATCAATAATGGCTTTTAGGGCGTACATATTCCTAACACAAACTCCCAAAAGCAGATGCATATGGTACTCATGCCATTTCATCCTTCTGCTCTTGAGTTGTCGGGAACAACTCCATGCTGAGTTTGAAGTGCTTCACTAAAAGAGTACTCACTGGCTTTGATTTGTCCATGTTTAACCGCTTCAAAACCTTCTCCACGTAGTCCTTTTTCAATAGCCACATCTTTCGTTATTATCTATCTTTCATGATCTTCTTGCCCTGAATTTGCTTGGCTGCTTCTAAATCCTTTATGGAGAATTTTTTAGCCATCAACTTCTTCAGACTTTGAATTTTCTGGAAATTCAAACCCACAACCATCATATCGTCCACGTAAAGTGAAAATAATATAGTCTCCATCCTTAAAAGTCTGAACGTAGATGCAGTGATCTGAATCACATCGCACAAATCCTGTCTCTAACATGAACTGATCTAATTTGATATACCATTACCTTGGAGCTTTTTTGAGGCCATACAAAGTCTTTCGCAGTATACAAGCCATGTTTTCTTTCCCCTTCACCTTATATCCTGGTGGCTGCATCATATAGATTTCCTTTTCCAAATCTCCATTAAGGAATGCCGTTTTCACATCTAGCTGCTCTAAGTTCAGATCCTCCATAGCCACAATATTGGGTATCACCCAAATTGAAGTCCTCTTTACCACTGGGGAAAATATCGCTTGATAGTCTATCCCATGCTATTACGCATATCCCTTGACTATCAAGCGAGCCATGTACCGCTTCATGCCATCAGCCTCATCCTTGATTCTATACACACACCTATTCAGCAACGCCTTTGGGTAGCTTCACTAGATCCCTTGTATGGTTATTCTTCAAAGATCCATTTCTTCATCTATAGCTTGCCCCACTACTTACTAGCACTATCTTGCGTCGCCTCTGTAAGGAATTCAGGCTCTCCCGAATCTGTAAACAATATGAAGCCGGTCACTAATCTTTCAGGTAGCCTTCTTTCTCGTATAGTTCTTCTCAGAATTGGTACATCTATTTGCTAAACTTGGTCTTCAACCTGTTCTTGAATCTGATCCTGCACTACAGTGCTCTTCTCCTCCATATTCTGATCTCCACTTGTAGGCACCTGACTGCTCTCCTCAGTTCCATCTAACTCGAAGAACTCAGATACTGCCCCATGCTTGGCTTGCTTCACTACCTTATATAAGTGTTGCTCATCAAAGACGACATTCCGTCTTCATATTACCTTTTTGCTTGAGTAATCCCACAGCCGATATCCGAACTCATCTCCTCCATACCCGATGAATGCACACTTCCTAGACTTGGAGTCAATCTTATTCTTTTCCTCCTTATCTATTAACTAATATGCAATGCAATCAAACATTTTTAGGTGCGAATAATTAACCGATTTACTGACCAAATTTCTTCCGGAATTCCTCCATTGAGCATACTTACCGGGCTTCTGTTGATCAGATAAAAAGCAGTATCGGCAACTGATGCCCATAGGAATTTCAGCACATCCGCATCTAAGTTCATGCTTCTCACTCGCTCTAGGATCGTCCTGTTCATCCGTTCAGCAATGCCGTTCTGTTTCGGCGTCCCCGGTACCGTTTGCAACCAACGTATACTCTTTTGTGAGTAAAACCCCTCAAACTCTTGTATGCAATATTACCCGCCATTATCGGACTTTTGGTACCTAACCTTCGTCCCCGTTTGGTTCTCCACCTGTGCAATCCATTGTTTAAAGAGACCAAACACATTAGACTTCTTCTTCATTGCAGACATCCAGGTCTTCCGCTTGCATCATTAATGAACGTCATGAAGTACCGATTTCCTCCATAAGAATTTATTGAGGCCGGTCCCTATACATCCGTATGCACCATCTCTAGCTTCTTGGTCTTCTTTGCTACGCCTCCAATCTGAAATCTGAGTGCACTTTACTTCCCACAAACGCAGCTCTCAAAAAGTCCCAACTCCTCCTTTTTCAGCCCCGAAAGAAGCCCTCTACTCTCTGAAGAATCTTCATATTCTTCTCGTTGAGGTTCTCCAATCTCTTATGCCACAAAAATGTCTCAGAATCTACTTTTGAACCTGTTGACAACGCGTTTGAGCCTCCACTGCTCCCACTGAAGAAATACAATGAACCGCTCAATTTACCCCTTGCGACCACTAACGATCTTTTGGAAAATTTTCACTGAGAATGCCCAAACACCGTAATATAAACTTTTTTGTCTAGCTGACTTGTAGAAATTAGACTTTTCTTCAGATCTGAAATGTGTCTTGCGTTCTTCAGCTTTATCTGACCTCCTCCTGATGGTTGCAATATGATCGTCCCTTTTCCAACGATCTTGCACGGCTGACCGTTTCCCACCGTTACATGTCTAAGGTCCCCTTGAACATACTCACGAAAATGGTGCTGACCTGAAGTGCAGTGAAATGATGCCCCTGAATTTAGAAACCAGGTATCCGCCTTTGTGCTCTCGTTTACCGATAGACAAAGCCAATGTTCCTATTGTTCATGTGTACACACCAAATTGGCTTTCTTTTCCTTTTCCTTCTCATCCGACTCTTTTTTTAAGAGTCTACACTCATTTTTTCTGTGTCCTTTCTTTCCGCAGTTCCAACAGCCATCTTGGATCTTCCTTTTTGATTTTCCTTGGCTCATTGACTTACCCTTCTTCCCTTTTCCCCTTTCCATCATCCTGCCGCGATTCTCCACTGAGAGTGCAGAAGTTCCCGAACTCCCACTCACAGCCTTTCTTCTCATCTCATCATTTAATATGAAACTCACAGCATCATTAAATTTGAAAGTCCATAAGATCGAGTTGCTTACCACCATCATGAGATTTTTCTAACTCTTTGGCAATGAACTTAGAAACAATAGGGCTCAAATCTCATCTTGAAATACGATTGAAACTGATTCGAGTTAGCTTGTCACGCTGTTGAATTCGTTCAGGTGCTCTGTCACCGAACCGTTTTCTGCAATGTTCATGTTGAAAAGCTTCTTCATCAGAAATATCTTGTTTAATGTTGAAGGCTTTTCATACAACTTTACTAATGTCGTCATTAGCCCTATAGTTGTATTCTCCTTTGAGATATTGAAGCCCACTTGTGGAGTTAATAATAGCCTAATTTTCACCAAGGCTTTCCTATCCAGTAGATTCCATACCCCATCGGACATCTTCTCGGGCCTTTCGCCCAACAACGGAAGATACAGATCTTTTTGGAATAGGTATTGCTCCATCTACATACGCCACCAACCATAGTTATGACCATTGAACTTTTCGATTATTATCTTATCTTCTGCCATCTTTCATTTATACCGCCGCGGCAAACTCAACTTCTCCCTCGGATCTGAATCAATGCCTTTAAAAAAAAATCTAAGAAGATGGGGAACAAACACAAACGTCGTTACCCACCGTAAACTTAGATCATAAAATCAAAAGAACATTCGATTCCCTAACCATACTCTGATACTAGTTGTTATGAATATAATATAATATCGCAGAGAAGACTATACACGAAACAATGCTAACGGCTAATTCATGCAATCAATAACGCAAATAACAACTAAAGATAAAACACAAAAGTACGCCAGAATAAGATAATCACAAACCAAAAGAGACAATGTATTTGTTAACGAGGTTCACCCATCGAATGGTTAGTCCCTGGCAGAGCGGAATTTGCAAAGTTCTATTAGATTTTGAATCAAGTATTAAACCCACGTGCAACCATAGGAGATTTCCCTCAAATCTTTTTAGATTCGTAGCTGTCGTCCTTTCTTTTTACAGTAGTCTCAATAATTTTTCTTACAAAATATCATATGAAAGACCCTATTTATAGCCTAATCCTAATTCTATACAGATTAGAGATAAACCCGGATTTTACCAAAATATTCAATTTCCATAACAGACCGCGTCTGTCTCCTTGAGCCGGCTCAACATGCCCATGAGCCGGCTCATGTACACATAAAATATTAGGTAATTCCATCCTCTTGTGAGCCTGCTCATAAAGACTTAATCCGTCTCAAGCATATGGTCAAGCTGGATCAACAGCCATCTCATACACCCATTGAGTTATGACAATTCTGGAGCATTTAAGAGCCGTCTCAACGTCCCTTCAGCTGGCTCAAGATCAACTCACAAGTGAAACTCCACAATATCAACTGTAATTAATCTGGATGGCAACTTAATGTTTTACAATTAGACATCAAAGTTCTTTTAAGAATTAAACCAAGTAATTTATACTTTGAAGGGAAAATAGGGTTGTGTGGCTGTGAGCGACATACATGTGCAGTCCCCCCTGTAAGTGGAACATTTCGGAAAAATTTTAAATGTTATTTTCGAATTTTAAATAATGATAAAAATGTTTTATTAAGCTTATGGTATTTATATGTAAAAGTAATTATTGGTAAAGGGTTTTTAAGTGTAAAAGAGAGGGTATGGGTTTATGTTAGGTTCGATTAAACCTTCACACCCATTCTACCATGTCTTAACCTATGGGTGCAACACCTCCTCCATCCTTCTTTACACCTCCACGTTTCTCTACATTCATTTCCTACATTCCTTCTTTATCTCATAATTATCATAATTCTCAAGTTCAATTTATTCCATACTGAACATATCATTCTCTTCACACTTCACCTCAATTGTTAGCAACCTTTAACCAAAACACAAGAAGTTTTGATAGTTTCTTCATGTAAATTGTTCAAGACTTTAAGACTTGGCTACTAGCTATCTAAGATCTTCCCATAGACCTTGAATTTCTCTACAAACTTCTTCTATGAGGTAAAAATCTCCTTTGTTATTAAGTTTACCTAATTTATATAGTGTATGAAGTTGTTGTATAGTTTTAAGTTTGTAGAAAAATAGGATTTTTGCAAAGTTTTTGGTGTTCAAATGAATTCTAGGATGCACTATGACCATTATAAAATATTCTGAGTATAGAATCGACCTAATAGGATCACCAGAAGACACCCACAGAAACATGAACTAAAACCATTATGTTCTGTCCATAAATTACGGTAAAATTGAATAATTTAACGGTCCAATTTTTGAATTAGGGTGCGAGTCTTGGTCTGGAACTTGTTTATGAGTAGAATAAGCCTTTTTTATACTTTTTTTCCCCTAGGTTTCCTGAGTCAAAATCTGGGAGTGTTTTAGTGTGATTTTGGTGATTTTTTAATATTTTTAAAACCTGTGTTTTCGTATTTATAACTCTGGTTTTGGTGGATTTGGTTGAGTTGCGATGCCGGAAGGGTAATTCCTTGTTGTTATCACTCGCCTAGTTTTTGTTGGTCATAGGTTCTAACTTATCGACCTTTGTTTGATATATCGATTCCGATATGGTTTCTTATGTATGTTGTGATGTTATATGAATGCTAAGTTTCGTTGTGGAGACCTTTTGTCACGCCCTGCTTCCCAGTGTACGGAGAAAGGGCCGCGACGGGCCGCGACGTATTTACTCAGAAGTAAACATGCTAAGCATAAATAAGCAATATACAAATAAAATGCACAAGAATGACAAGAGATGTGATATGAACAGCAACTTTTATTAACATTTTACACATGTTTGTTTTTCCTGACTGTTCATTTTTACATGTAAACTTTTGAGCTTCTAAAAAGTTTAAAAGAAAAATCAGGAAAAATAATATGTGGCTGATGGGATTTGAACACAGGGGCTACGTCATAGCAATGCAAGGCTTTACCAATGAGCTACAAGCTATTTCGTGTTGTTCTTAAACAAGAATAACTTTTAAATTGTGCTCAAGCTTGCAAACTCTTTTCTGTACTTTAAGAAGAAAATTTTTGTACAGAAAATTCAGGGTCGTTACATTCTACCCTCCTTATAAAAATTTCATCCTTGAAATTTATAGAAAGAAGTTGTAACAGATTCAAGAAAATTTGATTACGGTGGTGGGGAAAGAACTACTGATATACTACTGAAAGTGCCAGAAAAATGTTTGAAAGAACGAAAAGATGCAAGAGTAGTTTTCAAGAAAACTGCGAGCATGCAATCAAATAGAAGAAACGTAAATTAGAATTGGATTGTCAAGAATGATACAAAGATAAATATGATAATTGAATAAAAATCAGGGAAGAGATATAAATTAACAAAGAAGATAAGATTCGATAATTATGATAGAACGTAGCTGAATCAAGAGGAAAGAGAATCCAATGCACAATTCTAAGTTACTCAAGTAGAGTACTGCATTGTAATTATGCTAAAGTTCATAGTTATAATCACATAACTCCATTTAAATCACCAAAATCCTACCATCAGAGTCAAGGTGATAAAGTTTAAGAAACAATCAAGAAAAATTAAAGGAAGATCAAGAGTTTGTAGTTTCGTGTTACGTCGAGACAAGATTATCAGGGAAAACAAGAAAAGATTCAAAGGAATGCAATCGTGTTGCAGGCGTTACAGTCTACCCTCCTTAAAAGAATTTCGTCCGTGAAATTCTCTCAAATTTCGACATGAAGCATTGTGATGCTCTAGTGTCGAATAGTACAAGCGTAGGAATGGTGGCTACTAGTATAGTGCTTAAGTTGTGTGGGGTTAGTTTTAGATACAAGGAAAAATATAAAAGGTATACAAGGATTTGAAATGATGATGTTGGATATAGTGCCCTCAAAGTCAATTATTGGATCGCAGGCACGTGATTGCAATGATTGAGGGAAGACTTATACCGGTAGGACAGTCTTACTCGAGTTGATAGTATGCTATCTGGTTTGTCTTTATCATCGTGTACATGCTTTAGGTGACATTACAGATCACTATTACACGTTGATAGAGCTCTTAGGATTCTTTCTTGACTACCAGCAGTATGATGGCGATCATATACGTGAGAGTTGGGTAGTCTATAAGCACATCCTTAAAGTGTCCCTAGTCGTGGGAGTTTCGAGACTGGGCATCGATACTCTATGAGTAGACTAGTGTATACGGATCGAGACCCCGACGAGGGGCGATGGACGGTCTCACAAGCTATTGGTGTCAGTTGGTTCACCTAAGACGTATACAGGTGCTCATTGGGTTATGAGTACACCGGACAGGACTCGTCAGGAACATGCTAGTTGGTTTTATACCTAGCGTCAGATAGCAGTTTCCTGGTGACATGTGTACAGGTTAGTCTATCGATCTGAGATCGTCATTTGTCTTGTGTGAGTTCCCACTGTACTTTGATTAGTACCCTACCACGGCTCAAAGGAGTCGTGCAAACAGGTTTTAGTTGGGTACAGTCCTGAGCCACATGGAGACAGTGAGCGGATCGGCAGGGGATTCGTTTCTCCCGGTATTGGGGGTGAGATCGCGCTGTGTTTAGGAGAGCCATTACACGAAGTCCTTGGCCAAGGAAAGTGAGATTTACTGGTAGGTATTCTATTAGTATCTCAGGGTGTTCTGGGCTACACTCCAACACGACTTTTACCGCTATTGGGGGTCTTACGTTTACCAGCCCTCTAGGCCCGATATGCGATACTCATAGACGAACGGAACGGACTGTACGGATATTGTCACTGACAGGCTCAGTAGGGTTTCAGGATGAGTTCGCTCATCTGCCTCCCTTTTGGTCAATACATGGGTAGCCGTTACGTACAACTAGTACCACTGACGTTCTTGTAGTTAAATCCACTGCCAGAGTATTGACGAGTCTTTAGAGTCCCCCACAGATAGTTTCCCAAGTTTCGGGCGAAACGTTGTAGAGGCCGTATGGTTTTATGGCAGGGTTCGATCATATACGTGCACTTGTGCACGGATCATGATCGGACGGATCATACTAGTGGGCTTTGGTTTAAGCCGGATCCTAGTATTATATTTGTTGGATTGCTTTCGTCTCATTGCATTCGCATTCATTCGGAATGCGGATGCAGGTATGTATATACAGATGAGAGGTATCCTTGTGATCCTTCACGAGTTTACTTTAGTTGATACCATATCTTTTTGTTGGATTAAACATTTAGGTTTAAATGTTTAATTAGGTAGAAATTGTGAGCTTAAGTCATCATGAAGAGCAATTAATGTGGCATGTGCAATTTGGTGACTCATGGTCTTGTTTTTGGTGCTATGTCATTTTAATTGATTGATTATTGGGTGAGATTGTGATGGGAGGAGAGAGAGGGCAGCCACATATTAGTGGGGTTAGCTCTTGTGAAATATAGCACTCTCACATTATCATTCTCACATAATAGAAAGCTCTTCTTCTTCCTCTTTCTTCTTGAGCTCTCAATCTCCATTAATGGCATGTTCTTCAACCTCCATCCATACCATCGAGAATCAATGGATGCTTGAGACAAAATTATCATACACATTCTCTACTTCACAACTTCATGTCCGAGTTGCTTCGGTTTGAAGCGGGAGCCCGTAAAAAGACTTCTTGATGTGGTACCCTTTTCGACGAGGAGACCGGAGATCGAGCGAGATCGGAGATGCCGCGAGGAACTAGGGATGGTGGCTAAAGACCGAAGGAAACGGATCGATCGGTATAGCCTTTCTATCATCTTTGTAGTTAGCTAGTTTATTGTTAATGGCACGATCCGGGTAAAAGTCTGCGTTAGCGCCAGTTTATAAAAGTTTTTGTTCTGCATTTGGCCTCGGATAGACGGCCGGGGCGCTACCGTAGACTTACATGGTATCAGAGCCAACCCATTAACCTTAGCTAGCTTGTTTAGACAATGTTAAACTATCAAAATCGAAACAAACCCAATACAATACTTTGCACATTCTAGGTTCTGTCGATTTTCAAAGTGTTTTCAAAAATTATTTAAACAACTGCAGAAGACTACTGACATGACCTATAGCCTGCACCCCAAACACGACCCCAATCCCTCGGATTTTGGCCGAGCAAAAGCCCAAAAATTCTGAGGAGGCCGACCATTCTGGGTCTTCTGGAGTTCGATTTTTGGGTGCAGTCTGGTCTCTGGAATGTTGGTACAGTGGAATTGTTTGTTTAGCCCAATTTGGATATGGTTTTATCAGGTTGTTTAGGGCTATTCGGGGGTTATTTCGAAGTCGATATTTTCTAACATTGTTTAAAGTTTGCAGTACATACATTTCTATATGCGACCGTGAATGTCATTTGAGCGGTAAATCTTGTCTAATTGTTATAGCTCTTTTAGACGGGTTTGCGAACGTGACATTCACGTTGATGTTCTGTGTTGTGCTGTGATGTTGCGGATTTGTCTTGGTGGATAACTTGGTGCAATGTTAGTACAGTTTAGTATTATTTGTACATTTGATATCGTGGGGCGAGCGTCCGACATGTGGACTGCCGTCACTTCCTGTTTGTATATTATTCTTTTGGGGCACGACCGAGTTGAGGTCGATGTACCCATTGTACATATTTTCTTTTCTGTACCAGGATTACCCCGCGGTGGAGTGCACGGATAGCCATCTTCTAGAGGGAAACGGGCCCGCATCCCATGGCTTTAAGATGGAGGGGGCTTCACTCTAGAATTGGCGGGCTATTCGCCGCACTCGTAGGGGTACATGTTGATCCAAGGTGGGGTGCTCAAGTTACCGGATTCCGTGAAGAGCTGGGTGGTCCATTCACTTTGCTTAAGGGGGCTGCCTCGATTCTGGTTTTGGCGGGTAACTTGCCACACTCGTAGGGGTCTAGGTTTCTATTGCACAGGCTATCCACATGACCAGGGAAACGTCGGTTTTCAGTTGCGGCTCAAAGGAAACCCGGGGCTCCCAGATTATCTGTATTGTTCTGTGATGCCTATTACTTTTCTGTGATGTTGCATTTATCACGGCTGGAGCGATTATTATATATTGATATATATACTAGTAGATGTTGTATATGTTTTACACCCGCGCTAGTCCAGTCCCCACTCTGTCGTTAGTTAAGTAACCTAACGGGTGATAACAGGATCCAGTGGCGAATGCGGATGGCATATACGTACATTTTATTTTCGTTCTTTTCTGGCATGATTAATTGATGGGACTGCGTTGATTCGGATCAATGCAAGGAAAACAAACCTGTTCGATGTTGTTGGAACAATTTTCAAAGAGCTGTTATTGCAAGGACGTTCTCTTTTGTTTTGCACAGCGGTATTCAGTTTGGAATATCCAGCACCTCATTCGACGATGCAAGGGCCGAGATCCCTTCATCGAGAGTGACCCTTTGGATAGAGGTTTGCGTCAGGGTAATAACTTCACTATAGTCGATTACTTTTTGCTTTGCATCCTTGTATTCAGTTGGAATATCCTGCACCTCATTCTACGGGGAAAGAGCCGAGATCCCTTCACCGGGAGTGACCTCTTTAGCAAAGGTTTTCGCCACTATATTTTTGTAAAAAGCTATCCGGTTCCTTCAACAATATCAAGTTCATTAATCTAAAGCTTTTTCGCCAAAAACCATTTGTACCCCTCCGTCATTTCAGATAGGTAGCACTTAGTATTCATGCTATGTTTGTCGGCCTTCGTCAAGGCATTGTGTATGGTAGCTATTTGTTACTTTTCTGTTGCATAGATAGATACGTTGGTTTAGGACAGTCGTACTACTATTTTGGCCTTCGTCAAGGATATGTACGGGTGGGTTCAGATTAACCTGGATAATGACGAATAGAACTTGACATGTGACTTATGATATGTTGGCCTTCGTCAAGGTCATAAGAGCATGGGGTAAAAATCACATCGAGAGTTTCTAAAGAAACTGAAACTTTCCAGGCATGCGCATACCTTCTGGAGTGTGATAACATGAGTGGATTCCATCACGTTATCATGCGATGATAGTTGGATCCCGATCCCCACTGATGAGTTGGTTTACTCATCGGGTTATCCCGACTAATTCTTCTTTCAGGTTTGGAGGAGAATTTGAGGATACAGTGGGAGACATCCTGATTAGATAAAGTGATTAACCATTCTGATCTAGGTTAGAGTGCACGCAGAGTGTTTCTTTTCTCTCTCTCTTGGCAGCGACCATGGCCCGACCGTAAACTATAACTCAGTGACCAACTTAACCGAACTTTCTTAAAACACTGGCTTTTGGATTGTCAGAGTTGCATACATCATTGCCACTCCTTCTTTTACCCTTTGCATTTCTCCAGAACACCCCGTATCACTACGAACATCCACTTCCATTGGATAAATCCATCGTATGGTTATATACGAACTCGAAGGAACTTGTTCCAGATTCGAGGATGGATTCTGGTTCTGGAGAGATTGAATAGGACTATTCAGTTGTCTTTTCCTTTTTACCTTCTCTCAGGTTGTGAGGGCTCCTAGGATTAGGAGAAGAGTACACCTATTACGCTTATTGGATAGTCTTCTTCCGAACCATAGGCAGGTGCCGAAAGGTAGGGAATGAAGAAAACCAATTAGTCTAAGTGTGGTGTACAGAAGGTAATAAGTAAAGAAAAATAAAAGGATTAGAAAGAGGGAAAAGTAAATTGCGACTGCTATCATTCACGACCAAACCAAGTATTTTATCGCCACTCCTATTTCACCTTTTTATTTCTCCAGAACACCCCGTATCACTACGAACATCCAATTCCATTGGATAAATCCATCGTATGGTTATATACGAACTCGAAGGAACTTGTTCCAGATTCGATGATGGATTCTAGTTCATTATTCAGCTGTATTTTATCTTTACCTTCTCTCATGTTGCGAGTACTCCTAGGATTAGGAGAGTACACCTATTACGCTTATTGGATAGTCTTCTCCCAAACCATAGCCTGGTGACGAACGGTAGGGAAGGATGAAAACCAATGAGCCTAAGGAGTGTACAGAAGGTAATGAGTAAAGACAAATAAAGGGATTTGGAGAGATGGCAACGAAATATACGGTTACGGTAATGAATCTGATAATGGAAGAGGCATTACGAGGAATACTAGGATACCCCTTCAAAACATTTTTAATGTTTTAGATTGACTATGTGTTATTAAAGGAAAACTGATTTCCCAATTAGATCCTTACTCTAGGGTATGTACTTACCAGGTATGATTCTCACATCTGTATGGTTTTTACAGATGATGAGTGGGAGTAAGTTATTGGAAATTAGGTGATCATCCTCATTATATCGGGATTCGTTGTAATTAGTGATATTTGTGGAAATCGCCTTGGTTTTTTTTTTTGCCGGACGGCAAAAATTTGGTTTTGAATATCCGTTGTTATGCACCAATTTCAAACTGATATATCTGTACGTTTATTTTATAAAATGAGATATAAATTTTGAAATTATGTCCGTGACATTTACCTATATCAGTTGATGGTTAGGTAAGGAGCATTCAATAGCGGTGTAATTCTTTATAACCATAGCACATTTTTCAACCTACGACGCATAAGGTTTGAGTTATTCAACTCAGGGGACTTATACAAAGTATTGTATGTTATCCAGTATCTATTTGGACAGAGGGGTTAGTACTCGTACTATATTCTGTTTACTTGTGACTTCTCCAGTTTTAGACATGTGTTTCGTAGAAATACAAAGTCTAAGTTTTGAGAAGTTATAGGTACAAGAATAATGTAGAGAACCATGTGTCGTAAGTATCAGGATTCTTCAAGGTAATCGAAGATGTAGATACTTGTGTTTGGTATTCAGTTGATAGTAATGCTTTTGAGAAACTTGTTTCTCTTTCAGGTTACTCATAATTGGATGCACTCCTAAATTGAGTAATGTTGATCGGCCTCTCTCCGTTTAGTTGACATGCACTGGAGACAGCTGCATGATTTGAATCTGGTTCCAATTAAATCAGTGCCTCTGTTTCTATATATAGAATGGGTCATATCATAATGATATTAAGGTATATGGAGTTGTCCGGCTTATGCTTAAAACCGGACTCTGGATAACTCAAGGCACGTTTATGTAATGGCAATTTGTGGGTTTTCCCAAGCTATGACGAGGGTTAGCTTTCTACCATCTGGAAGATCAATAGAAACATTGTTCTTGACTCGCCACAGTTTTAGTAAAATGGACTTTTTCAGAAAACAGTAGTAGGAGTATGGTAGAACTGGAAGTGATTCCAGAATCATGGATGATTACTGAAAATTTAATAGGAACAAAAGATTCAATCAGGTTTGACATTCCATTAGCCACTCCGCAGATATGGTGGGTAATCTCAGGCACCCGAGAGGTACTCTGGTAGCCTCAAGGACGGTGACAGGGAGATTATTGTTTACCCAGACTTTCCATTACTGCTGTTCTGGATTATGAGACACGGCAGGAGGATAAGTATAGCGTCGTTCTAAACTAGTTTTAGAAATGCACATGTATATGACTCTGCCAAAGGATTGTTGTAGTCAGTGGGAGCAGCGGAAGCGTAGTGGACAAGTTGCTTGTGTCTATTTATATACTAAAGCATATATAGCCGAGATAGATCATCTATTTTTGATGTGACATTCATGGCCTTCGATTTCATCAGAATAGGAGATGGATCTGTTAAGAAGGTAGTTGGGTGTGATGTCCTCGTATTAGGATGACATGCACTTTATAGGAAGTAAAACTCCTATCCTACAATCGGTTATACTGTAGTTTCTCCACAAAGGATATAGATATCATATTAGGCACTCGGGTTATTAGATCTATAGTTTTAGATCTATATTTGGGTAATTTCCCAATTTGGGTACTTAGACAGTATTCTAAAGGTGTTTTAGAATAGACGACTCCTGGTATGGTAGTGAACCTGCAGGTGATGGAGTCACCCTCTCTAAAGGTGTCTTATAGACTAAAGGGGAGAAGGATGTGCATGATTGGCATATCACTTGCTTAGGCAATTGAGTTGATCATCAGATATCAAGTACCACACCTGATGTTGTTTTTGCACTAGCTGCAATAAGTTGATATTAATCCAATCCTGGAGAAACGTTTGAAAGCAGGTTTAGAACATAAGTGGTTGTTCTAGGGATTTGATAACGTCAGCCTCCTTCGGGAGACGGTTATCATTCCAGGCTTCCAGGGTGACCTGGACGACAGAGTGACTGTCAGAGTTACAGTTTTTCCTCTGACAAGGGGCAATAATTTGGACAGGTGGTCCAAGCGGATACTGAGGGAGGCATGACGCAGGATACTGATTAATTTCAGTTGACAATACAGTCTTAGAAGTTTGGATTTGGAGTTTATTTATGAACTAGGTCCCATCAGATATCCAGACATATTCTAAGACATGTATTGCTCATTTCGGGAGATGGCTTTCTCCGCGAACTTTGTTGGAGATAGTGCCCTCAGAGTCAATTATTGGATCACAGGCACGTGATTGCAATGATTGAGAGAGGACCTATACCGTTAGGACAGTTTTACTCAAGATGATAGTATGCTATCTGGTTTATCTTTATCATCGTGTACTGCTTTAGGTGACCTTACAGGTCACTATTGTGCGTTGATAGAGCCCTTAGGATTCTTGCTTGACGGCCAGCAGTATGATGGCGATCATATACATGCGAGCTGGGGTCTATAAGCACATCCTTAAAAGGTCCCTAGTCGTAGGAGTTTTCGAGACAGGGCATCGATACTCCAGAGTAGACTAGTGTATATAGTCGAGACCTCGACGAGGGGCGGTGGCCGGTCTCACAAGCCACTGGTGTCAGTTGGTTCACCTAAGATGTATACAGGTGTTCATTGGGTTATGAGTACACCGGACAGGACTCGCCGGGAACATGCTAGTTTGTCTTATACCAGATGTCAGTAGCAGTTCCCAGGTGACATGTGTACAGGTTAGTTCATCGACCTGAGATCGTCATTTGTCTCGTGTGAGTTCCCACTGTACTTTGATTACTACCCTACCACACTCAAAGGAGTCGTGCAAACAAGTTTTAGTTGGGTACAGTCCCGAGCCACATTAAGGCAGTGAGCAGATCTGCAGGGGTTCATCTCTCCTGGTATTGGGGATGAGGTCGCGCTGTGTCTAGGAGAGCCATTACACGAAGTCCTTGGCCAAGGCAGGAGATTTACTGGTAGGTATTCCAGTAGTATCTCAGGGTGCTCTGGGCTACACTCCGACACGACTTGTACTTCTTTTGGGGGTCTGACTTTTACCAACCCCCTAGGCCCACCATGCGATGCTCATAGATGAACGGACCGGACTGTACGGATATTGTCACTGACAGGCTCAGTAGGGTGTCAGGATGAGTTCGCTCATCGACGTCCCTTTTGGTCAATACCTGGTAGCCCGTTACGTATGGCTAATACCTCTGACGTGCTAGTGGTTAAATCCACTGCCAAAGTATTGACGAGTCTTTAGAGTCCCCCACAGACCGTTTTCTCAAGTTTCGGGCGAAACGCTGTAGAGGCCGTATGGAGATATGGCAGGGTTCGATCTTATACGTGCAGTATGTAAGTGCACGGCGGCGCCCCGGCCGTCAATTCGACGACGGAATGCGGAAGCGGTGATTTACTTTAACTTTTCAAACCGGCACCGCCGCGCACTATATACCCGGATCGTGCCATTAAACTAGTCCTAGTTATCTAGAGAGGGGGTTGAGAAATATCGAGTGATCCGAGTCCTCCGGTCTTCTCGTCGTCGTCCCGATCTCCCGTGGAATCTCCGGTCTCCATCACGTCGCCGGAAGGGCACCACGTCGCCGGCTTCTTTTACGGGCTCCCACCTCTATACCGAGGCAACTCGGGCACAAAGTTGGCGAGCCGACGTGCCCAAGGTTTGCTGTAGAATGTGTGTAGAACTCATGTCTCATTTTGGGGTAGTGGATGTTGCCTTTGGTGGAGGAAATGAAGTGAACCTCTTTTGAGATGGAGGTATAGGATTTTTCTAAGCAAATAGAGATCAATTCCCCACTACAAAAAGATGGGACAGCCCCCATAAGAAGTGGCCGGCCATGCAATGGTGAGGGGAGAGTGAGAATGGAGTGTGTATCAAAAATATTAGAGGAGCTACACAATAATGCAAGTGAGAGGAAAGGGTTATCAAGAAAAAGGAAATGATCACCCACTAAAACTCACACTCCATCAACCAATCATCAACAACCATGATTGCTCAAAAGTCAAGCCATGATGCACTCAAGAAAGTCAAGGGTGGAAGAATTATCATGATACAAGAATATGCAAAGACCCCCTTCCAAATTGCTTATTTGCACAAATGCAAATAAGCCCTGCTCCACCAATCTTCGGCCATTGGAAGATACAAATGAAAATGGCCGAAACGGAAAGCAAACTGGCAACTCCAGAAAACTGATCCCGTAATAAATTACAGGAAAACCCCGCTACTGTGCATACACACCCGCATCTGTATTCCGACCGAAATACAAATGCAACGAGACAAAATCTACACTATACTATATTATGATCCGGCTTAAACCAAAGACCGCTAGTATAAACCCGTCCGATCATGATCCGTGCAATACCGCACGTATCTGATCGAACCCTACCATATCTCCATACGGTCTCTACAGCGTTTCGCCCGAAAACTTGAGCAACTGAATGTGGGGGACTCTAAAGACTCGTCAACACCTTGGTTGTGGATTTAACTACTAGCACGTCAGAGGTATAAGCCAATACGTGATGGGCTACCAGGTATTGACCAAAAGGGACGTCGATGAGCGAACTCATCCTGACACCCTACTGAGCCTGTCAGTGACAATATCCGAACAGTCCGGTCCGTTCGTCTATGAGCATCGCATGGCGGGCCTAGGGGGTTGGTAAAAGTCAGACCCCCAAAAGCGGTACAAGTCATGTCAGAGATCAGCCCAGAACACCCTGAGATACTACTAGAATACCTGCCAGTAAATCTCCTGCCTTGGCCAAGGACATTTCATGTTCTGGCTCTCCTAGACACAGCGCGACCTCACCCCCAATACCGGGAGAAACGAACCCCCGAAGATCCGCTCACTGCCTCCATGTGGCTCGGGACTGTACCCAACTAAAACCTGTTTGCACATCTCCTTTGAGCGTGGTAGGGTAGTAATCAAAGTACAGTGGGAACTCACACGAGACAAATGATGATCCTCAGGTCGATGAACTAACCTGAACACATGTCACCAGGGAACTGCTATCTGACGTCAGGTATAAGACCAACTAGCATATTCCCGGCGAGTCTGTCCGGTGTACTCATAACCCAGGGAGCACCTGTATACATCTTAGGTGAACCAACTGACATCAGTGGCTTGTAAGACCGGCCACCGCCCCTCATCGGGGTCTCGAATGTATACACTAGTCTACTCTGGAGAATCGATGCCCTGTCTCGAAACTCCTATGACTAGGGACCATTTAAGGATGTGCTTATAGACTACCAGCTCTCACGTATATGATCGCCCTTATACTGCTGGCAGTCAAGCAAGAATCTTAGGGGCTCTATCAACGTGCAATAGTGACCTGTCAGGTCACCTAAAGCAGTACACGATGATAAAGATAAACCAGATAGCATATTATCATCTCGAGTAAGACTGTCCTACCGGGATAGGTCCTCCCTCAATCATTGCAATCACGTGCCTGTGATCCAATAATTGACTCTGAGGGCACTATCTCCAACAATCTCCCACTTGCACTCAAGGCTAATTATTGCGATGTCGCAAACTCACAGCCCGTGTGATACCGAACACCCAACTCCTCTACTTGTCAGTCTCACAAAACTCATTTGCGAAACTATTGCGTTCGAGGAATAGCCTCAGTGAGTGGATCCGCTTTGATGTTTCTTTCTATGTCTCTCTATAACTCAAGTTCACGGAGAAAGCCATCTCCCGAAATGAGCAATACCTGTCTTAGAATGTCTGGATGTCTGATGGGACCTAGCTCATAAATGAACTCCAAATCCAAACTTCTTAGACTGTATCGTCAACTGAACTTAATCAGTATCCTGCGCCATGCCTCCCTCAGTATTGCCTTGGACCACCTGTCCAAAATACTGCCCCTCGTCAGAAGGAAAACTATAACTCTGACAACCTCCTTGTCGTCCAGGTCGCCTTGGAAGCCCAGAATGATAACTGTCTCCCGAAAGAGGTTGTTGTTATCATATCCCTAGAATATCCACTTATGTTCTAAAACTGCATCCGACTGTTTCTCCAGAATTGGATTGATATCAACTTATTGCATCTACTGCAAAAACAACATCTGGTGTGGTACTTGACATCTCATGATTGACTCAATTGCCTAAGCAAGTGATCAGCCAATCATGCACATCCCTCTCCCCTTTAGTCTATAAGACACCTTTAGAGAGGGTGACTCCATCACCGGCAGGTACACTACCGTGCCAGGAGTCGTCCATTCTAAATACTCTTAGAATGCTATCTAAGTACCCTTAATTGGGAAACTACCCAAATCTAGATCTAAAACAATAGATCTAGTAACCAGTATGTCTGATATAATGTCCAAGTCTCATGTGGAGAAACCACTGTGTGACGACCAAAGTATAACCGATCGTAGTATAGGAATGTCACTTCCTACTCTGTGTATGTCATCCAAATACCAGGACATCAAACCCTACTACCTTCTTAACAGATCCATCCCCTATTCTGATGAAGTCAAACCTATGACTGTCACATCAGAAATAGATGATCTATCTCCGCTACATCTGCTTTAGTCTATAAATAGACACAAGCCACTTGTCCACCAATGCTTCCGCCCCACTGACCACGACAACCCTCTGGCAGAGTCATATAGACGTACACTTCTAAAGCCAGTTTAGAATGACGCTATACTCATCCTCCTGCCGGGTCTCGCAGCCTGGAACAACAGCAATGGCAAGTGTGGGTAAACAAGAACCTCCCTGCCACCGTCCTTGAGCATACCGAAGTACCTCTCGGGTGCCTGAGGTTACCCACCGTATCTGCGGAGTGGCCAATGGAATGTTAAACCAGATTGAATCTTTAGGTTCCTATCAAATCTTCAGTAATCGTTTGTGGTTCTGGAATCACTTCCAGTTCTACCATACTCCCACTACTATTTTCTGAAAAAATCCATTTTTATTAAAACTGTGGCGAGTCTAGAACAATATCACTATTGATCTTCCAGATGGTAGAAAGTCAACCCTCGTCATAGCCTGGGTCAACCCACAAACAGCCATTACAGAAACGTGCCTTGAGTTATCCAGTGTTTGGTTTTCAAGCATATGCCAGACAACTCCCCGTACCTTAACATCGTTAAGATACGAACTGTTCTATATCCAATATAGGACCAGAGGCACTGATTTAATTGAACCAGATTCAAATCACGCAGCTGTCTCCAGTGCATGTCTACTAAATAGAAGGAGGCCGATCAGCATTACTCAACTTAGGAATGCTTCCAATTATGAGTAACCAGAAAAAGAAGCAAGTTCTCTTTATCATTACTATCAACTGAATACCATACATAAGTATCTACATCTTCGATCACCTTGAAGAATCCCGATACTTGCAACACCTGGTTCTCTACTTTATTCAAATACCTATAACTTCTCAAAATTCGGACCCTGTGTTTCCACGAAACACCTGTCTAAAAACTAGAGAAGTCATAAGTAAACTGAATATAGTACGAGGACCAACCCCTCTGTCCTGATGGACCCTGGACAACATACAATACTCTGTATAAGTCCCTTAAGTCTGATAACTCATTTACTGTGTATCGTAGGTTGAAAACTGTATTTATGGTTAAGAAGAATTACACCGCTGTTTAATGCTCCTTACCTAACCATCCACTGATATAGGTAAATGTCATCGACATAATTTCAAAAAGGTATATCTTACTCTATAAAAATAGACGTACAGATATATCAATTTGAAATTGGTGCATGACAGCGGATATTCAAAACCAAATATTTGCCGACCGGCAAACAGCCCAGGTGATTTCCTCAAATATCACCGATTACAACGAATCATGATTTAATGAGGATGATCACCTAATTCCCAATAACTTACTCCTACTCATCATCTGTAAAACCATACAGATGTGAGAATCACACCTGGTAAATACATACCCTGGAGCAAGTGTCTAATTGGGAAATCAGTTTTCCATTAACAGTACACGGTGAAACTGAAACATTGAGATGTTTCGATGGGGTATCCCGGTATTCCTAGTAATGGCTCTTCCATTATCCAGATTCACAACTGTAATCGTGTAATTCTTTGCCACCTCTCCAAATCCCTTTATGTGTCTTTAGTCATTACCTTCTGCACACCCTTTAGGCCAAATGGTTTTCTTCCTTCCCTACCGTTCGGCACCAGCCTATGGTTTGGAAGAAGACTATCCAATAAGCATAATGGGTGTACTGTCCTAATCCTAGGAGCACTCGCAATGCGAGAGAAGGTGAAGACAAAAGACAACCGAATAAACCTTATTCCTATTTCTCCTGAACCAGAATCCATCCCCGAACTGGAACAAGTTCCTTTCGAGTTCGTATATAACCATACGATGGAGTATCCAATAAACTGTGGATCTTCGTAGTGATACGGAGTGTCCTGGAGAAATACAAAGGTGAAGTGGGAGTGGTAATGAAATACCTGGTTTGGTCATGAATATGAGTAGCAATTTACTTTGCCCTCTTACTAATCCCTTTCTTTGTCTTTACATAATACCTTCTGTACACCATCGCTAGGCTAATTTGTTTTCTTCATTCCCTACCGGTCGGCACCTGCCTATGGTTTGGAAGAAGACTATCCAATTTGCGTAATAGGTGTACTATCTCCTAAACCAAGGAGTACTCACAACTTGAGAGAAGGTAAAAGGAATAGACAACTGAATAGTCCTATTCGTTTTCTCCAGAACCAAAAACCATCCTCGAATAAATCCCTTCGAGTTCGTATATAACCATACGATGGTTTTGTCCAATGGAAGTGGACGTTCGTAGTAATACGGGGTGTCCTAGAGAAAAGGGTAAAAGTAGGAGTGGCAATGAGGTCTGCAACTCTGACAATCCAAAAGCCAGTGTTAAAAAGGTTCGGTCAACTTGGTCTCTGAGTCACAGTCTAGGGTCGGGTCAATTGTCGCTGCCAGAGAGAGAGAGAAAAGAAACACTCAGCGTGCACTCTAACCTAGATCAGAATGGTTACTAATTTATCTAATCTGGAAACCTCCCACTGTAACCTCAAATTCTTCTCCAAACCCGAAAGAAGAATTAGTCGGGATCACCCGAGGAGTAAACCAACTCATCAGTGGGAATCGGGATCCAACTATCATCGCATGATAACGTGACGGAATCCTCTCACGCTATCACACTCCAGAAGGTATGCGCATATCTGGCAAGTTTCAGTTTCTTTAGAAACTCCCGATATGATTTTTACCCCATGCTCTTATGACCTTGACTTTGGCCAACAAATCATAAGTCACATGTCAAGTTCTACCCGTCATTCTTCAGGTTAATTTGAATCCACCCGTACCTACCCTTGACTTTGGCCAACAAGGCAGTACGACTGTTCCAAACCAACGCATCTATCTATGCTGCATATGAATAACCAACAGCTACCAAACACTGTGCCTTGACTTTGGCCAACAAACACAGTTTGAATACTATTGACTATCCATATGAAACGACGGAGGGCTACGAATGGTTTCTGGTGAAAACCTTTAACGTAATGAACTTGATATCGTTGAAGGAACGGATAGCTTTTCAGAAAAATATAGTAACGAAAACTTTTGCTAAAGAGGTCACTCCCAGTGAAGGGATCTCGGCCCTTGCTTCGTCGACTGAGGAGCAGGATATTCCAACTGAATATCACGGTGCAAAACAAAAGTGAACGTCCTTGCAATAACAGCTTTTTGAAAAGTGTTCCAACAACATCAGAATAGGTTTGTTTATAACTTGCATTGATCCGAATCAACGCAGTCCCATCAATTGATCACACCACAAAGAACGAAAATATACTGATGTACGTATATGCCATCCGCATTCGCCACTGGGTCCCGTCATTACCCGTTAGGTTAGCTAACTAATGACAGAGCGGGGACTGGACTAGCACGGATGCAAAACATATATAACATCTACTAGTATATATATATATATCAATATATAATATTTCGCTCAAGGCGTGATAAAATGCAACATCACAGAAATGTACAGCATCACAGAACAATACAGATATCTGGGATCCCCGGGTTTCACAGAGCTGCTGAAACCCGACGTTCCCCTGGTCGTGTGGATAGCATGTGCAATGAAAACCCTAGACCCCTACGGGCGCGGCAAGTTACCCGCCAAAACCTAAAGCGAGGCAGCCCCCTTCAGCAACGTGAATGGACCACCCAGCACATCACGGAATCCGGTAAGTTAGGCACTCCTCCTGGGTCAACCTGTACCCCCTACGAGTGCGGCGAATAGCCCGCCAATTCTAGAATAAAGCCCCCTCCGTCTCAATGCCATGAGATGCGGGCCCGTTGCCCTCTAGAACCCGGCTATCCGTGCACCCCTCCGCGGGGTAATCCTAGTACAGAAAGTAAAATATATATACAACGGGTACATCGACCTCAACCTGGTCGTGCCCCAAAAGAATAATATACAAACAGGCAGTGACGGCAGTCCACATGTCGGACGCTCGCCCCGCAATATCATTCGTAGCCGTTGTATTTGGGTACAGTTAAAAGAGTCGTGCAAACAGGTTTTAGTTGGGTACAGTCCCGAGCCACATAGAGGCAGTGAGCGGATCTGCAGGGGTTCGTCTCTCCTGGTATTGGGGGTGAGGTCGCGCTGTGTCTAGGAGAGCCATTACACGAAGTCCTTGGCCAAGGCAGGAGATTTACTTGTAGGTATTCCAGTAGTATCTCAAGGTGTTCTGGGCTACACTCCGACACGACTTGTACTGCTTTTGGGGGTCTGACTTTTACCAACCCCCTAGGCCCACCATGCGATACTCATAGACGAACGGACCGGACTGTACGGATATTGTCACTGACTGGCTCAGTAGGGTGTCAGGATGAGTTCGCTCATCGACGTCCCTTTTGGTCAATACCCGGTTGCCTGTTACGTATGGCTAATACCTCTGACGTGCTAGTGGTTAAATCCACTGCCAAAGTATTGACGAGTCTTTAGAGTCCCCCAAAGACCGTTTTCTCAAGTTTCGGGCGAAACGCTGTAGAGGCCGTATGGAGATATGACAGGGTTCGATCTTATACGTGCGGTATGTAAGTGCACGGCGGCGCCCCGGCAGTCAATTCGACGACAGAATGCGGAAGCGGTGATTTACTTTAACTTTTCAAACCGGCACCACCGCGCACTATATACCCGGATCGTGCCATCAAACTAGTCCTAGCTATCTAGAGACGGGGATGAGAAATATACCGAGTGATCCGAGTCCTCCGGTCTTCTCGTCGTCGTCCCGATCTCCCGCGGAATCTCCGGTCTCCATCACGTCGCCGGAAGGGCACCACGTCGCCGGCTTCTTTTACGGGCTCCCACCTCTATACCGAGGCAACTCGGGCACGAAGTTGGTGAGCCGACGTGCCCAAGGTTTGCTGTAGAATGTGTGTAGGACTCATTTCTCATTTTGGGGTAGTGGATGTTGCCTTTGGTGGAGGAAATGAAGTGAACCTCTTTTGAGATGGAGGTATAGGATTTTTCTAAGAAAATAGAGATCAATTCCCCACTACAAAAAGATGGGACAGCCCCCATAAGAAGTGGCCGGCCATGCAATGGTGAGGGGAGAGTGAGAATGGAGTGTGTATCAAAAATATGAGAGGAGCCACACAATAATGCAAGTGAGAGGAAAGGGTTATCCTGAAAAAGGAAATGATCACCCACTAAAACTCACACTCCATCAACCAATCATCAACAACCATGATTGCTCAAAAGTCAAGCCATGATGCACTCAAGAAAGTCAAGGGTGGAAGAATTATCATGATACAAGAATATGCAAAGACCCCCTTCCAAATTGCTTATTTGCACAAATGCAAATAAGCCCTGCTCCACCAATCTTCGGCCATTGGAAGATACAAATGAAAATGGCCGAAACGGAAAGCAAACTAGCAACTCCAGAAAACTGATCTCGTAATAAATTACAGGAAAACCCCGCTACTGTGTATACACACCCGCATCTGTATTCCGACCGAAATACAAATGCAATGAGACAAAATCTACACTGTACTATACTAGGATCTGGCTTAAACCAAAGACCGCTAGTATAAACCCGTCCGATCATGATCCGTGCAATACCGCACGTATCTGATCGAACCCTGCCATATCTCCATACGGCCTCTACAGCGTTTCGCCCGATAACTTGAGCAACTGAATGTGGGGGACTCTAAAGACTCGTCAACACCTTGGTTGTGGATTTAACCACCAGCACGTCAGAGGTATAAGCCAATACGTGACGGGCTACCAGGTATTGACCAAAAGGGACGTCGATGAACGAACTCATCCTGACACCCTACTGAGCCTGTCAGTGACAATATCCGTACAGTCCGATCCGTTCGTCTATGAGCATCGCATGGCGGGCCTAGGGGGTTGGTAAAAGTCAGACCCCCAAAAGCGGTACAAGTCGTGTTAGAGATCAGCCCAGAACACCCTGAGATACTACTGGAATACCTGCCAGTAAATCTCCTGCCTTGGCCAAGGACATTTCATGTTCTGGCTCTCCTAGACACAGCGCGACTTCACCCCCAATACCGGGAGAGACGAACCCCCGAAGATCCGCTCACTGCCTCCATATGGCTCGGGACTGTACCCAACTAAAACCTGTTTGCACGTCTCCTTTGAGCGTGGTAGGATAGTAATCAAAGTTCAGTGGGAACTCACACGAGACAAATGACGATCCTCAGGTCGATGAACTAACATGTACACATGTCACCAGGGAACTGCCATCTGACGTCAGGTATAAGACCAACTAGCATGTTCCCGGCGAGTCCTGTCCGCGTACTCATAACCCAATGAGCACCTGTATACATCTTAGGTGATCCAACTGACACCAGTGGCTTGTGAGACCGGCCACCGCCCCTCGTCGGGGTCTCGAATGTATACACTAGTCTACTCTGGAGAATCGATGCCCTGTTTCGAAACTCCCACGACTAGGGACCATTTAAGGATGCGCTTATAGACTACCAGCTCTCACGTATATGATCGCCTCATACTGCTGGCAGTCAAGCAAGAATCCTAGTGGCTCTATCAACGTGCAATAGTGACCTATCAGGTCACCTAAAGAAGTACACGATGATAAAGATAAACCAGATAGCATACTATCATCTCGAGTAAGACTGTCCTACCGGGATAGGTCCTCCCTCAATCATTGCAATCACGTGCCTGTGATCCAATAATTGACACTGAGGGCACTATCTCCAACAAGGTATTGCACGGATCATGATCGGACGGATAATACTAGCGGGCTTTGGTTTAAGCCGGATCCTAGTATTGTACAGTGTAGATTTTGTCTCATTGCATTTGTATTCGGTCGGAATACAAATGCGGGTATGTATATACTGGCGCGGGGTTTTCCTGTAATTTATTACGGGATCAGTTTTTGAAGTTGCCAGTTTGCATTACGTTTCGGCCAGTTTTCTTTTGTTCTTTCACGGCCGGTTTTTTGTGATGGGAGGGGCTAATTTGCATATTTGCAAATTAGCAATTGTGGAGGTTTTTTTTTCTGTGATTTGTGGCTTCATGATGATAATGGCATCTTTGATTTCTTTTGTGCTCATTTGGTGCAGTAAATGAGATGGGATAGAATGAGAGATTGGTGTGACTTATTCTCCACTTTATCACCCATTTCTTTGCTTATGGTTACCTTACTTTTCCTACACTCACCTCCCTTCATTGCTTTCCCCTTCTCATATTTGGCCGGCCACTTAGAGGGAGGGATTGATTTTGGTGTGAGGAATTTTTTGGCATCTCATTTTTCATTCATGCTAAAAAGAGAGTCCCGTTTCAAAGTTCATTTCTTTCTTCACCTCCATTACATTATGGCAACTTCAACCCCATTAAGACAAAAAAGTCCTACACTTTCCTACAGCATTCTTGGATGCGTCGACTCGCCAACTTCGTGCCCGAGTTGCCTCGGTCCAGAGGTGGGAGCCCGTAAAAGAACACGGCGATGTGGTGCCCGTTCCGACGAGGAGATGAAGACCGGAGATTCCGCGAGGAGATCGGAGTGGAGGCCGAAGACCGAAGGACACGGATCGCTCGGTATAGCTCTCTACCCCTTCTCTAGTTAGCTAGGAGTAGGTTAATGGCCCGATCCGGGATTTTAGTGCGCGGTGGTGCCGGTTTACAAGTTTCGTAAAAGTTTCGTTTCCGCATTCCGTCGTCGGATTGACGGCCGGGCGCCGCCGTGCACTTACATTGGTATCAGAGCCACGCCATTAACTTAGTCTAGCTTGCTCTAGCGTGTTTAAAACTTCGATCGAACGAATTTTCAAAATCCGCATTTTCAAAAGCAAAGTTTCTGTCGGAATTTTTTAGTTGTCAAAAAAATATTTGGTACATTGCAGAAATACGTGCAGAAAATTCTAAGAGTTCTGCAAAAATTTGGTGGCTTGACTTTACTGTTCCACCGCGGAACCGCGGCCAAACCCATGCATTGGCCGCGGTTCCGCGGCCATAGTGACTCTTTATAGCACCAAATTTTTACAGAGGGTCTCGGACTTGGAAATGGGGGTTTTGGTATGTTCTGTTTGGGCCCAGATTTTCTTTGAGTGCTACAGTAGTGCTTGGGGCCCACTTCGGTAAATTTGGTCGATCGAAAATTTTAAACATGTTTGTTCACAGTATTTACATTATATCTGCGACCGTGAATGTCATTTGATCGGTAAATCCTGTCTAACTGCTATAGCCCTTTTAGACGGATTTGCGAACGTGACATTCACGTTGATATTCTGTGTTGTACTGTGATGTTGCGGATCTGTCGTGGTGGATATCCTGGATGCAATGTTAGTACAGTTTCGTTTTATATGTACATTTGATATTGCGGGGCGAGCGTCCGACATGTGGATTGTCATCACCGCCTGTTTGTATATTATTCTTTTGGGGCACGACCGGGCTGAGGTCGATGTACCCGTTGTATATATTTTACTTTCTGTATTAGGATTTCTACGCGGAGGGGTGCACGGATAGCCGGGTTCTAGAGGGCAACGGGCCCGCATCTTATGGCATTGAGACGGAGGGGGCTTCACTCTAGAATTGGCGGGCTATTCGCCACACTCGTAGGGGGTATAGGTTGACCCAGGAGGGGTGCCCAAGTTACCGGATTCCGTAAAGTGCTGGGTGGTCCATTCACGTTGTTGAAGGGGGCTGCCTCGCATCAGGTTTTGGCGGGTAACTTGCCGCGCCCGTAGGGGTCTAGGATTTCATTGCACAAGCTATCCACACGACCAGAGGAACGTCGGGTTTCAGTAGCTGCTCTATGAAACCCGGGGATCCCAGATATCTGTATTATTCTGTTATGCTTATTACATTTCTGTGATGTTGCATTTTATCATGCCTTGAGCGAATATTATATATTGATATATATACTAGTGGATGTTGTATATGTTTTGCATCCGCGCTAGTCCAGTCCCCGCTCAGTCGTTAGTTAAGTAACCTAACGGGTGATGACGAGACCCAGTGGCGAATGCGGATGGCATATACGTACATCATTATTTTCGTTCTTTATTGGTGTGATCAATTGATGGGACTGCGTTGATTCGGATCAATGCAAGCTAAACAAACCTATTTGTTGTTGTTGGAACATTTTTCAAAAAGCTGTTATTGCAAGGACGTTCTTTTTTGTTTTGCACAGTGGTATTCGGTTATGAATATCCAGCAGCTCAGTCGACGAGTCAAGGGCCGAGATCCCTTCACCGGGAGTGACCCCTTGGACAGAACTTTGCGTCAGGGCAATAACTTCACTATAGCCGATTACTTTTGCTTTGCATCGTGGTATTCAGTTGGAATATCCTGCACCTCATTCTACAGGGAAAGAGCCGAGATCCCTTCACCGGGAGTGACCTCTTTAGCAAAGGTTTTCGTCACTATATTTTTATAAAAGCTATCCGGTTCCTTCAACAATATCAAGTTCATTACGTTAAAGGTTTTTCGCCAAAAACCATTCGTAGCCCTCCTTCATTTCAGACGGGTAGCACGTAGTATTCATGCTATGTTTGTTGACCTTCGTCAAAGCATAGTGTATGGTAGCTGCTTGTTACCTTTCTGCTGCATAGATAGATGCGTTGGTATGGGACAGTCGTATAGCCTTGTTGACCTTCGTCAAGGACTTGTACGGGTGGGTTCAAATTAACCTAGACAATGACGGGTAGAACTTGACATGTGACTTATGATTTGTTGACCTTCGTCAACGTCATAAGAGTATGGGGTAAAAATCATATCGGGGGTTTCTAAAGAAAGTGAAACTTGCCAGATATGCGCATACCTTCTGGAGTGTGATAACGTGAGCGGATTCCGTCACGTTATCATGCGATGATAGTTGGATCCCGATTCCCACTGATGAGTTGATTTACTCATCGGGTGATCCCGACTAATTCTTCTTTCAGGTTTGGAGGAGAATTTGACGGTACAGTGGGAGGTTTCCTGATTAGATAAAGTGATAACCATTCTGATCTAGGTTAGAGTGCACGCTGAATGTTTCTTTTCTCTCTCTCTCTGGCAGCGACCATGACCCGACCCTTGACTATGACTCAGTGACCAAGATTAACCGAACCTTCTTATAAGACTGGATTTTGGATTGTCTGAGTTGCATACCTCATTGCCACTCCTACTTTTACCCTTTTCTTCAGGACACCCCGTATTACTACGAACGTCTACTTCCATTGGACAAAACCATCGTATGGTTTTATACGAACTCGAAGGAATTTATTCGAGGATGGTTTCCGGTTCTAGAGGAAACGAATAGGACTATTCAGTTGTCTTTTCCGTTTACCTTCTCTCAGGTTGGGAGTGCTCCTTGGATTAGGAGACAGTACACCCGTTACGCCTATTGGATAGTCTTCTTCTAAACCTTAGGCTGGTGCCGAACGGTAGTGAATGAAGAAAGCCGATTAGCCTAAGTGTGGTATACAGAAGGTATTAAGTAAAGACAATTAAAGAGATTAGAATGAGGGCAAAGTAAATTGCGACTGATATTCACGACCAAACTGAGTATTTCATTACCACTCCCACATCACCTTTGTATTTCTCCAGAACACTCCGTATCACTACGAAGATCCACAGTTTATTGGATACTCCATCGTATGGTTATATATGTTAGTGTATATGCCCTAGAGGCCATTACTGTATCATACTAGCTTGTATATTACTTAATGGAAGCTTGGGATATTCACAGATGTATATACAATCTTGCTCGAAATGGTAGTATGCTACTTGGTTTGTCTCTGCTTTAATATGTGCATGTGTTTCTTTTAGCATATTGCTGGTATACATATTAGTAGAGCCCTTAGGATCTTTGCTTGATTACCAGCGTTGTGATGGCGCTCGCACTCGTGGGAGCTGGGTAATCTATAAGCACATCCTTATACATGTCCCTGGTCGTTGGACTATCGAGACAGGGCATCGATACTCCGGAGTAGACTAGCGTATGCGCTTCTCATCCCAGTGTGGGAGACGGTCTGTCCCACAGCCGTTAGTACGTCGTACTTGGGATAGTATGCGGGTGCTCGTTAGGTTATGAGTACACTGGACAGGACTCGTCGGGAACTGTTGGTTGGTAATATACCTATCGTCAGTTATCAGTTCCCAGGTGACATGAGTACAGCTTAGTCCGCTGACTTGACACTGTCACTTCGCCTCGAGTGTGTTCCCACTGCACTTTGATTACTACCCTACCACGGCTCAAAGGAGCTGTGCAAACAGGTAGTTTTTGGGTGCAGTCCCGAAGCACTTGGAGGCAGTGACGGTTAGACAGGATTCGTCTCTCCCGGTATTGGGGGTTGACATCGCGCTGTGTCTAGGAGAGCCATTACACGAGTAGTCCCTGGCCAGGGCAAGCGAGATATACTGGTAGGTTTCCAGTGTTATCTCAGGGTGTTCTGGGCTACACTCCGACACGACTTGTACCGCTATTAGGGGACTGACGTTCACCGCCCCCCTAGGCCCGCCATGCGATGTATCAGACGAACAGACCGGACTGTACGGAGACTGTCACATACAGGCTCAGTAGGAGTGCAGATGGGGTTCACCTCGTCGGTCTTCTTATCGACATCTACCTGGGGACCGTTACGTACAGCTAGTGCCGCTTGCGGTCTGTGGTTAAACCCACTGCCAGAGTAGTGTCGAGTCTTTAGAGTCCCACACAGAGAGCTATTCGCCTTTAGGCAAAAAGAGTAGAGGTCGCATGGTTTTGCGACAGGGTTCGTTCGCATCCGCGCACTTGTGCACGTTTGCTGTCCGGACAGTCTATACTAGCGGGCTTTGGTTTAAGCCGGATCCTAGTATATGATTTGAGATTGGTTTTTCTCATTGTGTTCGTGTTCCTCGGATCACGAATGCGGGTGCGTATGCACAGTTGCTTGAGATTGGGGGAGAGGACCTTGTTTAGGGTTAATGGCCTTTGTCATTTTATTAACCCTAATATTTATGTGTGTGTTATTGTTAATTAGTAATTAGTTTAATAATTATCCATGGTTGTGGTTGTTGACCTTTTGACTTCTTTGACTTGTTGACCAAGGTTGACACTTTGACCATCATAATTTCTTTTGGAAGATGCTTTTTGATCTTTGCAATTTGAAATGATAATGGTCATGTCATGATTTACCATGATAATTATCTAGCTAATTATTCAATTAAAAATATACACACATATTAGTGAGAAAGGCTCACAAATAATTCATTCTCTCATTCTATTTCTCTCTCTTGCTCATCCTCTCCCTCAAGCTCTCTCCCTCTCATGTGTTGAGAAACAAAAAGCTTGAGAAAAACCCTCTCTTGATCTTTTCTACTCACTTCTAGGGTTCAAGTCTTAGCATTTCTTGCACTCTAGTTACTCCTAGCTTGGAGTTGAAGCCAAAGGTGGTGGCTTTCGGGTGGATCCTTCTTTGACGGGAGAAGACAAACAAGGTGACCCTATTCTACCATACCTAGGAGCAAGGAGAGAAGGACTAAAGACCAAAGGTATAACCTTTCTTCACTTAGCTACTTTGTAGTTAGGGTTAGCTAGTTTATGTTTAGCAAAGATCCTCACAAGTTTAGTCCATGTTGCCTAAGTCATAAAAATCCGATTTTTATTATGTTTTCCGCCTCCCCGTAAGCACCGGGGTGGGCAACACGGACTTACAGTGGTATCAGAGCCTAACTAAACTCAAACTAGCTAAGTAGTTAAGTGTAACGAAGTTTCGAAACCGAAAAAACCCTAAAACCAAACTTTTTCAAAATCCAACTTTCTGTTAAAATTTTTCCTGGTTAAAATGAAAAACTGTATACTTGTAAAATTGTCTCAGGGTTTTGTGTGAAACACCACCAAATACGAACCAGAGAGGAGCCAAGAGGACCGCGGTTCCGCGGCATAAGGAAGCTCTTGCCGCGGAAGCGCGGCCGTCTTGTCAACTCTCTGTATCGTTTTTGCTGCAGTTTGTTTCTGAGTTGGTTTTAGGATTTTTAGGATATGTGATATGTGCCCAGATTTTCCAGAACTAAAATTTACTTTTGGGGGCCTATAAATCCGTATTTTTCGGAACTTCACTACATTTTAACTATATCGGTTATATCTGTGATGCTTGTATGTATTGAACGTCGGCTAATCGCTATAAGTCGATTAGTCGGGGTTATACATCTCTGTGATCTGTGATTGTTGGTTTGTGGATATGAATGGATTGGATTGTCGCGGGTGAATAGCCGGGTTGGATGTGAGATGAGTGTTATTTTCTTTCATTCATTTGTAACATGTAAATTGATGTAATAATATTCTTTGTATGACCGCACAACCGGGTCGGGGTTGTAGCCGTCATTGTATAATACTTTTTACTGTTTTTGCTCCTAGGATAGACCCATGGAGGGGGTGCACAAACTACCGGGTATCTCGAAGTGCTGAGTGGCCTACTCACGGAAGTGAGGGAGGTTGCTTCGCTTCGGGTGCTTGGCGGGTAGTTTGCCGCACCCGTAGGGGTCTTGGGTGGGGTATTGGCTATTCACCGCGACCGTGTAATCCGCTTTGCGTTGCAGGCTCGAACGCATTGCGGATTCCTAGTATATCCAATGTATTCATCTGTGATCTGTAATGTCTATCATTGCTATATATCTATATATAATAACTATTTAGGCGTTGCTTATGTTTTACAGCCGCGCTAGCCCAGCCCCCGCTCTGTCGTTAGTTAAGTAACCTAACGGGTGATGACGGGGCCCCGTGGCGAATGCGAATGGCATAAGCGTACGTCATATTTTGGTTGTTTTCTGCAATGGTAGGATTAAATGATGGGACGCATTAAAAGAACTAATGCAAGAAATAAACCAAGCAAAAGTCGATTGGAACACTTTGAAAACCACTCGGTTCTTTTTCAAAAACTAAACTTTTAAACGCGGAGCTTGAACCACTCCTTTTAAAAGCTATCTCGTTCCATCGATTATATCAAGTTCACTACGTTCACGGTTTCGCCAAAACCATTCGTAGCCCTCCGTCATTCCACATGAATGGTCAAAAGTATTCAAGCTATGTATTTTGGCCAAAGTCAAGGCATAGTGATTGGTAGCGTTTGGGTATTCATGTGCAGCATAGATAGATGCGTTGATTTGGGACAGTCGTGCTGCCATTTTGGCCAAAGTCAAGGGTAGGTACGGGTGGGTCCAAATTAACCAGGAGAATGACGGGTAGAACTTGACATGTGACTTATGATATTTTGGCCAAAGTCAAGGTCATAAGAGCATGGGGCAAAAATCCACATCGGGAGTTTCATAAGTACTGAAACTTGCTAGATTTGCATACCATTTGGAGTGTGATGATTCTGGTAGGATTCCTTCGGTTTTATCACGCGATGATATTTGGATCCCGATCCTACTGTGAGTATATGCTACTCCTCGGGAAAACTCTCACTTAACGATCAATGCTATAAACCTAGTAGGTGCCTAGAAAGGTGTTAGCGGGGCTACGCCCACAGGGAAAAGAGGTTACTTAATTAAGGAACTTCGCGAAAGCGTTGGAAAACCTCCCTCGAAGTACCGACACTGGCCTGGCTGAACGGTTAAGCAAGTATTGTACGGTGAGAATGATCCCGGCTAATCCTTTTCTTTACGGTTTGAGAAGGGATTCGAGAGACAGTGGGAGCCATCCAGTTTAGACAAACTAAAAACCACTCTAAACTTGCAAGAGCATCATGCTAAAGTGTTTCTTTTCTCTCTCCTAATTGCAGCGACCATTCAAGATGACCGGACTTAAGTTACTATTAGATAAAAACATATTGACAGGGCCAAACTACAAAGATTGGCTCAGGAATGTCAAGATGGCTATCACTTATGACAAGCTGGGGTATATACTTACCACCAAAGCTCCCCCCGTCCCAGGTCCCACCTCCAGCGTCGCGGATGTAGAAATCCGTAAGACATGGGAGATAGATTGCGCGAGGGCCAAATGCCTCGTATTAGCCTCGATGGACAATGACCATCAGAGGAGGCACGAGAATATGGACCTAGAGTCCATATTTCTCCATACAAAAGAACTGTATGGAGAGCAGTCTCGTATCGCAAGATACGAAGTGTCGAAGAAGCTCTTTTCGGCAAGGTTGGCCGTCGGATCATCGGTAGCGGACCACGTGCTTAAGATGATCGGCTACATAGAAGAGCTCGCGGACCTTGGGACCACGTTGGAGAATGAACTCTATACTGATCTGATTCTCCAGTCCCTTCCTTCCACTTACGCCCAGTTCATTCTTAACTTCAACATGCAAGGAAAGGAGGTTGAACTTGCCGAGCTTCTGAACATGTTGAGGACTGCTGAGGGCACCCTACAGAAGGGTAGGGAGACATCCACTTTGTTTGTAGGAGGATCTTCCTCTTCTAGGTCCAGGGCGAAAGCCAAGGGCAAGAAGAAGAAAGCCCCCGCCAAACCAAGAGGCGGTGTCGGTAAAGTGGATACGAAGGGAAAGGGTAAAGCAACAAAGGTAGCGGGGAAGCTGGTGGGGAAGGAAGAATGCTTCTATTGTCACAAAAGTGGTCACTGGAAACAAGATTGCAAGGCTTGGAAAGCCAGAACACAGGATTTGAAGCGAGTTGCAGCTTCAGCTTCAGGTGTGTATGTTATTGAAAATTGTCTATCAATAAACTCTAATTCCTGGGTATTGGATACCGGATCAGGATCTCATATCTGTAATTCTTTGCAGGCGTTGAGAAAGCGTAGAGTTTTGAAGACAGGTGACATGACCCTCAGAGTTGCGAACGGTGCTAGCATGGATGCAGAGGCCGTGGGGGACTATCACCTGGGATTATCAGATGGACACTTTTTGGTTTTGCGTAGGTGTTATTATGTACCAAATGCAACCTGTAATATCATTTCTGTATCTTTATTATCTAAAGAAGGTTATGAATTTGCATTTGTAAGTAATGTAGTGAACATTCACCTTAATCAAGTGTTGATTGGGTCAGGTACATTGAACAACGGTATTTACGTTTTAAACCAACCACAGGTTTTCAATATCCAGAATACACACAAAAGAAAGTCTCCAGAAATTAATAAAACTTTCTTATGGCATTGTAGACTGGGTCACATCAACGAGAGAAGATTGACTAAGTTACATACTGAAGGATATTTAGATTCGTTCGAATATCAATCGTATGCAACTTGTCAATCCTGTCTCAAAGGAAAGATGACAAAGGCTCCGTTTTCTGGACACGGAGAAAGAGCGAGCGAGCTCTTGGGACTCGTACACAGCGACGTGTGCGGTCCAATGTCTACACATGCGCGAAGCGGTTATTCTTACTTCATTACCTTTACGGATGATTTTTCAAGGTACGGTTATGTCTTCTTAATGAAACATAAATCCGAGGCTTTTGAAAAATTCCAGGAATATAAGAATGAAGTAGAAAAACAAACAGGCAAAAGTATCAAGATCCTAAGATCGGATCGAGGAGGAGAATACTTAAGTGCCGAATTCCTGAACTATTTAAAAGAGAATGGAATTCTCTCTCAGCTTACTCCTCCATACACTCCGCAACATAACGGTGTATCGGAGAGACGGAACCGAACCCTATTGGATATGGTACGGTCCATGATGAGTAACGCTGAGTTACCGCGATCGTTCTGGGGGTATGCGCTAGAAACAGCTGCATATCTTTTGAACCGTGTTCCCACTAAGACTGTGCCTACCACACCATATGAGTTATGGAGTGGGAAGAAACCCTATCTTAATCACATTAAGACATGGGGATGTCCAGCTTTTGTAAAAAAGCAGCATGCGGACAAGCTCGAGGCACGCTCAGTACAGTGCAAGTTTGTGGGATATCCAAAGAACTCCAAGGGATATTACTTCTATTACGAAGAGGAACAAAAAGTCCTTGTTTCTCGCCATGCCCACTTTCTAGAACATCAGTTCATAGAAAAAGAAATAAGTGGGAGCGCAATAGAACTGGAAGAAATTCCAGAACCACAAACTATTACTGAAAGTTTAGTGGAACCAGAAGGTTCAAAAGAACAGGACATTCCTATGCCACTCCGCAGGAGTAGTAGGCAGTCTCATCCGCCCGAGAGATACTACGGTTTTCTCATTGACGGGGATAGAGAAGACTGCATCCTAGATTGTGATGAGCCTACTAGCTTCCAGCAAGCCATTCAGAGCGTCGACTCGGTAAAATGGCTGGATGCAATGCGGACCGAGATGGAGTCCATGTACACCAACAAAGTATGGACGTTGGACATTGCTCCAGACGGGGTAAAACCCGTAGGATGCAAGTGGATCTTCAAAAGGAAGATTGGTGTAGATGGACAGGTTGAGACCTATAAAGCTAGACTGGTAGCAAAGGGTTTTCGTCAGCGACCTGGTTTGGACTATGACGAAACCTTTTCTCCAGTAGCTATGCTGAAATCCATTCGGATCCTTCTTGCCATCGCTGCTTTCCACGATTATGAGATTTGGCAGATGGACGTAAAGACAGCTTTTCTAAATGGTCATTTAGAGGAGTGTGTCTATATGGACCAGCCAGAGGGTTTCATTCAGGGTGGGAGCAGCGGAAAGGTGTGCAAGTTGCTCAAGTCCATTTATGGACTCAAGCAGGCATCGCGGAGTTGGAACATCTGTTTTGATGAGACGGTCAAAGAATTTGGCTTTATCAAAAATCCAGATGAACCATGCATCTATTGTAGATTTGTAGCGAGAACTGTAGTATTCCTCGTTTTATACGTGGATGACATTCTCTTAATAGGAAATGACATTCCTATGCTACAATCTGTCAAGGGGTTCTTGTCACACAGGTTCTCCATGAAAGACCTGGGTGATGCCTCCTACATTCTGGGTATCCGGATCTACCGTGACAGATCCAAGAGGATATTAGGACTCTCGCAGTCCAGGTACATCGACACCATACTGAAGAGATTCAGTATGGAAGATTCCAAGCGCGGTAATCTACCGGCTTGTCACGGGATCACCCTCTCCAAAGAGATGTCTCCCAAGACTGATTTGGAGAGGGATCGCATGTCTATTATACCCTACGCTTCTGCGGTAGGCTCTATAATGTATGCGATGTTGTGTACCAGACCGGATGTGGCTTATGCACTGAGTGTGGTAAGCAGGTATCAGTCAAACCCTGGGGAGAAACATTGGATAGCAGTAAAGAACATTCTCAAGTACCTGAGAAGGACTAAGGAGATGTTCTTGGTATATGGCGGAAAAGACCTGCAGGTTGAGGCCTTTGCTGACTCCAGCTTCCAGAGTGACAAGGATGATTCCAAGTCCATGTCGGGTTTTGTCTTTACCCTCAATGGAGGGGCGGTGTGTTGGAAGAGCTCCAAACAGGAAACCGTTGCTGACTCGACTATGGAAGCGGAATACATCGCTGCATCTGATGCCGCAAAAGAAGCTGTCTGGATGAGGAAGTTCTTGAAAGAACTTCAGGTGGTTCCGTCCATTGTTGACCCAATACCTCTGTATTGCGACAACAACGGGGCTATAGCTTTAGCAAAGGAACCCAGGTCCCATCAGAAATCCAGACACATCTTAAGGCGGTATCACCTGATCAGGGAGATCGTGGATCGCCAGGAGATCGAGGTCCGGAGAGTTGCATCAGAGGATAACACAGCAGATCCATTCACCAAGGCCTTGCCCCAGACTCAGTTCGAGCGGCTGATCGAGATGATAGGTCTTCGATACGCCAGTACATGGCCTTAGTGCAAGTGGGAGATTGTTAGTGTATATGCCCTAGAGGCCATTACTGTATCATACTAGCTTGTATATTACTTAATGGAAGCTTGGGATATTCACAGATGTATATACAATCTTGCTCGAAATGGTAGTATGCTACTTGGTTTGTCTCTGCTTTAATATGTGCATGTGTTTCTTTTAGCATATTGCTGGTATACATATTAGTAGAGCCCTTAGGATCTTTGCTTGATTACCAGCGTTGTGATGGCGCTCGCACTCGTGGGAGCTGGGTAATCTATAAGCACATCCTTATACATGTCCCTGGTCGTTGGACTATCGAGACAGGGCATCGATACTCCGGAGTAGACTAGCGTATGCGCTTCTCATCCCAGTGTGGGAGACGGTCTGTCCCACAGCCGTTAGTACGTCGTACTTGGGATAGTATGCGGGTGCTCGTTAGGTTACGAGTACACTGGACAGGACTCGTCGGGAACTGTTGGTTGGTAATATACCTATCGTCAGTTATCAGTTCCCAGGTGACATGAGTACAGCTTAGTCCGCTGACTTGACACTGTCACTTCGCCTCGAGTGTGTTCCCACTGCACTTTGATTACTACCCTACCACGGCTCAAAGGAGCTGTGCAAACAGGTAGTTTTTGGGTGCAGTCCCGAAGCACTTGGAGGCAGTGACGGTTAGACAGGATTCGTCTCTCCCGGTATTGGGGGTTGACATCGCGCTGTGTCTAGGAGAGCCATTACACGAGTAGTCCCTGGCCAGGGCAAGCGAGATATACTGGTAGGTTTCCAGTGTTATCTCAGGGTGTTCTGGGCTACACTCCGACACGACTTGTACCGCTATTAGGGGACTGACGTTCACCGCCCCCCTAGGCCCGCCATGCGATGTATCAGACGAACAGACCGGACTGTACGGAGACTGTCACATACAGGCTCAGTAGGAGTGCAGATGGGGTTCACCTCGTCGGTCTTCTTATCGACATCTACCTGGGGACCGTTACGTACAGCTAGTGCCGCTTGCGGTCTGTGGTTAAACCCACTGCCAGAGTAGTGTCGAGTCTTTAGAGTCCCACACAGAGAGCTATTCGCCTTTAGGCAAAAAGAGTAGAGGTCGCATGGTTTTGCGACAGGGTTCGTTCGCATCCGCGCACTTGTGCACGTTTGCTGTCCGGACAGTCTATACTAGCGGGCTTTGGTTTAAGCCGGATCCTAGTATATGATTTGAGATTGGTTTTTCTCATTGTGTTCGTGTTCCTCGGATCACGAATGCGGGTGCGTATGCACAGTTGCTTGAGATTGGGGGAGAGGACCTTGTTTAGGGTTAATGGCCTTTGTCATTTTATTAACCCTAATATTTATGTGTGTGTTATTGTTAATTAGTAATTAGTTTAATAATTATCCATGGTTGTGGTTGTTGACCTTTTGACTTCTTTGACTTGTTGACCAAGGTTGACACTTTGACCATCATAATTTCTTTTGGAAGATGCTTTTTGATCTTTGCAATTTGAAATGATAATGGTCATGTCATGATTTACCATGATAATTATCTAGCTAATTATTCAATTAAAAATATACACACATATTAGTGAGAAAGGCTCACAAATAATTCATTCTCTCATTCTATTTCTCTCTCTTGCTCATCCTCTCCCTCAAGCTCTCTCCCTCTCATGTGTTGAGAAACAAAAAGCTTGAGAAAAACCCTCTCTTGATCTTTTCTACTCACTTCTAGGGTTCAAGTCTTAGCATTTCTTGCACTCTAGTTACTCCTAGCTTGGAGTTGAAGCCAAAGGTGGTGGCTTTCGGGTGGATCCTTCTTTGACGGGAGAAGACAAACAAGGTGACCCTATTCTACCATACCTAGGAGCAAGGAGAGAAGGACTAAAGACCAAAGGTATAACCTTTCTTCACTTAGCTACTTTGTAGTTAGGGTTAGCTAGTTTATGTTTAGCAAAGATCCTCACAAGTTTAGTCCATGTTGCCTAAGTCATAAAAATCCGATTTTTATTATGTTTTCCGCCTCCCCGTAAGCACCGGGGTGGGCAACACGGACTTACAATATACGAACTCGAAAGGAACTTGTTCCAGTTCGGGGATAGATTCTGGTTCGGGAGAAATAGGAATAAGGTTTATTCGGTTGTCTTTTATCTTCACCTTCTCTCGCATTGCGAGTGCTTCTAGGATTAGGACAGTACACCCATTATGCTTATTGGATAGTCTTCTTCCAAACTATAGGCTGGTGCCGAAAGGTAGGGAAGGAAGAAAACCATTTAGCCTAAGTGGGTGTAAAGAAGATAATGACTAAAGACATATAAAGGGATTTGGAAAGATGGCAAAGAAATATATGGTTACAGGTTGAATCTGGATGATGGAAGAGGCATTACTAGGAATACCCGGATACCCCATCGAAACATTTCAATGTTTCAGTTTTACTGTGTACTGTTAAAAGAAAACTGATTTCCCAATTAGCCCTTGCTCCAGGGTATGTATTTACTAGGTTTAATTCTCACATCTGTATGATTTTACAGATGATGAGTGGGAGTAAGTTATTGGGAATTAGGTGATCATCCTCATTATATCGGAATTCGTTGTAATTGGTGATATTTGAGAAAATCGCCTGGGCTGTTTGCCGGACGGCAAATTTTTGGTTTTGAATATCCGTTGTTATGCACCAATTTCAAATTGATATATCTGTATGTTCATTTTTATGAAGTGAGATATAACTTTTTAAAATTATGTCTATGACATTTACTTATATCAGTGGATGGTAAGGTAAGGAGCATTAAACAATGGTGTAATTCTTCATAACCAAAGTGCAGTTTTCAACCTACGACACACAGGGAATGAGTTTTTAGACTCAGGGGACTTATACAGAGTATTGTATGTTGTCCAGTGTCCATGAGGACATAGGGGATGGTACTCGTACTATATTCTGTTTACTTGTGACTTCTCTGGTTCTTAGACATGTGTTTCGTAGAAACACAAGGTCCAAGTCTGAGAAGTTATAGGTATAAGAATAAAGTAGAGAACCAGGTATTGCAAGTATCGGGATTCTTCAAAGTGATCGAAGATGTAGATATTTATGTATGGTATTCAGTTGATAGTAATGGTTTTAAGAGAACTTGCTTCTCTTTCAGGTTACTCATAATTGGAAGCATTCCTAAGTTGAGTAATGCCGATCGGCCTCTCTCCATTTTGATGGCATGCACTGGAGACAGCTGCATGATTTGAATCTGGTTCAATTAAATCAGTGCCTCTGTTTCTATATTGGATATAGAATAGTTCGTATCTTAATGGTGTTAAGGTACGGGGAGTTGTCCGTCTTATGCTTAAAACCAGACTATGGATAAACTCAAGGCACGTTTCTGTAATGGCTGTTTGTGGGTTGACCCGGGCTATGACGAGGGTTGATTTTCTACCATCTGAAAGATCAGTAGTGATATTGTTCTTGACTCACCACAGTTTTAATAAAAATGGATTTTTTTTCAGAAAACAGTAGTGGGAGTATGGTGGAACTGGAAGTGATTCCAGAACCGCAAACGATTACTAAAAATTTGATAAGAACCTAAAGATTCAATCTGGTTTAACATTCCATTGTCCACTCCGCGGATATGGTGGGTGATTTAATGATTTTCCGTTGTGTATGTAGAAAATAGAATAGAAATCACAGCCAAAAATATTTGACCGCAATCAATAACGGTGTCGATTGTAGCGCGTTAGTAAGTGCGGATCGTCCACAGGGAAAGTGTAGTCGTTCGTCTTTTGAATGAGATGAGTAGAAACTTTAATGAAAAGAAAACAATCAATCCATGATTTATATTTGAAGTTCAAGAATTAGAAAATATAGATCTAATAACAAGAAAAAGATAGAATCAAGAATTGATAGTTTGATGATTTTTCCAACCCAAATATCAAGAATCAAAATGAGGCTCGTAGGAATCGATCGGATCTATAGATGTGATGTAATCTTACAATTACGTATTCTTATCTTTCGATGAATTGATACTAGATCGATGATGGTCGATCGAGAATTAGGGATTTCTTATGAAACTAGGGTTTCATCTTATCCCTTATTCTTTCGTCGATATCATTCACAGTCTAGCCTCTAGTAAATTCAAGAAACGATCGTAGATCCCTAATTTCGAGCGATCACAATCAAGAAAGCATCGCAACGAAACTAGGTCATCGATTCTTGAACTTGCTAGGGTTTACAAAGCTCGTAGGACTTAAGAATCGTATTAAGATTTGTTACATCATCATTCTATTGATCGTTTCGACCCCTTAACGAGCGTAGTTTTACTCAAACATCATCACAAGAACTACAATCATTAATTGAGATCTAATCATGATGTAAGAATTAAAAGAAAGTAAGATTAAAGAATTTCACCTTTTATTTATATCAACAATTTCATTATATTCGCTCAAGAACTACAAGAGGAAGAACTCGATCGTCGATTTGGCTTCGCTCGTCTCCTTGAGTCGCGGATCGGCTTGGATCACTTGCCCGATTGAAGATCGGCTCGGCTCCTAAAAGGTTGAAGGCTTCTCGCTTGATTTGGTACTCAAGATCTTGAATTTGGAGTGGAATTAGGGTTAGGGTTTCGCACAAGCCTTGTCACTAGACTTGTGGAAGAAGATGGAGAGATGAAGAAGACTAAAGATTAACTAAGATTGATTTTATCGATTAACATTCCCCTCAACCCTTAGATCTAGGCTCCTATTTATAAATATCCAAACCCTAGATCTAGGATTTCAAATTCTAAGTTTCCCTCCAAAAGTTTGTTGAGGAAATTTGAATTTCCCTCCAAAAGTTAGTTAGAGGAGAAGCTTCTAGATGTGATTAGTTAAGAGCTTAATTAAGATTAGCCTTGCTTAATGATCTTTGCTGATCTGGCAGTAGCTTCGAGGTCTTTCTGGAATTTGAAGTATCAGAAAGGAATGTGGGCCCAGAGATACAATTGTGCACTGAAAATGACTTGCTGACGTGGCCAAACCAAGCCGGCTCCCGCCGTGGTTCCGCGGCTCTTTAGGGGCTTTAGGGTTTACAATTTCTTGTGCTGTTTTGGGCTGAATTGTGGGCCTTTCTTTGATATGTTGATTTTTATATTTTCTTTTGAATTGCTACCAGATCTGAAATCATTGAGTTGGCGTATTTTTGATCAGCTCTTTTGGCTTTGCTCCTGCAATTTCCTGCACAAATCTCGACACAAGTGTTGCGCAAATACAAAGATGATGCAATGCCATGAAATGCGGTCAATTTCCCTTAAAGTGCCGGTTTAAAAGTTTAACACATGAAATCTGATATTTAACGACTGATTTGCTAATATGTGAAATATGAATACCGAACACTTCTAAATGAGTGCAAATGACAGGGAAATTGCCGTGTTAAAAATACATTATTTTCGACTGATCAAATTCCCCCAAACTTAATTTCGATCATCTCGAGTGAACTGTTTTATTAAAAAGAAGGAGAAAATAAAGAAAGAGAAAAAAAATAACTATCACACTTTCGTAGGCAACACGATTGCACTGAGCACGTGCAACAAGCCTTTAAACCTCTAGGTGTCCCTAGTAGGAGGAGTGTTGTCTCCTGAGGGTTTTCAGCGGATTGCACCCACAAAATCCAATAATAAAAGAAAGATCATGAATATTACATTTAAAGAAAAGAATTGTAAAAGAAAAGCTTTGAAAATTAGGGTTTCCAACTAAGCTAGCTTTTCGGTTGTCATGAGCCCTATCTTAATGGTCATGAAAAGATGTCAGAAATCACGTCCTCCCTCAATAAAACATTGTCTTATTCTTCATTCCTATCTTTCTTCCAAACATCGATCATATCACCCTGCGTGTGTGTAAAGACATCCCTACACCCGGAGAATTCAATTCAAGCTATCATACTCTTGCCCATCAGCCTCAGTACTTTTTACTTAATGAATATTTAGATGAAATTGCTCACACACTTTCATGCGACCGTTAATACTTCATGAGGTACTAACCAACAGATTACTCATGTGTTTGCTTATATGGTGTATTTTCCTCGTCTTGCACCACCTCAGGCATAGCAGTGACTCCCAGACCAGTTGGCCTTAGGGCACTAGGTGAAGAGGCACCCTCGCTATACATTTTTATTGCCCTCGGTGATAAAAAAACCAGTGTCCATTTTTCTCACCACTTTATATATTTATTTTTTATTCACTTTTTTATTTCCTTCATACATCGGCTTTAAGACAAGAGCATTTCAAGGTATCCTCTACTATCCCAGGCTTCAAGACGTGTGTAAGTGCGAATAGCAGGGTGTCAACGTTCAAAATGTTTGGCTTCCAGAATAGAAACTATTTTTCAGACTTAGTTTTATCCTCAGATTAGTGACGTCCTTCATCTTACTAACCCTTGGGACAACGGCTCATAACTACTTATTACTAGTTCGTATAAGAAAACTTCTAATTTTCTTGGTTTTCTTAAATTTTTCTAATCTTATGGATGTAATTTTTCACTATCTAATCTTTTATTATCTTATTTATGTACAAAAAATATTTTTATCTTTTTGAAAATTTTTAAATTTTTATAGGTTTTGAAAAATGTTTTGTGCTTATGCAAATGATATGCAAATGATGCGAAAATAAGCACAAAACCTCCCCCAAACTTGTTTTCAACAGTGTCCTCACTGTTGCCTTCTGCTAAATCTCAAGAACCTGTAAGCCTGGGAGGAATTTATTAGTGGGGGCAAAATATATAAGTGAAGATCCTCCCCCAAACTTATTTTTGGCTCGTTATTTTGTAAAAATTTTCTTTTTAAGAGCCAGAAAATATACCCCCCCAACTTATGCAATGTTAATCTTTCAAAATCATATGAGTGGGTCAAAAATCAGTGGTCGATGCCAAGCTTTGCAAAGATTGATTTACACCAACCATTCAAAAAATTTATCAATGCAGTGCTCTGGTTGGTGGAAGAAGAAGTGGCGAAAGGTTAAGTGGTGGAAGAGAATGTGTGTGCGTCTCATTTTGGAGAGACGATGCAGTGAATGTGATGGATTACTCGCATTCTTTTTACAGTTCAGAAGAATGGGTGGAGGTTCAATTTCAGTGATTGGAAGATGATTCATCTCAACACCCATGTCATTCAAAAATGCGAGTTCATCAGCGAAGATCTCCTCAAAAGTTCCATCTATACCCCGATGAATAATATCATCATAAAGTGCGGGGTGATCTTCAGACTCTAAAAGCAGTTCATAATCAGTGTTAGTTGTTGACCCGGACATCTCGGTGGAAGAGTCCGTATGTGTATGATACATAGTTGGGTCAAACAACAACGTATAAAAAGAGTCAAGATCAGTATAAAGAGGATCATCAAATCCGCTGCTGTCGACATCCATTAAGTCGACAGAACAGACCTGAGCAGTAGGTTCGGAGGGTACACTTCCCAACTTGTAAATGTTTAGTTCTATTGATCTATTCCCGAAGGATAGGGTCATAGAACCGTTACGACAGTTGATAATAGCATTGGAAGTGGAAAAAAAGGGGCGACCTAAAATCACCGGAATTTGATTCCGTGGGTTCGCTACAGGTTATGTATCAATTACAATAAAATCCACAGGGAAGATAAATTCCCCGATTTTTATTAACACATCCTCCAGTTCACCCCTAGGTTTGGTGATTGATCGGTCAGCCATCTGGAGAGTTATGCTTGAGGGCTTTAACACTCCGATACCTAGTTGCTCGTATACGGAGTAAGGAAGTAAGTTAACACTAGCGTCAAGGTCAAGTAACGCACGGTTGATGTGTTTCTCCCCAATAGAAATGGAAATAGTAGGACAACCAGGGTCCTTACGTTTCCGTGGTAATTGTTGGGGAAAAGGCGTGTCTACAGTACTTGACATAAAGATTTTTTTAGGCACTTGAGTCTTCCTCTTCCTAGTGCACAAGTTATTAAGGGTTTTTGCATAGGACGGAACTTGTTGAATAGCATCTAGGAGAGGGATGTTGATGTTAACTTCCTTAAACATGTTCATGATCTTCTCCATATGTGGACTTGGTGTGTTAGCCCTTAACCGATTAGGATAAGGTGCTTTAGCAATATGCGCTGGGTCCATCATAGGAGAAGGAAGTGTTTGTGGAATCGATCCCAAAATAGAAGTGGGGATCGTCCGTGGAGGAGTAAAAGAGGTGGGCTGAAGTGGCTAGCCTTTTGGGAAACGAAGAATAGGCTCGGAAGAAGGTGGTGGGGTAGAAGAACTGGGGTTAGAACTAGAAGTGTGTGTGGAAGGAAAGGTCTCAGCCGGGGTTTTATTGATTGATTTTTCAGTATCATCAAACTCTTCCCCAACATGAGTGTCAAGCACTCATCCAGATCTCAACGTGATTGCATCCACATGATGTGAATAGCCAGGATTGGGTAAAGGTTGAGCTGGAAGTTTCCTATTCTCTCTTGCATTCATTTCGGCTTTTAGTTGTGCAATTTTTTCTTCCATCGATTTAATGTTCTCATTTTGAGAGATAATGATCTTCATCACATTCTCGACGAAAGATTGCAAACTTGCCGTCCCTTGGATGGATTGTTTCATGAAAGTATCCAAGGTTTGTGCTAGTGCAGAGGTATTATTTGTACCGGTCAATTGCAAAGGACTAGACGGTGCAAAAGTGTTGGCCGGATTTTGGAAGTTTTGTGATTGGAAGGGGTGCTGACTCAATTGAAGTGGTGGCTGCTGTTGTGGTGGAGGGACCCTTTGGAAATTATGTTGGGTTGGAACCGTGTTTTGAAATTGTGATTGGTTCCAAGCAAAGTTAGGGTGATTACTCCAACCCTGATCATATATGGAGGAAGATGGATCGTTTCTAGGTCTTTGAAATGCGGCATTGGTATGCTCATGACCTTGAAACGGACATTCTTCCGTCAAGTGAGACGGATCAGAACAACAGCCACATACAGTTTTGGAGAGTGATATTTGACTTAGGGCGGCGGCTAAAAATTTGTTTTCCACAGCGTTAAATTTCTTGTGTAAAGCTGAAATTTCAGCTCTAATTCCTATGGAAATATCATTGCCATCCCTAGACGATTGACTCACACCCTCCCACTGTAAAGATTTTTCAGCGAAATCTTCTAGAAAATTCCAGGCTTCCCCATCATCTTTAGTCATGAAGTTGCCTTGACACATGGATTCAAGGGTCTGTGTTGTGTAAGGAGTAATGCCCTCATAAATGATTCGGCATAATTCCCATTTCGGGATGCCGTGATGTGGACATTGGACTAACAGATCCTTGAAACGTTCAAGACATTTTGAAAATGTTTCATTTGGAAGCTGGGTGAATTGATAGATTTCGCTGCGGACTCGAGCTGTCTTATGATGTGGGTAGAATTTCTTAAGGAATGGTTTGACGAATTCGTCCCAATTTGAAATGGAATGTGCGGTAGTGTTATATAGCCACTTCTCGGCTAAATCGTACAAGGTAAATGGGAGAAGACGAAGACGAAAAGCATCCACAGAAAGCTGTGAAGTACCTATCATTTCGCATGCATTTTCAAATTTCATGATAAACACGTATGCGTCTTCAGACTCGAGACCGTGAAATTTTGGTAGAAGGTTCATGTATTGGGTTTTTATTTGAAAATTTTCCTCGTTGGCTGGTGGAGTGGAAAGACATGTGGAAAGGGGACCTCGGGTAGGATAACACCTCTCCTGGAGAGAGATGCGAGGTGGATTCTGCGCACCAACGGACGGTGGCAGGGTAGTGGAAAAGAAGTTCGATGGAGACGGATCCATCGATGTGGGTGTGGTGGTGGGTAAAGAAATGGTAAATGTAGAAATACCGACTTTAGGGTCGATCGGGGGACGCGGACTAACAGGCACTAGAATCCCGTTGTCCAGCCTATCTTGCACTAAAAAGGGTTAGTACAAGTTGCAGCGTGAATTTATAATTAGGGGAAATGATGAATGCGGTGTTTGTTTATAAAAAATGATACGGATTTTTGAAAATATGATGCAACACAACAAATGCAACACACAAAAACCATAGAATCTAGTGGTCACCTAGGTCCGGCTCTAGACCGCTCCTAACTGCCAAAAGACAAGTCGCAGGATAGAATCCTCCACTGCCTCTTTATCCCCCTGTGGTCGGATAAGTGCCAGGTAAGTGGGAAGGTACTCCACTACGTAAGTAGTGGGCCTAATTAAAAACCACTAGCCTTAGACACACTCGCCTTAGACACCATAAGAAAACGCGGATAAGCAATGAATTACCCACGGCCTTCTCTTGTCCTAATTGAGCGCGACGGTCCTTAGAGTCATCTCTAGATTTCTTTTAATTAATGAGGGTAAATGCGGATGCAAGTTTTGCGATTTTCGAGGCTTAGGAAGGGTAATGAACTCCCCACCTAATTTGGATTTGGTCGTGCCCCTTAATTTCCGTATTAATATGCAAACAACCAAAAGTCAAAAACACGCACAAATTTAATTTTGCTTTTGCGGCGCTGCGATTATTTGCAAAGAAACCTGCAAGAAATTATTATTTGGAGTAGATGAGGGAGAAGATAAGAAAGTGAGAAGCTTACAGAGAAATTTTGGTACACTGAAGTAGCTAGGCCGCCGCGGAACCGCCGCAATAGGAGGCTCCCACCGCGGAACCGCGGTCTTCTGTGCGGATCTCTGTGCAAAATTTTAACAGTGAACTTCTGTTCACTCCTTCAGCTCTCTGGAATATTCACAAAAATTTTATCCAAGCTCCAATGATTCCAGATTTCCTCGCAATCAAATCACAACACACGTATTAGGGTTTGTGCGAGTTTAGATCTAAAAATTATAATGGAATAAAATTTTCAACTCAAATTTCAAAATACGAACAATTAGCGCACTATCCCCGGCAACGGCGCCATTTGATTGTAAATGAATTCTTGTTTGTGTAATTGGGAAATTGACCACTGATTTTTGATCCTCCCCCAAACTAAGATTGATTTTATCGATTAACATTCCCCTCAACCCTTAGATCTAGGCTCCTATTTATAGATATCCAAACCCTAGATCTAGGATTTCAAATTCTAAGTTTCCCTCCAAAAGTTTGTTGAGGAAATTTGAATTTCCCTCCAAAAGTTAGTTAGAGGAGAAGGTTCTAGATGTGATTAGTTAAGAGCTTAATTAGGATTAGCCTTGCTTAATGATCTTTGCTGATCTGGCAGTAGCTTCGAGGTCTTTCTGGAATTTGAAGTATCAGAAAGGAATGTGGGCCTAGAGATACAAATTGTGCACTGAAAATGACTTGCTGACATGGCCAAACCGCCGCGGAACCGCGGCTCAAGCCGGCTCCCGCCGCGGTTCCGCGGCTCTTTAGGGGCTTTAGGGCTTGCAATTTCTTGTGCTGTTTTGGGCTGAATTGTGGGCCTTTCTTTGATATGTTGATTTTTATATTTTCTTTTGAATTGCTACCAGATCTGAAATCATTGAGTTGGCGTATTTTTGATCAGCTCTTTTGGCTTTGCTCTTGCAATTTCCTGCACAAATCTCAACACAAGTGTTGCGCAAATACAGAGATGATGCAATGCCATGAAATGCGGTCAATTTCCCTTAAAGTGTCGGTTTAAAAGTTTAACACATGAAATCTGATATTTAACGACTGATTTGCTAATATGTGAAATATGAATACCGAACACTTCTAAATGACTGCAAATGACAGGGAAATTGCCGTGTTAAAAATACATTATTTTCGACTGATCAGTGGGTAACCTCAGGCACCCGAGAGCTACTCCGGTAGCCTCAAGAACGGTGATAGGGAGGTTCTTGTTTACGCAGACTTGCCATTACTGTTGTTCCAGACTGTGAGACCCGGCAGGAGGATGAGTATAGCGTCGTTCTGAACTAGCTTTAGTTATATGACTCTGCCGGAGGGTTGTCATAGTCAGTGGAGCAGCGGAAATATAGTGGACAAGTGGCTTATGTTTATTTATAGACTAAAGCAGATATAGCGGAGATAGATCATCTATTTCTGATGTGACAGTCATAGGTTTGACTTCATCAGAATAGGGGATGGATCGGTTAAGAAGGTAGTAGGGTGTGATGTCCTGGTATTTAGATGACATACACAGAGTAGGAAGTGAAATTCATATACTACGATCGGTTATACTTTGGTTGTCACACAGTAATTTCTCCACATGGGAATTGGATATTATATCAGACATTCTGGTCACTAGATCTATGGTTTTAGATCTAGATTTGGGAAGTGTCCCAATCTGGGTACTTAGACAGCATTCTAAAGGAGTTTTAGAATGGACGACTCCTGGCGTGGTAGTATACCTGCAGTGTTAGTGTATATGCCCTAGAGGCCATTACTGTATCATACTAGTTTGTATATTACTTGATGGAAGCTTGGGATATTCACCTTGTATATACAATCTTGCTCAAAATGGTAGTATGCTACTTGGTTTGTTTCTACTTTAATGTGTGCATGTGTTTCTTATAGCATATCGCCTTTACACATTATTGGAGCCCTTAGGATCTTTGCTTGATTACCAGCGTTGTGATGGCAGTCACACTCGTGGGGGCTGGATAATCCACAAGCACATCCTTATGCAGGTCCCTAGTCGTAGGACTATAGAGACAGGGCATCGATACTCCAGAGTAGACTAGCGTATGCGCTTCTCATCCCAGCTTGGGAGACGGTCTGTCCCACAGCCGTCAGTACGTCGTACTTGAGATAGTATGCGGGTGCTCGTTAGGTTACGAGTACACTGGACAGGACTCGTCGGGAACTGTTGGTTGGTATTATACCTATCGTTAGTTATCAGTTCCAGGTGACATGAGTACAACTTAGTCCATTGACTTGACACTGTCACTTCGCCTCGAGTGTGTTCCCATTGTTCTTAGATTGCTACCCTACCACGGCTCAAAGGAGTCGTGCAAACAGGTAGGAGTTGGGTGCAGTCCCGAAGCACTTGGAGGCAGTGACGGTTAGACAGGATTCGTCTCTCTCGGTATTGGTGGTTGATATCGCGCTGTGTCTAGGAGAGCCGTTACACGAAGTCCCTGGCCAGGGCAAGCGAGATATACTGGTAGGTTTCCAGTGTTATCTCAGGGTGTTCTGGGCTACACTCCGACACGACTTGTACCGCTATTAGGGGACTGACGTTTATCGCCCCTAGGCCCGCCATGCGATACTCTTAGACGAACAGACCGGACTGTACGGAGACTGTCACATTCAGGCTCAGTAAGAGTTCAGATGGGTTTACCTCGTCAGTCTTCTTATCGGCATCTACCTGGGGACCGTTACGTACAGCTAGTGCCGCTTGCGGTCTGTGGTTAAACCCACTGCCAGCGTAGTGTCGAGTCTTTAGAGTCCCACATAGAGGGTTATTCGCCTTTAGGCAAAACGTGTAGAGGTCGCATGGTTTTGCGACGCGGTTCGTTCACATCTGCGCACTTGTGCGCGTTTGGTGTCCGGACAGCTTATACTAGCGGGCTTTGGTTTAAGCCAGATCCTAGTATATGTTTCGGGATTGGTTTTATCTCATTGTATTCGTGTTCCTCGGAATTCGGATACGGGTGTGTATGCACAGTTGACTGAGGCAGAGGCAGAGGACTTTCATTAGGGTTAATGACCATTGTCTTTTTCTTAACCCTAATATTTATGTGTGAAATATGATTATTAATATTAATTAATTATAATTGTGTTATGGTTACGATTGTTGACCATTTGACTATGGTTGACTTGTTGACCTATGTTGACATATTGACCATCATCATTTCATAGGAAAGATGCTCATTGATTCTTGCAAAAGTAATTAATGTGAAATGATAATGGTCATTTCAAGTTAACCATCACAATTATCTTTAGTTAATTTTTTAATTATCATAATTCACATATATGTGAGAAGGTTGTCATTATCTTTTTATTCTATCATTCTCATTCTCTATCATCCTCTTCCTCTCTCTCAAAGCTCTCCCCTCTCATGAGTAGAGAACCATTAAGCTTTGAGATAAAACCTTCAAAATTACTCTCTACTCTTTCTAAGGTTCTAGGTTTAGCACACCAAGCACCTTAGTTACTTCTAGTTTGAGGTAGGAGCCAAAGGTAGAGGCCCTCGGGTGGATCTTTCTTCGGCAAAAGAAGGCGACGAGGACGACCCGTTCATCTCACTCCAAGGAGCAAGAAGAGAAGGACTTCAAGACTTAGGTATAACCCTTTAACCGAGTAGCTAACTCTCTTTTAGCTTGGTTGTTAGTTTGTGTTTAGCAAAGATCCTCCTTTGTTTAGTCCATGTTGCCTAGAGTTGTAAAAATCGAATTTTTATACCGTTTCCGCCTCCCCCTAAGCACCGGGGTAGGCAACGTGGACTTACAGTGGTATCAGAGCCTAGATAAACACAAACTAGCAAGTTAGCAAAGTATCTAGAACTTCGATCGGAAAAAATCGCAAAACACGTTTTCGAAAACCTAACTTTCTGCCGATTTTTAAACCTGCTTTAAAAAAATAATAAATCATACACTAAAAATTGGCTCAGGGTTTTTACAGAACACCCAAGAAAAACAAACCAGCGAGTCGACCAACTCACCGAGGAACCGCGGCAAGAGCATGCTCTTGCCGCGGATCCGCACCCGAGTTGACTCGGCCGTGGGTCGTTTCTCCTGCAGTGTTCTTATTTTGAAGTTTTGGGATTTTTAGGAAGGTTTGTTTCTGCCCAGATTTTCCAGAGAACAAATTAGTTTTTGAGGTGGTTACAAATCCGTATTTTGATCAAACTTCTCTAGACTTTGGCTAATGTGTTATATCTGTGATGTGATATATGTATTAAACGTCTGCTAATCGCTATACGTCGATTAGTAGGGGTTATACATATCTGTGATCTGTAATGTTGATGGTTTGTGTATATGAATTCGTTGGATTGTCGCGGATGAATAGCCGGGGGGGTTGTGAGATGAGAGTTTTCTTATTCTTTCAATTCATGTATTATGTAAATTGATGTAATATTATTTATATGGCCACACAACCGGGATGGGGTTGTAGCCGTGATTGTATAATTTCTTTTTACTGTTTTTGTTCCTAGGATAGACCCAAGGTGGGGTGCACAAACTACCGGATATCTCGAAGTGCCGAGTGGCCTACTCACGTCGTTGAGGGAGGTTACTTCGCTTCGGGTACTTGGCGGGTAGTTTGCCGCACCCGTAGGGGTCTAGGGTGGGGTTTGGCTATTCATCGCGACCGTGTAATCCTCTCTTCGTTACAGGCTCGTACGGAATGCGGATTCCTAGTATATCCAATGTGTTCATCTGTGATCTGGAATGGCTATCATTGCATGTGACGAATGTGTATATATCTATATATGATATCTATTTAGGCATTGCTTATGTTTTGCATCCGTGCTAGTCCAGCCCCCGCTCTGTCGTTAGTTAAGTAACCTAACGGGTGATGACGAGACCCCGTGGCGAATGCGGATGGCATAAGCGTACGTCATATTTTCGTTTTTTTCTGAAATGGTAGGATTAATTGATGGGACGCATTAAAATTAATGCATGAAAAATAAACCAAGTAAAAGTCGTTGGAACACTTTCAAAACCACTCGGTTCTTTTTAAAACCAACTTTTAAATGCGGAGCTTGAACTACTCCTTTTAAAAGCTATCTCGTTCCATCGATTATATCAAGTTCACTACGTTCACGGTTTCGCCAAAACCATTCGTAGCCCTCCGTCGTTTCACATGGATGGTCAATAAGTATTCAAGCTATGTTTGTTGGCCAAAGTCAAGGCATAGTGATTGGTAGCTATTGGGTATTCATGTGCAGCATAGATAGATGTGTTGGTTTGGGACAGTCGTACTGCCTTATTGGCCAAAGTCAAGGGTATGTGCGGGTGGGTTCAAATTAACCTAGAGAATGACGGGTAGAACTTGACATGTGACTTATGATTTGTTGGCCAAAGTCAAGGTCATAAGAGCATGGGGCAAAAATCCACATCGGGAGTTTCAAAAGAAACTGAAACTTGCTAGCGATGCATACCATTTGGAGTGTGATGATTCTGGTAGGATTCCTTCAGTTTTGTCACGCGATGATATTTGGATCCTGATCCTACTGTGAGTATATGCTACTCCTCGAGAAATTTCTCACTTAACGATCAATGCTATAAACCAAGTAGGTGTCTAGAAAGGTGTTAGCGGGGCTATGCCCATAGGGAAAAGAGGTTACTTAATTAAGGAACTTCGCGAAAGCGTTGGAAAACCTCCCTCGAAGTACCAACACTGGCCTGGCTGAACGGTTAAGCAAGTATTGTACGGTGAGATTGATCCCAAATAATTCTTCCTTTATGGTTTGAGGAGGGATTCGAGAGACAGTGGTAGCCATCATGTTTAGACAAATTAAAAACCACTCTAAACTTGCAAGAGCATTATGCTAAAGTGTTTCTTTTCTCTCTCCTAATTGCAGCGACCAAACATCATGACTGGACTTAAGTTACTGTTAGATAAAAATATACTGACAGGGCCAAACTACAAAGTTGGCTCAGGAATGTCAAAATGGCAATCACTTATGACAAGTTGGGGTATCTCCTTACCACCAAAGCTCCCCCTGTCCCAGGTCCCAAAACCAGCGTCGCGGATAGGGAAATCCGTAAGACCTGGGAAATCGACTGCGCGAAGGCCAAGTGCCTCGTGCTTGCCTCTATGGACAATGAACATCAGAGGAGGCACGAGAATATGGATCTCGAATCCATATTTCTCCATATAAAAGAACTGTATGGAGAGCAATCCCGTATCGCCAGATACGAAGTCTCGAAAAAGCTGTTTTTGGCGAGATTGGCCGTCGGATCATCGGTAGCGGAACACATGCTTAAGATGATTGGCTACATAGAAGAGCTCGTAGACCTTGGGACCAGTTGGAGAATGAGCTCTATACGGACTTAATTCTCCAGTCCCTTCCTTCCACTTACGTCCAGTTTATCCTGAATTTCAACTTGCAAGAAAAGGAAGTTGAACTTTCAGAACTCCTCAACATGCTGAGGAGTGCAGAGGGCACCCTACAGAAAGATAGGGAAATATCCATTTTGTTTGTAGGAGGATCTTTCTCTTCTAGGTCCAAGGTGAAAGCTAAGGGAAAGAAGAAGAGAACCCCCACCAAACCAAGGGGCGGTGTTAGTAAAGTGGATACGAAGGTAAAGGCAAAGGCAACAAAGGTAGCGGGAAAACTTGTGGGGAAAGAAGAGTGCTTTTACTGTCACAAGAGTGGACACTGGAAGAAAGATTGCAGGGCTTGGAAGGCCAGAAACTAGGATCTGAAGCAAGTTGCGGCTTCAGCTTCAGGTGTGTATGTTATTGAAAACTTTCTATCAATAAACTCTACTTCCTGGGTATTGGATACCGGATCAGGATCTCATATCTGTAATTCTTTGCAGGCATTGAGAAAGCGTAGGTTTTTGAAGGCAGGTGATATGACCCTCAAAGTTGCAAACGGAGCTAGCATGGATGCTGAGGCCGTGGGGGACTATCACCTGGGAATGTCAGATGGACATGTTTTGGGTTTACGTAATTGTTATTTTGTACCCAATGCAAATTGTAATATCATTTCTGTATCTTTAATATCTAAAGAAGGTAATGAATTTGCATTTGTAAGTAATGTTGTAAACATTCACCCTAATCAAGTTCTGATTGGGTCAGGTACATTAAACAATGGTATATACGTACTAAACCAACCACAGATTTTCAATGTCCAGAATACACACAAAAGAAAGTCTCCGGAAACAAATCTGGCTTTCTTATGGCATTGTAGACTGGGTCACATCAATGAGAGAAGGTTGACGAAGTTACATACAGAAGGATATTTGGATCCGTTCGAATATCAATCATATGTAACTTGTCAATCCTGTCTCAAAGGAAAGATGACAAAGACTCCGTTCACTGGAGACGGAGTAAGAGCGAGCGAGCTCTTGGGACTCGTACACAGCGACGTGTGCGGTCCAATGTCTACGCATGCGCGAAGCGGTTATTCTTACTTCATTACTCTTACGGATGAATTTTCAAGGTACGGATATGTCTTCTTAATGAAACATAAATCCGAAGCCTTCGGAAAATTCCAGGAATATAAGAATGAAGTAGAAAAACAAACAGGCAAAAGTATCAAGACACTGAGATCTGATCGAGGTGGTGAATACTTGAGTGCCGAGTTCCTGGATTACCTAAAAGAGAATGGAATTCTCTCTCAGCTTACTCTTCCATACACCCCGCAACATAACGGTGTATCGGAGAGACGGAACCGGACCCTATTGGATATGGTACGTTCCATGATGAGTAACACTGAGTTACCGCGATCATTCTGGGGATATGCACTAGAATCAGCTGCATACCTTTTGAACCGAGTTCCAACTAAGACTGTGCCTACTATACCATATCAGATGTGGTGTGGGAAGAAACCCTATCTTAAGCATATTAAGACATGGGGATGTCCAGCTTTTGTCAAAAAGCAGCATACGGAAAAACTCGAGGCATGCTCAGTACAGTGCAAGTTTATGGGATATCCAAAGAACTCCAAGGGATATTTCTTCTATTGCGAAGAGGAACAAAAGGTTTTTGTTTCTCGTCATGCTCACTTCTTGGAAACTGAATTTTTGGAAAATCAGATAAGTGGGAGCACAATAGAACTGGAAGAAATTCCAGAACCACGAGCTATTACTGAAAGCTTAGTAGAACCAGAGGGTTCGAAAGATCAGGATATTCCTGCGCCGCTCCGCAGGAGTAGTAGGCAGTCTCATCCGCCCGAGAGATACTACGGTTTTCTCATAGACGGGGATAGAGAGGATTGCATCATTGATAGTGATGAGCCGACTAGCTTCCAGCAGGCTATTCAGAGCGTTGACTCGGTAAAATGGCTGGATGCAATGCGGACCGAAATGGAGTCCATATACACCAACAAAGTATGGACTTTGATCGTTGCTCCAGATGGGGTAAAACCCGTAGGATGCAAGTGGATCTTCAAAAGGAAGATTGGTGTCGATGGACAGGTTGAGACCTATAAAGCTGGACTTGTTGCAAAGGATTTTCGTCAAAGACCTGGTTTGGACTATGACGAAACCTTTTCTCCAGTGGCTATGCCGAAATCCATTCGGATCCTTCTTGCCATTGCTGCCTTCCACGATTATGAGATTTGGCAGATGGACGTAAAGACAGCTTTTCTAAATGGAAACTTAGAGGAGTGTGTCTATATGGACCAGCCAGAGGGTTTCATTCAGAGTGGGAGCAGCGGAAAGGTGTGCAAGTTGCTTAAATCTATCTATGGACTAAAGTAGGCATCGAGGAGTTGGAACATCTGTTTTGATGAGACGGTCAAAGAATTTGGCTTTATCAAAATGCAGATGAACCATGCATCTATAGTAGATTTGTAGCAAGAACTGTCGTATTCCTCGTTTTGTACGTGGATGACATTCTTTTGATAGGAAATGACGTTCCTATGCTACAATCTGTCAGAGGGTTCTTGTCACACAGGTTCTCCATGAAAGACCTGGGTGATGCCTCATACACTCTGGGGATCCGGATCTACCGTGACAGATCAAAGAGGATATTAGGACTTTCCCAGTCCAGGTACATCGACACCATACTGAAAAGATTCGGTGTGGAAGATTCCAAGCGCGGTAATCTATCGGCTTGTCACGGGATCATCCTCTCCAAAGAGATGTCTCCCAAGACTGATTTGGAAAGGGATCGCATGTCTATTATACCCTACGCTTCTGTGGTAGGCTCTATAATGTATGCGATGTTGTGTACCAGACCGGATGTAGTTTATGCACTGAGTGTGGTAAGCCGGTATCAGTCAAACCATGGGGAGAAACACTGGATAGCGGTAAAGAACATTCTCAAGTACCTGAGAAGGACTAAGGAGATGTTCTTGGTGTATGGCGGAAAAGACCTCCAGATCGAGGCCTTTGCTGACTCCAGCTTCCAAAGTGACAAGGATGATTCCAAGTCCATGTCGGGTTATGTCTTTACCCTCTATGGAGGGGCGGTGTGTTGGAAGAGTTCCAAACAGGAAACCGTTGCTGACTCGACGATGGAAGCGGAATATATCGCTGCTGCAGATGCCGCAAAATAAGCCGTCTGGATAAAGAAGTTCTTGACAGAACTTCAGGTGGTTCCGTCCATTGTTGATCCAAAACCTCTGTATTGCGACAACAATAGGGTTATAGCTTTAGCGTAGGAACCCAGGTCCCATCAGAAGTCCAGACACATCTTGAGGCGGTATCACCTGATCAGGGAGATCGTGGGTCGCCAGGAGATCGTGGTTCGGAGAGTTGCTACGGAAGATAACACTGCTGATCCATTCACGAAGGCCTTACCCCAGACTCAGTTCGAGCGGCTGATCGAGATGATAGGTCTTCGATACGCCAGTACATGGCCTTAGTGCAAGTGGGAGATTGTTAGTGTATATGCCCTAGAGGCCATTACTGTATCATACTAGTTTGTATATTACTTGATGAAAGATTGGGATATTCACCTTGTATATACAATCTTGCTCAAAATGGTAGTATGCTACTCGGTTTGTTTCTGCTTTAATGTGTGCATGTGTTTCTTATAGCATATCGCCTTTACACATTAGTGGAGCCCTTAGGATCTTTGCTTGATTACCAGCGTTGTGATGGCAGTCACACTCGTGGGGGCTGGGTAATCCACAAGCACATCCTTATGCAGGTCCCTAGTCATAGGACTATCGAGACAGGGCATCGATACTCCGGAGTAGACTAGCGTATGCGCTTCTCATCCCAGCTTGGGAGACGGTCTGTCCCACAGCCGTCAGTACGTCGTACTTGAGATAGTATGCGGGTGCTCGTTAATTTACGAGTACACTGGACAGGACTCGTCGGGAACTTTTGGTTGGTATTATACCTATCGTCAGTTATCAGTTCCCAGGTGACATGAGTACAGCTTAGTCCGTTGACTTGACACTATCACTTCGCCTCGAGTGTGTTCCCACTGTTCTTAGATTGCTGCCCTACCACGGCTCAAAGGAGTCGTGCAAACAGGTAGCAGTTGGGTGCAGTCCCGAAGCACTTGGAGGCAGTGACGGTTAGACAGGATTCGTCTCTTCCGGTATTGGGGGTTGATATCGCGCTGTGTCTAGGAGAGCCATTACACGAAGTCCCTGGCCAGGGCAAGCGAGATATACTGGTAGGTTTCCAGTGTTATCTCAGGGTGTTCTGGGCTACACTCCGACACGATTTGTACCGCTATTAGAGGACTGACGTTTAACGCCCCCTAGGTCTGCCATGCGATACTCTTAGATGAACAAACCGGACTGTACGGAGACTGTCACATTCAGGCTCAGTAGGAGTTCAGATGGGTTTACCTCGTCAGTCTTCTTATCGGCATCTACCTAGGGACCGTTACGTACAGCTAGTGCCGCTTGCGGTCTGTGGTTAAACCCACTGCCAGCGTAGTGTCGAGTCTTTAGAGTCCCACACAGAGGGTTATTCGCCTTTAAGCAAAACGAGTAGAGGTCGCATGGTTTTGCGACGGGGTTCGTTCACATCCGCGCACTTGTGCATGTTTGGTGTCCGGACAGCTTATACTAGTGGGCTTTGGTCTAAGCCAGATCCTAGTATATGTTTCGGGATTGGTTTTATCTCATTGTATTCGTATTCCTCGGAACACGGATACGGGTGTGTATGCACAGTTGACTGAGGCAGAGGCAGAGGACTTTCATTAGGATTAATGATCGTTGTCTTTTTCTTAACCTTACTGTTGATGTGTGAAATATGATTATTAACATTAATTAATTATAATTGTGTTATGGTTAGGGTTGTTGACCATTTGACTATGGTTGACTTGTTGACCTATGTTGACATATTGACCATCATCATTTCATAGGAAAGATGCTCTTTGATTCTTGCAAAAGTAATTAATGTGAAATGATAATGGTCATTTCAAGTTAACCATCACAATTATCTTTGGTTAATTTTTTAATTATCATAATTCACATATATATAAGAAGGTTGTCATTATCTTCTAATTCTATCATTCTCATTCTCTCTCATCCTCTTCCTCTCTCTCAAAACTCTCCCCTCTCATGAGTTGAGAACCATTAAGCTTTGAGATAAAACCTTCAAAATTACTCTCTACTCTTTCTAAGGTTCTAGGTTTAGCACACCAAGCACCTTAGTTACTTCTAGTTTGAGGTAGGAGCCAGAGGTAGAGGCCCTTGGGTGGATCTTTCTTCGGCAAAAGAAAGCGACGAGGACGACCCGTTCATTCTACTCCAAGGAGCAAGAAGAGAAGGACTTCAAGACTTAGGTATAACCTTTTAACCGAGTAGCTAACTCTCTTTTAGCTTGGTTGTTAGTTTGTGTTTAGCAAAGATCCTCCTTTGTTACTCCATGTTGCCTAGAGTTGTAAAAATTGAATTTTTATACTGTTTCCGCCTCCCCGTAAGCACCGCGGTGGGCAACGTGGACTTACATGCAGGTGATGGAGTCACCATCTCTAAAGGTGTCTTATAGACTAAAGTGGAGAGGGATGTGCATGATTGGCTGATCACTTGCTTAGGCAATTGAGTCAATCATGAGATGTCAAGTACCACACCAGATGTTATTTTTTGCACGAGATGCAATACATTGATATTAATCCAATCCTGGAGAAACGGTCGAAAGCAGCTTTAGAACATAAGTGGATATTCTAGGGATATGATAACGACAGCCTCATTCGGAAGACGGTTATCATTCCAGGCTTCCAAGGTGACCTGGATGACAGAGTGGCTGTCAGAGTTATAGTTTTCCCTCTGACGAGGGGCAATATTTTGGACAGGTGGTCTAGGATGATACTGAGGGAGGCATGGCGCAGGATACTGATTAAGTTCAGTTGACGATACAGTCTAAGAAGTTTAGATTTGGAGTTCATTTATGAACTAGGTCCCATCAGAGATCCAGACATACTCTAAGACAGGTATTGCTCATTTCGGGAGATGGCTTGCTCCGCGAACATGAGATAAAGAGAGATATAGAAAGAAACATTAGAGCGGATCTACTCACTGAGGCTATTCCTCGAACGCATTAGTTTCGCAAACGGGTTTTGTGAGACTGATTAGTAGAGGAGTTGGGTGTTTGGTATCACACAGGCTGTGAGTATGCGACATCGCAATAATTAGCCTTGAGTGCAAGTGGGAGATTGTTGGAGATAGTGCCCTCAGAGTCAATTATTGGATCACAGGCATGTGATTGCAATGATTGAGAGAGGACCTATACCGTTAGAACAGTCTTACTCAAGATGATATTATGCTATCTGGTTTATCTTTATCATCGTGTACTGCTTTAGGTGACCTTACAGGTCACTATTGCTTGTTGATAGAGCCTTTAGGATTCTTGCTTGACGGCCAGCAGTATGATGGCGATCATATACGTGGGAGCTGGGGTCTATAAGCACATCCTTAAAAGTTCCCTAGTCGTGGGAGTTTTCGAGACAGGGCATCGATACTCCAGAGTAGACTAGTGTATACAGTCAAGACCCCGACGAGGGGCGGTGGCCGGTCTCACAAGCCACTGGTGTCAGTTGGTTCACCTAAGATGTATACAGGTGCTCATTGGGTTATGAGTACACCGGACAGGACTCGCTGGGAACATGCTAGTTGGTCTTATACCAGATGTTAGATAGCAGTTCTCAGGTGACATGTATACAGGTTAGTTCATCGACCTGTGATCGTCATTTGTCTCGTGTGAGTTCCTACTGTACTTTGATTACTACCCTAGCACGCTCAAAGGATTCGTGCAAACAGGTTTTAGTTGGGTACAGTCCCGAGCCACATGGAGGCAGTGAGCGGATCTGCAGGGGTTCGTCTCTCCCGGTATTGAAGGTGAGGTCGCGCTGTGTCTAGGAGAGCCATTACACGAAGTCCTTGGCCAAGGCAGGAGATTTACTGGTAGGTATTCCAGTAGTATCTCAGGGTGTTCTGGGCTACACTCCGACACGACTTGTACCGCTTTTGAGTGTTTAACTTTTACCAACCCCCTAGGCCCGCCATGCGATGCTCATAGACGAACGGACCGGACTGTACGGATATTGTCACTGACAGGCTCAGTAGGGTGTCAGGATGAGTTCGCTCATCGACGTCCCTTTTGGTCAATACCTGGTAGCCCGTTACGTATAGCTAATACCTCTGACATGCTAGTGGTTAAATCCACAGCCAAAGTATTGACGAGTCTTTAGAGTCCCCCACAGACCGTTTTCTCAAGTTTCGGGTGAAACGCTGTAGAGGCCGTATGGAGATATGGCAGGGTTCGATCTTATACGTGCGGTATTGCACGGATCATGATTGGACGGATAATACTAGCGGGCTTTGGTTTAAGCCGGATCCTAGTATTGAACAGTGTAGATTTTGTCTCATTGCATTTGTATTCGGTCGGAATACAAATGCGGGTATATATATACAGTCGTGGGGTTTTCCTGTAATTTATTACGGGGTCAGTTTTTGAAATTGCCAGTTTGCATTCCGTTTCGGCCAGTTTTCTTTTGTTCCTTCACGGCCGGATTTTTGTGATGGGAGGGGCTAATTTGCATATTTGCAAATTAGTAATTGTGGAGGTTTTTTTTGTGATTTGTGGCTTCATGATGATAATGGCATCTTTGATTTCTTTTGTGCTCATTTGGTGCATTAAATGAGATGGGATAGAATGAGAGATTGGTGTGACTTATTCTCCTCTTTATCACCCATTTCTTTGCTTATGGTTACCTTGCTTTTCCTACACTCACCTCCCTTCATTGCTTTCCCCCTCTCATATTTGGCCGGCCACTTAGAGGGATGGATTGATTTTGGTGTGAGGAATTTTTTGGCATCACATTTTTCATTCAAGCTAAAAAGAGAGTCCCATTTTAAAGTTCATTTCTTTCTTCACCTCCATCACATTATGGCAACTTCAACCCCATTGAGACAAAAGAGTTCTACACTTTCCTACAGCATTCTTGGACACGTCGACTCGCCAACTTCGTGCCCGAGTTGCCTCGGTCCAGAGGTGGGAGCCCGTAAAAGAGCCCGGCGATGTGGTGCCCGTTCCGACGAGGAGATGAAGACCGGAGATTCCGCGAGGAGATCGGAGTGGAGGCCGAAAACCGAAGGATACAGATCGCTCGGTATAGCTCTCTACTCCTTCTCTAGTTAGCTAGGAGTAGGTTAATGGCCCGATCCGGGATTTTAGTGCGCGGTGGTGCCGGTTTACAAGTTTCGTAAAAGTTTCATTTCCGCATTCCGGTGTTGGATTGACGGCCGGGGCGCCGCCGTGCACTTACAAACTTGAGATTAAGAGAGACATAGAAAGAAACATCAGGGCGGATCCACTTACTGAGGCTATTTCTCGAACGCAATAGTTTCGCAAACGAGCTTTGTGAAACTGATTAGTAGAGGAGTTGGGTGTTCGGTATTACACGGGCTGTGAGTATGCGACATCGCAATAATTAGTCTTAAGTACAAGTGGGAGATTGCTGGATATAGTGCCCTCAAAGTCAATTATTGGATCGCCGGCACGTGATTGCAATGATTGAGGGAGGACCTATACCAGTAGGACAGTCTTACTCGAGATGATAGTATGCTATCTGGTTTGTCTTTATCATCGTGTACATGCTTTAGGTGACATTACAGATCACTATTACACATTGATAGAGCCCTTAGGATTCTTGCTTGTCTACGAGAACTATGATGGCGATCATATACGTGAGAGTTGGGTAGTCTATAAGCACATCCTTAAAGTGTCCCTAGTCGTGGGAGTTTCAAGACTGGGCATCGATACTCCATGAGTAGACTAGTGTATACGGATCAAGACCCCGATGAGGGGCGATGGCCGGTCTTACAAACCATTTGTGTCAATTGGTTCACCTAAGACGTATAAAGGTGCTCATTGGGTTATGAATACACCGGACAGGACTCGTCGGGAACATGCTGGTTGGTTTTATACCTAGCGTCAGATAGAAGTTCCCTGGTGACATGTGTACAGGTTAGTCTATCGACCTGAGATCGTCATTTGTCTCGTGTGAGTTCCCACTGTGCTTTGTTTAGTACCCTACCACGGCTCAAAGGAGTCGTGCAAACAGGTTTTAGTTGGGTACAGTCCCGAGCCACATGGAGGCAGTGAGCGGTTCAGTAGGGGATTCGTCTCTCCCGGTATTGGGGGTGAGATCGCGCTGTGTTTAGGAGAGCCATTACACGAAGTCCTTGGCCAAGGCAAGTGAGATTTACTGGTAGGTATTCCGGTAATATCTCAGGATGTTCTGGGCTATACTCCGACACGACTTATACCACTATTGGGGGTCTGACGTTTACCAGCCCCCTAGGCCTGATATGCGATACTCATAGACGAACAGACCGGACTGTACGGATATTGTCACTGACAGGCTCAGTAGGGTTTCAGGATGAGTTCACTCATCAGCCTTCCTTTTGGTCAATACATGGGTACCCGTTACGTACAGCTAGTACCACTGATGTGCTTGTGGCTAAACCCACTGCCAGAGTATTGACGAGTCTTTAGAGCCTCCCACAGATAGTTTCCCAAGTTTTAGGCGAAACGTTGTAGAAGCCGTATGGTTTTTTGGCAGGGTTCGATCATATACGTGCACTTGTGCATGGATCATGATCGGACAGATCATACTAGTGGGGTTTGGTTTAAGCCGGATCCTAGTATTAGATTTGTTGGATTGCTTTCGTCTCATTGCATTCGCATTCAGTCGGAATGCGGATGCAGGTATGTATATACAGGTGAGAGGTATCCTTTTGATCTGTCACGAGTTTACTTTAGTTGATGCCATATCTTTTTGTTGGATTAAACATTTTAGTTTAAATGTTTAATTAGGTGGAAATTGTGAGCTTAAGTTATCATGAAGAGCAATTAATGTGGTGTTCATATCAGAATTTTGAATTATTATATTCCCCATTCTTAATCATATTGCAAGTAAATAGGTGCTTTTGATCCATGTCTGCTAAATAGTTGCAGGTTACAGGTTCTCAGAACAATACAGTGAAATTCAGGAAAAGACGTTACAAATGTGAAACTACGACAAAAAAGTAGATGAATCTGTATGATGCCTACCGGTTTAAGGAACAAACAAAGATCAGCGAATAGTTCAATTGCACAAAATACAAGGGCAGCACAAGATTCAAGATTTCAATGCGAAGCTAACGGTAAAAGTCCACAAATTCTGCACTGTTGGAAATCTGGAAGAAACTAGAAAACATTCTGAAGAACCAAGTGAAGAATACAGAAGGAAAAAGCAACTTGAAGCAGCCCTGAGAAAATAAACTCAAGACCCCACCATATGGCCGTGGATCCGCGGCCAAAGATGGCATTCCGCCGCGGATCTGCGGCCGTGCAGTGCACGTGTCGGTGCACGTTTCGGTGGGTGTCGGTGCTTTGACCCGGCTTTCTTAGGGTAGTCTTGTAATTTTAAATGTGGATCAGATGTAAACCCTGGGGTTTCTCCTATCTATAAATAGGAACGCCTACAGCCTCTTTTGGGGCATGCCTCTTTGTATGTTTAAATTAAAATTTTCATTCCATTGTAATCGTCAAGAGTGCATCAGTAAAAGTAAGTGTTTTTAATTTTTATCTTGTGTTCTGAATTTAATTTCTGATGTTCTTATTATTTATCTGTCTTTATTTATCTGCAAGTTAATTAGGTTATTAAAATAAAAATTATAAAAATGAATTTCATCGTAACCAACCTAATGAGTTAGTAGTTCCTCACTTGTTAGGGTTAGGATTGGGTAGGTTTGAGAGATGGAAATCTCTCACTCCTTTCTTGCCCATACAATATTTTAATTAGGACTCTATTTGAATCAAACACACACCGTTCATTACGGCACCCTATCCCACGAGATAGCTGTGATTCCCTAGCTAGACCGGATGTGGTTGATTTACTTAGAGCTTAGGGCTAAGAGTTAAGAAAGGACGGATAAGCACCAAAAGGAAGAAACTACGTTTCTTCCTAGTCGTGCTAATCCCCTTTGTTGATTATTACCCTAACACCTAAGTTCTTAATTAGGGCAAAGAAAGCATTGAGTAGAATTCTGTTTCCAAACTAACCTAATCCTAATCCTAGCAAGGATTTAAATCAAATTAAATTCAATCTTAGTTTTTATAAAAATCAAAACGACCATTTCTTTTGGACTTAACTCGTAAGAACTCTAAAAGATAACACGATTTCCCCGTGGACCGACCCGTACTCAACCGGCTAGCTACCAAGCGACACCGTTATTGATTGCAGTATTCTTTATTTCAAAACGCACACACAAAATCACTCATCAATCAAATGGCGCCGTTGCCGAGGAAACGGTAGTTATTTCTTTTTTTAATTTCGTGTTAATTAAAATTGAAAAGATATAAAAATTGAAAATATAAAAACATATAAAAAATATCATCTTGTTATTTTTTGAAGGGTTTTGTCTGAATTGCACAGGAAGGGAAGACAGACAGATTCAGATCTGGAAAAAGCCAGTGAACAAATCAACAAACAGAAGATCTGAACAGCCAGAGGAAAACAACAACAGAAGACAGAAAAATATCGGAGGCTTGAACCAACTTACCTACCGCGGAACCGCGGCGGTTTGCTGACGTCAGCAATCTGATTTCTTTCTCTAAGTATTTCTTATCCTCTCTGTAACCTCCTGATCTCCACCGAAAAATTTTCCTGCAGGATTCTTTGCGCAAAATTTTTTCTTCCCCTCCAATAATTCATTTTGTGCAGGATTCTTTGCGCCGCAAATAAAAATCAAAATTTTTTGGCAAGTGTTTTGGATTTTGTGTGTTAATTTCTTTGCACATTTAAAACGGACTTTTAAAGGGCTATAACACTAATCAAGATTGGGTGGGGAATTTCACTACCCTTCCTACGACGCCGAAAATCATAAAAAGCATATGCATCAACCATTGAGCTAATTAAAAAATATCTTGACTCAGACAATTAAGGACTATCGCGCTTATTAGGACAAAGGAAGGTTGTGGGCATTCAGTCGTTTATCTAAACCTGACTTTGTGGTGTCTAGGCTAGACAAAGGAGAAAGGTAACATTAAAAGGCCCGTCTCACGGTGATTCGTGAGCGGAACCCTCCTTTCTTCACTTGTGCTTACCTGGCCACAATTGGCGGTGAAGAGGCGATTTGATGGATATCTCACAACTTGTCGCTTTGGACTAGTTAGGAGCAGTCTAGTTGACTTAGGAGACCCTAGATCTAGGCTTTATTGTGCATGTTTAACTGTGGTTGATTGAAATTAATTCCGTACAAATCTTTGCAGACAAATCTTTATAAAAAAAGAAATTTTTAGAAAAAAAAAACATGCCATTTATCGCTAGAATTCCATTGCACCCCACCTACATTTCACAATTCCCCATTGAGGTTTTCTTACCCTCACCTTCTACTTTTTTACTACACTTAAACTCGTTAAGTAAATGACCGTTTGGACTGGGGACACTAGCGCCCGTTTAGTCCGTGTCTCGTTAGTCCCTACTGACGACGCATTCGACTCTGAAGTCAAAATTCCCTCCACTTCTTTACCTTCATCTTCAAATTCATCATCTTCTAAGGAGATGTCAGGATTCAATCCTAACAACCCCTTACTAATTCGGGACTGATTCCACCTCAACTGGGTGCGAATAACCCACAACACCCGGCTGTTGATGTGCACCAACGAATCGCGCTCCAGGATCTTTTCTATCCCACCCGCTCCGCACTTCCCACTTGTCTTTCACTTTCGCCGCCAAATAGGGACAACTTCGAAATTAAGCCCCACTTCATCAATATGTTGCCCAAATTTCACGGGCTCGAATCCGAAGATGCCTATATCTTCATAAACAAATTCCAGAATGTTTATGCAATGATGAAGACCACCCAACTGTCCGATGATTCTATAAGGCTACGAGTCATTCCCTTCACATTATGTGACCTAGCTAAAAAGTGGCTATATAGTACAGCATCACATTCTATAAACAGTTGGGAAGAGTTTGTTAAACCTTTCCGTAAAAAGTTTTATCCACATCACAAGACCGCGAGAATTCGTAATGAAATTAATCAATTTTCCCAGCTTCCTTCCGAACCTTTTTGGAAGTGTTTTGAAAGATTCAGAAACCTTCTTGTTCAGTGCCCTCATCACGGTATTGAGAAATGGCAACTTTCCCAAACTTTATACGAAGGACTGAACCCAGCCACTAAGCAGTTGCTGGAAACCATTTGTCAAGGTCACTTCCTAACCAAATCGAGCGAGGAAGCTTGGCAATTTCTCGACGATCTAGCTGAACAAACACTTCAGTGGGAAAGCACTAGACAGACCACTTCATCCACTTCATCTACCTCTTCTGGTCAGTCTTGGGCAGGCATTTATCAACTTGATATGTTGATTGCAATGAAGGCCGAAATGGCTGCAATCACGAAAAAACTAGAGGCAATTAAGAGCAAATTCTCATTGCCTTCTCCTGCCCCTGCTTTACCCACTCCCACTATATGCGCTTGTTGTTCGGATCCATCACATCTTACTGAAGAGTGTCCTTACAATCCACCTGCTCAAGGACAGGATCAAGTCATTGCTGCTTTTCAGCGAAGACAAAGAAATGATCCATACTCTTAAACTTATAATCCTGGTTGGAGGAGCCACCTAAATTTCACCTGGAATCAAAATCAAAAACAATTCCAAGACAATAAAAATTTCCAGAGGCTTCCTCTACAATAACAAGCTCATCAACAAACTCAATATCAGCAACCTTTTCAACCCCAACCTTACCAGAATCAAACGAACAATTTTACACCAAACAACTCTTTTCCTCAAAACAATTTTGTTCAGCCAAATAACGATAAGGTTTCTTCGCTAGAACGTAGTCTGGATGCATTTTTGAAACAATCAACTCAATCTTCCATTAATACCCAGTCTTCCATCTAGTCTTTGGTGCAACACACTGCTTCACATGATCAAAGCATCAAAACAATTGAAGCACAAATTGCACAACTGAATGCTGCGTTAAGCGAGCGAGAAAAGGGAAAGCTTCCATCTCAACCATTGCCAAATCCCGGTCACACACAAAATGCAAATGTTGCTCATGAACAACAAAATCATAATGTGAGTGCTGTGACTACGTTGAGATATGGAAGAGTGTTGCACAATAATGTGGGCATTAATGATGACATCCCGGCCGCCGCTTCTTCATCTTCTTCATCTTCATCTTCTTCATCCTTAGAGCCTGTTCTCCATTCTTCACAAGGCTCTAATTCGTCTAATACTCTGAATGGACCCACATCTCACTCCACGAAAACACCAACACTGGGATCCGTTCCAACTCTGCAATCTCCTCCACAAACATTGGACTCAACCAATTTTCAAAATGTTCCATTTCCAAACAGGTTGAGTTCCAATAAACCAAGTCCAAAAATAGAGAAGATTGTGGACTTATTTAAACAGGTTAGCATTAACATACCTCTCTTGGATGCAATCCAACAAGTCCCTTCTTACGCTAAAATCTTGAAGGACTTATGCACCAAGAAGTGGAAATCACAGGTACCCAAGAAAGTTTTCTTGTCTAGTGCAGTAAGTGATGTTCTTACCCAACCTTTACCCCTAAAACGAAAGGACCCCGGTTGTCCTACTATTTCAATAACTATTGGGGATAAGAACATCAACCGTGCACTTTTAGATTTTGGTGCCAGTGTTAATCTTCTTCCTTACTCAGTATATGAACAATTAGGCATTAGAGAGCTGAAACCCACACATTGTACTCTCCAAATGGCCGACCGATCCATCACCCATCCTAGGGGTAAGTTAGAGGATGTGTTGATTAAAGTAGGAGACTTCATATTCCCCATTGATTTCATTGTTATGGACACACAGCTTGTAGCTAACCCCCGGAATCAAATTCTAGTGATACTCGGTCGACCATTCCTTGCAACTTCTAATGCGGTGATCAATTGTCGAAATGGTTCGATGAACCTATCTTTTAGAAACATGACAATTGAACTCAACATTTTTAAGTTGGGGAATCAGCCCACCGAACCTAATGCTAATATACTTGATGTTTGCTCCATCAAAGAGATCACTCAGGAGGACTGTGAGCTCGAAAAATTTCTGTTCGATCACAGCAATTTTGACGCCACTAATGCGTTCCTCCTTGAATCTAACACAGTTTTCACACCCGATAATGATTACAAGTGTTTCACTTTTTTGAACGATTTTGAAGAATCACCACCCGAGTTTGAGTCCTTTGAATTTTCGGATGAGTTAGCTGAACCATCCGACTCGGTGGCTTACACTCGTTTTGAAGCTCTGTTGGAATCCTTTGAGTTTGAGACAATTTCACCAATTTTACCTTCAACTGTTTCGCCTCCAACACTCAAACTAAAGCTATTGCCGTCTCATCTTAAATATGCTTACTTAGGTGAGAATGAGACCCTTCCTGTTATCATATCGGCATCTCTAGCCCCCGAGCAAGAGAAAGCCCTTTTAACGGTCTTACAAAACAATCGGCAAGCTTTTGGCTGGACTATGGCGGACATCAAGGGGATTAGTCCCCTCATTGTTGAACATCATATTGATATGATGGATGATGCCAAGCCAGCAAGGGATCCACAGAGACATCTCAATGCAATCATGAAGGAGGCTGTTAAAAAGGAGATCGTAAGATGTCTTGATAGTGGTATCATTTACCCTATCTCCGATAGCCAATAGGTTAGCCCCATTCATGTTGTCCTGAAGAAATCTGGCATAACGCTCATAACTAATGAGGCGAATGAGTTAATACCTACTCGCACCCAAATTGGGTGGCGAGTATGCATCGATTATAGAAAACTCAACGCCGCAACACGGAAAGTCCACTTTCCATTACCTTTCATTGACCAAATGCTAGAATGATTGGCTAGGCATGAATTTTATTGCTTTTTGGATGGCTACTCTGGCTATAATCAAATTCCAATCACCGAAAAGGACCAAGACAAGACCACATTCACTTGTCCGTTCGGTACGTTTGCTTACCGTCGCGCCCTTTGGGTTGTGCAATGCACCTGCTACTTTTCAGCGGTGTATGATGGGAATTTTTTCAGACATGGTTGAAAAATTCTTGGAGATCTTCATGGATGATTTCTCCATTTTCGGCGACTTCTTTGATGAGTGTTCGCTACATTTAGACACAGTCCTTACCCGTTGTAAGGATAAGAATCTTACTCTAAATTGGGAGAAATGCCACTTTATGGTTCGAGAAGGTATCGTCTTAGGACATATCATCTTGCATAATGGTATTGAGGTAGATAAGGCTAGGATTGAAGTTATGTCCAATCTTCCTCCGCCCAAATGCGTCCGAGACATTCGATCCTTCCTTGGCCATGCCGGTTACTATAGACGGTTCATCAAGGATTTTAGAAAGATTGCTAGACCCTTGACTCTTTTGTTGGCCAAGGACGCTACTTTTGATTTCGACTCGGGCTGTATGAAGGCGTTCGAGTCTTTGAAAAACTCACTTACTTCGGCTCCCATTCTTTCGTCTCCTGACTTGAAGCACCCTTTTGAAATTATGTGTGATGCATCAGATTTTGCCATTGGCGCTGTCCTTGGACAGCACATCGAGAAAATGCCGCATGTAATTTATTACGCTAGCCGAACATTGAACGAGGCCTAATTAAATTACACAACAACTGAGAAGGAATTCTTAGTTGTTGTGTTTGCATTAGAAAAGTTTAGGCCCTACATAATCGGCTCTCCAGTCATCGTTTACACTGACCACTCAGCTCTTCGCCATCTTTTTGCGAAGAAGGATGCTAAATCTCGGCTTATACGATGGATCCTCCTACTACAAGAGTTTGACCTTGTCATCAGAGACAAGAAAGGATGCGAAAACGTAGTCGCCGACCATCTTTCATGACTTCCTTCTTCGCCTACACTTCAAATTCCTATTAAAGACGTTTTTCCAGATGAGCAGCTCTTAACTGTGTCATGCGAACCTTGGTTCGCAGATATTGTGAATTATTTAGCCACCGGACTTATACCAAACGAATGGTCGAATCAGGACAGACTCGGATTTCTATCCCAAGTAAAACATTTTTACTGGGATGAACCATTTCTATTCAAATACTGTCCCGACCAAATTATTCGTCGGTGTGTCCCCGACAATGAGTTTAAGAGCGTGCTGTCATTCTGCCACGATCAAGCGTGTGGCTGTCTTTTTGGCCCCAAAAAGACAGCAGAAAAGATCTTGTAGTATGGTTTCTATTGGCCACAAATTTTTAAAGACGCACATGATTACTGCAAGACATGCTCCCGGTGCCAACACTTGGGCCGGATATCTAGAAGAAATGAAATACCGCTCCAACCAATTTTGGTTGTTGAAATTTTTTGATGTTTGGGGGATAGAATTTATTGGACCGTTTCCCAACTCTTTTGGGAACGTGTATATTCTCCTCGCTGTTGACTATCTTTCAAAGTGGGTCGAGGCTGTGCCCAGCCGGACTAATAACAACAAGGTTGTCGTTAGATTTCTCAAAGAAAACATCTTTTCTCGGTTTGGGCACCCCCGCGCAATTATCAGCGATAATGGATCTCATTTTTGTAATAGGACTTTCGAGTCCTTAATGCGGAAATACTCCATTACTCACAAGATGTCAACGCCCTTTCATCCCCAAACTTTTGGGCAAGAAAAGATTTCAAATCGGCAAATTAAACAGATATTGGAGAAAACGGTTTCCAAAAACCGTAAAGATTGGTCGTCAAAACTTATTGATGCCCTTTGGGCATTCCGAACTGCCTATAAGACCGATCTTGGCTTGTCTCCATATAGGCTTGTTTATGGAAAGGCTTGCCACCTTCTATTTGAAATTGAGCATAGAGCATTTTGGGCAATAAAAGAGTTGAATCTATCTCTAGGAGATGCGGGCAGCAATAGAAAGCTGCAGTTGAACGAATTGAACGAGCTTCGGGATGAAGCTTACGAGAATGCTGTAATCGTCAAAAATCGAACGAAGGTGTTCCACGATAAACACCTTATACGAAAAACTTTCAAACCTGGTCAACAGGTTCTACTTTACGACACTCGGTTACATTTCCATCCCGGCAAGCTCAAATCTCGATGGAAAGGGCCATTTTTGGTACACACCGTATATCCGCACGGTGCGGTTGATTTAGAAAATCTAGAGGACGGTTCATTATTTAAAGTAAATGGACATAGAGTTAAACCGTTCCTCACTGCGGACCCTTCGGAGGAGCTCCTGTTTTTACAGGAGCCAACCTACATTAATTGATCTTCTTCCATCTACCCCTAAATTTCGATTATCTAGCCAAAACACTGTTTTAAACAAGTTTGGGGGTATGTATCACTTGTAATTATATAAAAAAAAATAAAAAATAAAATTTTTTGAAAATAAAAAAATAAAAAAAATAAAAATTATTTACAAATAATTTCCTCTTTTTAAGAGGGGCTTTTTGCTAATAACCAACACACTCCCCCTATAAATAAAACCCGACCCCTCTACGGTTTTCATAACCCAAATTTTTCATCTCTCTAAAAACCCTAGCCGCCGCTCAAGTTTTTGCAGCGAGATCTCCCTGCGCCGCCGCCCTTCCGCCGCCAAATCCTACATCTGGCCACGCTTCCGCCGCTCCCTTGCTGCGTCGCCCTCTGAAATCTTCAGAGAAGGTTTGCATCATCTCTCCCTCTCTGTTAATTTTTTTTTATAAATCTATGAACTTTCTGAATGGCACCAACCATGCAATTAGAATGAGATTTTTCATAAATATTTTCACACACAATTTACGGGAGTTATTTTGGTGATGAGATCACACAGCGAGGGTGGAACTTTTTAATTTTAAATCATCCCAATACCTACGCTCTTCTAGATCTAGTCACTCGTTTTTACGAGTGCATGGAGGAAGGTTGCCTAGCACAATACGGTTTTATTAAATTACTTTAGGGCGATAGGGAAATAATCATTGATAGGGACTTCATCCATGAAGTCACTTTAATTCCTAGATTATTTGTTCACGACCAACCCCTTCAATTTGAAGACTATTTACCCTTAATGGGTAATGACTGTTCGAGGGAACCTAGGAAAGGCATACAGGCTAGAACCCTCTTCGCTAATGTATTAACTGTGTGCCATTGGGCACAAAACAACATTTTTGGCAGTTCACATAACACAACATTTTTCACCCCATCTCTTCATATCGTGCACACCTTAATGACTAGGAACTCTAGATTTGACATGTGCACGGTTTTACTTAATTCAATTGGTGCTGGCAAAAGGGCCGCAAATTAATCATGTCCTATGTTAGTGACACAACTGTGTCGCTATTGTTAGTTATATGTATGCCCTAGAGGCCATTACTGTACATTGGATGTATATTGTAATGGATGCTGGGACATATATAGGTAGGACTTTCTTGCTCGACATGATAGTACGCTATCTGGTTGCTCTTTATCTTAACATGTATATTTTCTGTCTCTCTGATTACATGTTGATAAAGCCCTTAGAATGTGTACTCGACTTCCAGAACTATGATGCAGATCATACTAGTAGGGCCTGGGTAGTCCATGAGTACATCCTTCAATGTTCCTAGTCGTGGGAATATCGAGATGGGGCATCGATATTCCAGAGTAGACTAGCGTATATCTTCTCGACCCATGCGATGGGCGATGGATGATCCCATATCCATTGGTGTTTGACATCAGAGATGGTATACGGGTGCTCAGTGGAGACTGGGTACATTGAACGGACGCGCCGAGAACTCCCAGATGGTATTATACCTCACGTCAGATGGCAGTTCTCTGGTGACACTGGTACAGCTTAGTCTGTTGACCCGAGATTGTCATAGAGTCTTTTGTGTCTCCCACTGTGCTTTGATTTCCACCCTACCACGACTCTACTGAGTCATGCAAACAGGTGGTTTTTGGGTACAGTCCCGATTCACATGGAGGCAATGAGCGATAGGAGGGGATTCGTCTCTCCCGATATTGGGGGTTGATGTTGCGCTATGCACGACTGGCCATAACAGGAAATCCCTGGCCAGGGTTGCAGTGATATACTGGTAAGAGTTATCAGTAGTTTCACGAATGTTATGGACCCTACGTCGGCATGACTTATCAAACTACTGGGGTCTGACGTTTACCACCCCTAGGCGAGATATGCAACATATCAGACGAACAGACCGGACTGTACGGTAAGTGTTACTGGTTGGATTCACAGGAGTGTGAGCGGGCTTGCTCGTCGATCTTCTGATCGCTCAATACCCGGGTGGCCATTACGTTTAGCAGACCGCTTGTGGCTTGTGGGTGTTTGATATGATCATCATCTGCTGCCGGCGTATTGACGAGTCTTTAGAGTCCTACACAGAGGTTTCCTGGCTCAAGCGAAACGAAATAGGAGCGCATATGAGATATATGCAGGACCGAGAATAATGCGTGTATGTGATACCGTATTACATTCTCGCGATGAATGTATCGATTGGTTGTATGCAATATAACCTAGTTATCGAATCGAAGATTGATTCGATAAGCCGATACATTGGATACTAGTCGGTTATATGCGATATGACCGGATCGTTAAATCAAGTATTGATTTAATGATTTAATGTATAATTATATATTTGATATATTACTTTGCATTAACTAGTATTGGTTCACTTTAAAAGGATTTTCTCACTTGAAATACACAAGTTGTATATGTGATATACCTTTGTGCACAAGATTGTATCATGTTTGATGATACATGCTAGTTTGGGTGTATGTTTAGTTTAAATCATGTTTAAGTGAATGGTTAGGGTTTTATAATCTTCTCTTGATTATTTATTTTATTTATTTATTCATTTATTTGTTTATTTCCTTTTAAGGCAAGAAAAGAAATGGTTTTTTTTTTTTGATTTACTTGAAGCTTCATGAAGCTTTGAAAAAGTTCAACCATTTTTGTTTCTTTGCCTAACCTAACCATTCACCTAACCTTGGTTTATTCTCTACACATAACCATGGTTGGTATATGATAAGTATTGATATTATTTTCTATTTGAAAAAAAAAACTCATCATATTCTTTCTTCATCATCTTCTTCTTCTTCAACAAATGAAGAAAGCTTACCTCCATCAATGGCAACTTGTGAAAATGAGTGAGAAATCCAATTCCAAAGTGAACCCACTTCCTATTTCTTCATCCTCTACCTCTTTCCAAGTAGTATATGGTGTTTACTTCACAAGTTTCATGGCTTGGTGAAGTTGAAGCTTGATCTTGAGTTGCCTCGATGTAGATCGTCTTCGGCATCGAAGTCGACGACCTAGGCCGCCCATTTCTCCGATGAAGCCGATGCTAGAGTCATGGATTCAACTTGGACAGCGAGGGGACTTCATCACGGAGCCATGGAGATGGAGGACCGGATCTACAAAGGTTGTAGCCCCTTCCCTTTAGCTATAAATTCGTTTATCTGCATCGCATCACCTATACATCTAGTTAACGATCCGTATTAGGGTTTCTCGGCACCTGTAAAATTTAAATTGGCCATGTTTGATCACTTGTAAGACCTCTAGTGTGTGCCTAGGAACCCTACAGTGGTATCAGAGCCTAGCTAGAGCCTTAGGCGATGCGTTGACGGAGTTAGAAGTCCGATCGAACCGAAACCCTAACCCAAAAATTGCTCTGTGTACATTTTTGAGAATTGTGGATTTTTGAGAATTAAAAATATGCAGAAAAATCAGCAGGAATATCTAAGAGTTACTGTGCAATTCGAAACCCTAATTCTATCAAACCGCCACTGTTCCGCCGCACGAGCATGGCTCGTGCGGCAGTTCCGCGGCAATTTTGTCGTATCTTGCATTGGATTTGGCATAGTAATTCATATTTTGCAGTGCTGGTTTTCCTGGGAATTTTTAATATTTATTCAAGAGTTGAATTTTCTGGGTTGTATTGGGGACTCGGAGTTTCGATCGGATTGTCTAATTTTGTCTGTGTGTTTTTCTGGATAATTTGAGAATATGTTAAAAAGTTCGGCCGGATATAAATACCCACTTTTTCCCCAGCCTGAAAATTTCCAAGTGTTGGATTTTTCTGTGGTTTAAGGACGTTCCAAGTAGTGCAAGTAACGCGATGGTCCCTCTAAAAGACAACAAACCTTAACTCGATTATGTGACCGTCTTGAACTGCCCTTTGAACCTTAAGGTTTGGGGCAGTACGGCGTGCCACATGTGAGGCTTTGGCTTGACCCTTCTACGGCTGGACCGTTGGTACTGAGGCATGAAGTGAATGTCTTTGAACTTATTTCATGTGTTGAACAGTTTCGGGAAAACATGGGTGTTCGTTTGTTCGATCGGAAAGGTTAACATTTTTTATTTATCCGGAATGTGATACAACAATTGGAATTCACAAGAAGTTATGAGATAACTGTATGAATGTTATAAACACAGCACTTTAGTCTCACTTGATCGGTTGCCACGGAATTTTGATGTGATCAAAAGTCCGTCGCAATCACTTAGTGTACGTGGATACTCGCCGGGTAAACTTAATAGACAGCCTCGCTCCATAGCCCCGACCAAGTGACTGTAGGAGAACCCCGTCGCCGAAAGCATCCGTTCGGGTGCTCGCGGCAGCGGTGTTCCGCCTTGGTGCACTTCGTCGACGGTGTCGGGGGTGCGGCCGCCTACTAAAGTTTGCGACGAGCATTCGATCAGGATGTCGGGAATCTTGTTGAATTACCCGACTCTATATTGAAAAGTGTTTTCGATTTTGAGACTAAAATGCGGGGTTTATAATTGTTAGGCATGCGATGTCTAAGTATTTCATTTGATTAGGCATGCGATGTCTAAAGCGGTTGCGGATTCCAATTGTTGTAGTTTTACACTTTCTTTTCTGTGACCGTAAGTGTAATATGTGATATCGCCGGTTTCGTTGCTATATGTCAACGACAATTGGGATGCGCATATTTACTTACGTTGATGACATGTGATGTTATGTGTTGCTGGATATGTTTTATTGGATCGTCGTGTTCGAATAGCCGGGGTTTTTTTTATGTGAGATGAGTGTTTTTTCATTTTCTTTCATGTAAAAAACTTGTATGTAATATTCTTTTATTGGGGCACTTCCAGGTTGCGGATGTTGTCACCATTTGTATATTATTTACTTTTCCGTATTAGGATAGACCCAAGGAGGGGAGCACAAGTAACCGGGTTCTAGGGTCCAGTGGGAGACCATCTCGAGGAGTCGAGTCCGGGTCTCCTAACCCTAGAATTGGTAGGGTTGCTTGCCGCTCTCGTAGGGGTCTAGGGGTGTGGGATTGGCTATTCATCACGACCATGGAATCCGTGTTTTATACTGGCTCGTATTAAAAACATGGACGTCCTAGTATATCCAATATTTCATATGATATTTTCTGCTGCGTTATCTGTGATGTGATCATGTGATAGATATTATATATAGTATATATGATATATTATATAGACGTTGCTTATGTTTTACACCCGCGCTAGCCCTGCCTCGCTCTGGCGTTAGTTACCTAACCTAACGGTGCAGACGGGACATCGAGGCGAATGCGGTTGGCATAAGCGTACGTTATATTTATCTGTGATGTTTAGGTAATTTAAATGATGGGAATTCATTAATGAGATTAATGAAAGAAAATAAACCTAATTGATGTTGTGGAATCGAATTTCAAAAATAAAACAGGTAGCTACAGTTCTTGCTTTGCATCGTGGTGTTCATTGTAGAACATCCTGCACCTTATTCAATGAGGAAAGGACCGAGATCCCTTCACCGGGAGTGACTCCTTTGGCAATAACTGGCAGATGCTACACACTCGGTTTGTCCTTTGATTGCTTCTATAGTTTCTGCTTTGCACAGTGATATATATGATATATCCCGCACCTCATTCGACGAGGAAAGGGCCGACGATCCCTTCACCGGGAGTGACCCCTTTAGCAAAACTAGAAAAGCCTCAAAAACATTCCATTTAAAAACCATTTGGTTCCGCAACGAGATCAAGTTCAAAGCGTTAAAGGTTTTCATAAAAACTATTCACAACCCCCCGTCATTTTAGGAAGTAGAGTACTTAGTATTCGTGCTGTGTTTGTTGACCTTAGTTAAGGCACAGTGTACGGTAGCTAAGTGATGTCTTCCTACACCGCATATGATGCGATTAGTTAGGACAGTCGCGTGACTTTGTTGACCTTAGTTAAGGGTCATGTGGGTGGGTCTAATTAATCATGAAATGACGGGTAGAACTTGACTAGTACTTATGATTTGTTGACCATAGTTAAGGTCAAAAGTGCTAGGGGTAAAAATCTTTATCGGGAGTTTCAAGTGTTGAAATTTGCAATGAGATTGCATACCTTCTATGTGATAGTTGGATCCCGATACCCACTGCGAGTAATTGTTACTCCTGGGAGAGTTTTGCACTTTACAATTAGCCGATCAAGTAGGTGTCTAGAAAAGTGTCAACGGGGTTACGCCTCTGGGAAAACGAGGTTTACTGTAATTAGGTCTGTGCGAAAGCACGGGGAACCTCCTTCAAAGTACCGACACTGGCCTGGCTGAAAGATTGGCAAACTTGTAGAGTGTAATTAATCCCGGCTAGTCTTTCCTTTTAAGTTTTGAAGGAAGATTTGATAAAAACAGTGGGAGCCATCCTGATAAGATAAAATATATAACCAATCTAATCTTGCAAGAGCGCACGCAGAGTGTTTTCTTCTCTCTCTCTCCAGGTAGGGACCATATCACGCCTTAATCAAGATAATAATATGGATGTATTGACCGAACCCGCTTGTTATATTGAGCTGGGGAACGTTGGTCCCGCTCCAACTTATAATTGTTATAAGACAGAGCAGGAAATAGGGGAATACCAGAATTCCTATGCCGCCCAAACGAAGAAAGTGCATGAAATGCATCTCCTTCGGGTGTGTTCATTATAAAGAACTGTTTCTCAGTATTCTCTGCATCCTGGGTATTTGATACCGGATCAAGATCCCAGATGTGTAATCTGTTACATAGGGCTACAAAAGGGTAGAAAAACTGAGAACGGGTGATAAGTTTCATGAGACAGAAAACGGGGCAAGTGTTGCAGCCATGTCTGTTGGTCACTGTCACCCTGTATTACCAATACTTTGATTCTGAACAAATGCTATTAATACCGAACCTGATATACAAAATCATATCGGTCTCTTTATTAGTAAAGAAATGATAAAATTTTGTATTGATGGATAATGTTTTGAACATTTCCTATATCAAAAGTTGATCGGTTCAGGCACGTTATCTAAAAGCATTGACATTCTAAATCAAACTACAATTCCTAGTATACAGAACACACACAAGAGGAAGAGTTCAGAAATGAACGAATCCTTCTTGAGGCATTGTAGACTAGGTCATATCAATGCGACCCGACTGGCTTTAGTTGTATTTTAGATGCATATTTAAATCAGTTTGAATTTACATCTTGTGAAACTTGCCAGTCATGTCACAAAGATTAGATGACCATAGCCCTGTTTATTGGAAACAGAGAAAGAGTTAATGAACTCTTGGGACTGACACATGATGATGTATGTAAGATCTCCTGTCTACACATGCCAGGACTGGTTCTTTATACTTCATTACGTTCTCTGATAATCTCTCAAGATTCAGACATATGTTCCTGTTGAAAAACAAGTCCGAACCTTTTGAGATATTCACCGAATATAAGCTAGAAGTAGAGAACCAATATAGGTATAAGTATTATGTCCTATGATAAGATCAGGGAGGAGAATACTTGTGCATGGAATCCTTGGACTATTCTAAAAGAAAATGAGATTCTCTCTCAGTATTACTCCTCTGAATACACCACAGCACAACGGTGTATCGGGGCGGAGCAATCGCACAATATTAGATATGGTGTGCTCTATGATGAGTATTACTGAGTTACCTATTTCCTTTTGGGGTTGTGCACTTATGAAGTTGCATACCTATTGAATTAGGTTCGAATCAAATCAGTGCCTACCACTCCATATGAGATATGGTATAGGAAGAGCCTATCTCTTAAGTAAGTTAAGATTTGGGATTGTCCGGCCTATGTCAAAAGCAAAATCCGGACAAGATCGAGGCAAGGTCAGTTCTGTAGAACTGGAAAGGTTCCAGCTATACAAAACTGCAGCTGATGATTTGACAGAACCAAAGGATTCAATAGTTCCCGACGAACCTCAGCCACTACGCCGATCTAGCAGGGTTCCTCACCTGCTTGAGAGATACTTCGGTTTCTCGATGACAGTGGGAGCAAGGATTGCATCATGAGATGATGACCCAACTAGATTCGAGCAGGTCATCGAGAGTAGGGACTCTGTAAGAATGGCTGGATGCTCAGCGATCTGAGATGGAATCCATGTACACCAATAAAGTATGGACTTTGGTTGCTATATCTGAAGGGTTAAATCCCCATCAGGAGCAAGTATATCTTGAGAAGATTCCTTGGTGTAGATGGAAAAGTTGAGACTTTCGAAGCTAGACTTGTTGAAGGTTTTAGTCATCAACCAGGTGTGGATAATGATGAAACTTTTTCTAGGGACTATGCTTGAGTCCATCCGGATCCTACTTGCCATTGCTACATACCATGACTACGATATCTGGTGGTTGGGTGCCATGACTACTTTTCTAAATAATGATTTAGAAGAGAACGTCTATAAGAACACAGCCAGAGGGCTTCGTAAACAGTGGGAGCAGCGGAAACATATGCAAGTTGCTTTACAGGATAAAGCAGGCATCGCGGAGTTGGAACATCTGTTTTGATGTGGTAGTCAAAGAGTTTGACTTCATCAAAATAGTAGATGAACCTTGTATATACGAAAAGGTAGTAGAGAGTAAGGTGGTCATCCTCGTATTGTACGTGGACAATATACTCTTGATAAGAAAAGAGTTTCCTATGCTACGCTCGGTCAATCTCCGCTTATCACAAGGATTCTCCAATAGGATCAAAGTGATACCTCCTAGATCCTGAGTTTTCATCTATGAGATAGATGTAATTGGATGCTAGGATTCTCACTAGATGTAATGAGATGGTATCAATCGATCCTGGAAAAAAAAAACACTGGAAGGGTTCCAGGGTGATAAAGACGACTGAATGTCAGTCACAGGCATTGTCTTTACCCTCAGTAAAGGGACGGTACGTTGGAAGATTTCCAAGCTAGATACCGTGACAAACTAGACGATAAAGGCTGGTAACATCGCTATTAAAGATACTACCAAAAAGGCAGTTTGGGTGTATATTGGTTCATAAGATGAACTAGGTTCCTACCATTGTATGACAATGGAAGTGTGGCTTTGGCCAAGGAACCCCGATCCCATCAGTGACCCAGACATATTCTGAGGCGGCATCACCTGATCATGGAGATAGATGATCTCCAGGGTGATCGAGGTTAGGAGAGTAGACTCAGAGGACAACACGGCGGATCCACTCACAAAGGCTTTTTCCCAGATAAAGACTTATATGGGATGGTTGAGTATGAGATACTGCAACCAATGCTACAGATGGCCCTAGTGCAAGTGGGAGATTGTTAGTTATATGTATGCCCTAGAGGCCATTACTGTACATTGGATGTATATTGTAATGGATGCTGGGACATATATAGGTAGGACTTTCTTGCTCGACATGATAGTACGCTATCTGGTTGCTCTTTATCTTAACATGTATATTTTTTGTCTCTCTGATTACATGTTGATAAAGCCCTTAGGATGTGTACTCGACTTCCAGGACTATGATGCAGATCATACTAGTAGGGCCTGGGCAGTCCATGAGTACATCCTTCAATGTTCGTAGTCGTGGGAATATCGAGACGGGGCATCGATATTCCAGAGTAGACTAGCGTATATCTTCTCGACCCATGCGATGGGTTATGGATGATCCCATATCCATTTGTGTTTGACATCAGAGATGGTATACGGGTGCTCAGTGGAGACTGGGTACACTGAACGGACTCGCCGAGAACTCCCAGATGGTATTATACCTCACGTCAGATGGCAGTTCTCTGGTGACACTGGTACAGCTTAGTCTGTTGACCCGAGATCGTCATAGAGTCTTGTGTGTCTCCCACTGTGCTTTGATTTCCACCCTACCACGACTCTACCGAGTCGTGCAAACAGGTGGTTTTTAGGTACAGTCCCGATTCACATGGAGGCAATGAGCGATAGGAGGGGATTCGTCTCTCCCGGTATTGGGGGTTGATGTTGCGCTATGCACGACTGGCCATAACAGGAAATCCCTGGCCAGGGTTGCAGTGATATACTGGTAAGAGTTATCAGTAGTTTCACGAATGTTATGGACCCTACGTCGGCATGACTTATCAAGCTACTGCGGTCTGACGTTTACCACCCCTAGGCGAGATATGCAACATATCAGACGAACAGACCGGACTGTACGATAAGTGTTACTGGTTGGATTCACAGGAGTGTGAGCAGGCTTGCTCGTCGATCTTCTGATCGCTCAATACCCGGGTGGCCGTTACATTTAGCAGACCGCTTGCGGTTGTGGGTGTTTGATATGATCATCATCTGCTGCCGGCGTATTGACGAGTCTTTAGAGTCCTACACAGAGGTTCCCTGGCTCAAGCAAAACGAAATAGGAGCGCATATGAGATATGTGCAGGACCGAGAATAATGCGTGTATGTGATACCGTATTACATTCTCGCGATGAATGTATCGATTGGTTGTATGCGATATAACCTAGTTATCGAATCGAAGATTGATTCGATAAGCCGATACATTGGATACTAGTCGGTTATATGCGATATGACCGGATCTTTAAATCAAGTATTGATTTAATGATTTAATGTATAATTATATATTTGATATATTACTTTGCATTAAATAGTATTGGTTCACTTTAAAAGGATTTTCTCACTTGAAATACACAAGTTGTATATGTGATATACTTTTGTGCACAAGATTGTATCATGTTTGATGATACATGCTAGTTTGGGTGTATGTTTAGTTTAAATCATGTTTAAGTGAATAGTTAGGGTTTTATAATCTTCTCTTGATTATTTAGTTTATTTATTTATTCATTTATTTGTTTATTTCCTTTTAAGGCAAGAAAAGAAATGGTTTTTTTTTTTTTGGATTTACTTGAAGCTTCATGAAGCTTTGAAAAAGTTCAACCATTTTTGTTTCTTTGCCTAACCTAACCATTCACCTAACCTTGGTTTATTCTCTACACATAACCATGGTTGGTCTATGATAAGTATTGATATTATTTTCTATTTGAAAAAAAAAACTCATCATATTCTTTCTTCATCATCTTCTTCTTCTTCAACAAATGAAGAAAGCTTGCCTCCATCAATGGCAACTTGTGAAAAAGAGTGAGAAATCCAATTCCAAAGTGAACCCACTTCCTATTTCTTCATCCTCTACCTCTTGCCAAGTAGTATAGGGTGTTTACTTCATAAGTTTCATGGCTTGGTGAAGTTGAAGCTTGATCTTGAGTTGCCTCGACGTAGATCGTCTTCGGCATCGAAGTCGACGACCTAGCCCGCCCATTTCTCCGATGAAGCCGATGCTAGAGTCATGGATTCGACTTGGACAGCGAGGGGACTTCATCACGGAGCCATGGAGATGGAGGACCGGATCTACAAAGGTTGTAGCCCCTTCCCTTTAGCTATAAATTCGTTTATCTGCATCGCATCACCTATACATCTAGTTAACGATCCGTATTAGGGTTTCTCGGCACCTGTAAAATTTAAATTGGCCATGTTTGATCACTTGTAAGACCTCTAGTGTGTGCCTAGGAACCCTACAGCTATTTCCTCCCTGTGGAGAAATTTGTGTTTTACGTGCATGGAGGTATACCCATTAGGCCTCTTATTTAGGGCGTATCCACATCCTATACCCGCCTAACTGATGTATGGTCGTGAAGAGAACCGGCCGAACATGTACCCGCAAGAACACCCAACTCCAACTCGGCCGCGAGTGAGGAAGAGCTTACCCCAGCAGAACATGCACGTCTGCTTAGAAGAGCCACTAGGGGGATTGATAGGTTGGTGGAGATGGTGACCAACTTGGATCACCGGGTGACAGAGATTGAACATGGCGTATCTACGCTGCTGGCGCGAGAGGAGCGTTCCCGTTCACATTCAAGAGGACGGTGAGGACATGTGCAGTGAGGGCACTACCTTTAGTAAGTTTGGGGGAGGAGGTGGTTTGTAAATAGTTATCATTGCATTGCATATTTTTTGTACATATTTTTTTCTTTTTCTTTCTTTGCATGTTTAATTCTGCATTGCATCTTTATAAAAAATTATAAAAATTAAAAAATGAAAATAGAAAAATAAAATATAAAAAAAGAAAAATAAAATTAAAAAATTAAAAAACTAAAAAGATAAAAAAAATTCAACTTGGCCATATTTGACTTAAGTTTGACAAGACGGTTAACTAGCTAGGAAAAACTAGATCCTAAACTTAGTAAATTAAAAACCCTAAAAATAGCCTTTCTTAAAGTTTAACGGTAGAAAATATATGTCCTTGTAGTTTATTTAGAAATAGGCAAATTTTGAGTTCAGTTCTTAGGCTAAGTCAAAATAAGGAAAGAGTATTGAAATTTTTATTTGAAGTGTAAGTCTGAAAAATAATTCTGAACCATTAGTCTAAATTCTGAAAATATACACCTTGAAACTTAGAATAGTAGAGGATACCTTGAATTGCTCTTGTCTAAAATCCTTAGTATGAGAAAAAAATTAAATAAAATTATAAGTGTGAATAAAGAGATATAAAAAAAAATGAACACTGGTTTTGTAATTACTTAAGGCTGCGTAAAATAAAAAATATATAGTGAGGATGCTTTATCACCTAGTGCCTTAGACCAACTGATTTGGGAGTCACTGCTAAAGCCTTAGGTATTACAAGACGAGGAATTACGGTTTAATGCGTAAACACATTTTGTAATCGGTCGTTAGTACCTCAAGAAGTATTAACGGTCGCATGAAGGATGTGCGAGCAATTTCATCTAAAATTCACCAACTAAAAGTACTTTGGACGATGGACAAGAATATGATAGCTAGAATTGAATTTCCAAGTGTAGGGGTGATACATACATACACGTAGGGGTATATGATTGGGGTTTTGATGAGAGATAGGAATGAAAGATAAGGCTTATATCTTCAGTAGAGATGATAAAAATTCCTAAGTTGAGATGGAACCTTAGAAGGAAAATTCAAAAGATGCTAAAAACTAAATAAATTTACAGAACATGTACAATCTTAAGTTAAATGATAAGTGAGTGTGAAAAATACGGGTTGATAATTTCTAAGTTAAAGATAATTGAATTTCTTGTTAGAACACCAAATTGAAGAATGAAAGTCAATAGGCCAAATTGATCGGATTTTGTGAGTAGTATCCGCTGAAAACCCTCAGTAGACAACACACCTCTAACTAGGGACACCTAGAGGTTTAACGGTTTGTTGCACGAGCTCAGTGCAATCGCGATTCCCTGCGCAAGTGAGGTTAGGTTTTTTCAAGAATAAATTGGCTTTGCTCGGGACGAGCAAAGGATAAGTTTGGGGGTATTTGTTCATATCAGAATTTTGCATTATTATGTTCCCCATTCTTAATCATATTGCAAATAAATTGGTTCTTTTGATCCATGTCTGCTAAATAGTTGCAGGTTATAGGTTCTCAGAACAATACAGTGAAATTCAGGAAAAGACGCTACAAATGTGAAACTACGACCAACAAGTAGATGAATCTGTATGATGCCTACCAGTTTAAGGAACAAACGAAGATCAGCGAACAATTCAATTGCACAAAATATAAGGGCAGCACAAGATTCAAGACTTCAACACGAAGCTAACGGTAAAAGTCCATAAATTCGGCACTGTTGGAAATCTGGAAGAAACTAGAAAAGATTCTGAAGAACCAAGTGAAGAATACAGAAGGAAAAAGCAATATGAAGTAGCCCTGAGAATATAAACTCAAGACCCCACTATATGGCTATGGATCCGTGACCAAACATGGCATTCCGCCGTGGATCCGCGGCCGTGCAGTGCACGTGTCGGTGCACGTATCGGTGGGTGTCGGTGCTTTGACCCGGCTTTCTTAGGGTAGTCTTATAATTTTAAATGTAGATCGGATGTAAACCATAGGGTTTCTCCTATCTATAAATAGGAAAGCCTACGGCCTCTTTTGGGGCATGCCTCTTTTTATTTTCTAGATTAAAATTTTCATTCCATTGTAATCGTCAAGAGTGCATCAATAAAAGTAAGTGTTTTTAATTTTTATCTTGTGTTCTGAATTTAATTTCTGAAGTTCTTATTATTTATCTGTCTTTATTTATCTGCAAGTTAATTAGGTTATTAAAATAAAAATTATAAAAATGAATTTCATCATAACCATCCTAATGAGTGAGTAGTTCCTCACTTGTTAGGGTTAGGATTGGGTAGGTTTGAGAGATGGAAACCTCTCACTCCTTTCTTACCCATACAATGTTTTAATTAGGACTCTATTTGAATCAAATACACACCGCTCACTACGGCACCCTATCCTACGAGATAGCGGTGATTCCTTAGCTAGACCGGATGTGGTTGATTTACATAGAGCTTGGGGCTAAGAGTTAAGAAAGGACGGACAAGCACCAAAAGGAAGAAACTACGTTTCTTCCTAGTCGTGCTAATCCCCTTTGTTGATTATTACCCTAACACCTATGTTCTTAATTAGGGCAAAGAAAGCATTGAGTAGAATTCTTTTTCCAAACTAACCTAATCCTAATCCTAGCAAGGCTTTAAATCAAATTAAATTCAATCTTAGTTTTTATAAAAATCAAAACCACCAGTTCTTTTGGACTTAACTCGTAAGAACTCTAAGAGATAACACGATTTCCCTGTGGACCGACCCGTACTCAACTGGCTAGCTACCAAGCGACACCGTTATTGATTGTGGTATTCTTTATTTCAAAACGCACATACAAAATCTCTCATCAATCATGTGGCATGTGCAATTTGGTGACTCATGGTCTTGTTTTTGGTGCTATGTCCTTTTAATTGATTGATTATTGGGTGAGATTGTGATGGGCGGAGAGAGAGGGCAGCCACATATTAGTGGGGTTAGCACTTGTGAAATATAGCACTCTCACATTATCAATCTCACACAATAGAAAGCTCTTCTTCTTCCTCTTTCTTCTTGAGCTCTCAATCTCCATTAATGGCATCTTCTTCAACCTCCATCCATACCATCTCATGTGTTGAGAATCAATGGATGCTTGAGACAAAATTATCACACACATTCTCTACTTCACCTTGGACATGTCAGCTAGCAAACTTCGTGTCCGAGTTGCTTCGTTTTGAAGCGGGAGCCCGTAAAAAGATTTCTTCATGTGGTACCCTTTTCGACGAGGAGACCGGAGATTGAGCGAGATCGGAGATGCCGCGAGGAGCTAGGGATGGTGGCTAAAGACCAAAGGACACGGATGGATCGGTATAGCCTTTCTATCATCTTTGTATTTAGTTAGTTTAGTGTTAATGGCACGATCCAGGTAAAAGTCTGCATTAGCGCCAGTTTATAAAAGTTTTTGTTCCGCGTTTAGCCTCGGATAGACGGCCGGGGCGCTACCGTAGACTTACAGATGAAAGGTTTGGGAATTACCAGTGAGCTACAAGCTATTTCTTGCTGTTCTTAAACAAGAATAACTTTTAAATTGTGCTCAGGCTTGCAAACTCCTTTCTGTACTTTAAGAAGAAAATTTTTGTACAGAAAATTCAGGGTCGTTACACCTTTAAGGCGGCAAAGATGTGCAAGGCAATTGTCAGATATGACTAGTAAGATCGCACACCGTGAGTAGATTATATCTACGAGTGGGAAAATCGGGTGGATGACGTATAGCACCCCCGTGAAACATAATGTTGTATTATCATTGAATTTGCATAAGATACATGCCGTGTATGTTTAGACGCGTCCGATATATAGTGTATTCCGTTAGTATCATGTAGTAGATTTATAATAGAAACACTTGGTAGAACACAAGCACAAATACTAATGATTGCCATGTACACAATCACGGACTCAAATGTTACACTACACATCATTAGTACTGTCATGCCACATAGAAAGCCATACTTACATATCATAGAAGAATTGACGTTATACTAGGATTATGTTATTATATGAGTTATATTGGGTGCATGTACGAAACTAGATATCCGTACTTATTGTCGTGCGAGTACACTACTGGGGTCCGTACTGGTCGCCGCTGTAGAGTGATTTTCGTCACCCCATTGAGATGGGAATATGCGTGCTTTTTAGGTGTGTACAAATTCCCAATGCCTAGGATAGACTGGGGTTTAATGAGTGTGGGGATCTGAATCTCCGGCAGTCGCGGACTAAGCTGACGTTAATTACCTTTCGCCTTTGGAGCGAGGGAACCTCCGATTGATGGGTAAAACAGGTCATGTGAACTGAATGTGCAGGCTACATGTGTTGTGTTTTGAAGGGGTCTTTAATGTATTGGGGACCTCGCAGAGTTTATATGGGTCCCACGGGATATGTTTTGAGTATGGAGCGTGTGGTAAAATGAGGGGTGAGAAGGTCCTAAGGTCGTGTGAGACAACAAGTGACCACTAGGCGCCAACGGGTCGCGTGCGTAGCGCGTGGCCGCTGGTCTCCAGTGGGTCACATGCCCTGCACGCAACCGTTGGGCGCCAGCGGGTCACGTGCACGGCACACGACCGCTGGAAACACCAGCAGAAGAAGGGGCTTAGCCCCTGGGCTGGAAGTTGAACTCCCGAGGGGTTTTGGAGTTAAACTCCTAAGAAAGAACTTGGATGTGAATTTGGAGTTAAACTCCCAAAGGCTTGGATTTGGAGTTAAACTCCTAAAATTTCTGAATTTAGAGTTAAACTCCTAAAGGATTTAGATCTTGGATGGTGAAAGGAGACCCTTTTTCGTCCTCTTTGAGCCCCAAACTTCCTGTAACAACTCCAATTTCAATGTACAGAAAAAAAATTAAAAGTTAATGTACAAATGGAGTATTTGCAATCCTGGGTACACTATAAGTATTTGTTTTTCTTTTGAACAGCAAGAAAGCACCTGTAGCTCATTGGTAAAGCCTTGCACTGCTGTGACATAGCCCCTGTGTTCGAATCCCCCCAGCCACATTATCTTTTTATTAAATTTTCTATTAATCTCTTAGAAGCCCAAGGGTTTACGCGTGTACTACAAGTAGAATGATAAGTTACAGAATAATCAAACATGTGTACGAGGGTATATGAATCGAGAGGGACACATGGCCAAATTTGCACCCTCCATCGTTGGATTTGGGCCGACGACGCTCATGTTGGAGACCGGCACCGCCGGGCCACCAGTAGGGGATTCTCCCCATCTCATCACCCGAGCACCCCTCGGCCTACCCCACTTCTCTCATGTTGTTTATTTTTTCTGCACACTTTCCAGAGAATTAAAATTTTACATTACTCCATGATTTAATGCATTTTAATTCTCAAATTCATACCCTAATCCTACCCTAAAAATACAACCCTATCCTTTCACATTCCTCATTGTGAAATCAAGTGCCAAAACTCTCCAAAATTCTCAAGTTCAAGAAGTTGTGCAAGTGGAGTTAGCAAAAGGCGAAGTTCCGAGGAGATTCCGGCGACGAAACGACGCCCCGACACTTTCCCTAGATTCCTTCTTCTCCCTTATAACCTTGTAGCCAGTAATTCCCCTCTCCACCTCTCTTTTTCTATTATAAAAACTTTCATTTTTAAAACTTGACGAAAGCAGAGTTAATCCGACTTCCGTTTCGTTTTTCTTTAAAAAATTCTAATTTTTCTTAAACCATCTAATACCATACTCTCATATAATGTTTAACAAACATTAACAAACACATTAAAACAAGTTTCATCTCAAAAGAATATTATATGCAACTTTTATCGTATTTTTACGGTAAAATACCATATACTTTACTTTCGACACAAATCAACATAATACTTATATTACCTTTAGACAACTCACGAGGTAAGGACCTACCTCATCACAACACACATATTGTACATAGCACGATTTACTTTTGGGCAATGTTTTTAGGAATATCACGAGTTACAATAAAATACCCTAAACTATTACAAAACCATTTCTTTAAAAAGAGTATTATCTAATTCCTTGCAATTACGCCTCTACAACCCATTTTGGGGAAGCCGTTTGGGATGGTGCGGGTTATCGCAAGTCCTCGGGCATAGTAGAGAGAGTTGCAGACCTCCGAAAGGAGCATTCGATCTCGATGGAATTATTAATGCTATTTTTAAGAAAATAAGATTTCTACAAAATAAATAAAATTTATTTTATTAAATATATATATGAATATTATCAAAAGATCTATTTTAAATATATTATATAAATATTCCATGTTTTCTAAATCAAAGGAATCACCATTACATGAAAGTACCCTCCAAATACAAAACAATTCCAATATTTCAATAAAACACCATATTCAATGAAAGCTAGGTTCTACTCACTAGAAATTTAACTTTTATAAAATATATATCTATGAAAACCCTAAAAACGATAATTAAATACTTTAGGTGTATTTTGAAAATGTATCAAAACCATTTTTACATAAAACCCTCTTAAGTTATACTAAATGACAATAAGGACCCCAGTAAATATAAGTTTAAGCGGGACCAATTCTCTTGAGCCTCAGGGAGCCGGAGAATGTGGGTGCTTGCCTATTGATCGCATGCTTTTGGCGTGTCAGATGTTCAAAGTTCTAAAGTTATAACCGCGATCAGGACGGTGTCGCTTTGCAGCTAGCCGGTTGAGCATGGGTCGATCCACAGGAAGATGGTTGTATGTCCGTTCTTGTCTTAGATGAGTCAATAAAGAATGTATATAAGTTTTGTTCAGTTCTATCCTAAGTGTTATATGCAAGTATAAAGTTGTTAAGAAAAAGATACGAAAGTGTAAGCTAAGGAAATCCGCACTCAAAACCTTTGAGCCGAGTCTTGACCAATTGAAGCTAGAGCAATCGACAACAACGTGGATTAGGGGATTTAAGCACGGTATTCGTGGAATCCGGCTTATTGACCCTTGTCCTTCCGTTCTTGTCTCTTGCTTTCGCCTCCGGCCAAACCGAACGCAACCGGTCGCGGTTAGGAATCATCGTTACCTTGGTAGGGTAGGGTGCCTAACGAAGCGCTTGCGTAATGTTTGGGCGAAGTTCAAAGGAAAATAACGGGAGAAGGAAATGAGCAAAGAAACATGAACTTACAATATCGTATTTGTTCTTAACAACACCATATTAACAACGAACCAAAAAGAGAGAACAAAAGAACAAAGAAAAGAAAAGATTACAAGTAAGTAAGTGCATGGAATTTAAAGTGCAAGAAAGTAAAGCAAGGTAATAAATTGCATGAATGTAAAAGAGCAAGAAAGAAAAGTGCAAGAAAGAAAAATACTACGAACCATGGAACAAGTTACACACCATGGGTTTAGTAACCCAAACTTAAACTTGCAAGCTCAATTAAGAGGTTGCAAGATCAAGAGAGCTATAAAAACCCAAGGTAAAATGAAGCACAAAAGAGACTTTATTCCTTCCAAAATGATACAACCCTTGAGATCAAGTACCAACCCTTAAACTTTCAAGCTCAATGAAGAGGTTGAAAGATCAAGAGAAAGCAAGGATCTCAAGGGGACTAAGCTAAAGAATGATACAATGTAACCCTCATCTTCATTTATCTTCCACTCAAAAAGCTCTCACTACAATTTTCATGGAGGAAAGAATGAAGTAGAAGAAGAAACTAAGCTAAATCCTAACAAAGAGAGAATGGAAATCAAGACATGAAGAAAAGACCTTTGGCTTGCACAAAACTGGGCTATTTATAGGCTGCGTGCTGAAACCCTAGGGCCACTTTCTGACCCTAGATGAAAAGACCAAACTACCCCCAGAAAATCGTGTGGTGCCGAGTCAACTCGGCCGCGGATCCACGGCCGAGTCACCCTATTGGCCGCGGATCCGCGGCCATGTGGGGGAATTGGGAAGTCTGGTTTTTTGTGTCTTCTTGTGTTGATTTCTTCTATTGTCCTTCATGTACCAAACTGCAAATTGCTTCAGATCTGCAACGGTCCAAAATGGCATCAAAAATAATACTTTTGACCTTTTCTCCCTCGAGCTCCGCGCACCCATTGATTCTTGTGCTGCCCTTCTCGTGCTCTGTGCTTGTCCGAGACACGAATGACCACTGTCATATGTCTTGTCTCTGGAACTGGTATGTGGCACTGGAAGGATACGGATGACCGAAACCCGGCTTTTATCTGCTGTCAACAAATGTTCTGTATTTTGGCGTAACAGTGGAGATTTTGTATCAATTGCGTTATTTTGGACTAGGAACCTGTAGCCTGTAAATATGTAGCAAACACGGATTAAAAGCACCTACCTATAAAAAAACAAGCGTAAGAATGGGCGGTAGCAAAAGCAATATTCTGGTATGAACACCTATCTAAGGTAGAAAATCTAACAAATGGTGTTATCAACACGGTAATTGTCTTGGAAAAAGACACAAATTCTGCTGTCCATGTGCAGCGGTTACCGATAATATCAAAACAAATTCAGGATTTCAATTTCTTTTCAAAGTGTCTGACTCAGACCGAGTCTCAATCTAATCAATCTGACTTGAATATGATTCAAGTATAAAACTACAATGCAAAACGAATTCATGAATCCGTCTATTCAATCTATATCAATCTATATTGACGGAACCGAACCATGGATATACTCCGTCTATATGACTATCCATTTATATCCATTCCGTTTACTGATATCATGATTTCGGCAAGTCATCCACCTATATAACAAAAAAATACAATCAATACAAAAGATATCGCAGGGTTTTTAAAGAGATAGATTGGTACGGAATGTGTTAGAAGTGGCACGAGACTGTAACCTTAATACACCTAGCCTGAACATCCATTGCCGTTGTACCGTGGCTGAACGGTTCCTTGTGCTCCGTATACCTTAGTCTCCGGAATAGTGGGACTCCTCTCGTATACACTGGCATATTCTGTACGAAGCTATAAACAATTGTATTAAAAATATAATCAAATATTACTAGTTATATTCTTTTTCGGTCTATTCTATCTTTACTCATCTTTGGGACTTACCGAGCGATTGTTCGCTGACGATATTCCTTTTCTTCTTTCTTTGGAATGTTGTCAAGTGATTTGGACGCGCTAGAGACCGAGCCCAGTACTGAGGACTTGCAGCAGTTTGCTATCGACCCAGAGCTGTAGGAGCTTGTACATACTTTTCATTTCAGTTATGCCATTGTTTAGGCATTGCTTTCTATTCATGTATTTACATTCCAGTTGTATTTGTAAAAGAATGTTTAATAAATAAAGTTGTTGTTCATTTTATTTCAAATCTCATGTGTACATTTACTTTATATTGCTTAGATACGCTTAGCGTGTTTATTTCTGAGTAAATACGTAGCGGGTCTCGCCACGTCCCCTTCTCGTACACCGGGAAGCGGGGCATGAAACTTCCCTAAAATGGGTTATTCTGAGATGGGTTCCTTCTTCCTCCTCTCTTTGTGTTGGATCTTGGGGAAAGGGGCATTGCGATTAAAAGTCCCCATTTTCGAGATTTGATGGGAGATCTGAGCTCCCCTTCGAGGGTTTTATGGTGAAAAACTATTTTTTTGGGGGGGGGGGGAAGAGTTAAACTCATGATTTAATTCAAAAAGAGAGAGAAGAAAGTTTAAAACCTTGAGGAAGGAGAATAAGGCACAGAACCCTAGAATTTTTGAGAAAATGAAAGTTCTTATTGATTTTCTCATTATGTTTGTTTTTTATAGACTACACACTTTACATATAACCCCATGGGCTTTTCTAAATGGCACTTGTACCTCCTCATGCCTCATGTGCTTATTTCTTTTTGCACATACACCATGGGGTTTACAAAATTTTGGCTTTTGGCCCATTTTTCATACATTTATTTAAAAAATTACATTAAACTAATTTATTGCTTCATTCTTTTTGTCATGGGACCGGTTCCTTCCATACTCGGTCTTAACTTGGGCTTGGACCCACTTGGCTTGGGCTTCAGCCCGCTTTCTTAGACTCGGGCCCACTTGTCTGGGGGTTGACTTTGACTTGGTCAACCGATATGTAATTTTTAACCCTAACAAAGTGCCCACATCAATAAATGCACGCAGCGTGTATGGGTTGTGTGCATGAAATTGATAGATCTTATTCTATATGTAGATTGATTTGGTTTGATTCCTCATAGAGGGTCGATGCTGCCTTTTTGCTACTTGGACGGTCGGTGTTGCCATTTTTTACGACTTGGATGGTCGGTGCTGCCATTTTTGCTATTTGGACGGTCAGTGCTGCCATTTTTGCGATTTAGACAGTCGATACTTTATTTGACTTGCTCCACTTCTTGCGGTGTCGGGATTGAAGTTGACTTGCTCTGCTTCTTACGGTATCGGGATTTAATTTGGCTTGCTCCGCTTTCTGCGGTGTTGGGATTGAAGTTGACTTGCTCCGATTTTTGCGGTGTCAGGATTGATTTTTTTCTGAGGTGGAGCTTGATTCCGCTGATGATGTGATTGGTTGTCTTGTTTGATTTGATTTTTTTTTTGGAGTTCCCTACCCGTTCAGCGGGACTTTTAACTTGGAAGCGCTGCCGGGTGAGAAGTTAATTTAATCTGATTAATTTCTTTCTTTTTTGGCGGGACTTTTGAATTTAAGAGGAACTTGGAATTTAGATTTTGTTTAGGATCAGTATTACTGCACTAGAATAATACCAAGAGCAACTTATCATTTATCCCGGGAGGACTTAGGATTTGGATTTTATGTTGGCATTAGCACCGCTATTACTGAAGCGTAGTGCCAGGAGCGACTCATCATTTGCCGTTGCCCGTTGGGGAGCGATGGCTTAGGAAACAGGTTTAGATCTCTATCACCTAAAGTTTTCAATTTCATGAGCCGTAATGGTTTCATAAAAGCATTTTCTCCCTACGAGTCGAGAGGTTCTCGCAGGTGTATGTTCTCTTCAGGAATCGTGAGGATTCTTAATTTTGTTGTTCCTTTGTGAGTCGTAAGGATCTCACGCAGGGATTTTCTCCTCACAAGATCGAGAGAACTTTGTGAGCGTATTTCATTTCTTTTCACGAGTTTGCACCCTTTCCGGTTTTCACAAACTCGCTGGCAGTCCTGCTGTTTTTACTTACGGAGCCTTTTCGGGTTTTCAACCGTGCCCGTTTTGCTTGTGGACATACCTTTTTTTTTTTATTTTTTATACATTGGTGGAGCTCCATCGTTGGTAGGATTCAGATATAGTCTCGCCGGTAAGACTTGGGAGAGATAGGGGTCGTTTCTGCCCGTGGATTGTATACGGTTTTACAGGATGTAAGATCCAGACCGTAGGGCCGATATGCTTAATTTGTCTACAACTTGGAGCATTCACGCATAGTATTTCTTGAGATATCGGCCAATGATGGGTGGCATGGGCCTTTCTCCCTCAGCATTTATCAGCTGGTAGGATCCTCCATCAAACACTTTCTCGATTACGTATGGTCTTTCCCAGTTTGGCTTGAATTTTCCCTCGGCATGTCGATTGGGGATGATCGGTCCTTTAAGGACCAACACCAATTCGTCTTTCTTAAAAGTATGGAGATGGGTTATCTTATCATAGGTCTGTGACATTTGGGCTCGGTACAGCTCCAGATTTTACTGTACTGCGAGTCTCTTTTCTTCGAGAGCGTCAAGTTCTTCAACCCGTAGGAGAACGTTTTTCTCTTCCATTAAATTGTGCCGAACGGCCATCCTGAGGCTTGGAATTTCGACTTCGAGGGCGAGGATTTCCTCCACTCTAAAGAGTAATGAATATGGAATGGATTGAGTTTGGGTGCGGTGCATGGTACGATATGCCCACAACGCCTCATGGAGTTTGAGATTCCAGCATCTTTTGTTGGCTGAAGCATTTTTCCTCAGGAGCTTGCATAGAATTTTATTGAAGGCTTCAACTAGCCCATTGGCTCTTGATTAGAGATGGAGGAATATCTCTAGTCTATCTTGTACTGTGTGGCGAACCTTGAGACTTTGAAACTCTTAAAAGAAGGCCCGTTATCAGAAATGATTCTTTTAGATATACCGAAGCGGTATAGAATATTATGCCGGAAGAACGTCAGAATATCTTCTGTCTTGACTTCTTTTAGCAGGACAGCTTCAGCCCATTTGGAGAAGTAGTCATTTGCGGCCAATATGAACCGGTGGCCTTTTGATGATGGGGGATCAATTGGGCCAATTATGTCAGTGCCCCAAACTTCGAAGGGCCATGACGCCATCGTATGATACAGCGGGTTGGGATGCTTGTAGATGAAGTCACCGTGAATTTAGTAGAGATGACACCTCTTCACGTGCTCTTTGCAATCCCTTATCATAGTAGGACAGTAATACCCAAGCCGTTTGATTTGCAGCCGCAATTTGGGGCCAGATTAGTGAGCTCCGTAGACGCCCGACTGAACTTCTTTCATGACTTTTCAGGCTTCGGCCGATGACAGACACCTGAGCCAGAGTTGGTCGTATGATCTGCGGTATAGAGTATTATTTACAAACGCATATCAGAGAGCACTCTTCTTCAGCTGAACCCTCGCACATTTTTCTTCAGACAGCTTGTCGTATCGGAGGTACTTAATGAAGTACTCTCTCCAATCGGGCTCGTCTTGAATGATCAGAGTTTCTTCGGTAGGATTGTTCTCTTGTTCTACGCTTTCTTCTTCTCGTAAAGAGACTGGGGGAAGAATTTGCTGGCTTCTGACTGTGATCAGGATTTCATCCATGTTGGGATCAGCCAGCTCTTTGGCTAAGCGAGCGAGTACGTCAGCTTTTCTGTTCAACGCCTTAAGAAGTCTCATTACTTCAATGTGGGTGAATTGTTTCATGAGTTCCACCACCCAGCTTCCGTATCGAGCTAACTTGGGCTTATATATCTTGTAGTCGCTGCTCACTTGGTTGACGACAAGCCAGGAGTCACCATAGACCCGTAGCCGAAGGACCTCCATTTCCATGGCGAGCTCCAAACCAGCTATTAGATCTTCATACTCAGCCTCGTTGTTTGTGCGAAGCTCGGTAAGAGCGAAAGAACGTCGTAGGGTTCGTCCCGATGGCCTGATGAACACCAAACCTATCCCCGCTTTTATCTCTGGGACACTTGATTTGCTGGAGGTACTTATTGGCGAGGCTCCATCGAAGTAGAGCTCCCAGCATGGCTCGTTATCCTCGAAGTGCAGCACTTGTTAGTCGGGTAACTCGCAATTTAGTGGTGACCCTTCTATTATGGGATGAGAAGCGAGAAAGTCGGTGAGGGCTTGCCCTTTTACCGCTTTCTGAGGAGTGTAGATTATGTCAAACTTAAGCAACATGACAGCCCATCTTGCCATTCTGCCGGTAAGGATTGTTTTGATCACTAAGTGTTTGAGCGGGTCGACTTTGGTGATCGGCTTAACCCTATGACCGAGAAAATAGTGCCTTGGCTTCTTCACGGCAAAGATCAGGGCCAGGCATTGCTTTTCTATTGGGGAATAGTTATGTTCTTCCCTGACTAATGTTTGACTGAGGTAGTAGAGGGCATTTTCTTTTCCGTCATCGTTATTTTGGGCAAAGAGCATGCTAAGTGACTCATCTAGCGCAACAATACAGAGAATCAACGGTTTATTTGGAATGGGAGTAGCAAGTATTAGAGGGTACAACAGATACTATTTGATACTTTCGAACGCCTCCTGACATTCGGCGTCCCAGACAAAAGGAGCTCCTTTCTTCATGTGCTTTGAGAAGGGCCTACATCTTCCCGATAAGTTCGAGATGAACCTTTGTATGTAAGTAAGCTTTCCTTGAAAGGATCTTAGCTGCGTCAGATTCTTCGAAGGAGGCATCTCCATGATGGCCTTTATCTTTGACGGATCAATTTCGATTCCCCGATGTCGGACTATAAAGCCTAAGAATTTTCCCGATGACATTCCAAAATCATACTTTAGAGGACTCATCTTCATATCGTGTTCCCTTAGTCTGGTAAAAACGGTCATGAGATCTTGGATGTGATCGGCCTTGGTTTTAGTCTTGATGACCAAATCATCAATATAACATTCGACGACTTTATGGATTATGTCATAAAAGATCTTGTTCATTGCCCTTTGATATGTGGCACCTGCGTTCTTCAGTCCAAACGACATCACTTTGTAATAGTATATACCGATCGAGGTTCGAAATGTTGTATACTTCTCATCTTCAGGAGATATTTTTATATGATTGAACCCAGACGAACCATCCATGAAGGTGAATAGCTCATAATTTGTTCGACCATCATTTCCATGACCGGAAGCGGGAAATCATCTTTAGGAAATGCCTTGTTAAAGTATCTGAAATCGATGCAGACTCGGATTTTTCCATTATTCTTCTTCACTAGAACGATGCATGCGATCGAATCCACAAATTTCTCTTCTCTGATGAAGCCGGCATCGATGAGTTTCTTGGTTTTCTCGATGACCTTTTCTTCCAGTTCTCTTCTCATTCTTCGAGGAGCTTGTTTGACTGGCTTGGTATCAGGGGATATAACCAATTTATGCACAACCATTTCAGAAGAGAGGCCTGGCATTTCTTTGTACATCCATGCGAAGCAATCAACAAACTCATGCAGCAGGGCGATTATCTACTCTTTCATTCCCTCTGACAGGAGTGAGCTGATGTTGGTCGGCATTGGATTATCAGGCATTCACAAATCAACCTCGGTTATCTTGTTGAAGGTTGCTTGTCCGCCATCTTCGAGCTCTCAAAGGGCTTCTTCTGGCTTAGGTAGCTCATCGTCATCATTTGACTTTCCGCTGGCTTCACTAACATGGATCATGTAGCATGCCTTGACGTCAGGTTGAATGAAACCTATGCCCCGTCTATCTGGGATTCATCCATCGAAGAGTGTTCGGACCTGAGCCGGATGCCATAGCCCCTCATAAAACTTTGCTTCGGAGTTCGTTTGATATAACCGACATCTGCAATTTTTAAAATATTCCTACATCTCAGGCGCATAATATTTAGGATTGAGGACGGCTCTTATGTCTTTTTCATAGGGAAGGCATGTCATGGACAAATCGTCCGGGTGCATGATAGGAATTGACCCATAATGCCCTTTTGTCTACTCTTTCCTCAGGGGACGTAGAAGGTTTTCAGCTGGTTCATGGTGGAGACTGATAATGCATTGAGCTCTTTGAATATTTGCTCCGTCACCCTTATGATAGCTAGGGATCTTTCTGTAACTTCGAAGGTTTCTTTTACCTTCGTTTTTTGCATGAAAGCCCAATCTGCACAACCATTGCAAGACGGGTCCTCTCTTCTTCTGATTCTTCAATGTCACTGCTTAAACGAGGGCAAATTTTGCTGCCAGATGGGCCTTTAATATCAGCCTCGTCCGTATTGCTACCGAAATGAGGGCGGGTTTTACGGAAGGACGGACTTCCAGCATCGGACTCATCAGTGTCACTGCCGAAACACAGATGCACTTAGGGGTTTTTCTTTTGAAAGTGACAGTCGGCTTAGATTTGCTTTTCAGTTTAAGGGTCGTTCTATCCTCGGTCAGTTGTGGCTTAGCATTTTAGGGGTTCATAAAGTGCTGGGAATCTTCATATCGGACTTCATGCACATCGAATGGCTGGATGTCTCCGTCAATGCGTTTTTCTTCGCCATTTTTAGATACTTCATGCATTGATGGAGAGTTGACGGAACGATGCCGTAATCATGGAGCCACAGCCGTCCCAAGAGAATCTTATAAGACGTGTAACCGTCGATCACGTATATTTTAGCTTTAGTTTGTAGATCCCCGAATTTAATTGGCAGAGCTATGGACCCTAGAACTTGATGGCAGTTTTGATTGAAACCTTGGATGACTATCTTTTCCCTTGACAGGTGTCGGACGTTCATTGACAGACTCTTCAGAATTCGCATGTTCATGATGTTCACTGAGGACCCCAGATCAATCAATATGCGATTAATCTGTTCGCCGTCGCTGTACCTTGTCGCGTAAAGCGGTCTGTTGTCCTCAACTGTTCCCAGTAACAGGTCTTCATCCTTGAAATGAGCCTGATACCACTCGAGGTTTTGTAGGGAATGAATGAGAACATCTCTGAGCTCTTTAGATAGGACCAGATCATCATATATGCTTAAGAGAGACGGAAGCTTCCGGAGGTGAGCCAAGACATTGTAATCTACCAGAGAAGAACTCGAATCTTCATGAGTCGACTCTACGCCGTTTTCTTCATTAGAGACTTGTTTTTCCTTCTCTTTCGGGGCGTTACCTTACTTTGTGTAGGTTACCCAAGACGGCAGCAAGGTTTTGGGAGGCATCGTCCATGCCAAAATAAAATTTTGTCGTTTTATCTAATCCTAAACATAGATCGTTTACTAGAAACAATACGGAATCTAAAGCAAACACTTTGCAAATGAAAAGTGAACAAGGAATACAACCTTTGTAGACCGGTCCTTTACTTCAATAGCTCCGTGTAGAAGTCCCTTTCGCTGCGATCGTAAACTCTGGACTCCAAAGAGGCTCCACGAAGAAACGAATGTGACTTCGAGGCCGAAGATGATCTACGTCGAGAAGACACTAACTCAAGCTATTCCTTCACTTGGTCTTGAACTTTATGAAGAGAACACCCTATACTGCATGGCAAGTAGTAGAGGATGAAGAAGTAGGAAGTGGGATCACTTTAGAATTGATTTTCTCACACTTTTTCTCATAACTCCATTAGAGCTAGAAAGCTTTTTGAGGAGGAGAAAGAAGAAGAAGCTGAACTCATCTCAATAATTCATCCAAATGAATTATGTAACCATGGATGAGTTAAAGCTATCATGCTTAACTCATGCAGAGAATAAACCATACACTATGGTTAAGGTTTGGGTTTGATAATATCTTATGGAATGACAAAAGAGTTGACTTTGTCAAAGTTTCTACAAGCTTCATGAAAGCTTGACAACTTTGACTAAGTTATTCTCTTTTGTTATTCTTAAGACATAAACAAAACCCTAATTTAACCTAATCATGGTATAAGTCTTATACACCCATCTTGTATGTATCATCAAGCATGATACAAACATGTACACTTGCATATAACACATATAAACAATGTGCACAATCAAGTGAGAAAATAAATCTTAAGTAAGCTAATACTAGTTAATGTAATGTAATATATCAAATATATAATTATACATTAAATTATTAAATCAACTTTGATTTAATAATCCGGCTTGTTTAACCCAATCAGAGCAAAGCTCTGTTCAAATTCCAAGATGGGAAAAGAAGCAATGCTTCTGTTTTCCTCCAATCAGAGCAAAACTCTGTCTTGAAAATTAAAGTGAGAATTAAAGTTAAAATAAATGAAGCAACGCTTCAGATCCCCTGCGCTGCGAGCAGAGCGCCACGTATCAAAATCAGACACGTTAGCGCAGGGAGCACAGCGCCCAAGGCAGCGCACCCAATAAGAGCAAAGCTCTGTTGAAAATTCAAACCTTAATTAATTGAAGCAACGCTTCAGCTGGCCTGCGCTATGCGCTGCACGCCACGTGGCAGCGCAGTTGCGCTCCGCTGTGCGCTGCGCTGTGCGCTGCGCGACACGTGTCAGCGCAGTTGCGCTGTGCTGTGCGCTGCTTGACAAGTGTCAGCGCAGTTGCGCAAGCGTAGTTGCGCTGCGCGACGCGTGTCAGCGCAGATGCGCTAGCGCAGTTGCGCTGTGCTTTGCGCTGCGCGACGCGTGTCAGGGCAGACGCGCTAGCGCAGTGACTTTTGCGCCAAACAGAATTAAGATTTTAAAGAAATCTTTCCGTTCTTGTTAAAACAAGAAGATTTTCTTCTGTAAAACAGAGGCCCTTGGATCAAAGATCCAACGGTGAGGAAGATTTCCCAAATCACTCAGAGAAAGATCTCTTTAACAAATTTAACTAATTTATGTGCACTATAGAAAGGACCCTAGACCACAATTCAAAGGCATCAACATTTGGTGAGAAATCAAAAATTCCAAATAGAGAGAACTCTGAAGAAATCTCAAGAGTAAAAAAGGCAAAAACCTTTAAAAGAGAAGAATTTCTTCTAATAGATCATTGATCTAAGAACAAGATCAAAGATCTTCAATAAAAAAAAATATAAAAACAGTGCTTTGCACTTTTCATGAACCTTTGGTTCTCTGAGATAAGAAAAAACAAGAGAAACTTGTTTTCTTTGATCTAAATTAGATCAAGAAAGCAAACAGTGCTTTGCACTTCTGTTAAAGACCTTTTGGTCTTTGAATCTAAAAGATTCTCAAGTTTATAGTGCCTTGCACTTGCAAACTGCGCTGTTGCGCTCCGGGGAGAGCGCCACGTGTCAACATCTGAACCACTTGCGCTATGCTCTTTAAAGTAGAGCTTTGCTCTCTGTAATTGGCGCAACTCACCAGAGTGCGCCACGTGTCAGCAGCGCAAGCGCAGCGCACTTGCGCAGCGCACTGTGCTTGCATGACACGTGTCGTCACCACAAGCGCTTGCGCTCTCTGATTGGCGCTAAGCGCCTAAGAATGCAATGCATTTCTTTTGCTAAAGGGCCAGGCCCAAGTCAAAAAGACCTAACAGGCCTAAATAAATTGCAAAGCAATAAAAAGGGGAGAGCCCAAGTAAAATTGATGCTCTGCATCACTTATATATGGGCAGAGCCCAAAACAAATTGATGCTTTGCATCCTTTATGGGTAGAGCCCAAATAAAAATAAAAGGAAATGCAATGCAAAAGCAAATGAAATGTTGAACATTTTCAACTGGACTTAGCCCAATCGTGGCCGTAAGTCCTCAAATTAAATTGACTGAGCACGGTTGCTCTCCTAAATCAATTTACATCTGGTTCGAGGGTACATCTCGGAACTCCTCTGACACTTATCGTTGTAATCCTTCAACGACGTCAGAGAGGTGACGGGTCCCGACGACCACACATCAATATGGACCGAAACATCCTTAAACTAATGGTGGACCGAAACGTCCCTAAACTAATATTGGACCGAAACGTCCCTAAACTAATATCGGACAACCACGTCCCTAAACTGGCGATGGACCACCACGTCCCTAAACTGGAATATGGACCACCACGTCCCTAAACTAGAACAATAGAGCCTCCAAATGCTCTTTTACCGGATAAACGGTCTCGTTTAAGTTGATCTTAGCCCCAAACACGGCTAACGTATCCTTAAACATTTAAATGGACTATAAAACTCCAAATCGACTTTTGTTCAAGGGTACATCTCCGAACTCCTCTGACACCCATCGTTGTAATCCCTCAACGACGTCAGAGAGGTGACGGGTCCCGACGGCTATATATTAAATGGACCACTACGTCCTTAAACTGGAAATGGATCTAGACGATCCCGTTAAGTTGATCTTAGTCTCAAATCAGACTAACGTATCCTTAACGAACGTTTAAGTTGATCTTAGTCTCAAATGCGGCTAACGTATTCTTAAACTAAAAACACCAAACCCAAATCTAAGTAAATACGGATTTGGACTAATCCACGTCTTACAGGCGACAGCATTACTCAGTCTCCGTATACAATCCACGGGCAACCACAAACAAAACAAACACCCACGACACGAAGTGAAATTCTGGAGAAGGAGAAAGTTGTTACCGCGATGCGGTAGCGTAATTAACTGCAGGGGCTTGCGCCTGCAGGGAAAAGCGTCCCCACAATCAAAAACCCCTCAAGCGAGGGGGAATCTGATGAAGTCTGCTACATCGGCCGCATCCGTCTAAACCTCCGATATACGGTGCCATAAATCAACTTGGTATCTTCGGAGAGGTGGACAGATAAAACCATATAGCATCTGCCCCGAATCTCAGGCCAGACGTCCTCACGTCGTCGCCGCCGCCATTCGGAGGGGAACAGATTCTAGCACGCCCGGTGGGACCTTTTCCTCTTTCCACTCCACACTTCGTGTGTCGTGTTCGCGAGCAAATCGCGGTTTGCTGTGGTTGCATGTGGATTCGAGGTACTAAGATTTTGTGTCTTGCTCCGTGCAGAAAACAGAAGATCAATGACTTCAAACTGCACTACCTACAACTGCAACCTCGCTTCGTCTCTGTTGGAGGAGTGACTTATGGGCCCCAAGCGGCCTCCCTTTTCAAGATGCCAGTGGAGCAAGTAACTCAAGCCACCACTAGATTATTCTTCGGGACCATGCTCCCACCAATGAGCTTCAATACCCCAATGACGGTACAAGAAGCCCTAAAGAAGTCGGTCTTTGACCAACTTACCACTGCCGCGACCCCTCTCAACGGGTCGCCCAACTCCATTGTCTCAGTTTTTAACGGACTAGACCAGAGCTCCAACGGGCCCATAAAGAATCCTGCAATACTAGAAGGCGTTATCCCAAAGCGGATAGCCATCCCTACTCCTGTTCTCGGCGAAATCACCAAGGTTGCTTCCCCTACTCGGAAGTCTGCTTTTAATAGGTTGGCCATCCCCATTCAACGAACGTCGGTCTTTAAGAGGCCGGTACCAGCAGATTCTGACCAACGCAGGGGGCATGAGGAGGTCACCCCTATAGCTGAAACAACTCCATCAGCACGACATGCTCGACGTCGCTACTGGCGCCGAGTGAGGAAGGCTGGGGGCAACTCCCCCTCTGGATTTACTCCTCCAACTCTAACGGTGGGGATCGATGCTGCTGTTCCAACCGGCAATAGCTTTGAATTGCTGAACTCGGTGCGCAAAAACTCTCCTACTGCGATGTTGAAGCGAACTCCTTCACCTGTGAAGAATATTCCAGAGAAAAAGTTAGAGCAGCCCCCTCAACGGCTGTCCTGTAAAATTTACAAGGTCTGGCGACAGGTCCAGGAGTCGGTGATTGAGGAAAACTATCTCCACCGACAGAAAAGGATGGATTCGGCAAGAGAAAGATTACTCTGTCAGGCCAGAAGAAGCAACGGCTACTCGGGTGTCTACTGCAGCGACACCCTCAACGCCAATCACTCAAAAGAGAAGGAGGCTGCAAAAAGCCCCTGTGAACAAGGCATACCGTAAAAGCGCTGAACACAAACGCACCAAGTCTGGGGGCATGGTAGTGCACACAGTTTATATGGCTTCCGGAAAGGTGGAAAGCCGTGCTTTGACGGGCCACCGACCGCTCACCCGATCCGTGACGAAAGCCCAAGAGCAACAACAAAAGCTTCAGGAAATGATGACTGCAATGGCCGCACTCACTGGGCCAAAAGAAAGCTCTGAAACGTCTTCGGATGAGCGTCAAGAATAAGAAACTGACGCTGAGTTTCTTCACCGGATATTGGAGAAGAAGGATAAAGAGGCTGCGGAACAAGCGGCCAGCATAAAGAAAATGGCCCTCCTCTTCCAATATATGGTAGGGATGAGTTACAGCCAGACCCTCCAGCTGAAGACCCTCCAATCATTGTTGAAGATGACGGAGGGGAGACATCTAATCCTCCGCCGGCTATTTCAGCAGCCAAAGATGAAACCATTTCCAAGGCCGCGCTAGACGATTATATAGCTCAGCAAATACGGGTTCATCAGGCGAATGAAGCGGCTGGGCAAATTGTTAGAACCGGACGACCATATCCGAGTTGGTATGACCAGATCAGTTACCCGTCGGGATATACGATCCCTAAGTTCCACGTATATAAAGGGACAGGGAATCCACATCAGCACGTCGCTCAATTCAGGGCCTTATGCGGCAACACCGGAGGCGACGACAAACTGCTGCTTCGCCAATTCGTCGGCAGCTTAGCAGAAACGGCCTTCGAATGGTATTCAGAGCTACCTAACGACTCCGTTAAAACATTTGCGGAAATGGAGCTACTATGTACACAAAGATTCGCGAGTGCTAGTGAACGCACCCCGATAACAACACTGATAAATGCAAGGATAAGGCCAGGCGAAACATGGGTTCAATACGCAACACGATGGCGGAACATGTGGTCGAAATGCGAACAACGCATCGAAGAAGCACCTGCGGTAGGCATGTTCGTGGGCACTCTCGATCCGCAAGCGAGCATCTCGCAATTCATGATGTTCTTCAGGCCGACCACCTTCCAGGCCCTGATCGACAAGTTAGCCCAAATGGACCAGATGGGCCATGGACCGTCTCATCCAAAACCAGATTCTCGAAATGAGAAAGGAAAAGGGAAAGCGATCGTCATCGCCAATGCTCAACAACAGCCGAGCAACTCAAAGCCGGTCGTTCGCCAAAATAGCGCGCGTCCACGCCCATCCCTCGAGGAGAGACTGAGACGTCCTTACTCGTTTCCTCATAATAAAACGAGAAGACTGTTCGAGCTAGCAGTGCGCAACAGACTCATCAATCTGCCGAGTCCAAAACGTCCGTTGCAGCCGGGCGATCTCAATAATCCCAATTATTACCCTTACCACCAAACGGTAAGTCACCCGATCGAGGATTGTTTCGTCTTTAAGGGATGGATCGAGGATCAGTACCTACAAGGCAAGTTCACGCTATCTGAAAACTGGAAGATGAACCCGCCACAGCCGCATACTCTAAAGAAAACGGACACGCCGGGGGCAACTTGTTCTTTTGTCGAGGACGAAAATGATGGAGAAAATTCATCAGATGAATCCAAGGACTACGTAGGGACTTGTCATGTGATTTCTCATTCACTGACGGATGATGAGGAGGCTCCTTGCGCTGAGAAACCAATGGCGAACCCTGAGCCAGAGATTCTAGAGCCATCAGATGAGTTGATCGATGTCTTCCTAAATGAAATTCGTCTGAAAGCAAAAGCCAATCAAGAGCGTGAGATAGCCATACTGGAAAAAGCCAAGGCATTCCCGTCAAATCAAAAGCCATCCCATGTGGATAAAAACAAATTCAAGACGAAGAAAAGGTTCGCCAAAGCTCTATCAGTGGGAATGAAGCTACCGCCCTCTGAAGAAAATACTCTCGCTAAGGTAGAGATGCACCCTAACTTCTGTTTATATCATCAGAAGATCATACATCCTACCGAAGACTGCGAATCCTTTAACTGTTGGTGGCAAGGGTATGTCGCTCAAAAGCAACACTTTGACAGGACAAAATGTGAAGCTCATAGATGTCGAAAAAATGCGATAGATGAGCGCAAAAGAGCCGCCGACGATTGTCATATAGCCGACTCCAAGGGATCACAAATTATCACCTTTGGAAGCGACTCTGACGAAGAAGCTGCCCCCAACCCATACCTCGGGGAGTCTATTTCAAAAATGAAAGAATTAAGGAGCTGCGAGAACGTTCAGCCGTGCAATCGCACGCTATTCGAAAAAAATCTCGGCCCTGTAAACAAAGGATCGAGCAACAAGGATAAAGGGAAGGGGAAAATGACCCTCATCGCCAACACTCAACAACAATCGAGTGGCCCTAGACCGGTTGTTTGCCGAAACAACAAGCGGCAACCCCTCCAGGAAAGGTTGAAACGGCCTTACTCGTTTCCGCAAGATAAAACAAGGGGACTGTTCGAGATGGTAGTACGTGACAGACTCATCAATCTGCCGAGTCCAAAACGTCCGTTACGGCCAGGAGATGTTAACGCTCTCAATTATTGCCCTTACCACCAAACGGTAGGTCATCTGATCGAGGATTGCTACGTCTTCAAGAATTGGGTCGAAGGCCGATACCAACAGGGCAAGTTCGCGTTGTCCGAAAACTGGAAGGTGAACCCGCCACAACCGCACGCTCTGAAAAAGATGGATTCGCTGGGAGCATCATGCTCATTCATAAGGAAAGCCCCATAGACCGAAAAGTCAGTAAACTAGAGATTCGCCTCAAATACGGCGATGACGGACCGAAACGTCCTTAAACTAATAACGGACCGAAACGTCCTAAAACTAGCTGACGACCGAAACGTCTTTAAACTACTACCGCAGCATCCTCAGGCTGACGTAAAAAAAACGGTAAGTCCATACGCAAAATGAGCACGGATGAAAACCCGAAAGGGCTCCGTGAGTAAAAACAGCAGGGCTACCGGCGAGAGTTTGTGAAAACCCGAAAGGGCGCAACCTCGTTTAAAAAAAAAGAATAAAAAAAAGAGAATAAAAAAAAGAAGATGGTATGTCCATAAGCAAAATGGGCACGGATGAAAACCCGAAAGGGCTCCGTGAGTAAAATTAGCAGGGCTACTGGCGAGAGTTTGTGAAAACCCGAAAGGGCGCAACCTCGTTTAAAAAAAAAAGAATAAAAAAAGAGAATAAAAAGAAGAAGACGGTATGTCCATAAGAAAAATGGGCACGGATGAAAACCCGAAAGGGCTCCGTGAGTAAAAACAGCATGGCTACCGGCGAGTGTTTGTGAAAACCCGAAAGAGCGCAAGCTCGTTAAGAGACACTTGCAGGGTCCTCTCGACCTTGTAAGGAGAAACCACCCGTGTTAGATCCTCACGACTCACAAGGGAGCAACACACTTAGGGATCCTCACGATTCCTAAGGAGAAAATACACTTGCGAGATCCTCACGACTCGCAAGGAGAACTCTCTTATGGGACCCTCACGGCTCATAAGATTTGAAAGTCTTAAGTTACAGAGACCTGAACCTGTTCTTAAGCAACTCCCACAACCTTCGATATTGCCCTACAAGTGGCTCAATACTGACCTTTGTATACAATCCACGGGCGCGAAAAAACATTTCCCTAACCAAGTCCCATCCGTGACTGGGGATATGTTCGCACGATGAACGACCCTTGTAAGTCCTCTCGACTTATAAGGAGAAAACCCTTTGGTAAGATCCTTACGACTTACAAGGGAATAGACACTTAGGAATCCTCACGATTCCTAAGGAGAAAACACACCTACGAGATCCTCACGACTCGCAGGGAGAAATACCTTTGTGAGACCCTTACGGCTCATAATGTCAAAAGCCTTAGTCGACAGGATCCTAACCCTGTTTACTAAGCCACCTTTATTCGATATCGACGATGGCAAATGATGATTCGCTCCTGGAAATATCCCAGTTGTAGCGATCCTGATGCCTAAACCGGTATCAAATTCCAAGTCCTTTCATGGCAAATGATGATTCGCTCCTGGCAATATTCCAGTCGTAGCGATGCTGATGCTAAGATTGGCATCAGATTCCAAGTTCCACACTCGCGATAAAAAAAATCAGCGAGCCAAAAAAAAAACAGCAGCCGAAATGATTGGGCAACTTGCAATAAAAAGCAGCGAGTAAAAATAAAAATAGCCGAAATGATTGGGCGCCGCGAAAAATAGCCGAAAGGATTGGGCAATCGCGACCTTCGCGATATAAAAGCTGAAATGATCAAGCATCGGAAAAAAAAATGATGAATGAAACTTATGCCCTACAGGTGAGATCACATTGATCCCTGTACGCAATCCAAGGGCGCAAACAAAGAGGGAACCATATCTTCCCAACAGGCTCCATCAGAAAGCGAAGCCAAATCTCGACGGTTCATAGACAACCTCGACATTTGTCGCGATGTTGCAGACACAATATCAACAAACGAAGCAAAGGAAGATCCCTAGCTTCAGGGTTTCAACATCGACAACTTAGAGGTCACCAACGGCGTTTCTCCTCAGCCTCTCAAGATGCGGATACAACGCCAACAAAAGACCCCACGGTCGAAACAAAGCGAAGCGACGGCAAAATCCCAGCTTCGTTTCAACAATCGTCTCGATACAGCAGACGAGATGTTAACAACGGCGTTTCTCCTCATCCTCTCAAGATGCGGATACAACGCCAACGAAAGATGCAATAATCAAAACAAACGGAGCCACGGCAAAATCCTAGCTCCACCCCGACGTTCGTCTCGATACAGTAGACAAGATGTTACCCCAGCGTTCTTCTTCCAGCAAGGATCAGACGCAACAATCAAAACAAACGGAGCCACGGTAAAATCCCAGCTCCACCCCGATGTTCTTCTCGATACAGTAGACAAGATGTCACCCCAGCGTTCTTCTTCCAGCAAGGATCAGACGCAACAATCAAAACAAACGGAGCCACGGCAAAATCCCAGCTCCACCCCGACGTTCGTCTCGATACAGTAGACAAGATGTCACCCTAGCGTTCTTCTTCCAGCAAGGATCAGACGCAATAATCAAAACAAACGGAGCCACGGCAAAATCCCAGCTCCACCTCGGCATTTCGTCTCGATACAGCAGACAAGATGTCAACCCAACGTTCTTCATCCAGTCAGGATCGGACGCCACAATTAAACAAGCGGAGCCACGGCAAAATCCCTAGTTCCAAACCTCAATGGTTCACCAGCAACCTAGATACAACCGTGACATTCGTCTCGATACAGCAGACGTGATGCCAGCAAAACGAAGCAAAGGCCAAATTCCTAGCTTCAGGGTCTTGACGGCAACTCACATAAAACCTGAAAGACTATCGGAGATCATCCCACACCAGTGCGGAGTGGTTATGACTCATCGGGGCTCACCAAAATGAGCCTAACCTCAAGTAAAAAGTGGCATGGCAAATTCCTAACGCTTGCTCTTCCGATGGTCAAACTTCCTAGGAAGATTCCTTGAAGACGTCTTGTCCAGCCCCCGAAGGGATCAGAGACACGGCAGTCGCAGGGCTACTCGAACAGCACAATTGCCTATCGAGGAATATATCAGCTTATGCGACGGTACGATGGCCAAAACACTAAGTACCATAGACCCTAACGGACTTCTGTCGTAAAGAGCAGAGGTTAAATGCGACGTTAGGATGTTCTTACGAGAAACGCTCGATTCGTCTCGACTTGTGAAGAAATTAATTTCTTTGCAAGAAATTCTTGAGGCGGCTCGACTCGTGAGATAAAGCCTTAGGCAGTGGGCATAAAAGAAGCCTGTTTCCTAAGCACTGGGACCCTGCAAGTCAGCCTAAAACGGTCTCTTGCATACTATTCACGGGTCTCACTCTCCAAAGTCGAGTTTCGACAAGGAGGGAAACAACCGCTTACGGGTCCTCTCGACTCGTAAGAGGGAAAAATTCTCTTATAGGATCCTTATGACTTATAAGGGAAAACACACTCAGGAATCCTCACGATTCCTAAGGAGAAAATACACCTACGAGATCCTCTCGATCCGTAGGGAGAAAAGTCTCTATGAGACCCTCACGACTCATAGAGTTGAAAAGTCTTAGGCGGCAGATCTGAACCTGCGACCTAAGCCATCGGTATCTCTTGGAGAAATTTAGATGCTCGCTCTATCATCTGTCAACCATGTTCACTAAGGAAATATGCGGATAATAAAAGAAAGAAGAAAGCGACAGAAAGAATATCTGATTGGCGTTGGATTAAACATTCGAGACACACTCATTCACGCACGTGCAAAAGACTCATAACGAAAAATAAGACAAGCTGGGATAAAACTTTTCCATTAATATTGCCAAAAATTCTTACAATCATAAAGAAATAAACGAGAAATATTATTACAATGGAATAACCTCAGATCCAGGGCACGGATTGAGGAAGTCAAAAGTAAGTCCATCCAGAGTTCTTCTGGCCTTTCTGATTATTCTTGTGCGCAGCCTCTCGTGCTCCTGTGTGTCAAGATCCTCGGCAAGCCCCCCCAGCCTTCGATAAGCAGCGACTATCGTCGTCTGCTGGAAAATTTGGTGTAGAATGTCGATGAGGCTATCTCGCCGTTTCTTCGAGATCAGCCCCGACAGGTACACTGAATGCACCTTGTCTTCGGCATCATCCAGCGCATTGAGCGGTAGGGCCTCGTGGAACCCCGGGAGTGCTCTCCAAATTGCTCTCAGCACGACTTTCAAGAGAGCAGAGTGGCGGGGGAGCAGCCAACCAGCACGTGCGTTCAAACGACCCATGACCTCCGCACACTGGGCGTTCGTAAACTCCTGGTCTTGTTGACGGCCCTGTACACGGATATCCTCATAGGTGATGAATCCATGCAGACTGTACAGACGCACCGCCATAACGCCTGAAGGAAACATCAATGGAAGATTAGCGATAAAAAAAGGAGGGACACAGAAAGTTAAAACTCCTCAAGAGCAATGCTCTACGAATAGGGGTGAAGCCTATCAAATTCAATAATAAGGGAAATTTAAAGAAAACCCCCGAGAACTCTGAGATCATTACTATTAATGATATAATCCATTAAATACAAAACTCCATTTTTAATTTTCATTATCTAAACTTTTAAGAGTTCATTTTTTTTAGATCAAAGAGATTTGTGTTTTTCCAAAGATGCAAAGTTCTGTTCATGGGTTAAGAAACCCTGAAATAAATTCCTAAGAGCAAGGCTCTATTTGGTGAAACCCCAAAAGGGTTTTCTTTAGATCAAAGATCTATGAGAGCAAAACTCTATTAATTAAAATTGATTTAAGTGAAGACTAATTCTTACTTAAATAGTTTCTGTTAAAGAAAATCTAACTCAAGGAGTTCTCGAAAGTAAGAGCAAAGCTCTGAAGACTTTGAAAATAAAAATCTTAAAGATGATAATCATCTGTGGAGGACCAAAGGTCCTATTTATATGCATCAAGTGCCCTTTCAACTTCCAAAAGTTGCCGCAACGGTTGGAATCCTACCATCGTTGCGCTTGCGTTTGGGGCCATGTAAGCATAACGGTGGGGGGTATTTGTTTACCCCAATCAGAGCAAAGCTCTGTTCAAATTCCAAGGTGGGAAAAGAAGCAATGCTTCTGTTTTCCTCCAATCAGAGCAAAGCTCTGTCTTTAAAATTAAAGTGAGAATTAAAGTTAAAATAAATGAAGCAACGCTTCAGATCCCCTGCGCTGCGCGCAGAGCGCCACGTGTCAAAATCAGACACGTTAGCGCAGGAAGCACAGCGCGCAAGGCAGCGCATCCAATCAGAGCAAAGCTTTGTTGAAAATTCAAACCTTAATTAATTGGAGCAACGCTTCAGCTGGCCTGTGCTATGCGCTGCACGCCACGTGGCAGCGCAGTGGCGCTGCGCTGTGCGCTGCGCGACACGTGTCAGCGCAGTTGCGCTAGCGCAGGTGCGCTGCGCGATACGTGTCAGCGCAGTTGCGCAAGCGTAGTTGCGCTGCGCTGTGCGCTGCGCAACGCGTGTCAGCGCAGATGCGTTAGCGCAGTTGCGCTACGCTTTGAGCTGCGCGATGCGTGTCAGCGCAGATGCGCTAGCGCAGTGACTTTTGTACCAAACAGAATTAAGATTTTAAAGAAATCTTTCTGTTCTAGTTAAAACAAGAAGATTTTCTTCTGTAAAACAGAGGCCCTTGGATCAAAGATCCAACGGTGAGGAAAATTCCCCAAATCACTCAGAGAAAAATCTCTTTAACAAATTTAACTAATTTATGGGCACTATAAAAAGGACCTTAGAACTCAATTAAAAGGCATCAACATTTGGTGAGAAATCAAAAATTCCAAATAGAGAGAACTCTGAAGAAATCTCAAGAGGAAAAAAGGTAAAAACCTTTAAAAGAGAAGAATTTCTTCTAATAGATCATTGATCTAAGAACAAGATCAATGATCTTCAATAAAAAAAAATATAAAAACAGTGCTTTGCACTTTTCATGAACCTTTGGTTCTCTGAGATAAGAAAAACAAGAGAAACTTCTTTTCTTTGATCTAAATTAGATCAAGAAAGCAAACAGTGCTTTGCACTTCTGTTAAAGACCTTTTGGTCCTTGAATCTAAAAGATTCTCAAGTTTATAGTGCCTTGCACTTGCAAACTGCGCTGTTGCGCTCCTAGGAGAGCGCCACGTGTCAACATCTGAACCACTTGCGCTATGCGCTTTAAAGTAGAGCTTTGCTCTCTGTAATTGGCGCAACTCTCCAGAGTGCGCCACGTGTCAGCAGCGCAAGCGCAGCACACTGCGCTTGCATGAAACGTGTCATCACCACAAGTGCTTGCGCTCTCTGATTGGCGCAAAGCGCCTAAGAATGCAATGCATTTCTTTTGCTAAAGGGCCAGGCCCAAGTCAAAAAGACCTAACAGGCCAAAATAAATTGCAAAGCAATAAAAAGGGGAGAGCCCAAGTAAAATTGATGCTCTGCATCATTTATAAATGGGCAGAGCCCAAAACAAATTGATGCTCTGCATCCTTTATGGGTAGAGCCCAAATAAAAATAAAAGGAAATGCAATGCAAAAAGCAAATGAAATGTTGACCATTTTCAACTGGACTTAGCCCAATCGTGGCCGTAAGTTCTCAAATTAAATTGACTGAGCACGGTTGTTCTCCTAAATCAATTTACATCCGGTTCGAGGGTACATCTCTGAACTCCTCTGACACTTATCGTTGTAATCCTTCAACGACGTCAGAGAGGTGACGGGTCCCGACGACCACACATCAATATGGACCGAAACGTCCTTAAACTAATGGTGGACCGAAACGTCCCTAAACTAATATTGGACCGAAATATCCTTAAACTAATATTGGACCGAAACATCCTTAAACTAATATCGGACCACCACGTCCCTAAACTGGCGATGGACCACCACGTCCCTAAACTGGTGATGGACCACCATGTCCCTAAACTGGAATATGGACCACCACGTCCCTAAACTGGAACAATAGAGCCTCCAAATGCTCTTTTACCGGATAAACGGTCTCGTTTAAGTTGATCTTAGCCCCAAATACGGCTAACGTATTCTTAAACATTCAAATGGACTATAAAACTCCAATTCGACTTTGGTTCAAGGGTACATCTCCGAACTCCTCTGACACCCATCGTTGTAATCCCTCAACGACGTCAGAGAGGTAACGGGTCCCGACTGCCATATATTAAATGGACCACTACGTCCTTAAACTGGAAATGGATCTAGACGATCCCATTAAGTTGATCTTAGTCTCAAATCAGACTAACGTATCCTTAACGAACGTTTAAGTTGATCTTAGTCTCAAATGTGGCTAACGTATCCTTAAACTAAAAACACCAAACCCAAATCTAAGTAAATACGGATTTGAACTAATCCACGTCCTATGGGCGACGGCATTACTCAGTCTCCGTATACAATCCACGGGCAACCACAAACAAAAAAAACACCCACGACACGAAGTGAAATTCCGGAGAAGGAGAAAGTTGTTGCCGCGATGCAGTAGCGTAATTAACTGCAGGGGCTTGCGCCTGCAGGGAAAAGCATCCCCACAATCAAAAACCCCTCAAGCGAGGGGGAATCTGATGAAGTCTGATTCATCGGCCGCATCCGTCTAAACCTCCGATATACGGTGCCATAAATCAACTTGGTATCTTCGGAGAGGTGGACGGATAAAACCATATAGCATCTGCCCCGAATCTCAGGCCAGACGTCCTCACGTCGTCGCCGCCGCCATTCGGAGGGGAACACGGCTATAACCGACTAATGTCATATGTAACAACTTATCGAATCAACACTTGATCCGATAACCCGGCTATATCGCATACAACCGATCAATGTTACTAATCGGCTGAATAGAATACGGTATCTCATATCGTATTAATCTCGGTCCCGCACATATCACATATATACTCCTGCTCTGTTTCGCTTGAGCCAGGAAACCCCTGTGTAGGACTCTAAAGACTCGTCAATACGCCGGCAGTAGGTGATGATCATATCAAACACCCACAAGCCGCAAGCGGTCTGCTAAACGTAACGGCCACCCGGGTATTGAGAGATCAGAAGATCTATAAGCAAGCCTGCTCACACTCCTATGAATCCAATCAGTAACACTACTGTACAGTCCGGTCTCTTCGTCTGATATGTTGCATAACTCGTCTAGGGGTGGTAAACGTCAGACCCTAGTAACTTGATAAGTCGTGTCGATATGAGGCATATAATGGGTCGAGAAACTACTGATAACACTTACCAGTATATCTCTGAAGCAGCTTTGTCCAAGGACTTGCTGTTATAGCCAATCGAGCACTGCGCAACATCAACTCCCTATACCGGGAGAGAGGAAACCCCTCCTATCGCTCATTGCCTCCATGTGACTCGGGACTGTACCTAAAAGCCACCGTTTTGCACGTTCTCTTGAACGCGTTAAGGTGGAAATCAAAGCAAAGTTGGAATCACACAAGACTCTATGACAATCTCGGGTCTACAGACTAACCTGTACCAGTGTCACCAGAGAACTGCCATCTGATGATAGGTATAATACCATCTGGGAGTTCTCGACAAGTCCGTCCAGTGTACCCAGTCTCTACTGAGCACCCGTATACTGTCTCTGATGTCAAACACTAATGGATATGGGATCATCCATCGCCCATCTACATGGGTCGAGAAGCTATACGCTAGTCTACTCTGGTATATCGATGCTTTATCTCGATACACCTACGACTAGGAACATTTGAAGGATGTACTTAGCGACTACTCTGTCCCCACTAGTATGATCTGCATCATAGTCCTGCTAGTCAAGTACTCATCCTAAGGGCTTTATCAACATGTAACATAGAGACAATCGGAGTACACGTTAAGATAAAAAGCAACCAAATAGCATACTATCATGTCGAGCAAGAAAGTCCTCCCTATATATGTCCAAGCATCCACTACAATATACATCGTATGTACAGTAATGGCCTCTAGGGCATACATATAACTAACAATCTCCCACTTGCACTAGGGCCATCTGTTGTAGTATCTCATACCCAACAATCAGCAGTGGTTGAAGTATCTCATACTCAACCATCCCATAAAAGTCTCTACTGGGAAATAGACCTTTGTGAGTGGATCCGCGTTGTTGTCCTCTGTGTCTACTTTCCTAACCTCGATCTCTCTGGAGATCAACCATCTACATAATCAGGTGATACTGCCTTAAGAATATGTCTGGATCTCTGATGGGACGGGGGTTCCTAGGCCAAAGCCACAACTCCATTGTCACACAATGGTAGGAACAAAGTTCATCTCATGAACTAATATACATCCAGACTACCGCTTTGGTAGCATCCTTGGTAGCAATGTATCCAGCCTTTATCGTCTAGTCTACTACGGTATATAGCTTGGAACTCTTCCAACATACCGTCCTTCCTTTGAGGGAAAATACAATGCCTGTGATTGACATTCAGTCGTCCTTACCTCCCTGGAAGCTATCCAGTGATTCTCTCCAGGATCGATTGATACCATCTCACTACACCTCGTGAGAATCCTAATATCCACATAGATCTATCTCATAGATCCATAACCCAGGATTTAGTAGGTATCACCTTGATCCTATATGGAGAATCTATGTGATAAGAGGAGATTGATCGAGTGTAGCATAGCAAACTCCTTTCCTATCAAGAGTATGTCATCTACGTACAATACGAGGATCACCACCATACTCCCTACTACCTTTTTGTATATACAAGGTTCATCAACTTTTTTGATGAAGTCAAACTCTTTGACTACCACATCAAAACAGTTGTTCCAACTCCGCGATTCCTGCTTTATCCCATAAAGCAACTTGCACACGTTTCCGTTGCTCCCACTGTCTACGAAGCCCTCTGACTGTGTACTTATAGAAGCTCTCTTCTAAATCATTATTTAGAAAAGCAGTCATGAAACCCAACCGCCAGATATCGTAGTCATGTTATGTAGCAGTGGCAAGTAGGATCTGGATGGACTTAAGCATAGGCACTAGAAAAGGTTTCATCATTATCCACACCTGGTCAATGACGAGATCCATTTACAACTAGTCTTAGCTTTGAAAGTCTCAACTTTTCCATGTACACCAAGTAATCTTCTCAAGATATACTTTCTCCTGATGGGGATTTATCCCTTCAGATAAAATAACCAAAGTCCATACTTTTTTGGTGTATATGGATTCCATCTCAGATCGCTAAGCATCCAGCCATTCTCACAGAGTCCCCACTCCTGATGGCCTGCTCGAAACTAGTTGGGTCATCATCTCATGATGCAATCCTCGCTCCCACTGTCATAAAGAAACCGAAGTACCTCTCAAGTGGATGAGGAACCCTACTAGATCAGCGGAGAGGCTGAGGTTTGTCGGAAGCTATTGAATCCTCCGGGTTTACCAAATCATCAGCTGCAGTTTGTATAGCTGGAACTCCTTCCAGTTCTACCTCATGACCAATAATTTCTTCACAAGAAATTCCCTTTCTAAAAAGGTAGCATGCTGAGAAACAAAACACCGTTTTCTCCTTAGTTTGGTAGAAGATATTCCCTTGCGTATGCTTGGGATATCCAACAAATTTCCACAGAACTGACCTTGCCTCGAGCTTGTCCGGATCATGCTTTTCACATAGGCCGGACAACCCCAAATCTTAACATCCTTAAGAGATGGGCTCTTCCCATACCATATCATATATGGAGTGCCTGATTTGATTGGAACCATATTCAATAGGTATGCAGCTTCACAAGTGCATAACTCCCAAAAGGAAATAGGTAACTCAGTAGTACTCATCATAGAGCACACCATATCACATAGGGTGTGATTGCTCCGCCCCGATATACCAACATGCTGTGGTGTATATGGAGGAGTAATGATTAGAGAGAATCTCATTCACCTTTAGAATAGTCCAGGAATCCGTGCTCAAGTATTCTCCTCCTTGATCACATCAAAGGACATAATACTTATACCCGTTTTTGGTTCTCTACTTCTAACTTATATTCTTTGAATTTCTCAAAAGCTTCAGACTTGTGTTTTATTAGGAACAAATGCACGAATCTTGAGAGATCATCAGTGAATGTAATGAAGTACAAAGAACCGGTCCTGGCATGTGTAAACAGGGGAACTGCATACATCATCATGTATCAATCCCAAGAGTTCACTAACTCTTTCTCTGTTTCCAATAAACGGAGCTATGGTCATCTAATCTTTATGACATGACTGGAAAGTTTCACAAGATGTAAGTTCAAACTGATTTAAATATGCATCTTTATGTAACTTCAGCTAGTCGGGTCGCATTGATATGACCTAGTCTACAATGCCTCAAGAAGGATTCTTTCATTTTTGAACTCTTCCTCTTGTGTGTGTTTTGTACGTTAAGAACTGTGGTTTGATTTAGAACGTATATGACTTTAGATAACGTGCCTGAACCGATCAACTCTTTATATAGGAAATGTTCAAAACATTATCCAACAATACAAAATTATATCCTTCTTTAAATAAAGAGACTGATAAGATGTTGTATATCAGGTTCGGTATCTAATAACATTCGTTCAGAATCAATGTATTTGGTAATACAGGGTGATAACTGCCAACAGACTTGGCTGCAACACTTGCATAATTTTTAACTCTTAAAACTTATCACCCGTTCTCAGTTCTCTACCTGTCTTATAGCCCGTGTAACTGATTACATATGCGGGATCCTGATCCGGAATCTCATACCCAGGACATAAAGGATACTGAGAAACAGTTCTCTGTAATGAACACGCCTGAAGAAGATGCATCATGGTTCTTCACAAAATCTTTGATTCTTTGGGACCTCAATTGTACTTTCTTCGTTTGGGCGGCACGGGAATTCTGGTATTCCCCTATTTCCTGCTCTGTCTTATAACAATTATAAGTTAGAGCGGGACCAACGTTACCTAGCGCAGTATAACAAGCGGGTTCGGTCAATACATCCGTATTATTATCTTGATTAAGGTGTGTCATGGTCGCTACCTGGAGAGAGAGAGAGAAGAAAACACTCAGCATATGCTCTTGCAAGATTAGATTGGTTATCAATATATCTAATCAGGATGGCTCCCACTGTTTTAGTCAAATCTTCCATCAAACCCTAAAACGAAAGACTAGCCGGAATTAATTACACCCTACAAGTTCGCCAATCTTTCAGCCAGGCCAGTTCCGGTACTTTGAGGGAGGTTCCCCGTGCTTTCGCACGGACCTAATTAGAATAAACCTTGTTTTTCCAGAGGCTTAACCCCGCTGACACCTTTCTAGACACCTACTTGATCGGCTAATTGTAATGTGTAAAACTCTCCCAAGAGTAACTCTTACTCGTAATGGGTATCGGGATCCAACTATCTCATAGGAGGTATGCAATCTCATTGCAAATTTTAACACTTGAAATTCCCGATAATATTTTACTCTTAGCATCCTATGACCTTGACGAAAGCCAACAAACCATAGGGTACTAGTCAAGTTCAACCCGTCATTTCCCAAATGAATTAAACCCACCCGCACGACCCTTGACGAAAGCAAACAAAGTCGCACGACTACCCTAACTCAATCGCATCATATGCTTATGCAGATAAGCATAAATAGCTACCGCACACCACGCCTTGACGAAAGCCAACAAACGCAGCACGAATACTATGAAGTACTTATCCAAAATGACGGAGGGCTAAGACAGGCTTTTAAGAAAACCCTTTGCGTAATGAACTTGATCTCGTCGTAGAATCAAATGATTTAAAATGGAGTGTTTTTAAGGCTTTTATTAGTTTTGCTAAAGAGGTCACTCCCGGTGAAGGGATCGTCGGCTCTTTCCTTATCGAATAAGGTGCTGGATATTTCACAAATACCACTGTGCAAAGCAAGAAACTATAGAAGCAATCAAAAGACAAACCGAAGGTTGTAGCATCTGCCAGTTATTGCTAAAGAGGTCACTCTCGGTGAAGGGACCTCGGCTCTTTCCTTATCGAATAAGGTGCTGGATGTTCTACAAGGAACACCGCTATGCAAAACAACAACTAGAGCTACCTGTTTTTGAAAATTCGATTCCACGACATCTTTAGGTTTCTATTATTTCATTAATCTTATTAATGAAGTCCCATCATTTTAAGTTACCTAAACATCACAGATAAATACAACGTACGTGTAAGTGCACGGCGGCGCCCCGGCCGTCAATCCGACGGCCAAATGCGGAAGCGGTGATAAACTTTAATTTTGCAAACTAGCAAACCGGCACCACCGCGCACTAAAACCCGGATCGAACCATTAACTAGTCCTAGCTAACTACAAGATAGGGAATAGAGATATACCGACTGATCCGAGTCCTCCGGTCTTCTCTTCGTCGTCCCGATCTCCTGCGGAATGTCCTGTCTCCACCTCGTCGCCGGAAGTGCACCACATCGCCTACATCTTTTACGGGCTCCCACCTCAATGCCGAGGCAACTCGGGCACGAAGCTGGCTAGTCGACGTGCCCAAGATTTACTGTAGAATGTAGTGTAGAGACTTGTGTCTCATTTGGGGTTCATGGAAGTGCCATTTTGGTGGAGGGATGATACAAGAATTATGTGGAGGAACTTGGGGATATTTGGGAGCATGAAATGAACCAAATACCCACTCCAAATATTTTGGACAGCCCCTCTCCTCTATGAGGCCGGCCATGACAATGGTGGTGGAGAGAATGAGAGTGAGTGAGTGAGTGTGAGATCAATGGATGATTGAACCACAACCATAATGCAAGGGAGAGAGAGAAAGGTCATGATATCAAGAAATGATTACAAGTAAATAACCTCACTCCAACAACCAAATCATCAACAACCATGATGAGCCAAAAGTCAAGCTATGATCAACTAAAGAAAGTCAAGGTATGGTGCAATAATCATGATGTCACAAAGTGCAAAGACCCCCTCCATAAAAGCTTATTTGCACAAATGCAAATAAGCCCTCCTCCTCCGATCTTCGGCCAATGAACGATACAAAGAAAAATGGCCGAAACGAAAAGAAAACTGGCAACTCCATAAAACTGGTCCCGTAATAAATTACAAGAAAACCCCGATACTGTGCATACGCACCCGCATTTGTATTCCGACCGAAATACAAATGCAATGAGACAAAGTCTACACTGTACCATACTAGGATCCGGCTTAAACCAAAGTCGGCTAGTATTATCCGTCCGATCCTGATCCGTGCAATACCGCACGTATCTGATCGAACCCTGCCATATATCCATACGGCCTCTAGTACAAACTGTCCGATCCTGATCCGTGCAATACCGCACGTATCTGATCGGACCTTGCCATATCTCCATACGGCCTCTACAGCTTTTCGCCCGAAAGCTTGAGTAACTGAATGTGGGGGACTCTAAAGACTCATCAACACCTTGGTTGCGGATTTAACCGCTAGCACGTCAGAGGTATAAGCCAATACGTAACGGGCTGCCAGGTATTGACCAAAAGAGACATCTGTGAGCGAACTCAGCCTGACACCCTACTGAGCCTGTCAGTGACAATATCCGTACAGTCCGGTCCCTTCGTCTTTGAGCATCGCATGGCGGGCCTAGGGGGTTGGTAAAAGTCAGACCCCCAAAAGCGGTACAAGTCGTGTCGGAGTGTAGCCCAAAACACCCTGAGATACTACTGGAATACCTACCAGTAAATCTCCTGCCTTGGCCAAGGACTTCGTGTAATGGCTCTCCTAGACACAGCACGACCTCACCCCCAATACCGGGAGAGACGAACCCCTGAAGATACGCTCACTGCCTCCATGTGGCTCGGGACTGTACCCAACTAAAACCTGTTTGCACGTCTCCTTTGAGCGTGGTAGGGTAGTAATCAAAGTACAGTGGGAACTCACACGAGACAAATGACGATCCCCAGGTCGATGAACTAACCTGTACACATGTCACCAGGGAACTGCCATCTGACGTCTGGTATATGACCAACTGGCATGTTCCCGGCGAGTCCTGTCCGTTGTACTCATAACCCAATGAGCACCTGTATACATCTTAGGTGATCTAACTGACACCAATGGCTTGTGAGACCGGCCACCGCCCCTCGTCGGGGTCTCGACTGTATACACTAGTCTACTCTGGAGTATCGATGCCCGGTCTTGAAACTCTCACGACTAGGGACCATTTAAGGATATGCTTATAGACCTCCAGCTCCCACTTATATGATCGCCCTCATACTGCTGGTGGTCAAGCAAGAATCCTAGGGGCTCTATCAACGTGTAATAGTGACTTGTCAGGTCACCTAAAGCAGTACACGATGATAAAGGTAAACCAGATAGCATACTATCATCTCGAGTAAGACTGTCCTACCGGGATAGGTCCTCCCTCAACCATTGCAATCACGTGCCTGTGATCCATTAATTGACTCTGAGGGCACTATCTCCAACAATCTCCCACTTGCACTCAAGGCTAATTATTGCGATGTCGCATACTCACAGCCCGTGTGATACCGAACACCCAACTCCTCTACTAGTCAGTCTCACAAAGCTCGTTTGCGAAACTATTGCGTTCGAGGAATAGCCTCAGTGAGTGGATCCGCCTTGATGTTTCTTTCTATGTCTCTCTATATCTCATGTTCGCGGAGAAAGCCATCTCCCTAAATGAGCAATACCCGTCTTAGAATATGTCTGGATGTCTGATGGGACCTAGCTCATAAATGAACTTCAAATCCAAAACTTCTTAGACTGTATCGTCAACTGAACTTAATCAGTATCCTGCGCCATGCCTCCCTCAGTATTGCCTTGGACCACCTGTCCAAAATACTGCCCCTCGTTAGAAGGAAAACTATAACTCTGACAACCTCCTTGTCGTCCAGGTCACCTTGGAAGCCTGGAATGATAACTGTCTCCCGAATGAGGCTGTCGCTATCATATCCCTAGAACATCCACTTATTTCTAAAACTGCTTCCGACTATTTCTCCAGGATTGGATTAATGTCAACTTATTGCACCTAGTGCAAGAACAACATCTGGTGTGGTACTTGACATCTCATGATTGACTCAATTGCCTAAGCAAGTGATCTGCCAATCATGCACATCCCTCTCCCTTTTAGTCTGTAAGACAGCTTTAGAGAGGGTGACTCCATCACCTGCAGGTACACTACCGTGCCAGGAGTCGTCCATTCTAAATACTCTTAGAATGCTGTCTAAGTACCCTGATTGGGAAACCACCTAAATCTAGATCTAAAACCATAGATCTAGTAACCAGTATGTCTGATATAATGTCCAAGTCCCATGTGGAGAAACCACTGTGTGACGACCAAAGTATAACCGATCGTAGTATAGGAGTTTCTTTTCCTACTCTGTGTATGTCATCCAAATACCATGGCATCACACCCTACTACCTTCTTAACAGATCCATCCCCTATTCTGATGAAGTCAAACCTATGACTGTCACATCAGAAATGGATGATCTATCTCCGCTATATCTGCTTTAGTCTATAAATAGACATAAGCCACCTGTCCACCAATGCTTCCGCTTCTCCCACTGACTACGACAACCCTCTGGCAGAGTCATATAGACGTACACTTCTAAAGCTAGTTAAGAACGACGCTATACTCATCCTCCTGCCGGGTCTCACAGCCTGGAACAACAGCAATGGCAAGTGTGGGTAAACAAGAACTTCCCTGTCACCGTCCTTGAGGCTATCGGAGTACCTCTCGGGTGCCTGAAGTTACCCACTTGTCTGCGGAGTGGCCAATGGGATGTCAAACCGGATTGAATATTTAGGTTCCTATCAAATCTTCAGTAATCGTTTGCGGTTCTGTAATCACTTCCAGTTCTACCATACTCCCACTACTGTTTTCTGAAAAAATCCATTTTTATTAAAACTGTGGCGAGTTCAGAACAATATCACTATTGATCTTCCAGATGGTAGAAAGTCAACCCTCGTCATAGCCTGGGTCAACCCACAAACAGCCATTGCAGAAAACGTGCCTTGAGTTATCCAGAGTCTGGTTTTAAGCATAATCCGGACAACTCCCCGTACCTTAACATCGTTAAGATACGAACTGTTCTACATCCAATATAGAAACAGAGGCACTGATTTAGTTGAACCAGATTCAAATCATGCAGCTGTCCCCAGTGCATGTCAACAAAATGGAAGGAGGCCTATCAGCGTTACTCAACTTAGGAATGCTTCCAATTATGAGTAACCTGAAAGAGAAGCAAGTTCTCTTAATCACTACTATCAACTGAATACCATTGACAAGTATCTACATCTTCGATCACTTTGAAGAATCCTGATACTTGCAACATCCGGTTCTCTATTTTATTCAAATACCTATAGCTTCTCAAAATTCGGACCATGTGTTTCCACGAAACACCTGTCTAAAAACTAGAAAAGTCATAAGTAAACCGAATATAGTGTGAGGACCAACCCCTCTGTCCTGATGGACCCTGGACAACATACAATACTCTGTATAAGTCCCTTGAGTCTGATAACTCATTCACTGTGTGTCGTAGGTTGAAAACTGTACTTATGGTTAAGAAGAATTACACCGCTGTTTAATGCTCCTTACCTAACCATCCACTGATACAGGTAAATGTCGTAGACATAATTTCAAAAAGGCATATCTCACTCTATGAAAATAGACGTACAGATATATAAATTTGAAATTGGTGCATGACAGCGGATATTCAAAACCAAATATTCGCCGACCGGCAAACAGTCCAGGTGACTTCCTCAAATATCACCGATTACAACGAATCCCGATATAATGAGGATGATCACCCAATTCCCAACAACTTACTCCCACTCATCATCTGCAAAACCATACAGATGTGAGAATCGTACCTGGTAAATACATACCCTGGAGTAAGGACTAATTGGGAAATCAGTTTTCCTTTAACAGTACACGGTGAAACTGAAACATTGAAATGTTTCGATGGGGTATCCCAGTATTCCTAGTAATGCCTCTTCCAGATTCACGACTGCAACCGTATAATTCTTTGCCACCTCTCCAAATCCCTTTATATGTCTTTAGTCATTACCTTCTGCACACCCTTTAGGCCAAATGGTTTTCTTCTTTCCCTACCGTTCGGCACCAGCCTATGGTTTAGAAGAAGACTATCCAATAAGCATAATGGGTGTACTGTCCTAATCCTAGGAGCACTCGCAATGCGAGAGAAGGTGAAGACAAAAGATACCTGAATAAACCTTATTCCTATTTCTCCTGAACCAGAATCCATCCCCGAACTGGAACAAGTTCCTTTCGAGTTCGTATATAACCATACGATGGAGTATCCAATAAACTGTCGATCTTCGTAGTGATACGGAGTGTCCTGGAGAAATACAAAGGTGAAGTGGGAGTGGTAATGAAATACTTGGTTTGGTCGTGAATAGCAGTCGCAATTTACTTTGCCCTCTTACTAATCCCTTGCTTTGTCTTAACTTAATACCTTCTGTACACCATCGTTATGCTAATTGGTTTTCTTCATTCCCCACCGTTCGGCACCAGCCTAAGGTTTGGAAGAAGACTATCCAATTTGCATAATAGGTGTACTATCTCCTAAACCAAGGAGTACTCACAACTTGAGAGAAGGTAAAAGGAAAAGACAACTGAATAATCCTACCCGTTTTGTCCAGAACCTGAAACCATCCTCAAATCCCTTCGAGTTCGTATATAACCATACGATGGTTTTGTCCAATGGAAATGGACGTTCGAAGTAATACGGGGTGTCCTGGAGAAAAGGGCAAAAGTAGGAGTGGCAATGAGGTTCGCAACTCTGACAATCCAAAAGCCAGTGTTTAAGAAGGTTCGGTCAACTTGGTCACTGAGTCATAGTCTTAGGGTCGGGTCAATGGTCGCTGCCAAAGAGAGAGAGAAAAGAAACACTCAGCGTGCACTCTATCCTAGATCAGAATGGTTACCAATTTATCTAATCTGGAAACCTCCCACTGTACCGTCAAATTCTTCTCCAAACCCAAAAGAAGAATTAGTCGGGATCACCCGAGGAGTAAACCAACTCATCAGTGGGAATCGGGATCCAACTATCATCGCATGATAACGTGACGGAATCCGGTCACGCTATCACACTCCAGAAGGTATGCGCATATCTGGCAAGTTTCAGTTCTTTTGAAACTCTCGATGAGATTTTTGCCCCATGCTCTTATGACCTTGATGAAGGCCAACAAATCATAAGTCACATGTCAAGTTCTACCCGTCATTCTCCAGGTTGATTTGAACCCACCCGGACAAGCCCTTGACGAAGGCCAACAAGGCTATACGACTGTACCAAACCAATGCATCTATCTATGCTGCAGAAAGGCAACAAGCAGCTACCATACACTATGCCTTGACGAAGGCCAACAAACATAGCATGAATACTACGTGCTACCCGTCTGAAACGACGGAGGGCTACGAATGGTTTCTGGCGAAAACCTTTAACGTAATGAACTTGATATCGTTGAAGGAACCGGATAGCTTTTAAAAATATAGTGACGAAAACGTTTGCTAAAGAGGTCACTCCCGGTGAAGGGATCTCGGCTCTTTCCCCGTAGAATGAGGTGCAGGATATTCCAACTGAATACCACGATGCAAAGCAAAAGTAATCGGCTATAGCGAAGTTATTGCCCTGACGCAAACTTTTTGTCCAAGGGGTCACTCCCGGTGAAGGGATCTCGGCCCTTGCCTCGTCGACTGAGGAGCAGGATATTCCAACTGAATACCACGATGCAAAACAAAAGTGAACGTCCTTGCAATAACAGCTTTTTGAAAAATGTTCCAACAACAACAGATTAGGTTTGTTTTAATTTGCATTGATCCGAATCAACGCAGTCCCATCAATTGATCACACCACAAAGAACGAAAATAATATGACGTACGTATATGCCATCCGCATTCGCCACTGGGTCCCGTCATTACCCGTTAGGTTAGCTAACTAACGACAGAGCGGGGACTGGACTAGCGCGGATGCAAAACATATACAACATCTACTAATATATATTCCAATATATTATATATTCGCTCAAGGCATGATAAAATGCAACATCACAGAAATGTACAGCATCACAGAATAATACAGATATCTGGGATCCCCGGGTTTCACAGAGCCGCTGAAACCCGACGTTCCCCTGGTCGTGTGGACAGCCTGTGCAATGAAAATCCTAGACCCCTACGGGCGCGGCAAGTTACCCGCCAAAACCTGAAGCGAGGCAGCCCCCTTCAGCACCGTGAATGGACCACCCAGCACTTCACGGAATCCGGTAACTTGGAAACCCCTCCTGGGTCAACCTGTACCCCCTACGAGTGCGGCGAATAGCCCGCCAATCCTAGAGTGAAGCCCCTTCTGTCCCAATGCCATGAGATGCGGGCTTGTTGCCCTCTAGAACCCGGCTGTCCGTGCACCCCTCCGCGGGGCAATCCTAGTACAGAAAGTAAAATATACATACAACGGGTACATCAACCGCAACCTGGTCGTGCCCCAAAAAAATAATACAAACAGGCAGTGACGGCAGTCCACATATCGGACGCTCGCCCTGCAATATCAAATGTACATAATACAACAAAACTGTACTAGCATTGCATCCAGGCTATCCCCCACGACCAATCCGCAACATCACAGCAAAATCACAAAACATCAACGTGAAAGTCACGTTCGCAAATCCGTCTAACCGGGTTATAGCAGTTAGACTGGATTTACCGATCGAGTGACATTCACTGTCGCAGATATAATGTAAATACTGTGAAATAATGTGTTTAAAATATCCGATCGATCAAATTTTAACAAGTGGGCCCCCAAGTACTACTGTAGCACATCAAGAAATTATGGGCCCAAAATTAATATTCCAAAACCCCTATTTTTAACCCAGAAAGCGACTGCAAAAATTTGATACAGCGAGGACACCAATATGCGGTGGAACCGCGGGCCAAAGGGGGGTTTGGCCGCGGTTCCGTGCTTCAGTGGTCGATTCACCGTGTCGAATTTCCACAGAGTGCTTACAACTTCCAGTACATCACTATTTTACAACCTGAAAAATTTTTGGACTCCAAAAAATTTCAACAGAAAACTGATGCAAACAAAATACGGGTTTTGGAATTTTGGTCGATCGGAAATGTAAACACATTACACAAAGCTAGACTAGGTTAATGGCGAGGCTCTGATACCACTGTAAGTGCACGGCGGCGCCCCGGCCGTCAATCCGACGGCCAAATGCGGAAGCGGTGATAAACTTTAATTTTGCAAACTAGCAAACCGGCACCACCGCGCACTAAAACCCGGATCGAACCATTAACTAGTCCTAGCTAACTACAAGATAGGGAATAGAGATATACCGACTGATCCGAGTCCTCCGGTCTTCTCGTCGTCGTCCCGATCTCCTGCGGAATGTCCTGTCTCCACCTCGTCGCCGGAAGTGCACCACATCGCCTACATCTTTTACGGGCTCCCTGTTAGTGTATATGCCCTAGAGGCCATTATTGTATCATACTAGCTTGTATATTACTTAATGGAAGCTTGGGATATTCACAGTTGTATATACAATCTTGCTCAAAATGGTAGTATGCTACTTGGTTTGTCTCTGCTTTAATATGTGCATGTGTTTCTTTTAGCATATTGCTGGTATACATATTAGTAGAGCCCTTAGGATCTTTGCTTGATTACCAGCGTTGTGATGGCGCTCGCACTCGTGGGAGCTGGGTAATCTATAAGCACATCCTTATACAGGTCCCTGGTCGTTGGACTATCGAGACAGGGCATCGATACTCCGGAGTAGACTAGCGTATGCGCTTCTCATCCCAGTGTGGGAGACGGTCTGTCCCACAGCCGTTAGTACGTCGTACTCGGGATAGTATGCGGGTGCTCGTTAGGTTACGAGTACACTGGACAGGACTCGTCGGGAACTGTTGGTTGGTAATATACCTATCGTCAGTTATCAGTTCCCAGGTGACATGAGTACAGCTTAGTCCGCTGACTTGACACTGTCACTTCGCCTCGAGTGTGTTCCCACTGCACTTTGATTACTACCCTACCACGGCTCAAAGGAGCTGTGCAAACAGGTAGTTTTTGGGTGCAGTCCCGAAGCACTTGGAGGCAGTGACGGTTAGACAGGATTCGTCTCTCCCGGTATTGGGGGTTGACATCGCGCTGTGTCCAGGAGAGCCATTACACGAGTAGTCCCTGGCCAGGGCAAGCGAGATATACTGGTAGGTTTCCAGTGTTATCTCAGGGTGTTCTGGGCTACACTCCGACACGACTTGTACCGCTATTAGGGGACTGACGTTCACCGCCCCCCTAGGCCCGCCATGCGATGTATCAGACGAACAGACCGGACTGTACGGAGACTGTTACATACAGGCTCAGTAGGAGTGCAGATGGGGTTCACCTCGTCAGTCTTCTTATCGACATCTACCTGGGGACCGTTACGTACAGCTAGTGCCGCTTGCGGTCTGTGGTTAAACCCAGTGCCAGCGTAGTGTCGAGTCTTTAGAGTCCCACACAGAGAGCTATTCGCCTTTAGGCAAAACGAGTAGAGGTCGCATGGTTTTGCGACAGGGTTCGTTCGCATCCGCGCACTTGTGCACGTTTGCTGTCCGGACAGTTTATACTAGCGGGCTTTGGTTTAAGCCGGATCCTAGTATATGATTTGAGATTGGTTTTTCTCAGAGTATTCGTGTTCCTCGGATCACGAATGCGGGTGCGTATGCACAGTTGCTTGAGATTGGGGGAGAGGACCTTGTTTAGGGTTAATGGCTTTTGTCATTTTATTAACCCTATTGATTTTGTGTGGATTATTGTTAATTGATAATTAGCTTAATTATTGTGCATGGTTGTTGTTGACAATTTGACTTCATTGACTTGTTGACCATGTTGACAACTTGACCATAATCATTTCATTTGGAAGATGCTCTTTGATCTTTGCAAAATTGAAATCATAATGGTCATGTCAAGATTTATCATGACAATTTTCAAGCTAATTATCTAATTAAAATTATCCACACATATTAGTGAGAAAGGCTCACTAATAATTCATTCTCTCATTCTATTTCTCTCTCTTGCTCATCCTCTCCCTCAAGCTCTCTCCCTCTCATGTGTTGAGAAACAAAAGAGCTTGAGAAAAACCCTCTCTTGATCTTCTCTACTCACTTCTAGGGTTCAAGTCTTAGCATTTCTTGCACTCTAGTTACTCCTAGCTTGGAGTTGAAGCTAAAGGTGGTGGCTTTCGGGTGGATCCTTCTTTGACGGGAGAAGACAAGCAAGGTGATCTCTTTCAACCATTCCAAGGAGCAAGGAGAGAAGGACTAAAGACCAAAGGTATAACCTTTCTACAACTTAGTTAGTTGTTAGTTTACTTTAGCTAGTTTTCGTTTAGCAAAGATCCTCACAAGCTTAGTCCATGTTGCCTAAGTCATTAAAAATCCGATTTTTATTATGTTTTCCGCCTCCCCGTAAGCACCGGGGTGGGCAACACGGACTTACAGTGGTATCAGAGCCTAACTAAACCTAAACTAGTTAAGTAGTTAAGTGTAACGAAGTTCGGAACCGGAAAAATCACAAAACCAAACTTTTTCAAAATCCAAGTTTCTGTTAAAATTTTTTCTGCTCAAAATGAAAAACCTTATACTTGTAAAATCGTCTCAGGGTTTTGTGAATACACCCAAGAAAAACGATATGCTAATTCCCTCAAACCGCCGCCCTTCCACCGCACGAGGTAGGCATGTGCGGCGGAAGCGCCGCGGTTTGTCGTTATCGGCGCATCGTTTTTCGTGCAGTGTGTGTTGCTGTTGGTTTTGGGATTTTTAGGATATATTATATGTACCCAGATTTTCCAGAAAAGAAATTTCCTTTTGGGGTCCTATAATTCCGTATTTTTCCGAACTTCACTGCACTTTAACTATATCGGTTATATCTGTAATGCTTGCATGTATTGAATGTCGGCTAATCGCTATAAGACGATTAGTCGGGGTTATACATGATCTGTGATTGTTATTGGTTTGTGGATATGAATGGATTGGATTGTCGCGGGTGAATGGCCGGGGTGGATGTGAGATGAGCGTTGTTTTTCTTTCATTCATTTGTAACATGTAAATTGATGTAATAGTATTCTTTGTATGGCCACACAACCGGGTCGGGGTTGTAGCCGTCATTGTATAATTCTTTTTACTGTTTTTGCTCCTAGGATAGACCCATGGAGGGGGTGCACAAACTACCGGGTATCTCGAAGCGCCGAGTGGCCTACTCACGGTGGTGAGGGAGGTTGCTTCGCTTCGGGTGCTTGGCGGGTAGTTTGCCGCACCCGTAGGGGTCTTGGGTGGGGTATTGGCTATTCACCGCGACCGTGTAATCCGCTTTGCGTTGCAGGCTCGAACGCATTGCGGATTCCTAGTATATCCAATGTATTCATCTGTGATCTGTAATGTCTATCATTGCTATATATTTATATATAATAACTATTTAGGCGTTGCTTATGTTTTACAGCCGCGCTAGCCCAGCCCCCGCTCTGTCGTTAGTTAAGTAACCTAACGGGTGATGAAGGGGCCCCGTGGCGAATGCGAATGGCATAAGCGTACGTCATATTTTGGTTGTTTTCTGCAATGGTAGGATTAAATGATGGGACGCATTAAAAGAACTAATGCAAGAAATAAACCAAGTAAAAGTCGATTGGAACACTTTGAAAACCACTCGGTTCTTTTCAAAACTAAAACTTTTAAACGCGGAGCTTGAACCACTCCTTTTAAAAGCTATCTCGTTCCATCGATTATATCAAGTTCACTACGTTCACGGTTTCGCCAAAACCATCCGTAGCCCTCCATCATTTCGGTTAAATATTCGGTAGTATTCAAGCTATGTATTTTGACCTCACGCCAAGGCATAGTGATTGGTAGCTGCCGGATATTTATCCGTTGCATAGATAGAATGCGTTGATTTGAGACAGTCGTACTGCCGTTTTGGCCTACGTCAAGGGTAGGTACGGGTGGGTTCAAATTAACCAGGATAATGATGGGAAGAACTTGACATGTGACTTATGACATTTTGACCTCACGCCAAGGTCATAAGAGCATGGGGCAAAAATCCACATCGGGAGTTTCATAAGTACTAAAACTTGCTAGCGTTGCATACCATTTGGAGTGTGATAATTCTGGTAGGATTCCTTCGGTTTTATCACGCGATGATATTTGGATCCCGATCCTACTGTGAGTATATGCTACTCCTCGAGAAAACTCTCACTTAACGATCAATGCTATAAACCTAGTAGGTGCCTAGAAAGGTGTTAGCGGGGCTACGCCCACAGGGAAAAGAGGTTACTTAATTAAGGAACTTCGCGAAAGCGTTGGAAAACCTCCCTCGAAGTACCGACACTGGCCTGGCTGAACGGTTAAGCAAGTATTGTACGGTGAGAATGATCCCGGCTAATCCTTTTCTTTATGGTTTGAGAAGGGATTCGAGAAACAGTGGGAGCCATCCAGTTTAGACAAACTAAAAACCACTCTAAACTTGCAAGAGCATCATACTAAAGTGTTTCTTTTCTCTCTCCTAATTGCAGCGACCATTCAAGATGACCGGACTTAAGTTACTGTTAGATAAAAATATATTGACAGGGCCAAACTACAAAGATTGGCTCAGGAATGTCAAGATGGCTATCACTTATGACAAGCTGGGGTATATACTTACCACCAAAGCTCCCCCCGTCCCAGGTCCCACCTCCAGCGTCGCGGATGTAGAAATCCGTAAGACATGGGAGATAGATTGCGCGAGGGCCAAATGCCTCGTACTAGCCTCGATGGACAACGACCATCAGAGGAGGCACGAGAATATGGACCTAGAGTCCATATTTCTCCATACAAAAGAACTGTATGGAGAGCAGTCTCGTATCGCAAGATACGAAGTGTCGAAGAAGCTCTTTTCGGCAAGGTTGGCCGTCGGATCATCGGTAGTGGACCACGTGCTTAAGATGATCGGCTACATAGAGGAGCTCGCGGACCTTGGGACCACGTTGGAGAATGAACTCTATACTGATCTGATTCTCCAGTCCCTTCCTTCCACTTACGCCCAGTTCATTCTTAACTTCAACATGCAAGGAAAGGAGGTTGAACTTGCCGAGCTTCTGAACATGTTGAGGACTGCTGAGGGCACCCTACAGAAGGGTAGGGAGACATCCACTTTGTTTGTAGGAGGATCTTCCTCTTCTAGGTCCAGGGCGAAAGCCAAGGGCAAGAAGAAGAAAGCCCCCGCCAAACCAAGAGGCGGTGTCGGTAAAGTGGATACGAAGGGAAAGGGTAAAGCAACAAAGGTAGCGGGGAAGCTGGTGGGGAAGGAAGAATGCTTCTATTGTCACAAAAGTGGCCACTGGAAACAAGATTGCAAGGCTTGGAATGCCAGAACACAGGATTTGAAGCGAGTTGCAGCTTCAGCTTCAGGTGTGTATGTTATTGAAAACTGTCTATCAATAAACTCTACATCCTGGGTATTGGATACCGGATCAGGATCTCATATCTGTAATTCTTTGCAGGCGTTGAGAAAGCGTAGAGTTTTGAAGGCAGGTGACATGACCCTCAGAGTTGCGAACGGTGCTAGCATGGATGCTGAGGCCGTGGGGGACTATCACCTGGGATTATCAGATGGACACTTTTTGGTTTTGCGTAGTTGTTATTATGTACCAAATGCAACCTGTAATATCATTTCTGTATCTTTATTATCTAAAGAAGGTTATGAATTTGCATTTGTAAGTAATGTAGTGAACATTCACCTTAATCAAGTGTTGATTGGGTCAGGTACATTGAACAACGGTATATACGTTTTAAACCAACCACAGGTTTTCAATATCCAGAATACACACAAAAGAAAGTCTCCAGAAATTAATAAAACTTTCTTATGGCATTGTAGACTGGGTCACATCAATGAGAGAAGATTGACTAAGTTACATACTGAAGGATATTTAGATCCGTTCGAATATCAATCGTATGCAACTTGTCAATCCTGTCTCAAAGGAAAGATGACAAAGGCTCCGTTTTCTGGACACGGAGAAAGAGCGAGCGAGCTCTTGGGACTCGTACACAGCGACGTGTGCGGTCCAATGTCTACACATGCGCGAAGCGGTTTTTCTTACTTCATAACTTTTACGGATGATTTATCAAGATTCGGACATGTCTTCTTAATGAAGCATAAATCCGAAGCTTTTGATAAGTTCCAGGAATATAAGAATACAACAACAACTGAGCCTTTTATCCCAAGCATATGGGGTAGGCTACATGAACCAACATGAGAATCACGCCGGGTCCAGCACATGAATCCTCTGTCTCTACTCACTTCTATCGAACAATATACTTTCATTGAGTCCTTTGGCAGCCATATCGTTTCGTATCACCTCCATCCATGTTTTCTTCGGTCTCCCTTTTGCCCTTTTGCCATTACCCATATCGAGAGTATCTATTCGTCGAACCGGTGCTTCCATAGGTCTGCGTCGCACATGACCAAACCATCTAAGCCGGTTTTCCCGCATCTTCTCCTCCAGGAATATAAGAATGAAGTAGAAAAACAAACAGGCAAAAGTATCAAGATCCTAAGATCGGATCGAGGAGGAGAATACTTAAGTGCCGAATTCCTGAATTACTTAAAAGAGAATGGAATTCTCTCTCAGCTTACTCCTCCATACACCCCGCAACATAACGGTGTATCGGAAAGACGGAACCGAACCCTATTGGATATGGTACGGTCTATGATGAGTAACGCTGAGTTACCGCGATCATTCTGGGGATATGCGCTAGAAACAGCTGCATATCTTTTGAACCGTGTTCCCACTAAGACTGTGCCTACCACACCATATGAGTTATGGAGTGGGAAGAAACCCTATCTTCAATACTTGAAGATTTGGGGATGTCCAGCTTATGTCAAAAAGCAGCATGTGGACAAGCTCGAGGCACGCTCAGTACTGTGCAAGTTTGTGGGATACCCAAAGAACTCCAGGGGGTATCTTTTCTATTACGCAGAGGAACAAAAAGTCCTTGTTTCTCGCAATGCCCACTTTCTGGAACATCAGTTTTTAGAAAAAGAAATAAGTGGGAGCGCAATAGAACTGGAAGAAATTCCAGAACCACAAACTATTACTGAAAGTTTAGTGGAACCAGAAGGTTCAAAAGAACATGACATTCCTACGCCGCTCCGCAGGAGTAGTAGGCAGTCTCATCCGCCCGAGAGATACTACGGTTTTCTCATTGACGGGGATAGAGAGGACTGCATCCTAGATTGTGATGAGCCTACTAGCTTCCAGCAAGCCATTCAGAGCGTCGACTCGGTAAAATGGATGGATGCAATGCGGACCGAGATGGAGTCCATGTACACCAACAAAGTATGGACGTTGGACATTGCTCCAGACGGGGTAAAACCCGTAGGATGCAAGTGGATCTTCAAAAGGAAGATTGGTGTAGATGGACAGGTTGAGACCTATAAAGCTAGACTGGTAGCAAAGGGTTTTCGTCAGCGACCTGGTTTGGACTATGACGAAACCTTTTCTCCAGTAGCTATGCTGAAATCCATTCGGATCCTTCTTTCCATCGCTGCTTTCCACGATTATGAGATTTGGCAGATGGACGTAAAGACAGCTTTTCTAAATGGTCATTTAGAGGAGTGTGTCTATATGGACCAGCCAGAGGGTTTCATTCAGGGTGGGAGCAGCGGAAAGGTGTGCAAGTTGCTCAAGTCCATTTATGGACTCAAGCAGGCATCGCGGAGTTGGAACATCTGTTTTGATGAGACGGTCAAAGAATTTGGCTTTATCAAAAATCCAGATGAACCATGCATCTATTGTAGATTTGTAGCGAGAACTGTAGTATTCCTCGTTTTATACGTGGATGACATTCTCTTAATAGGAAATGACATTCCTATGCTACAATCTGTCAAGGGGTTCTTGTCACACAGGTTCTCCATGAAAGACCTGGGTGATGCCTCATACATTCTGGGTATCCGGATCTACCGTGACAGATCCAAGAGGATATTAGGGCTCTCGCAGTCCAGGTACATCGACACCATACTGAAGAGATTCAGTATGGAAGATTCCAAGCGCGGTAATCTACCGGCTTGTCACGGGATCACCCTCTCCAAAGAGATGTCTCCCAAGACTGATTTGGAGAGGGATCGCATGTCTATTATACCCTACGCTTCTGCGGTAGGCTCTATAATGTATGCGATGTTGTGTACCAGACCGGATGTGGCTTATGCACTGAGTGTGGTAAGCAGGTATCAGTCAAACCCTGGGGAGAAACATTGGATAGCAGTAAAGAACATTCTCAAGTACCTGAGAAGGACTAAGGAGATGTTCTTGGTGTATGGCGGAAAAGACCTGCAGATTGAGGCCTTTGCTGACTCCAGCTTCCAGAGTGACAAGGATGATTCCAAGTCCATGTCAGGTTTTGTCTTTACCCTCAATGGAGGGGCGGTGTGTTGGAAGAGCTCCAAACAGGAAACCGTTGCTGACTCGACTATGGAAGCGGAATACATCGCTGCATCTGATGCCGCAAAAGAAGCTGTCTGGATGAGGAAGTTCTTGAAAGAACTTCAGGTGGTTCCGTCCATTGTAGACCCAATACCTCTGTATTGCGACAACAACGGGGCTATAGCTTTAGCGAAGGAACCCAGGTCCCATCAGAAATCCAGACACATCTTAAGGCGGTATCACCTGATCAGGGAGATCGTGGATCGCCAGGAGATCGAGGTCCGGAGAGTTGCATCAGAGGATAACACAGCAGATCCATTCACCAAGGCCTTGCCCCAGACTCAGTTCGAGCGGCTGATCGAGATGATAGGTCTTCGATACGCCAGTACATGGCCTTAGTGCAAGTGGGAGATTGTTAGTGTATATGCCCTAGAGGCCATTACTGTATCATACTAGCTTGTATATTACTTAATGGAAGCTTGGGATATTCACAGTTGTATATACAATCTTGCTCAAAATGGTAATATGCTACTTGGTTTGTCTCTGCTTTAATATGTGCATGTGTTTCTTTTAGCATATTGCTGGTATACATATTAGTAGAGCCCTTAGGATCTTTGCTTGATTACCAGCGTTGTGATGGCGCTCGCACTCGTGGGAGCTGGGTAATCTATAAGCACATCCTTATACAGGTCCCTGGTCGTTGGACTATCGAGACAGGGCATCGATACTCCGGAGTAGACTAGCGTATGCGCTTCTCATCCCAGTGTGGGAGACGGTCTGTCCCACAGCCGTTAGTACGTCGTACTTGGGATAGTATGCGGGTGCTCGTTAGGTTACGAGTACACTGGACAGGACTCGTCGGGAACTGTTGGTTGGTAATATACCTATCGTCAGTTATCAGTTCCCAGGTGACATGAGTACAGCTTAGTCCGCTGACTTGACACTGTCACTTCGCCTCGAGTGTGTTCCCACTGCACTTTGATTACTACCCTACCACGGCTCAAAGGAGCTGTGCAAACAGGTAGTTTTTGGGTGCAGTCCCGAAGCACTTGGAGGCAGTGACGGTTAGACAGGATTCGTCTCTCCCGGTATTGGGGGTTGACATCGCGCTGTGTCCAGGAGAGCCATTACACGAGTAGTCCCTGGCCAGGGCAAGCGAGATATACTGGTAGGTTTCCAGTGTTATCTCAGGGTGTTCTGGGCTACACTCCGACACGACTTGTACCGCTATTAGGGGACTGACGTTCACCGCCCCCCTAGGCCCGCCATGCGATGTATCAGACGAACAGACCGGACTGTACGGAGACTGTCACATACAGGCTCAGTAGGAGTGCAGATGGGGTTCACCTCGTCAGTCTTCTTATCGACATCTACCTGGGGACCGTTACGTACAGCTAGTGCTGCTTGCGGTCTTTGGTTAAACCCACTGCCAGCGTAGTGTCGAGTCTTTAGAGTCCCACACAGAGAGCTATTCGCCTTTAGGCAAAACGAGTAGAGGTCGCATGGTTTTGCGACAGGGTTCGTTCGCATCCGCGCACTTGTGCACGTTTGCTGTCCGGACAGTTTATACTAGCGGGCTTTGGTTTAAGCCGGATCCTAGTATATGATTTGAGATTGGTTTTTCTCAGAGTATTCGTGTTCCTCGGATCACGAATGCGGGTGCGTATGCACAGTTGCTTGAGATTGGGGGAGAGGACCTTGTTTAGGGTTAATGGCTTTTGTCATTTTATTAACCCTATTGATTTTGTGTGGATTATTGTTAATTGATAATTAGCTTAATTATTGTGCATGGTTGTTGTTGACAATTTGACTTCATTGACTTGTTGACCATGTTGACAACTTGACCATAATCATTTCATTTGGAAGATGCTCTTTGATCTTTGCAAAATTGAAATCATAATGGTCATGTCAAGATTTATCATGACAATTTTCAAGCTAATTATCTAATTAAAATTATCCACACATATTAGTGAGAAAGGCTCACTAATAAATCATTCTCTCATTCTATTTCTCTCTCTTGCTCATCCTCTCCCTCAAGCTCTCTCCCTCTCATGTGTTGAGAAACAAAAGAGCTTGAGAAAAACCCTCTCTTGATCTTCTCTACTCACTTCTAGGGTTCAAGTCTTAGCATTTCTTGCACTCTAGTTACTCCTAGCTTGGAGTTGAAGCTAAAGGTGGTGGCTTTCGGGTGGATCCTTCTTTGACGGGAGAAGACAAGCAAGGTGATCTCTTTCAACCATTCTAAGGAGCAAGGAGAGAAGGACTAAAGACCAAAGGTATAACCTTTCTACAACTTAGTTAGTTGTTAATTTACTTTAGCTAGTTTTCGTTTAGCAAAGATCCTCACAAGCTTAGTCCATGTTGCCTAAGTCATTAAAAATCCGATTTTTATTATGTTTTCCGCCTCCCCGTAAGCACCGGGGTGGGCAACACGGACTTACACTCCCACCTCAATGCCGAGGCAACTCGGGCACGAAACTGGCTAGTCGACGTGCCCAAGATTTACTGTAGAATATAGTGTAGAGACTTGTGTCTCATTTGGGGTTCATGGTGGTGCCATTTTGGTGGAGGGATGATACAAGAATTATGTGGAGGAACTTGGGGATATTTGGGAGCATGAAATGAACCAAATACCCACTCCAAATATTTTGGACAGCCCCTCTCCTCTATGAGGCCGGCCATGACAATGGTGGTGGAGAGAATGAGAGTGAGTGAGTGAGTGTGAGATCAATGGATGATTGAACCACAACCATAATGCAAGGGAGAGAGAGAAAGGTCATGATATCAAGAAATGATTACAAGTAAATAACCTCACTCCAACAACCAAATCATCAACAACCATGATGAGCCAAAAGTCAAGCCATGATCAACTAAAGAAAGTCAAGGTATGGTGCAATAATCATGATGTCACAAAGTGCAAAGACCCCCTCCACAAAAGCTTATTTGCACAAATGCAAATAAGCCCTCCTCAACCAATCTTCGGCCAATGAACGATACAAAGAAAAATGGCCGAAACGAAAAGCAAACTAGCAACTCCATAAAACTGGTCCCGTAATAAATTACAGGAAAACCCCGATACTGTGCATACGCACCCTCATTTGTATTCCGACCGAAATACAAATGCAATGAGACAAAGTCTACACTGTACCATACTAGGATCCGGCTTAAACCAAAGCCGGCTAGTATTATCCGTCCGATCCTGATCCGTGCAATACCGCACGTATCTGATCGAACCCTGCCATATATCCATACGGCCTCTAGTACAAACTGTCCGATCCTGATCCGTGCAATACCGCACGTATCTGATCGGACCTTGCCATATCTCCATACGGCCTCTACAGCTTTTCGCCCGAAAGCTTGAGTAACTGAATGTGGGGGACTCTAAAGACTCATCAACACCTTGGTTGTGGATTTAACCGCTAGCACGTCAGAGGTATAAGCCAATACGTAACGGGCTGCCAGGTATTGACCAAAAGGGACGTCTGTGAGCGAATTCAGCCTGACACCCTACTGAGCCTGTCAGTGACAATATCCATACAGTCCGGTCCGTTCGTCTATGAGCATCGCATAGCGGGCTTAGGGGGTTGGTAAAAGTCAGACCCCCAAAAGCGGTACAAGTCGTGTCGGAGTGTAGCCCAGAACACCCTGAGATACTACTGGAATACCTACCAGTAAATCTCCTGCCTTGGCCAAGGACTTCGTGTAATGGCTCTCCTAGACACAGCATGACCTCACCCCCAATACCAGGAGAGACGAACCCCTGAAGATACGCTCACTGCCTCCATGTGGCTCGGGACTGTACCCAACTAAAACCTGTTTGCACGTCTCCTTTGAGCGTGGTAGGGTAGTAATCAAAGTACAGTGGGAACTCACACGAGACAAATGACGATCCCCAGGTCGATGAACTAACCTGTACACATGTCACCAGGGAACTGCCATCTGACGTCTGGTATATGACCAACTGGCATGTTCCCGGCGAGTCCTGTCCGGTGTTCTCATAACCCAATGAGCACCTGTATACATCTTAGTTGATCTAACTGACACCAATGGCTTGTGAGACCGGCCACCACCCCTCGTCGGGGTCTCGACTTTATACACTAGTCTACTCTGGAGTATCGATGCCCGGTCTCGAAACTCTCACGACTAGGGACCATTTAAGGATATGCTTATAGACTCCCAGCTCCCACTTATATGATCGTCCTCATACTGCTGGTGGTCAAGCAAGAATCTTAGGGGCTCTATCAACGTATAATAGTGACCTGTCAGGTCACCTAAAGCAGTACACGATGATAAAGGTAAACCAGATAGCATACTATCATCTCGAGTAAGACTGTCCTACCGGGATAGGTCCTCCCTCAACCATTGCAATCACGTGCCTGTGATCCATTAATTGACTCTGAGGGCACTATCTCCAACAGTACGCTTATGCCATCCGCATTTGCCTCGATGTCCCCTCGTGCACCGTTAGGTTAGGTAACTAACGGCAGAGCGGGGCAGTGCTAGCGCGGGTGTAAAACATAAGCAACGTCTATATAATATATCACATATACTATATCCTGTATCCATCTCAACATATCAAATGATCACATCACAGATATTGCAGCAGAAGAACAACATATGAAATATTGGATATACTAGGATTTCTGTGTTTTAAATTAACCCTATATAAAACACGGATTCCACGGTCATGATGAATAGCCAATCCCACACCCTTAGACCCCTACGAGAGAAGCAAGCAACTCTACCAATTCTATAGTTAGGAGACCCGGTCTCGACTCCTCGAGATGGTCTCCCTCTGGACTCCAGAACCCGGTTACTTGTGCTCCCCTCCTTGGGTTTATCCTAATGCGGAAAAGTAAATAATATACAATGGTGATATCATCCTCAATCCGGAAGTGCCCCAATTAAAGAATATTACATAAAATGAATTTTACATGAATGAAAATGCAAAACTCTCATCTCACATAAACCCCCCGGCTATTCACAAACACGACGATCCAATATAACATATCCAAGCAACACATAACATCACATGTCATCAACGTAAGTAAATATGCGTATCCCAGTTGTCGTTGACATATAGCACCGAAACCGGCGATACACCACATATTACACTTACGGTCGCAGAAAAGAAAGTGAAAAACTACAACAGTTAGAATCCGCAATCACCTTAGATATCACATGCCTAACCAGATGAATTCCTTAGACATCGCATGCCTAACAATTATAAACCCCGCATTTTAGTCTCGATCTCGAAAACACTTTTCAATATCTAGTCGGGCAATTCAACAAGATTCCCGACATCTTTATTGAATGCTCGTCGGAAGCTTTAGTAGACGGCCGTACCCCTGATACCGTCGACGAAGTACACTAAGGAGGAATACCGCTGTCGCGAGCACCCGAACGGATGCTTTTGGCGACGGGGTTCTCTTACAGTCACTTGGTCGGGGCTATGGGACATGGCTATCTATTAAGTTTACCCGGAGGGTATCCGCGTACGCTACGTGATTGCGATGGACTTTTGATCACATCAAAATCCCGTGGCAACCGATCGAATGAGACTAAACTGCTAGATTTATAACATTCAAATTAGTTATCTAATAACTACTTGTGGATTCCAAATATTGTATCCCATGGCATAATATCCGGACGAAGTTAAACTCTTCGATCGATTCATCAAAGTCCCACAGTTTCCCAACAGCTCAACACTTGAGCACAATTTTAATAATACCCAGAAGATGCCACGGTACCATTGAACCAGCCGGAGAAGGGTCAAACCAACGCCTCACATGTGAAACGCTAAACTACCACAAACCCTAGGGTTCAAGTGGCGGTTTTGACGGCCACATAATCAAGTTAAGGTTTACGTTCTTCTAGAGGGTCCAAAGAATCACTTGCATATTTTTCCGAATACGTTAAACTAGGAAAAAAATGGGTTTTTGACATTCGATCGAACTTTTTAACATTGTCTAGGCAATATGTGAAACACCCGAAATAATGTTAAAACTACGAATACGAAACACTCCGAATTGCTTAAAGTGTAAGATTACATCACATGCAAAATTAACAAAATTAAACAACACCTGAAACCCCAAACCATGGAGAAAAGACCTAGGAAAAAATTTGGGACAATTCTGCCAAGCCCAGGCCGGCCTGCTCGGAATTATAGGCCTTGTGCTTGGTCCAAATCCGAGCACAGGGTCCCCAATTTTTTCCATGTTCTTAGTTTAGCTCATAAATGATTCTGCACTTGTTTGAAAATATTTTGGAGCTCGTTTTAAAATCGACAGAAACATGGATTTAGCGATTCAAGTTACGGAGTTATTTCGGTTTCGTGATCTTAACAAAATCCGTATTTATTTCTAGCATGGCTCTGATACCACTGTAGGGTTACCCAAGACGGCAGCAAGGTTTCGGGACGCATCGTCCATGCCAAATTAAAATTTTGTCGTTTTAGCTAACCCTAAACATAGATCATTTACTAGAAACAATACGGAATCTAAAGCAAACACTTTGCAAATGAAAAGTGAACAAGGAATACAACCTTTGTAGACCGGTCCTTCACTTCAATAGCTCCGTGTAGAAGTCCCCTTCGCCATGATCATAAACTCCGGACTCAAGAGAGGCTCCACGAAGAAACGAACGTGCTTGCTTCGATGACTTCGAGGCCGAAGATGATCTATATCGAGGAGACACTAACTCAAGCTATTCCTTCACTAGATCATGAACTTTGTGAAGAGAACACCCTATACTACATGGCAAGCAGTATAGGATGAAGAAGTAGGAAGTGGGCTCACTTTAGAATTAATTTTCTCACATTTTTTCTCATAACTCCATTAGAGCTAGAAAGCCTTTTGAGGAGGAAAAAGAAGAAGATGAACTCATCTCAATAATTCATCCAAATGAATTATGTAACCATGGGTGAGTTAAAGCTATCATGCTTAACTCATGTAGAGAATAAACTATACAATATGGTTAAGGGTTGGGTTTGAGAATATCTTATGGAATGACAAAAGAGTTGACTTTGTCAAAGTTTCTACAAGTTTCATGAAAGCTTGACAACTTTGACTAAGTCATTCTCTTTTGTTATTCTTAAGACATAAACAAAACCTTAATTTAACCTAATCATGGTATAAGTCTCATACACCCATCTTGTTTGTATCATCAAGCATGATACAAACATGTACACTTGCATATATCACATATAAACAATGTGCACAATCAAGTGAGAAAATAAATCATAAGTGAGCTAATACTAGTTAATATAATGTAATATATCAAATATATAATTATACATTAAATTATTAAATCAACTCTTGATTTAATAATCCGGCTATAACCGACTAATATCATGTGTAACAACTTATCGAATCAACACTTGATCTGATAACCCGGCTATATCGCATACAACCGATCAATGTCACAAATCGTGAGAATAAAATACGGTATCTCATATCGTATTAATCTCGGTCCCACACATATCACATATGTCCTCCTACTCCGTTTCGCTTGAGCCAGGAAACCCCTGTGTAGGACTCTAAAGATTCGTCAATACGCCGGCAGTAGGTGATGATCATATCAAACACCCACAAGCCGCAAGCGGTCTGCTAAACGTAACGGACACCCGGGTATTGAGCGATCAGAAGATCAAGAAGCAAGCCTTCTCACACTCCTGCGAATTAAATCAGTAACACTACCGTACAGTCCGGTCTCTTCGTTTGATATGTCGCATATCTCGTCTAAGGGTGGTAAACGTCAGACCCCAGTAACTCTATAAGTTGTGTCGATATGAGGCTTATAACGGGTCGAGAAACTACTGATAACACTTACCAGTATATCTCTGAAGCATCCTTGGCAAAGGACTTCCTGTTATAGCCAATCGAGCACTATGCAACATCAACTCCCTATACCGGGAGAGACGAAACCCCTCCTATCGCTCATTGCCTCCATGTGACTCAGGACTGTACCTAAAAGACACCGTTTTGCACGTTCTCTTGAATGTGGTAAGGTGGAAATCAAAGCACAGTGGGAATCACATAAGACTTTATGACGATCTCGGGTCTACATACTAACCTGTACCAGTGTCACCAGAGAACTGCCATCTGACGATAGGTATAATACCATCTGGGTGTTCTCGGCGAGTCCGTCTAGTATACCCAATCTCTACTGAGCACCCGTATACTGTCTCTAATGTCAAACACCAATGGATATGGGATCATCCATCGCCCATCTACATGGGTCGAGAAGCTATACGCTAGTCTACTCTGGTATATCGATGCCCTATCTCGATACACCTACGACTAGGAACATTTGAAGGATGTACTTAGTGACTACTCTGTCCCTACTAGTATGATCTGCATCATAGTCCTGGTAGTCAAGTACTCATCCTAAGGGCTTTATCACCATGTAACATAGAGACAATCAGAGTACATGTTAAGATAAAGAGCAACCAGATAGCATACTATCATGTCGAACAAGAAAGTCCTCCCTATATATGTCCAAGCATCCACTACAATATACATCGTATATACAGTAATGGCCTCTATGGAATACATATAACTAACACTTTGGCGGTAGAGCCTTACCGCTTATGAGATGTATTTGGTTGCCCTTTGTAGCGAACTCCTCGTCTTCTTCGGGAAAACAGAGCTCTTCCTCAGAATCACTACCAAGGTGGACGACATAGCAGGTCACAATAAGGAACTCGTCAGCGGAGTCTTTTTCTAGCTCCTCTAGTATCTCAGCCGCTTCTACGAGGAAGAACTCCTTCAATTGAATTAGAGTCATTTCCTTTTGCTCACAGTCTTCGAAGGAATCAATATGCCTTTGAATGGTCAATTTCCCCGCCGATTCCTTTTCGTTTCGAGCTGCACCTTTCCTTTTCTTTTTCTTTAGATTTTTGGATTCTAAGCATGATTGAGCCAATTGGTTACTGGAACGGTGGTCTCCTTCTGCCCCTCCCATTCTGTTCTGGAATCTTACTGAAGTAGCTTTAGTATCTTCTTCGTCTTTTGAGACATGTGCATACTCCATGGAGGCTGCAATGAGTCAATTTTATTTCTCGGGGCAGCGGATTCAGCCGTTTGCTCCCAGAAGGCTTCATCTTTTGTCTGTATAAAGTTGGTGATTGCAGCTTGATTGTTCACCAACACACTCTTGGATAGCTCGATCTCTCCGGTCTTGTATTTCTTTACAACCCAGTCTTTGAAAATGTAGCAATCCTCGATTGCATGGATCACTACTTTATGGTACGGGCAATACAAGGGATTTTCGATCATTTTTTGCTTCGTGAGGTCTCTTCGACTCCGGCAATTGTAGACCGTTGTTCAGGGCATCTTTGAATAACTTGCGGATCTTGTCCCTCCTGAAAGAGTCGACTTTGTTCTTTTTCTCCTCTAGTGAAGGCCCTTCTCCTCCTAGCGCTAGCTTTTGAGACCGGTCTATTTTTGATCCGCTCGCGTTTTGCTTGTCTTCATTGTCAGATGCATTGAAGGTGTTGGTATTATTGAAATTCCCACTTTTACGGTTTTCGTCCTTTCGGTTATTCCATGGCTTGTCACTTTGAGAGTCTGGGGTAGACTCTTATTTCGAGCGTTCCAACATTCGAACCCTCTTAGTTAGCTCTTGAAATGTTTTGAGGCCTGCTATACATAAGAATGGGACCATCCAATTGCTGAGGTTCCCAATGAGAAGGCTGACGGACTGGTCCTGCCCCAGTGGCGGTTCGCACTTGACTGTGAGATTACGCCATAGGGCGATAAAGTCTGTGTTGCTTTCGTGCTTCCTCGGCTTGGTCCTCACAAGGTCAGTAATGGAGATTTTGTCACTGACACTCTTGAATCTTTGCCGAAACAGAGACTCCATTTGGGCGAAAATAGTGACAGGCCCGTCTGATATGCTTGCGTACCAGTTGAAAGCGACACTAGTCAGGTTGTTGACAAACTGACGGATAAGAAGTGCATCATTACCCCCTGTGTTTCCGCATGACGCTTTAAAGTGAGCAATGTGCTGATTCGCATTTTCTATCCCGTAAAATCTTCCAAACTTATGAATGACGTAGCCGCTGGGGAACTCGATCAGATCGTACTGCGCGGGATATGGCCGCCCACTACTACCAATTTCTTTCTGAGCTTCGGTTTTGTCCACCAATGTTTTAACCTTGCTGGTGACCAAATCCATTATCCGATCTTGTGTTAGTTGGATAGTGCTGTCCGAGACCAAGGCGTCCCCGGAAGTGGAATGCGGCCGGCTTTCATGCGGCTCACCCATACTTTGACTTAAAGGGACAGGCATTGGTTGCTTCGGTTCATTATCGCCCGGCTCAAGAGTAGAGACCTATGCTTGATTGGATGGCGCCCGAGCAACTTGAGTTATGAGCTGCATCACGACGTTCGTCGGGTCATCAATTTTTGAGTAAACTTTGGGCATCTCTTTATCTTTTCTCCTGAGTTGTTTTCGGAGCTCTTGAAGCAGCTCTTGCTCTGCGGTTCTGGGTAAGATAGTCGGCTCTTCCTCGCTGTCCGAGCTTGACTCCATATGGACTGAGGAGTCTTTTTGCCTATCTGCCTCATCAAGAAGGTCTTCATCATCATGCGGAGGTTGTTGATCTTGGGAAGTGGCAACCACATTCAAGACAGATTGGGCTTGGGATGTGGCAGCCCCATCCTTACTTTTGCTGCGCAGGTTGTCGCTAGGACGCGTGCCCACCATGTAGACCATGTGGATAACATATCCGGCCATCTTTTCATCATTGGCAGCCGATTTCGTGAACCGCTGTCATGGCTCTTCTGTTTCGGAAATGGATAATCGATTGAAAACATCTAGACTAACCGGGTTCTTGAGTGGTGCTGGCGCTTCTTTTCTAGCTTTACCTCACTGCTTCCGCGCGACACAGAGCACCTGATAGACTCTTGAAAAGACGGTGTCATTCTTTCTATGTTGAGGCTATGACATGTCTCTTTGTAGTATCGTTCGGATTGTTGTCTTCTTGATTCTGGCGGTCATGGCATTTTTTGAACCCAATTCAGAGGTTCGAAGGAATTGCTGAATTTTTATGGCCGACTCAGCTGTCGTCGTGGGATAACCCCGCTCTTGGAACCTCACCAAATTCCACATAGCCAGAGTTCTAGCCCTCTTGTTACTCTATATCTGAGTCGCTTCTGTCTCCACTTTTCTGTTTTGAGCACTTGACAGGCTTTGGCCCTTCGGGAAGCCACCGTAGGGCGAGCGATAGATTGTCAAGAGAAGACGCCCGCTCGCGCGATTGTTGACGACACCGTCTGAGCTTGTTGGATATGCTTTGTAGCTTCATTGGTGTTGACAACCTTGCCCCCAGTCAGAACAGTGGAGAGTCGTTCAAATACGGATTTGCATTTGGGCTGGGATGCTTTGGCAATCACAATGTTCGGACTCCTGCCCCTTGAGGTCAGTTTTGCTGCTTGGTTTGCCGGGGCCCCACCAAATGAGCACTTTTGGCAAGGTAGATGATGATGGAACTGTTGGGTTATGCCAGAGCCCTGGCCATCAAACCGTAGCCGATTGTGGAACAAAATTTTTATAAATTGGCGCTAATAGAACCCACTACCCGTATCTACCATTAACCATAAACTAGCAATACTCTAAAGGAGTTGGAAGGTTATACCGAATGATCTGTGACCTTTGGTCTTTAACCAACTTCCCAAGCTCCTAGTGGCCACCATGAACAAGCTTGGTCGCCGGTCTCCCTCCATCGAAAATGATCCACCTGAGAGTATATGAATCGAGCTTCAACCTCATAGCCGAGGTAACAAGGGTACCTAGTTCGCTAAACCAGATAGCCAAGATGATGTAGAATCTAATGATGGATTAATTTGTCTCTAAACACCTTGGGTTTCTCAACACATGAGACTTGAAGGGTGGAGGTAGAGGAAGAAGCTTGAGGATGAGAGTGTGAAGCAACTCAAGAAAATTGGCTAAGTCTTGTGAGCTTAGGAAATAATGCAACAAGTCAAGAAATATCTCACAACACACAAAATATCAAGCATGCCTCAATAGTGTCACTATGAGTCACCCTATGAGTCACCCCATGAGTCACCACCATGAGTCACTAATGGAGCAATGCTTGATAAATGCACATGCACACTCATC